>CM076987.1:3780499-3850777 GCA_039105355.1 Benthosema pterotum
ACATTTTTCAACTCAAATCTTTGCTTCTGGGGGATCCCTAGAACAACATGTTTTTAGATGAGGTTCTGCAGCTAAATAATAGATATTTCTGGGGGTCCTTCCTATGAAATATGTCAAGCATCACTGACACAGAAAGAGATTTTTCCAAAAACTACAATCTCGCGCCAGGGACTAGAATTTAGTGTCACAAACTAGAATCTAGTGTCATGGACTAGCGTCTAGTGCCGGGAACTAGAATCTAGTGTCATGGACTAGAATCTAGTGTCAGAAACTGGAATCTAACTTCAGAAACTACATTCTACTGAGAGGAACTAGAATCTACTGTGGGGGACTAGAATCTACTGTGGGGGACTAGAATCTACTGTGGGGGACTAGAACCTAGCACTAGAGGAACTACATTATAGCATCGGAAACTAGAATCTAGCAATGTGAACTAGAATCTTATCAGGACACAATGGATTAATGACTGACAGCTTTGATTCACCAGTAGAACATCATGTACTCATTACTCCTCTGTTAACATTTTCTCCACCAGCACTTATTGGATCCATGTGTAATTTAACACCCGCCAGCGTGTATCAGTGTTGAGCTCCTAGTTGAAAGAGCCAAATTTCTAGAAGGGAAATGGACATTTTCTATCAGTGCACAGGATGTAGCTCTTTGATTATTTGTTTACGCTGTAGTAAGATGGCCGCCTCCGGGGAATCACTGTGTGAATGCTGGGAGTCGTGGAACAGGGTTCCCGCGGGATCTTAAAAAGTCTTAAAAGCATTGAATTTATGAATTTGAAAATAATACCTTTAAAAAGACTTTAAAAAGTCTTGTTTTTTTATATCTAGGTCTTACATTTTGCGCAGTTTGTAATTTCTACGTGTCGCATTGCTCCTCAAAATTTTCATTTGTCAACCGCGTGTTTGGTTTAAATATCGTAGCCAGAAAACGTTATCAATCATCAAGTAATTGATTTCTCGGCTAACCCTAATAAAAGTCCTGTAACTGAAAATGGTATGGGTGCGACTTAGGGTACTCTCACGACATAGATAACCAGATTTTTTTTCTTCTTTCATTGCTTGGTTCTTCAGCGTAAAGTCGGTGGCACAGGAGCAGAAGAACGAGATCATGTCCCAACTGCAGACCATCCGTTACCTGATGAAGAAGAGAGGGATGGACTGTCCACCGCTCAACACCCCAGGTCTGCTCTCAACCTGACAAAATACCACCTCAAAGTCAAAAAAGTCACATGATTTGTCACTACGTTACCGCAGCGAAATCGGTTCTCCTCTTTTAACCCATCACTTGGATACGGTGAGCTCCAAGGAGCGGTGAGCTGCGGCTTGCTGTGCTCGGGAATCATTAGCTGATTTTGACCCCAATCCATCGCTTTGATGCTGAGTGCCAAGCAGGGAGGCATTGGGTTTTTACAGTCTTTGGTATGAACCGACCGGGAATCGAACCCCGGCCTGGCGGCCTCCTAGTTGCCCATTGGGCAAGTGAAAGTCAGGTTCTACTTGCCCTCAGGTCATGGTCACTTGCCCCCCAAAAATATATTGTAAATTTTGCATTTAAATTTACTTCCTACTTGGGTGCTTTAAACCAGGGTTTTCAACAGGTGGTCCCTGAGAGGGTTCCAGGTGGTCCCCAGTTAAGTTGGTTAACCAGGTGTAACTCTTGAGAGTGTAAAAATGAAACCAAATGGACCCCCAAGGGTCCATTTGGTTTCATTTTTACACTCTCAAGAGTTACACTCTCAAAAGTTAAGTTAAAATTCATCATCTTAATTAGCCCAGGTCGCAATGACCACCTTCAAGACAAATTTATCTTGTGTTGTGTTATAGTGCACTAAGTTGCACACTTGCCCGATCGGACAACCAGGTAGCAGTCTTCACTTGCCCCACCATTTTTTTTTATTTGCCCCGGGCAAGTGGGCAAGTGTTAGTGTCAAGCCCTGTAAGTGGCACTTCCGAAATGCACTATACACAATGTGCTACAGCAGTGGTTTTCAACCATTTTCATACCAAGGCCCACTATTTATTCTGCATTTTAGCCACGGAGGACCAAAATAAGAATTATTCTACATTTTCTAAATGTGTAGATTCTTGAAAATTACGTAATTCAGATGTTTATACATATACTTTAACCCATTGTAGACTATCCCGATTCTAAAAATGTCTCTGAAATACTAACCTAAGTGTACTGGAAAACTTCAAATTATTGTGTAACATCACCAAATTTTGACATTTTTTGATACTGTACATACTGTACAGAACGCATATTGGTGTTCCCGTCAACTAGGGTAAAACTACCACTAGGGGTTCCCGCCTACTATGGGTTAACTCTTGAGAGCGTAAAAATGAAACCAAATGGACCCGTGAGGGTCCATTTGGTTTCATTTTACGATCTCAAAGAGTTACAGATCTATAAGGGTCCATTTGGTTACCAATGGTCCTTTCTAGGAAGGAAGGAGGACTCTATCATAGGAGGAAAAATGGTAGAAAAACGAGGGTTTTATCTCTGGCGCCTGTCAACCAATTTCACTCCAACTCACCAGTAAAAAAAGCACTAGATTTTCACTAATTTTGGTGCTAAGGGGCGTCTGGAAAATGCACCAAGATGGCAACACTGTTCTCTTTGCATACTTGACCCTGAAAACCAACGGTGGGTAATTATTTTTCCCAAGGGGCCAAATACATAAAATATTGTGGAGAAGCCAAGACTAAAGGCTGAACTAAAGTCTGCGTAATATTATTTTAATCTCAAGATAAAAGTAAGAGTGAGACCAACCATTTTGACACCAGGGACCTCTATTTATTCAGCATTTGAGCCACAGAGGAGGACCACCATTCGATGACATTTTAGCCCCTCAGACTCCAAAAACTAAAGATTTCTTTTGCTTTCGTTCACGATTCCAGGCTGGATTTCACAAACAAAACAGGCAAACATAGATTAAAAAAAAAGACCATTCTTTTACATTCTCTGGCAAATTCAGATGATGAATATTTTAACTCTTGAGAGCGTAAACATGAAACTTTTTTTTTTTTCAATTTTACGCTCTCAACGAGTTACATCTGGTTAGGTAACTTTCCATATTTAACTGGAACTCTCAAGGACCACTGGTGGTCCCCGGACCACTGGTTGAAAACCCACAGTACCCTTTCACAGGCCGGTCAGAGTCAGCCAAAGGGCTGCATTTGGCACCCGGACCGCATGATGCCCAGGTGTGATATAAACCCTTTGTTCCCCACATTTACATACATACCCCATTTATCATTACATACAGCAGGCAGGTGAGGGTGCTGTTTTAACACAGGGAGCGTGGAGCAGTGTGCATATTATATATCATGTTCCAAAAAAAAAAGCAAATTTTCCATCTGTAGTTGTGGCTGTGATGTAGATACACTGTCCTGCCATGGGTTAGGCTGTGATGTAGATACACTGTCCTGCCATGGGTTAGGCTGTGATGTAGATACACTGTCCTGCCATGGGTTAGGCTGTGATGTAGATACACTGTCCTGCCATGGGTTAGGCTGTGATGTAGATACACTGTCCTGCCATGGGTTAGGCTGGATTTGCAATTCCAGGGAAATGATCTGCATATGTTCCACAATCTGTGATGAATAACGTTGTACAGTCACTAGTCTTATCACTCCTGGACTATAGACCTGTGCAGTGACGTCACCGCCCTGTGTTCCAGAAATGGATTCCCCATTCATTTTTCTCATAGACCTAGAAACATAGAAAATAATTGATATATAAAGACGATTACGCCGCGGACAAAGCCAACTCGAGTCGTGACGAATCATGATGACACACACAAACTTTTGGCACAATCAAATCATTTGTAAGATGATTGTTGTCATGATTTGTCATGACCCGAGTTGGCTTTGGCCGCGGCGCAATGGTGTTTTTATTCACCATTTTTGAAAAGTCTATGAGGAAAATGAATGAGGAATCCACTAGTGGAACAGGGCTGGTGACGTCACTGAAAAGTCTATGAGGAAAATGAATGAGGAATCCACTAGTACAACAGCTGGTGACGTTACTGCACAGGTCTATTACTACACAATTCCTATCGAAATCACTACCTGGATGCTACTTAATTACTTCAGCCTAACTATGGCTTTTTGGAAAGAACTATACAATCACTATACAACAATACTGTATTTGTCGAATTACTAACCCCTACCAATCCCTATAGAAAATATTACGTAGTGTTTCTAGACAATAAGAATAAAGGGTGTATGAGTGTGGTCTATTTGGATCTAGTCCTGCGTTACCAGTAGACCAGTGTAGTTGTTGACACAGCTGTCACTAAACCTCCACCTGCTGCTGTGAAAACAAATAGTGATCATCCTACTAGTGTATGAACTGTCTCTACAGCTCAGCCTATTACAGACTGGCTTGCATGTCTATGTTCTAAATCACACATGTCAAACTCAAGGCTCCGGGGGCCAAATCAGGCCCGTGAACGAATTATCTTTGGCCCGCGGGATGATATTGAATTAGCATTAGAACTGGCCCATGATAAGAAATGAATGAAACTAATTGTTTTACTTCCTCAACTCCAATCTCATTTACTTTCTCAATTAACTATGAAAGCAGCACTTGGTGAGGATCATAGAAAAAAAAAAAAAAAAAAAAAACGAAAAAAATAGCAGGTGTTCACGTCTCATAATGAAAAATAGCAGGTGTTCACGTCTCATAGCGCGCCACTCTGTGGCGCGCTATGAGACGTGAACACCTGCTATTTTTCATTGAAACTTAAAACAGTTTTTAATGCAGGCAGTTTCATCTTTACAATTATCTTGCCATTAAGAGACATTGATTTTTGAAGGGAAATTACTTTTTTGCTGTTTGACAGGGACGTCATACATCGTAAACCGGTGTTGAAACACAGACTGGTATCTCTGCACCTCGACTTGTACCAATTCTTCTATTTTGGCCCACTATTTGGGTTTGACACCCCTGTTCTAAATGGTTCAGTCTTCCACACATTATCTCTACTCACTACTCATGTCTAACATCATAGATATACAGTATATAATAAAGCTAGATGTCTCACCCATCTCACTGGCCAATGGACAGCGGCCATCTTACTGAAGATAGAGCATCACATTGTGTCTATGGGCATATACTTTTTAAATGGCGATTGGTTGTTGTAAACATCAGAGATGTCCGCATACATATGAGCTTTTCTATGAGTTTTTAGAAAAAAAGAAATAGCAAATAATCCTAAATCATCATAAATCATAGCCACGTTGACAACGTTTATAATAAAGCAATCTGTTTGTAAATCTGCGCTCAAATCTTGAGCGAGTTCTAGCTGTTTCTGTAAGATGTTTGAGCTGCCATAGAGCATAGTGTATTGAAGTACCTCAGTAAGATGTTTGAGCTGCCATAGAGCATAGTGTATTGAAGTACCTCAGTAAGATGTTTGAGCTGCCATAGAGCATAGTGTATTGAAGTACCTCAGTAAGATGTTTGAGCTGCCATAGAGCATAGTGTATTGAAGTACCTCAGTAAGATGTTTGAGCTGCCATAGAGCATAGTGTATTTAAGTACCTCAGTAAGATGTTTGAGCTGCCATAGAGCATAGTGTATTGAAGTACCTCAGTAAGATGTTTGAGCTGCCATAGAGCATAGTGTAATATTGAAGTACCTCAGTAAGATGTTTGAGCTGCCATAGAGCATAGTGTATTGAAGTACCTCAGTAAGATGTTTGAGCTGCCATAGAGCATAGCGTATTGAAGTACCTCAGTAAGATGTTTGAGCTGCCATAGAGCATAGTGTATTGAAGTACCTCAGTAAGATGTTTGAGCTGCCATAGAGCATAGTGTATTTAAGTACCTCAGTAAGATGTTTGAGCTGCCATAGAGCATAGTGTATTGAAGTACCTCAGTAAGATGTCTGAGCTGCCATAGAGCATAGCGTATGAAGTACCTCAGTAAGATGTTTGAGCTGCCATAGAGCATAGCGTATTGAAGTACCTCAGTAAGATGTTTGAGCTGCCATAGAGCATAGTGTATTGAAGTACCTCAGTAAGATGTTTGAGCTGCCATAGAGCATAGCGTATTGAAGTACCTCAGTAAGATGTTTGAGCTGCCATAGAGCACAGCGTATTGAAGTACCTCAGTAAGATGTTTGAGCTGCCATAGAGCATAGTGTATTGAAGTACCTCAGTAAGATGTTTGAGCTGCCATAGAGCAGTGTATTGAAGTACCTCAGTAAGATGTTTGAACTGCCATAGAGCATAGTGTATTGAAGTACCTCAGTAAGATGTTTGAGCTGCCATAGAGCATAGTGTATTGAAGTACCTCAGTAAGATGTTTGAGCTGCCATAGAGCATAGTGTATTGAAGTACCTCAGTAAGATGTTTGAGCTGCCATAGAGCACAGCGTATTGAAGTACCTCAGTAAGATGTTTGAGCTGCCATAGAGCACAGTGTATTGAAGTACCTCAGTAAGATGTTTGAGCTGCCATAGAGCACAGCGTATTGAAGTACCTCAGTAAGATGTTTGAGCTGCCATAGAGCACAGTGTATTGAAGTACCTCAGTAAGATGTTTGAGCTGCCATAGAGCATAGTGTATTGAAGTACCTCAGTAAGATGTTTGAGCTGCCATAGAGCACAGTGTATTGAAGTACCTCAGTAAGATGTTTGAGCTGCCATAGAGCACAGTGTATTGAAGTACCTCAGTAAGATGTTTGAGCTGCCATAGAGCATACTGTATTGAAGTACCTCAGTAAGATGTTTGAGCTGCCATAGAGCACAGTGTATTGAAGTACCTCAGTAAGATGTTTGAGCTGCCATAGAGCATAGTGTATTGAAGTACCTCAGTAAGATGTTTGAGCTGCCATAGAGCACAGTGTATTGAAGTACCTCAGTAAGATGTTTGAGCTGCCATAGAGCATAGTGTATTGAAGTACCTCAGTAAGATGTTTGAGCTGCCATAGAGCATAGCGTATTGAAGTACCTCAGTAAGATGTTTGAGCTGCCATAGAGCATAGCGTATTGAAGTACCTCAGTAAGATGTTTGAGCTGCCATAGAGCATAGCGTATTGAAGTACCTCAGTAAGATGTTTGAGCTGCCATAGAGCACAGTGTATTGAAGTACCTCAGTAAGATGTTTGAGCTGCCATAGAGCATAGTGTATTGAAGTACCTCAGTAAGATGTTTGAGCTGCCATAGAGCATAGTGTATTGAAGTACCTCAGTAAGATGTTTGAGCTGCCATAGAGCATAGTGTATTGAAGTACCTCAGTAAGATGTCTGAGCTGCCATAGAGCATAGTGTATTGAAGTACCTCAGTAAGATGTTTGAGCTGCCATAGAGCATAGTGTATTGAAGTACCTCAGTAAGATGTCTGAGCTGCCATAGAGCATACTGTATTGAAGTACCTCAGTAAGATGTTTGAGCTGCCATAGAGCAGTGTATTTAAGTACCTCAGTAAGATGTCTGAGCTGCCATAGAGCATAGTGTATTGAAGTACCTCAGTAAGATGTTTGAGCTGCCATAGAGCATAGTGTATTGAAGTACCTCAGTAAGATGTTTGAGCTGCCATAGAGCATACTGTATTGAAGTACCTCAGTAAGATGTTTGAGCTGCCATAGAGCATAGTGTATTGAAGTACCTCAGTAAGATGTTTGAGCTGCCATAGAGCATAGTGTATTGAAGTACCTCAGTAAGATGTTTGAGCTGCCATAGAGCATACTGTATTGAAGTACCTCAGTAAGATGTTTGAGCTGCCATAGAGCATAGTGTATTCAGTGTATTGAAGTACCTCAGTAAGATGTTTGAGCTGCCATAGAGCATAGTGTATTGAAGTACCTCAGTAAGATGTTTGAGCTGCCATAGAGCATAGTGTATTCAGTGTATTGAAGTACCTCAGTAAGATGTTTGAGCTGCCATAGAGCATAGTGTATTCAGTGTATTGAAGTACCTCAGTAAGATGTTTGAGCTGCCATAGAGCATAGTGTATTCAGTGTATTGAAGTACCTCAGTAAGATGTTTGAGCTGCCATAGAGCATAGTGTATTGAAGTACCTCAGTAAGATGTTTGAGCTGCCATAGAGCATAGTGTATTGAAGTACCTCAGTAAGATGTCTGAGCTGCCATAGAGCATAGTGTATTGAAGTACCTCAGTAAGATGTTTGAGCTGCCATAGAGCATAGTGTATTGAAGTACCTCAGTAAGATGTTTGAGCTGCCATAGAGCATAGCGTATTGAAGTACCTCAGTAAGATGTTTGAGCTGCCATAGAGCATAACGCATTGAAGTACCTCAGTAAGATGTTTGAGCTGCCATAGAGCATAGTGTATTGAAGTACCTCAGTAAGATGTTTGAGCTGCCATAGAGCATAGTGTATTGAAGTACCTCAGTAAGATGTTTGAGCTGCCATAGAGCATAGCGTATTGAAGTACCTCAGTAAGATGTTTGAGCTGCCATAGAGCATAGTGTATTGAAGTACCTCAGTAAGATGTTTGAGCTGCCATAGAGCATAGTGTATTGAAGTACCTCAGTAAGATGTTTGAGCTGCCATAGAGCATAGTGTATTGAAGTACCTCAGTAAGATGTTTGAGCTGCCATAGAGCATAGCGTATCGAAGTACCTCAGTAAGATGTTTGAGCTGCCATAGAGCATAGTGTATTGAAGTACCTCAGTAAGATGTTTGAGCTGCCATAGAGCATAGTGTATTGAAGTACCTCAGTAAGATGTTTGAGCTGCCATAGAGCATAGTGTATTGAAGTACCTCAGTAAGATGTTTGAGCTGCCATAGAGCACAGTGTATTGAAGTACCTCAGTAAGATGTTTGAGCTGCCATAGAGCATAGTGTATTGAAGTACCTCAGTAAGATGGCCGCTGGTGAACGACGTCAGAGACTCCGCCTCCAGACATCTAGCCTTTATATACAGTGTGTTTAACATGTCCTGGTGACCAAATCATTTGGTTCCATTTGTATGCTCTCAGGAAAAAAATGTAAAATGGTTGTAATTCCCCTTTTAATGGGAGGTGTTGCCTGTTGCCATGTGTCTCATCATGTTAACATTGTTCATTAAAATATTGCTGGTGTATCAGGGCCTGTGGTGGTTTTCAACTAGTCGTCCAGGGACCACCAGTGGTCCTTGAGAGAGTTCCAGGTGGTCCCCAGGCTAAATGATGGAACGTTGGTTAGCCAACTCTTTGAGAGCGTAAAAATGGACCAAATGGAACCCTTGCGGTCCATTTGGTTTCATGGTTTCATGTGAATTGGCCCAAGTCTACACAACTGGTGGTCCTCCGTGGCTCAAATGCTGAATAAATAGTGGGCCCTGGGATCAAAAAGGTTGAAAACCACTGACCTAAACATGAGCCCTGGTTGGAAAAAGAAAATAAAGTTGCCCGTTTTAGTTTTAGTGGTCTAGACCAGGGGTTTTCAACAGGTGGTCCGGGGACCACCAGTGGTCCTTGAGAAGGTTCCAGGTGGTCCCCAGGCTAAATGATGGAAAGTTGGTTAACCAGATGTAACTCTCAAGAGTTAAAATATTCATCATCTGAATTAGCAGCACTTAATTAAGAAGTTTACACTGTTTTGTTGGCAAAATACAGCCTGGAATTGTGGACAACACCAAAATAACTCTTTAATTTTAGGTCTTTGGTGTGAAAATGTCATCAAATGGTGGTCCGTGGCTCAAATGCTGAATAAATAGGTCCCTGGTATGAAAAAGGTTGAAAACCCCTGGTCTAGACGCACTTTGGTATAACAACCTTCTTTCCTTCTGGCCAACAGATTCGTCGTGTCAGCGTAACCTGGACGACCTCATCAAGTCTCTGTCTGTCCATGAAGCTCTGAGCTCCGCCCACCAAGCTCAGAGCCCCGCCCACCAAGGGCTGGGCTCCGCCCACCAAGGCCTGGGCTCCGCCCACAACGCTCAGAGCTCCGCCCACACAGCGCAAGGAGGGGGAGGAGGAGGAGGAGGAGGAGGAGGAGGAGGAGGCGCAGAGCGGTCAGAGGAACCGGCCCACGATCAGATCCACAAACCCAACGACGAAGAAGACGACGAAGCAGCAGCAGCAACGGAGGAGGAGGAAGAGGAGATGGAGGAGAGTGTGGATGAGAAGGAGGTGAGGGAAGGAAACGAGGAGGAAGACGAAGAGGAGGACCATGAAGGTCGCGACCTCCTCCTAGAAGACTGGGATGGACCTCAGGTGGAGAACCTCGGCGTTCTAGAGCACAGCACCACCACCCAAACAACACCACCACCTCCAGCACCTCCCTCTGGGCTCCGCCGGAGAGCCAGGCCTGAATAATGTCTCAAACCCTCAGAATTATCCATATTTGGCTGCAGACCCCCCCCACCCCCATCTGAAAACATGTTGTTCTAGGGGGAAAAAAACGAGTTAAAAATGTTTGCTTCCGAAATAATGTGTTCAGAGATTTGCAGCACATTTTCACAATTTTTCAAAAATAGAATAGGTGAAATGTCCCTTTTTATTTAATAGCACTACAGTCAATCATTTTGAAATGTACACATTTTTTTTTCTTTTTTAAGTTAAAACCACTTAAGCTCTGAACATTTTTTTTTTTTTTTTTTTTTTTTTTTGGTCGGGGTCCCAACCAACCAGAGCCCTCCTCCCTGCATGGGACTGATTGATTGATCTTATTGACCCTGCTCCTCTCGCCCGCTTCCGCTAGATCTCTGTCCATTCATTCCCTCCCACTCCCACAGTGCTTTTACTGTATTATTGACCACCGACTGGCTGCCCCTCTCAAGAGTTAAAATATTCATCACGTGAATTGGTCAAAGTCTACACAACTGGTGGTCCTTCGTGGCTCAAATGCTGAATAAATAGTGGGCCCTGGGATCAAAAAGGTTGAAAACCACTGACGTAAACATGAGCCCTGGTTGGAGAAAGAAAATAAAGTTGTCCGTTTTAGTTTCAGTCGTCTATACCAGGGGTTTTCAACCTTTTTCATCTCAGGGACCACCATTTATTCAAGATTTGACCCACGGACCACCATTTGAGGATATTTTAGCCTCCACAGACTCCAAAACTAAAGATTTATTTTACTTTTGTCCACAATTCCAGGTTGGATTTGGGAAACAAAACAAGCAAAAAATACATTCCCAAACGGCTAATTCAGATGAATATTTTAACTCTTGAGAGTGTAAAAATGAAACCAAATGGACCCGCCATTTTTACGTTCTCAAGTATTAAATTATTCATCTAATAATTTAATACCCCCCCCCCCCCCCCCCCCCCCCCCCCCCCCCCCCCCCCCCCCCCCCCCCCCCCCCCCCCCCCCCCCCAACCAAGAAAACAGAGGTCCCATTTAGTCCCACAACATCCTGTAATTAGTCCATTAGTCGTGGCTAAAACCACAACATGTCAACTGAGTGGTGAGTTGCTCACGGACACAGATAGATGGGAAGAGACATGTATCATAGGTTGGGGCCTATTATACTTAATATGCAATAGAATACATGAGTCATTCCACGGAAACGGTACCATTTGCAGTCCCTCTGACCGTTTTAGCTGTATTTTATTGACGGAGTCACTGAAAAATATTTTTAAAAGAGTTTTTAATCACTTGAAATGTTCCCTTTAATATTGTGTAAACATTACATGGATTTTATCTTCATATCAGAAATTATCTTGTTTTCTTTCAGTAGTCCATTTTTCCATGTCCCCAGTGGCCTTCACTGAAAGTGGACTTGACATATGACTATTAAACATCAACAAATTATGACATGAGAATATATATCTATCTGTACTTTAACATGTTAAAATATAGATAAAAAAATATATATATTGAATGCCTGAGATGGGAAATTATTTTTTTTACTTATAGCTAAAGATGTCCTTAATAGTGTGGGCTATTCAGAAAAGTAAAACCTTTCCGTCAAAATTTCAGAAAAAAAAAAAGTCCAAATCGTACCGTTTCCGTGGAATGACTCATATAGTGGTATATCAGACAGTGCACACGCACACACACACACACACACACACACACACACACACACACACACACACACACACACACACACATCTTGTCCCAACTGCCAGGGATCTATTCTGTACTTGGTCCCGTCCTTTTCTTTTTATTTACCGTAATTTCCGGACTATAAGCCGCACCTGACTATAAGCCACACCAGCTAAATTTGGGGCAAAATACTATTTTTTCCTTGTACAAGCCGCACCTGACTATAAGCCGCACCAGGCTTATAGTCAGGTGCTTCATGTTAGAGCAGTGGTTTTCAGCTTTTTCACAATTTAACAACATCTTCACCCCACAGACCCCAAAACTAAAGATTTCTTTTGGTTTTGTTCACAATTCCAGGATGGATTTTCGCAAACAAAAGAGGCAAAACATCAAAATGAGACCAAAATGAACATGACTTATGAATTTATGAATATCATAACTCTTGAGAGCGTAAACATGAAACCAAATGGACCCGCTAGGGTCCATTTGGTTTCATTTTTACGCTCTCAAAGAGTTACATCTGGTTAACCAACTTTCTATCATTTAGTCTGCAGAGTCCACCTGGAACCTGTAAAATCCATAGATTGGCCGTTCCACCGTTGTATAAGCCGCAGGGTCAAAAGCATGTAAAAAAAAGTAGCGGCTTGTAGTCCGGAAATTACGGTACCTGGTCTCTTTGCTGAATCCCTTTCCTGATATTTACGTTGGACATGGCAACGCAACACCTCCTGAGCTTGTACACATCAGCTTTATCTGCCAAATATTTGTCAATCATAGTTATATCTCTGGTCCGTAGCTCCACTGCTCCTAGGAGTCTACCTTGCAGTTGCGCTAAATGTGAAAATCTATGTGATATCTCAGACCAGACTCTCCTCTTTAGTGGATAGTGGTGAAACATCTTGATGACATCATCAAGATGTATTTTCACCATGGTAATGGATTTCTTTAGACGCTTCTTTTTTCTGAGAGCGTACAAATGGAACCAAATGAACCCGTTAGGGTTCATTTGGTTGCATTTGTACGCTCGCTCTCAGAAAAAAATGTTGAAAATAGGTGGAATTCCCCTTGAACTTAAACACGGCTTGACGTGGAAAATAATGTTTTTTTTATTGCAATTCATTTCTTGCATTCAATCGACAATTATAATGAATGATTTCACGACTGACCCAAACATCTGAACATGTTAGAAACGGCGTAGTTTTATAATAGTATGTTTTTTTTTTTAAATCCCTTATGTTTATGTATGAACCTTTCCGTAAAAAGAATTTTTAAATGACATGATATCCCTATTTAAATAGTACAAAGTGTACTTTGCCTCGTGATATCTCAGAAGCTGGCAGTGCATGCTTGTTTTTTATTTATTTATTCGATTTTTAATTTTCCTACCAATTTCCACATCATGTGACGGCTTTGTTTTATTTATGTATTTATTTACAGGACTTTAATAATGAATGATGGAAATCCGATTAGACAATCTAGTAGTAACATATGAGCAGTGAATTTGCTTTGCGAAAGAGTTCATAAAAACTTCATTTCATGTGTCATTAAATATAATCCTGGCACTTTTTTTATTAGACAGAGAACAGATCCTAGGGCCCTGATACACCTAACAATGTTTTGATCAACATCAACAAGCAACGTCAATTATCAACGTTGACTTTTCACTTTTCTATAGAAAATGATCAACTCCTGGTTGTTCAGAAAAGTCAGATCATTAGCGCCCTCTACTGGTCAACATTTCAGAATCCTCCAATCACAGCCCTCCTTGGCGTCACCTGATCCTTTCTCCTAGACTCCCACAGATAAACTTTTTCTGAGCAGCAGCTGCTGCTTCACTGCTGTGGACAAAAACAAGGATTTTGTAACTTTTATTCCGCTAAATGAACATTTTGAGTTGGGTGGCAGCTGGGTGAAAATGATTCAATGCAAACTAAGGCTTCCTTTTTTCTGAGAGTGTACAAATTTGGTTCAGATTTGTACACTTTTGTACACTCTCAGGAAAAAATGAAAATGGGTGAAATTCCCCTTTTAATGTTGCCTGTTGCCATGTGTCTCATCATGTTGCCTGTTGCCATGTGTCTCATCATGTTGCCTGTTGCCATGTGTCTCATCATGTTGCCTGTTGCCATGTGTCTCATCATGTTGCCTGTTGCCGTGTGTCTCATCATGTTGCCTGTTGCCATGTGTCTCATCATGTTGCCTGTTGCCATGTGTCTCATCATGTTGCCTGTTGCCATGTGTCTCATCATGTTGCCGTTGATGTTGACATTGCTAGTTGATATTGATCAAAATATTGCTAGTGTAGCAGGGCCTTTACTCCTATAGGGCTCCATTTATGTCACCAAAAACACCTAAAATACATGGCATCTTTTTGTGTTTAAAGCATTAGCTTTATCTATTGGAAAAAAAAATCCGATCTACAAGCTCATAGCAGCAAATCAGGTCTGGGGCCTTGTGTGTAGGCCAAAAGCCCTGGGCACCAGCAGCCCGGGCCTGAGCTTACCAAATAATTACCCAGAATAATTAAAACCTGCAAGTCAAAAGGTCCAGAAATCACCTGATCCCCCAATTAAAAATGTTACTGTACTCCCCTGCTTTGTTCGTCATGAGTTGAAGCTCTTGATGACTGGTTTTAATTATTATGGATGATTATTTGGCAAGGCCAGGCCTAGGCCAGGCTTTCGGCCTACCGACAAGGCCCTGGGGTAGCCCCACACCATACCTGGCTATACCACAGCCACTGAGAACTGGAGCCATTGGGTGCAATTCCCAATCGCTGTGGTGTAGCAGGTACAGTGTACGGTGTAAGTCTTCTCATTGGCTGCATGGCAGCAAATCAGGTCTGGGGCCTTGAGGTAGGCCCGAAAGCCTATACCACCAGGCCTGGGCCTGGGCCTACCAAATAATTATCCATAATAATTAAAAACAGTCATCAAGAGCTTCAACTCATGATGAACAAAGCAGGGGAGTACAGTAACATTTTTATTTGGGAGGTCAGGTGATTTCTGGACCTTTTGACTTGCAGGTTTTAATTATTCTGGGTAATTATTTGGTAAGCTCAGGCCCAGGGGGTGGTGGTACAGGCTTTCGGCCTACCCCAAGGCCCCAGACCTGATTTGCTGCCATGCAGCCAATGAGAAGACTTACACCATACCCTGCTACACCACAGCGACTGAGAACTGCAGCCATTGTCAGAGAGAACATTATGCACCCAGAGCCGCATAGACAGTCGGTTCATATTCCCTGCGTGGAAAAGCTACTACTAAACTACACAGAGACTATATATAGATAGATATATACACTCAACAAAAAATATAAACGCAAACACTTTTGTTTTTGCTCCCATTTTTCAGGGGATGGACTTAGAGACCTAAAATTCATTCCAGATATACAATATTACCATTTCTCTCAAACCCTGTTCACAAATCTGCCTAAATGTGTGATATTGAGCACTTCTGCTTTGTTAAGATAATCCATCCCACCTCACAGGTGTGCCACATCAAGATGCAGATGTGACATCATGGTTAGTGCACAGGTGTACCTTAGACTGTCCACAATAAAAGGACACCCTGAAATGTCCAAATTTTGTTTTGCCTTATTGGGTCTATGGGCCTCCGAAACACCTGGCACCTGGCACACCTGTGAGGTGGGATGGATTATCTTAACAAAGCAGAAGTGCTCACACATTTAGGCAGATTTGTGAACAGTGTTTGAGAGAAATGGTTATATTGTATATCTGGAATGAATTTTAGGGCTTTAAGTCCATCCCCTGAAAAATGGGAGCAAAAACAAAAGTGTTGCGTTTATATTTTTGTTGAGTGTATATAAAACACCCTGTGAGTCATTAACAGTTGTAGTCTTTAGACAGTACAGTGTGTGTATATATGATATGAGCTCTTTAATACCAAATGTCACTGTTAGAAGCCTGAAACATGATATATTCTTGTGATACATTCAAACAAAGGCCTTAATTTGTCTGTGTAAATATGTATTTATGCATAATTTGACTTTCCTGTCTTGTCACTTTGAACTTCTTGGTAGAATAAACAAACACAACATGCCTTATATACCTGTAGGTTGAATAAACATCTGACATATGGCTGCCACTCTTTGCTTGTCTGAGATGTGATGTCTGCATGGAAATGAGTCCGCGTAGGTTTTATATTGGTCCGGGGACCACCAGTGGTCCCTGAGAGGGATCCAGGTGGTCCCCAGCTAAGTTGGTTAACCAGATGTAACTCTTGAGAGCGTAAAAACGAAACCAAATGGACCCTTGCGGGTCCATTTGGTTTCATGTTTACGCTCTCAACAGTTAAAATATTCATCCATGTGAATTAGTCCAAGTCTACACAACTAGAAGATGGACAAAAAGCAAAAATAAATCTTTAGTTTTGGGGTCTGTGGGGCTAAAATGTCCTCAAGTGGTGGTCCGTGGCTCAAATTCCGAATAAATGGTGGGCCCTGGCATCAAAAAGGTTGAAAACCACTGTTTTAAACTATCAAAAAGCCAACAATAGCTAATATATAATGCAGTGGTTTTCAATATCTTTCATACCAGGGCCCACTATTTTTTCTGCTTTTGAGGGCCACCATTTGATGTTGGGAAAAAAACAAAACAAAGGATTTTCCTAATTCTGTCCACAATTTAGGAGAGATAGAGTGGCAAAATGTTGGTCAAAATAACGATTCTACTACATTTTCTAAATGTGTAGATTGTTGTGATTCAGATTTCTGTTTGAATATAATTTAACTCTTGAGAGCGTAAAATGAAACCAAATGGACCCAATAGGGCTTCATTTGGTTTCTAACTGTCCCATCATTTAGCTGGGAAGTGGGGACCACCTGGAAACCCTCCCAAGGATCACTGGTGGTCCCCGGACCACTGGTTGAAAACCACTGCTCTATAATAATGAAAACAGCAGATCTACAAGCTCACAATGAATGTGGTTATAAATGAATATAAAAGCAAAATGTGTTGAAGTGAAGAGCACACTGTGTAACTTCCACATTCCACCAGTAGATGGCGGTAGATGCATGCGGTGAGATGAACAGTAATAATTATTGTTCTAGAAGTATTTTATAACTTCACAATTCTACAAGGATTTGAACATGAGTTTCCTGACAAGTTCTGAAATGTTTATAAATAAGTTAATATAGATCCTGTCTGGTGTTTGGGATGAACTGAATCTTTACCAACAGGATAACATTTGGGTCAAATCCTGAGTCTAGGAGAGAGATTTAACCTTTAACACAATCTAAATGTCTTAAATGTACTATAGAGCAGTGTTTTTCAACCTTTTTGATACCAGGGCCCACTACTTACTCAGCATTTGAGCCACGGACCACCATTTGATGACATTTTAGCCCCACAGACCCCAAAACTAAAAGATTTATTTTGCTTTTGTCCACAATTCCAGGCTGGATTTGGGGAAACCAAACAGTCCAACATACAGATCAAAATGACCATTAATCTTCTACATTCTCTAGTTGTGTAGACTTGGGATAATTCACATGATGAATATTTTAACTCTTGAGAGTGTAAACATGAAACCAAATGGACCCGCAAGGGTCCATTTGGTTTCATGTTTACACTCTCAAAGAGTTACACCTGGTTAACCAACTTTCCACCATTTAGCCTGGGGACCACCTGGAACTCTCTCAAGGACCACTGGTGGTCCCCAGACCACTGGTTGAAAACCCCTGCTATAAATGATATTGTATTGAAGGACCACTTTTCAACTTATTTTCACATATTAGGTCCTCACTAATGTTCATGATGAAATACCACTATATGTTTTTGTACTTGGTTCTATTTGCACCCTCTCGGGAAAAAAACATGTTGAATGAAAATAGACGGAATTCGCCTTGAAATCTCGACTGAAAACGCCAACTCCGTTCACTTCATGCATCCAGTCCAATATGGCAGCTCCTCTACATAGACTTCTATTGGATAGTGACAACTCCGTTCACTTCATGCATCCAGTCCAATATGGCGGCTCCTCTACATAGACTTCTACTGGATAGTGACAATGAATAGTGACAGCCGGAAGTCACTGAATGCATTGGAACCTATGGGCTCGAGTGAGTACCTGAACCACGTGACCAGACTGTTTTCTGTCCCCTCAGGCTGGCTCTACACTATACCAAGAGGCCAATGACCAAGAGGGTCGTACTTACGTTGCTTCCTGACTCTAGAAGAAGGGGGCGGGTACAATATTAGGAGACCGGAAGTATGCTGGAGTCTATTCATTTCCAATGGTAGAATGAACGTGAACACAACTTATGATCCATTCCTTAACTCCATGGATACTGAACTAAATACTGGACCTGATCATCAAAAGGCATATAATATTTACAGCATATTCATAGTAAAATGGCTTCTATTAGCTAAACAGAACAGAAGAAATTTCACTTTGTTATAAATTATTCTTTATCCCACCGCCCAACTCTCGCGAGATTTGTGAGTCAGGAAGAGTCTCTTTGTAATGTGCAGTTTGACATACCACAGATAGGGGGCTCTGATCTAAACCATTACTACTTAGGAGACCATTTGTAGGCTTTGTAGTCCATCATCATTTATATAGTGGCGCCAATGGGAGTATGGCCATCTTTATAAATAGAGTATCTTTGACTATACTTTGCCTTCGGCCTGAAGACCCGATCCAGACTATTGGATTGCACATTCCCGTCTCGGACCGGGGTGTGATGTCACGTCCTCCTTTTTTGAATGGGTTTCAATGGGCACTTCCTGCTACTTCCTGTCTGAATTTCGGCCGCGGGCGCGTCTTTCCTGTTGCCTGGCCACGGGCCAAACTTCAGACCAGCTTCGGACTGGCTTCGGACAGGATACGAGTGACTATCACCCGGTAGTGATAGTCAACAGCCAATGGAACAGATGCAGCATGCAGCCCAACCAGTGGGCGGACTTAGCTTGTAGTTTTTTTATTCACAGAGCCAAACGCTCTGGGACTTGTGAAGCCACGTCGAGAGATACAGGGGAACATCTATAGGCACCACTGCTCAAAATCCACATCTTAATTAATGAATAAATAAAACATGAGGAAAATCGTAAAGCAGTGGTTTTCATGTTTCATATCACCCCTGTAATATTTCCATCCATGGCACCCTTAATCACATTGTTATTTCTTTACTGTAACCCTGTTCCAAGATGACATTGAAAATAACTAGCCTGTCATTATCATCATTATTATTCCCATGCACTGTCTCCCTAGAATTATCTATCTATCTATCTATCTATCTATCTATCTATCTATCTATCTATCTATCTATCTATCTATCTATCTATCTATCTATCTATCTATCTATCTATCTATCTATCTATATCTATATATATATATATATATATATATATATATATATATATATATATATATATTATATACCGTATATAGATATATATAGATGTAGATGATGAAATGAACAAGTTGGCCACTATTGTAAACAAGTGTATGCTTAACTAGTGTGTCCAATCAGCTTTTTCAGATTTGATGCAGTTGTACTTGAATTGTACTGTAATTCTCCAAGCTGTTATCAGTTTTGTTGCAGTGTAGACAGACAGAGCCATCTAGTGGAAGAGTTGCGACATTTGGGGGTCAGAAAACAGCCTGGTCAAGTGTTTCATGTACTCGCGCGAGCCCATAGGCTTCAATGCATTCAGTAACTTCCGGCTGTCACTATTCGTGTCACTATCCAACAGAAGTCTGTGTAGAGGGACTGGATCCACTAGAAAACTACACGCCAATGAATAGACTTCCGTGTACGTCTGTTCCGGGACCGCCCAATGGCCCGGAAGAAGTCCTACTTCCGGCAGCCCTTCAGGCCGAAGGCAAAGTATAGTCAAAGAGGGTTTATATAAAGAGGCGACATAATGCAATTATTTGACTCACCACCAGATGGCGCAGCGGTAACACCGCTCTATGGAGCGCTGACGACATCACTCCAATATGGCGGCATGTGCCGCTCCCGCCATCTAGCGGCGTTTCCAAGAACTGTAGTCAGAACAGTAGTCTTTAATAGCAACAGGAAGTACGTCACATCACTCCGATATGGCGGAGGCACTGGGGGCTGGTTGTTTCCATTGGACTTAACGGAAGTGTCGCCTCTTTATATAGAATCTCTTTGGTCTAGTGTAGAGCCAGCCGAAGGGCTGCCGGAAGTAGGACTTCTTCCGGGCCATTGGGCGGTCCCGGAACAGACGTACACGGAAGTCTATTCATTGGCGTGTAGTTTTCTAGTGGATCCAGTCCCTATACACAGACTTCTGTTGGATAGTGACACGAATAGGGACAGCCGGAAGTTACTGAATGCATTGAAGCCTATGGGCTCGCGCGAGTACATGAAACACTTGACCAGGCTGTTTTCTGACCCCCCAATGTCGCAACTCTTCCACTAGATGGCTCTGTCTGTCTACACCACATCCACCGACAGCGCCCCAGGCCTGAAGCAACGGGCCATGGTGGCGAAAAGTGGAAGTGCAGCCTTATAATGGAAGTGAACGGGCTTCGTGACGTCACAGGTGTCATGGCGGCACACTGGTGACCACCAAAATTTGGTGTCCGGAAGTTGCTTACAATGTTATTCCAATGGGAACTTCGGCAGTCTTCCGGGTGCTTCAAAGCGCCCTGAGCAACTTGTATTGAAATGAACGGCAAGGGGGCGGGGCTATCGCTCCAGTCCTCCCTCTATATTTATAACTCTATGGTCTACACTGCAACAAAACTGATAACAGCTTGGAGAATTACAGTACAATTCAAGTACAACTGCATCAAATCTGAAAAAGCTGATTGGACACACTAGTTAAGCATACACTTGTTTACAATAGTGGCCAACTTGTTCATTTCATCATCTACATCTATATATATCTATATACGGTATATTATATATATATATATATATATATATATATATATATATATATATATATATATATATATATATATATATATATATATATATATATATATATATTTAGATAGATAGATAGATAGATAGATAGATAGATAGATAGATAGATAGATAGATAGATAGATAGATAGATAGATAGATAGATAGATAGATAGATAGATAATTCTAGGGAGACAGTGCATGGGAATAATAATGATGATAATGACAGGCTAGTTATTTTCAATGTCATCTTGGAACAGGGTTACAGTAAAGAAATAACAATGTGATTAAGGGTGCCATGGATGGAAATATTACAGGGGTGATATGAAACATGAAAACCACTGCTTTACGATTTTCCTCATGTTTTATTTATTCATTAATTAAGATGTGGATTTTGAGCAGTGGTGCCTATAGATGTTCCCCTGTATCTCTCGACGTGGCTTCACAAGTCCCTCCCAGGAGCGTTTGGCTCTGTGAATAAAAAAAACTACAAGCTAAGTCCGCCCACTGGTTGGGCTGCATGCTGCATCTGTTCCATTGGCTGTTGACTATCACTCCCGGGTGATAGTCACTGTATCCTGTCCGAAGCCAGTCCGAAGCTGGTCTGAAGTTTGGCCCGTGGCCAGGCAACAGGAAAGACGCGCCCGCGGCGAAATTCAGACAGGAAGTAGCAGGAAGTGCCCATTGAAACCCATTCAAAAAAGGAGGACGTGACATCACACCCGGTCCGAGACGGGAATGTGCAATCCAATAGTCTGGATCGGGTCTCAATGTCACAACTGTCTCTTTCTAAGGCTCTGGCTTCCTGCACTCAGTGTTGCCATGTCTGCTTACTATAAGCAACCACTGACCTGTTGTATTTCTGTAAAGTAACTTGTATTAAATGAACTGTTTAGTCGCTGGTTGTGTGGTTTTTGGGGTTTCTTGTTTATAAACTGAGCACTAGAACTTATCTGTGCTTCCTAATGTTGTTTAAATCAGTGCTTCACTTCACATATCTCTTTGACGTCAAAGAACCCCAGATTAATATGGAATTATCCACAGACAACCACCTGAACATATTCTGTGCACTTTTTCCAACAAGATGTTGATAATATTCAACATGTCTATGTATTATCAATGTGTTTTTAAATTAGAGATGTACAACCTCACAGTGTGTCGCTGTGAGCTTGTAGATCAGCTATTCCACATGTGCTTTTGTTTTATCGACTTGCAGGACACTTGTTTCTGGTCACAGACCTGGCAACACAGCAGCCGTTACCATTCAGGAAGTCCAACAGAAACCAGAAGTTAAAAAGTGACTTTATTTTACAGTAAAACAAACAACTTTTACTATGAAACAAGATGACGCTTCAGTCCTAAAGAGTTTCTGTTAGAGGAAGGTAAGAGCTAGTTTTTATAAAGTACAGCTGTTAAGCAAAACATTTGTGTATTTTCTGACTAAAGCATGAAACTTTCTATACACCATGAAGTTTGTTTTCAGACGTGGAAACACGTCTGGGTTGAAGTGGTTTCACTTATTACAGGATGTACAAACCTTGGATTGTCAAAACATATATTTTTCAGTTTTTGGCAGGCATAAAGACAGTATATAAAAGACAGTATATAAACAAGATTTGAAACCCACTAACCGTCATTACATTTTTTATGGATTAAAGGGATAGTCCGGATTTTTTTTTTTTTTTTTTTTTTTTTCATTTAATTAAGCTGTATGAAATACTTGACATTAATATAGTGGTGTCAACTGTATGTATTGATTTCCAGAGTCCCATGGTGGGAGTTCTGCTCTGGTTTTGGTGTAGCCTGGCCTAACTGAAATGATTTTGGCCTAGTGGGGGGGGGGGGGGGGGGGGGGGGTGTTGTGGGGCGGGTTGCCGTGAGATTTCCACGGCAGATCAGCTGATCTGATTGGATCTCACCCACGTGTTGTCATGCCCGGCCCCTCCCCCTACCGCCCCTCCACTGCTGTGATAGGTCACATCATTTGGAGCCACGCCCACCCCGAAAGGTTGACTCCTCCCACTTCTATGGCCACTGTGGTTAACAAATTAGTCCAGGCTTTCTATTTCTGCACAAAGTGGACGAAAGTAAAAACCTGGGTGTGTGTGTGTGTGTGTGTGTGTGTGTGTGTGTGGGGGGGGGGGGGGGGGGGGGTCACTGAGGGCCACGCAGTGACAGTAAATTAAAGCTGACATGTTTGTAGGAATCCACCATGGAGATTCCTCTAAACATGACATGCTGTTGATAATGAACATGTTAACTCCATGTAAACATGAACACATGATGTTGATAATGAATATGTTAACTCCATGTAAACATGAACACATGATGTTGATAATGAACATGTTAACTCCATGTAAACATGAACACATGATGTTGATAATGAACATGTTAACTCCATGTAAACATGAACACATGATGTTGATAATGAACATGTTAACTCCATGTAAACATGAACACATGATGTTGATAATGAACATGTTAACTCCATGTAAACATGAACACATGATGTTGATAATGAACATGTTAACTCCATGTAAACATGAACACATGATGTTGATAATGAACATGTTAACTCCATGTAAACATGAACACATGATGTTGATAATGAACATGTTAACTCCATGTAAACATGAACACATGATGTTGATATAAACATGTTCTCTCCTTGTTAATCTGACATGTTGACATCATGTGTTTGATATAAACATGTTAATCTGACATGTTGACATCATGTGTTTGATATAAACATGTTAATCTGACATGTTGACATCATGTGTTTGATATAAACATGTTAATCTGACATGTTGACATCATGTGTTTGATATAAACATGTTAATCTGATATAAACATGTTAATCTGACATGTTAACATCATGTGTTTGATATAAACATGTTGACATCATGTGTTTGATATAAACATGTTAACATCATGTGTTTGATATAAACATGTTGACATCATGTGTTTGATATAAACATGTTGACATCATGTGTTTGATATAAACATGTTAATCTGACATGTTGACATCATGTGTTTGATATAAACATGTTGACATCATGTGTTTGATATAAACATGTTGACATCATGTGTTTGATATAAACATGTTGACATCATGTGTTTGATATAAACATGTTAATCTGATATAAACATGTTAATCTGACATGTTGACATCATGTGTTTGATATAAACATGTTAACATCATGTGTTTGATATAAACATGTTAATCTGACATGTTAACATCATGTGTTTGATATAAACATGTTGACATCATGTGTTTGATATAAACATGTTAACATCATGTGTTTGATATAAACATGTTAATCTGACATGTTAACATCATGTGTTTGATATAAACATGTTGACATCATGTGTTTGATATAAACATGTTGACATCATGTGTTTGATATAAACATGTTAACATCATGTGTTTGATATAAACATGTTGACATCATGTGTTTGATATAAACATGTTGACATCATGTGTTTGATATAAACATGTTGACATCATGTGTTTGATATAAACATGTTAATCTGATATAAACATGTTAATCTGACATGTTGACATCATGTGTTTGATATAAACATGTTAATCTGACATGTTGACATCATGTGTTTGATATAAACATGTTAATCTGACATGTTAACATCATGTGTTTGATATAAACATGTTGACATCATGTGTTTGATATAAACATGTTAATCTGACATGTTGACATCATGTGTTTGATATAAACATGTTAACCTGACTGTTGACATCATGTGTTTGATATAAACATGTTAATCTGACATGTTGACATCATGTGTTTGATATAAACATGTTGACATCATGTGTTTGATATAAACATGTTAATCTGACATGTTGACATCATGTGTTTGATATAAACATGTTAATCTGACATGTTGACATCATGTGTTTGATATAAACATGTTGACATCATGTGTTTGATATAAAACATGTTGACATCATGGGCGCGATTTTCCTTCCACCCCTTGTCCCTAACGTTACCCGATACCCGCAGCGAATTCCTTATTGCTATTTTGGTCACCTTTTCTCTTCCCTTAGCCACTATTCTTTATGCCGACACCGTTATTTGTGGCTGGAGGTGTGGTCATGGGCGTGTTTGTTGCGCAGTCCTTAAGTTGCTAATTTCGTCAAATAGATTTGGGAACTAGATAAGGCCATCTGAGACCACCCGTTAACCGATCCGAGAAGGCAGAGCCACGTGCGCACAGTGCGGCGTCTGTGCGCCTTTGGAGATGTCCACGACTCCACGTGGAAAGGCGCCAGTTCAATTCATCTCCTTATTTATGGATTGTCCTATAAACAGCTGTAGATTGCCTGCTGTCGGTCACTTCCTTGTGTTTAGGTAATGTACAGTATATAATATAATTAAATACATTAATTAACTTGTGACGCAATGCTGTAAATTGCAAAAAAGTCGGCAATTCGCGGCAAAAAAAACGTGTTTTTGATCATTGATTTCTCGGTCAATTCTGGACCATTTTTTACATTTCAAAGTGCAGCGTGACGGGAAAAGGCCACTCTCTCAGATGCTGTATAGAATATGTGGGTAGGTCTTCTCTACGATGCGGGATCGGGCAAACTATAACTGTCGGGGATTAGGCGGACCGTTTCCACCGGATCCCCGACAGTTGCAGTTTGCTCGGTCCCGCATCATAGAGAAGACCTACCCACATATACTATACAGCATCTGAGAGAGAATGCTTTTCCCGTCACGCTGCACTTTGAAATGTAAAAAATGGTCCAGAATTGACAGAGAAATCAATGATCAAACACGTTTTTTTGCAGCGAATTGCCGACTTTTTTGCAATTTACTTTATAACATTTCGCAGACTTGGGATAAATGCACGCCACATACAGCAAAAAAACATGGAACATGTTTTTTCAACATAACATGTTGAATGGTAAGAAATGATTGAGAATTGACCGAGCTATAATTGTTTGAAAATGAGAGCATAATCTTTGAGAATAGGCTACTCATGCATGTGTGTGTCCTAAGCCCGCAGCCAGGCTGCGTGCTTAGGAGGGTCAGGCTTAGCAGTAGGGATAAGGGAAATAGATAAGGGATGAATTAAAGGGAATGGCAAGACCAACACGGATTGGATGAAAGCTAAAAACGCCCAAACCACACCTATGCATAATTTAACGGGTATAGGAGGTGTTTAAGGGAGATGGCATGGTTACGAAATTAGCGACTTAAGTGTGGGAACGCCTCTTCCCCAATGCTATGTGCGTTAATTGCGCATAAGGGCTGAAGTGACCAAAATCGTGCCCCATGTGTTTGAGTTACACGTGTTCACATCATGTGTTTGATATAAACATGTTGACATCATGTGTTTGATATAAACATGTTGACATCATGTGTTTGATATAAACATGTTGACATCATGTGTTTGATATAAACATGTTGACATCATGTGTTTGATATAAACATGTTGACATCATGTGTTTGATATAAACATGTTGACATCATGTGTTTGATATAAACATGTTGACATCATGTGTTTGATATAAACATGTTGACATCATGTGTTTGATATAAACATGTTGACATCATGTGTTTGCAGGAATCCACCATGGAGATCCATCATCGTATCCTGGATGCTCTGGATCAGCTGACAGAGCAGCAGTTCCAGAGGTTCCGGTGGTTTCTAAAGCAGCCTAACAACAGGGTTGTGGGTTTCACGCCGCTGCCAACCAGCTCTGTGGAGAAGGCTGAGCGTCGTACAGACGTGGTAGACCTGATCACACACACCTTTCCTGGGAGAGAATCCAACATCATGGAGGATCTCCTGAACAAGGTGAAGAGACCTGACCTGGTGGAGATGTTTGGAGACACAGCAGCAGGTAAGAAGATGTGTGTCTTCAAGTTAGTCAGTTATTGGGTGTAATTTATTCACTGATTTAGAATTAATTTCAGTCTGTAGTTTTGCTGCTACAGCTGGAAATAATATATGGTAGAAACTGTATAATACAAGTCTGAGTTTATTCGTTCTATATAACATAATCAATAAAGACCACTGGAATGACCATTTCTCCAACCTCTGTTCCAGACAAGTCTCCAGAACTCCATCCTTCTCTGAGAGCCTCTAGCTCTGAGAGTGGAAGGAAGAGAAAGAGGAGGAAGCTTGGTATGTTGGTTTGAACACTAATTATTATTTATCACAATTATGTTTGTTGGAATTTTGTTGTGATGTCTGAGGTGGGCGGGTCTTTCAGTAGCTTCATGATGCTCAGTGACATCATAATGTTGTGATGTCTGAGGTGGGAGGGTCTTTCAGTAGCTTCATGATGCTCAGTGACATCATAATGTTGTGATGTCTGAGGTGGGTGGGTCTTTCAGTAGCTTCATGATGCTCAGTGACATCATAATGTTGTCTGAGGTGGGCGGGTCTTTCAGTAGCTTCATGATGCTCAGTGACATCATAATGTAGCTGATGTCTGAGGTGGGCGGGTCTTTCAGTAGCTTCATGATGCTCAGTGACATCATAAAGTGGGCGGGTCTTTCAGTAGCTTCATGATGCTCAGTGACATCATAATGTTGTGATGTCTGAGGTGGGAGGGTCTTTCAGTAGCTTCATGATGCTCAGTGACACACCACCACACACACACACACACACACACACACACACACACACTATTATGATGTGTCTCCACTCTTACCAATCATTGTCTCACATTTCAGCTTTGACAAGAGAAGAGAAGGCAAGACGAGAGAGAGAGAGCAAACTGAGAGGTAAGGTGTGTGTGTGTGTGTGTGTGTGTGTGTGTGTGTCCAGATTAATCCATATTCCATTGTTGCCATGTAAACATCCATTGACAGTAACAGGAAGACAAATGTTGGACATTTTATTGTAAAGATGGATATTACTCCTCATGTATGAACAATATGGTGTCACATTGTGAACACAGTGAGATTATAAAAGTTCCTCTATGATTAAACGTAACAGATGAGAACAAATCTTTTTACAAGCACAGTGTTTGTAAACACTAAAGTTGCCTCTATTCTACTGAATACTAGAAACGATGGAATGTTCTCTCTGTTCAAGGCTGTTAAAGATGGAATTTGCTTCGTTCTCTACAGATCTGTTGGAAAAAACATCATGGTATGAACACACGCTTCAAGACAACATGAGCAGTACATATCGGACTGTAAGTTGGGCACAATGCTTGAGGTGGAGTTTGAAAACGTCTTCATCTGGCTCTACAATGTAGACATCAAAGACACAGACATCCACAGCCACCATGAGGTCAGACAGATGGAGATGAACAAGCCAGGAGAGAGAACACTGATCCAACTCATTGAAATGCACAAAGACCCTTCTGGAAGGGACATTAGAACAGTGCTGACCGTCGGCTGTGCAGAGGATTGGAAAAACTTTCCTTGTGTGCACAAATTTCTGTCTGACTGGTCCAGGAAATGTTTCCCCCAAGATCCACACTCGTGGTTCCGCTCAAGTTCCGCCAGTTAAATCTGCTCAAGGGGAAAAGGTTTAGTTTGGCACAGCTAATTCACCACTGCATCAAGGAAACCAAAATCATTGAGGAAGACGTTCTTAATGACATCTTTAATGAAGTGCAGAAGTCTGTAGACTACAACAAGAGCCCATTCAAGATCATGTTTATTATGGATGGGTATGACGAAAATAATTTCGAATTTGATTTCAAAACGGATTTTGGACCCATGAACTTGGTGGATTCGTACCCAGTGGAACATCTGATTGTAAACCTCATCAAGAGAGAGCTGCTCCCCTCTGCTCACATCTGGATAACCTCACGACCTGCAGCAGTCAAACAGATTCCTAAGACGTTTGTTAACAGGATGACAGAAGTACGAGGGTTCATCGAAGATGACCAGAAGAAGGAGTTCTTCTTGAAGAGCATCAGTGATGAGAACCAGGCCAGCACTATCTACTCACACATCAAGAAATCAAAGATCTTCCACACCATGTGTGAAATCCCAGTCTTTGTTGGGGATCCTTGCCAGAGTTCTGCAGAACCAAACCGACGGCAGACGAGCTGCCCAAAACCCTGGTTGAGATGTTCTGCCACTTCCTGATGGGTGAGATACAGCGGGAGAAGATGAAGGATCCTACACTAAATGAGGAAGAGAAAGAGAAGCTCATAAAGGATGCTAGAGAAGTTCTTCTGAAGCTGGGAAAGCTGGCGTTTGACCACTGAACAAAGGACAAATCATTTTCTATGAGGAAGACCTGAAGGCTTGTGGTCTTGATGTGAACAAAGACTTGCTGATTTCAGACTTCTGCACACTTTTTCAAAGAAGACGATGTGTTCTTCCGACAAACGGTCTACAGCTTCATTCACCTGAGCATCCATGAGTTTTTGGCTGCAGTCTACATGTTCCACTGTTTCACTCAGAAGAACATGGAGGTCCTGAAGAAATTCCTGGAAGATGATAATTACTTTGAGGTCCGAGTCTATTCCTGGATGATGATGATGATGATGATGATGTTGATGATGATGATAATTACAACAGTGACTGTTCCCTGTCTAACTTCCTGAAGGCCGCTATGAAGAAAACCCTGAGGAGTGAGAGTGGCCACCTGGACCTCTTTGTCCGCTTCCTTCATGGTCTCTCACTGGAGTCCAACCAGAGACTGTTAGGAGGTCTGTTGGGTCAGATAGAGAACAGTCCAGAGGAGATCCAGAGAGTCATCAACAACCTGAAGGATATGATTGATCTTGATGATGAAGACCTCTCTCCTGACAGATGCATCAACATCTTCCACTGTCTGATGGAGATGAACGATCCGTCACTAAGTCAGGGGATCCTACAGTACCTGGAGTCAGAGAACAGATCAGGGAAGAAACTCTCTATGATCCAGTGTTCAGCTCTGGCCTCCATGCTGCTGATGTTAGATGAGGTTCTGAAGGACTTGGACCTGGACAAATACAACACAGACTGGAGGGGGCGACTGAGACTGATCCCAGCTGTGAGGAACTGCATAACAGCCAGGTTAGTAGTCTGTGAATAACAACATGACTGAGCAATAATCACTCATATACTACTACTACATTCATATATTACTACTACATTCATTACAAATTATATTAAAATTCTAATTTACTCCTAATATTACTATACGTAATATTATTACAACTATTACATTCATTACAAATTAATACAAATGATAAACACACACACACACACACACACACACACACACACACACACACACACACACACACACACAAACAGGTGTAATCATAACAAAGTAAATGAAAAAAAGCTTGGTTGCACCTGGTGGTTCATTATCCAGTGTTTAATCACTGGTTCTTTTTTTTTTTGTTTGTTTGTTTTTTTTTTCTCTTTTTTTAAAATAAGGACTTTGTATAAATGAATCCTTCCTCTTTCTGAACACATTGTGGTCCAGGGACCCCCAAACCACAATTGTTATTTTATTATTGTCTGTTTATTTTAATTCAGTATGTTTTAGAAAAATGCTGATCTGCAACCTCTCAATGTGACACACTGAGCTTGTAGATCTGCAATAGAAGATCTCTCAGTTTACTTCCTTTGACATTGAACTTGGTCTGAGCTGTTTTGATCATCTCTGATTTTACATTTAATCTGTCATTACAGACTTGTTGGTTTTGGCAGTGAACTCAAGAAGGAACACATTGAAGTTGTGTCTTCAGCTCTCAGTTCTAATCCGTCCCATCTGAGACACCTGGACCTCAGTTACAACCACCTGGACCCATATATGGACCTGCTCTGTGACGCACTGAAGAGTCCACACTGTAGACTGGAGACTCTACGGTCAGATATGATTGATTATGTGATTGTGAATAACATTGATATCATAGTAACACACTTTGACTAGAATAATGATAAGGTACAGTCAGGCACATGGTGTGGATTCAGTGATTGACTGGGAAATTAGCATTGCGAGGGAGAGATGGTGGTTGTGGGTTTTTTGTTAAAGAACAATCAAACATTTGGTGTTTTATTTCTCATTTAGAATGATGAACTGCTGGTTGTCAGAGAGAAGCTGTGAACTTCTGGCCTCAGCTCTCAGATCTAATCCTCATTTGAGAGAATTAGATTTGACCTTCAACGTCTTGCCGGTGTCTGGACTGGAGAACTTCTCTGGACTGAAAACGCTCCAGTGAGTAGACTTGGTCTGTCTGTCTGTATGTAGTTTTAATTTAAACATTGAAAAACAATTATACAAAGAAAAACAAAAAAAACTTTTTTTAGACTTAGTGATTAACCACATGGACTCTAGTACGCCTCAACGTTGAGAAAACTCCAGTCACAGATCTACAAGCTCAAACAGCAGATGTCTCTAACATGAGGTCTAACAGGAGAGGACACAAGAAGGTTCCTCTCAGTCATTTCATGACAGTTTCTCAGCAGCACATACTGTTGCAGTTCCATTTGAGTGTCCTCAGTGTATCATTGTATGACCACAGCCTGCTGGCCAGTACCATGGGAAGAAATCACATTACTCTGGTCCAAGCCAGGTGGCAGTGAGTTGTCCGGTCAGGCTGCTGCCCTGGTGAAGATAATCGTAGCAGAAACACTGTAGTGTCAGAGACGTTGTGTTAGACGGTCAGACATTGATGTACTGTATTTGTTGTTCTACTTCCTACAGAGTGAAACACTGTAGTGTCAGAGACGTTGTGTTAGACAGTCAGACATTGATGTATTGTTGTTCTACTTCCTACAGAGTGAAACATGGAGGACATGAACACTGGACTAATCCTCACCTCCTTACACAATGTGAGTACCTGTCTGTCTGTCTGTCTGTCTGTCTGTCTGTCTGTCTGTCTGTCTGTCGTTTAACCCATTTTGACCTGAGAACTGATTCTACAAATACCTTCCAATAGTGATGCGCGGCCGGCCCGAACCCGGCGGGTCCTGCGGACCCCCGCGGGGGTGCGGGCGGACGGGTTCATGATTTTTAAGTAATTATCACACCGCGGGCGGGGCTGACTGACCCCGCTGCACATGCAAAAAATAAAACAAAGAAATCACATGCTCTCGTTTTGTTTTTATTACCCTCTCAGTGGTGGTCCTCAGACCACCTGTTGAAAACCCCTGAAATAGACGAAAATATGAGCCTATATTGACAGGTAATTAGTGATGACGGGCAGTTGTTTTTACTACCAGAACTTGCATTGAGAAGACGGAGAATGTTCATTGTTCATGGAGTGGGACACACCAGACCTAGTACAGCATTACCTATACAGTCTCACTTCACCGTGGAACAGTGCCAGGATAACGCCATCCTCACCGCTTTACATTCCCGCTCCTCTCCCTGCTTGCTAGATGATGCATGTTGTGCATTCCAGCATCTAGTGAGCGCGCATTCAGCTCAGCTGGTCGTGTGCTTGAACTTGAAGCGCGTAGAAATAGATTAAATCCTGGAGCCCTTGATTCCATTCTTTTTCTGCACAGCGCAGCCGGCCGTCGCAAAGGAGACTGGCTTGGACGCACAGTAGAGTATTAAGCCGTATGGTTTCGTATGTGCGTTCTCGGCTGTTACGCACGACACGAGAGTGACCCTTCACATGCTGTGGCAATGCGTGGCGATCTGGTTGTTTTGATTAAAGAGATGGCAAGACGTCTATCATCGCTGTATGCTCTACTTTAAATGTAGCCTATGGTTCATTGTTAATAAATCAATGCGAAATAATCGCTGCATAAATGTTTAAATGACCCATTACTGTATAAGCGACAGGTCTTAATTGTTGATACAGAGTTTAATTTGTTTTGTGTTATATAGGCTATTCTGTTTTACCATTTTCGATCCATCACCGACAGCCGCCTTTTATTTATTTTCCTTTGCTGTCATTACAGAACCATTCTGAACAACATGCTTGTTTATTCAGCCCATGACAATATCATTTATATAGCTGCTATAGTATTTTAAAGCTTGGGGTACTCACAAGAACATGTGCTAATCATTATATCACTTTTCTTTAATTGCGGGCTGGGGCGGGCCGTTTTAAAATTTTGCGGGGCGAGCGGCTGCGGACGGGCTGGCACAATTGGCGGGCGGACTGGGGCGGGTTGTGAAAAAAAGCCGGCCCGCGCATCACTACCTTCCAAATCCTGACAGTTTTCTGATAAACCTCATGTTTTCTGTCAGTGGTCCTCGATATTTCAAGGACCCACCAAATCAAATTCAGAGTTTAAAAATGAGTAAAGGGTTTATGCTAATTTGGAAAACCTTTGACCATATTCATGTTACACCAGACTGAAGGGACATGAATTTAGTAATGGCAAAGTCAATTATCATATTTTATCTTAATACTTCATCTATTTTTAGATTAACTTTATAATGCTTTGCAAAATATGGCATAGTGAGACTGCAATTTGAACCAATTCAGTAGAATGCCTCCTATATGACCACCGACCCCCGTATGAAAATACAGTTCCAGGGACCCTCCAGAAGAAAAACATTTGAGTTAAAACGTTTGCTGTTCCCATATAGAAAATATCAGATCTACAAGCTCACAGCACATCACTCAGTGGTGCTATCAGTGACATCAAGGCTGCCAACATACAGTACATTTTAGTTGACTAAAACAATTCTACATGGTTAAAACTAGGTCATAAAATATAACTAAAACTCAACCTTTATTAAAAGACTAACATGAAAACTAATTGTTGTTACAAATCAGCACTAATTCATATTTCTGAAAATCCAAAAATACATTTAGTACAATACATTCAGTTTTGTTGTATTTTAGTCTTTTGAAAAGTTTTGTTACTCATAGTTTCATAGTTCTAGTTTTTATCCCACCCTGGCTGGCCAGGGGGAGGCAGTATAGAGCAGTTCCTTTCCCTTCCATCAGACGCCCTGACTGGCCAGGGGGAGGCAGTATAGAGCAGTTCCTTTCCCCTCCATCAGACACCCTGACTGGCCAGGGGAGGCAGTATAGAGCAGTTCCTTTCCCCTCCATCAGACCCCTGGCTGGCCAGGGGGAGGCAGTATAGAGCAGTTCCTTTCCCTTCCATCAGACCCCTGACTGGCCAGGAGGAGGCAGTATAGAGCAGTTCCTTTCCCCTCCATCAGACACCCTGACTGGCCAGGGGGAGGCAGTAAAGAGCAGTTCCTTTCCCATTAATCAGACACCCTGACTGGCCAGGAGGAGGCAGTATAGAGCAGTTCCTTTCCCATTAATCAGACCCCTGACTGGCCAGGTGGAGGCAGTTTAGAGCAGTTCCTTTCCCCTCCATCAGACCCCTGGCTGGCCAAAGACAGTCTAAATCAGCAATTGATTTAGTCAACTAAAATGTATTTTGGCAGCCTTGATGTCATTATATGGTAATTAGACACTTGGTTGCATGCTGACAGTAAAGGCCTATTCAGAGTCTGATTTTCGGTGACCACCGCGACCACCGCGACCACCGTTTCCTACAATATGATGTCATACCACTGTAAACACCGCTCCTTCCAGTCCTCCTCTCTGATTTTACTAACCACCGAAGCGCTGTTCACTGGGAACGCCCACCAAACAGAGCTAAACCAATCCCATTGGCCGGGAGCCGCCAGGCATTGTTGATTGGTCCAGAAGTTTGGAGCACCGGCTGCTTGTTTTTAATGGCTGGTAAACACAAAAGCAGCAGAAATTATTAGGGGGGGGGGCTGGTAGTGGACTATGGAATAGCGGTGGTCGCGGTGCTCTGAGCGGTGCTGGTAGTGGACTATGAATAGTGGTGGTCGCGGTGCTCTGAGCGGTGCTGGTAGTGGACTATGAATAGCGGTGGTTGCGGTGCTCTGAGCGGTGCTGGTAGTGGACTATGAATAGCGGTGCTCTGAGCGGTGCTGGTAGTGGACTATGAATAGCGGTGGTCGCGGTGCTCTGAGCGGTGCTGGTAGTGGACTATGGAATAGCGGTGGTCGCGGTGCTCTGAGCGGTGCTGGTAGTGGACTATGAATAGCGGTGGTCGCGGTGCTCTGAGCGGTGCTGGTAGTGGACTATGAATAGCGGTGGTCGCGGTGCTCTGAGCGGTGCTGGTAGTGGACTATGAATAGCGGTGGTCACGGTGCTCTGAGCGGTGCTTGCAGTGACCACCGATTCTGAACTCTGAATGAGCTTTAACAGATCTACAAGCTTGAACATTTTTCTCAGTCAGTGATTCTCACATGAGTTTATAGACTCCAATGCACCCTGTAGTAGAAGTCTATGCAAGATTTTCGGTGCCCACCGCGACCACCGTGTATGACGTCATACCACCACAACCACCGCTCTTTCCAGCCCTCCTTTCTGATTTTACTAACCACAGCACCGCAGCGGTGCGGTGGTTAGTAAAATCAGAATGGTGGTGACACGTGCATGACTTAAAGGGGAATTCCACTCATTTTCAATATTTTACTGTCTGTCATTAATATACCATAGAGATGTTGTGATGACGTGTGGACATGATAAAAAGTTCCCCCATTCTGTGTTTCCTAGAAATGTAGGTCTGAAAAAAATCATTAGCATGTCATCAAGATGTGTTTCACCATGTTAATGAGTTTCCTTTTTTCTGAGAGTGTATAAATGGAACCAAATGGACCCGCTAGGGTGAAATTCCCCTTTAAGAGGCGTCCCCCCACTTCTAAAAAGTCCCACTATAACACTGCTTATTTCTATTATTTAATGTATTTTACTGTGTTTTTCCTCATCAGATTTCCATCGTCTCACTCTGGACCCAAACACTGTGAGCAGAACTCTACGTCTGTCTGATGACAACAGGAAGGTCACATGTCCATTGTGGGGGAGGAACATTCATCCATTCCCTCATCATCAGGAGAGATTCAGTTATGATGATTATCATGTTCTGTGTACAGAAGGACTGTCTGGAGGACGTTACCTGTGGGATGTAGAGGTGAGGGGAATGGCTGATATAGGAGTGTCTTACAGAGCAATCAGCAGCAGAGGAGAGGATAGGAGGCTTGGATACAATGATCATTCCTGGAGTCTGTACTGTGAGGGAGGCAGTTACTATGTCAGTCACAATAGTAGGGAGACTCTCCTCCCTGTTTATCCCTCTGACTCCTACAGATCAGTGGATGAGAACGGTAAGCTTGTCTCCAGAGTCTCAGTGTATCTGGACTATCCGGCAGGGACTCTGTCCTTCTATGATGTGGTCTCTGACTCACTGAGACACATTTACACCTTCCAGACCAGATTCACTGAACCTCTGTACCCTGGGTTTAGGGTCTCCCCCTTCTCCTATTTCTCTCTCTCCTTCTCCTCCTCCTCCTCGGTGTATCTTTGTGAGAACAGTCAGTTAACATCTCTGATCAGCTAAACAACCATTATGGTTAATGGTGTGTGTGCGTGCGTGTCACACACAGTGATGTGAAGAAGAGAGAGTGAGACTTACAGTAAAGGGATATTTCATGTAATTTCTACCTCAGTGGTTTGTGTTTCTCTCCATATTTAGACATGTGATCATTTCCTCAGCCCCGCCCCCTTCCTATACAAATCCATTGTAACTTCAAACTCCATTTTAACAACGTTAGACTGTTGAAAACACCGCTGTCATTCAATGGGATTTATTACTTTATTTAACAACGTTAGACTGTTGAAAACACCGCTGTCATTCAATGGGATTTATTACTTTATTTAACAACGTTAGACTGTTGAAAACACCACTGTCATTCAATGGGATTTATTACTTTATTTAACAACGTTAGACTGTTGAAAACACCGCTGTCATTCAATGGGATTTATTACTTTATTTAACAACGTTAGACTGTTGAAAACACCGCTGTCATTCAATGGGATTTATTACTTTATTTAACAACGTTAGACTGTTGAAAACACCACTGTTATTCAATGGGATTTATTACTCTATTCCATGCATTTCATTTTACCAAAACGATGCTAAAACCAAATGGACCAGTTGTAAATACTGTATTGATGTATTAAAGTACATTGTAAATGTCTGGAGTTCATCAGCTCCACATTTTATATTCCTAAAGCTCTGTAAAGAATTTCTGAAATCAAATACATGTTTACTCATGATGGAAGTTAAATAATTATAATAATAAATGTTTAATGATGACAGAAGTGTTTGTGGTTTTATTATTTCTTCTTGATAGAATGAACAAACACAACATGCCTTAGAAGTTAAATAAATAAACATGTAATATGGCTGTTTGAGATGTCTGAGATGGAAATGGCTCAATGTAGGTTTTATATTTAAAACTAATAAAAAGACATTTTACCATTTTTGTTGAATGAGTTCCTGTACTGTGAGTTGTGTGTGACGATCACTCCACATGGGAACTGTAGAATATGGTCATTGGTCACCAATAGCTAATATATAATGCAGTGGTTTTCAATCTTTTTCATACCAGGGCCCACTATTTATTCTGCATTTGAGCCACGGAGGAGGACCACCGTTTGATGTTGGGGGGGAAAAAACAAAAGATTTTCCAAGTTTGTGTCCACAATTTAGGAGAGATAGAGTGGCAAAATGTTGGTAAAAATAACAATTCTACTACATTTTCTAAATGTGTAGATTGTTGACAATGAAGCAATTCAGATGTTTAGATATAATTTAACTCTTAGAGCGTAAAATTAAACCAAATGGACCTGTGAGGGTCCATTTGGTTTAATTATAGGGTCTCAAGAGTTACAGATCTATAAGGGTCCATTTAGTTACCAACTGTCCCATCATTTATCTGGGGACCACCTGGAAACCCTCCCAAGGATCACTGGTGGTCCCCGGACCACTGGTTGAAAACCACTGCTCTATAATAATGAAAACAGCAGATCTACAAGCTCACAATGAATGTGGTTATAAATGAATAAAAGCAAAATGTGTTGAAGTGAAGAGCACACTGTGTAACTTCCACATTCCACCAGTAGATGGCGGTAGATGCATGCGCTGAGATGAACAGTAATAATTATTGTTCTGGAAGTATTTTATAACTTCACAATTCTACAAGGATTTGAACATGAGTTTCCTGACAAGTTCTGAAATGTTTATAAATAAGTTAATATAGATAAAATATAGATAGATATAATATAGATCCTATCTGGTGTTTGGGATCATCTGAATCTTTACCAACAGGATAACATTTGGGTCAAATCCTGAGTCTAGGAGAGAGATATAACCTTTCAACACAATCTAAATGTCTTAAATGTACCATAGAGCAGTGTTTTTCAACCTTTTTGATACCAGGGCCCACTACTTACTTAGCATTTGAGCCACGGACCACCATTTGATGACATTTTAGCCCCACAGACCCCAAAACTAAAAGATTTATTTTGCTTTTGTCCACAATTCCAGGCTGGATTTGGGGAAACCAAACAGTCCAACATACAGATCAAAATGACCATTAATCTTCTACATTCTCTAGTTGTGTAGACTTGGGATAATTCACATGATGAATATTTTAACTCTTGAGAGCGTAAAAATGAAACCAAATGGACCCGCAAGGGTCCATTTGGTTTCATTTTTACGCTCTCAAAGAGTTACATCTGGTTAACCAACTATCCATCATTTAGCCTGGGGACCACTGGTTGAAAACCACTGTCATAGGAGGAGAAATGGTGAAAAATGAGGGTTTTATCTCTGGCGGCTGTCAATCAATTTCACCCCAACTCACCAGCCAAAAAGCACTAGATTTTCCGCCAGGAGTTTTTCACTAATTTTGGCGCTAGGGGGGGTCTGGAAAAGAGCTAAATATAGCGACAAATGCGCCAAGTTGGCAACACTGCTTCAATGTCGCAACTGTGAGTCTATGTCTCCGGAAGTGACGTGTTGAAGTGGGCGGAGCCTTGGGGTTTTAAATAGAAAGCGCGGGCTCCCAGCAGGCTGTTTGCTGTAGCTGTGGCTGGATGAGGTATGTTATGTTTGTTACTGAAATGTATGTTTGTTTGTTATCTAACTTTAACACTGGTCTTTATACTTTTTGTGGCTTTACAGCAGGGTTTTCAACAGGTGGTCCGGGGACCACCAGTGGTCCTTGAGAGGGTTCCAGGTGGTCCCAGCTAAGTTTTTTTTAGCCAGATGTAACTCTCAAGAGTTAAATATTCATCATGTGAATTAGTCCTAACCTACACAATTCAAGATTAAAGGTCATGGACAGAAGTAAAGGAAATCTTTAGTTTGGGGGGTCTGTCGGGCTAAAATGTCTAAAAATGGTGGTCCGTGGCTCAAATGCTTAATAAATGGTGGTCCCTGGAGTCAAAGGTTGAAAACTTTTTGTGGCTTTACAGGACCATTGGTTGGTCATTGCAGCTTTTTCAACCAGTTTGATACCATTACTTATTGTTATGCAGGGGTTGACACTAAGGTCTCGGAGGCACTTGCCCATTGGGCAAGTGCAAGTCAGGTTCTACTTGCCCTCAGGTCATGGTCACTTGCCCCCCCAAAAATATATTGTAAATTTTGCATTTAAGTTTACTTCAGACTTGGGCGCTTTAAACCAGAGGTTTTCAACAGGTGGTCCGGGGACCACCAGTGGTCCCTGAGAGGGTTCCAGGTGGTCCCCAGCTAAGTTGGTTAACCAGATGTAACTCTTGAGAGTGTAAAAATGAAACCAAATGGACCCTTGCGGGTCCATTTGGTTTCATTTTTACACTCTCAAGAGTTAAAATTCATCATCTTAATTAGCACAGGTCTACACTGTAGAAGATTAATGGTCATTTTGATCTGTATGTTAATTTGCCTGTTTTGTTTCCCAAATCCAGCCTGGAATTGTGGATAGCTAGAAAGCAGGGAAAGACACTTGCCCGATCGGGCAACCAGGTAGCAGTCTTCACTTGCCCCACCGTTTTTTTTACTTGCCCTGGGCAAGCGGGCAAGTGTTAGTGTCAAGCCCTGTTATGTGTGGCATTTTAAGCCACACATAGATTATGATTCCCTTTAGTCTATTTAAACATTTTGTTTAGTCAATTGGGACAAAAGCAAAAATACATCTTCAGGGTTTGGTCTGTGGAGAAAATGTCGTCAAATGGTGGGCTGTGGCTCGGATTCTGAATAAATAATGGGCCCTCGTATCAAAATGGTTGAACACAACTAGTTTAGTCAACAGTTCCATGCTGTATTGATGTCCCATTGGTACCACTAGGAAAGATAACAGGCATGTTTATCAAAATAACAATTCTACAATCTCTATAGGCCTACATGTGGGCTTTATGCAAATTTAGTAATTCAGATGTTCGACATCTTATATATTCACCAAATGTAGCCTTTGGTTGCTATATTTTATGCTATCATGCTTAAAAGTGAAGATAATTGACCCATTTTGACCTGACATTTAATGGCTAACCCTAATGTTTTTAATAGCTAATGCTTTTCATGGCTAAAGTTAATGTGAATACTTTTAATGGCTAAAGGTAATGCTTTCCAGGCGCGCAATCTTTGTGGGGGCTCCGGGGCCTGAGCCCCCATGAGAATTTAAGATATAAGGGGCTCTGGGGCTCGGGCTCCCCGCCCCCCCACCCCCACCCCACAGATTCTCTGCGCCTGTTCACACATCGGGGCCTAGGTTTCGGGGGTGCAGACTTGCCTATTGTGCATTGACGTCACCTATAGGCAACAGGGCCATCAATGCTAATCAGTCTTTTGTTTACCTGTAGGGTATACATAACATAACTTTAAAATACAAAACACAAGTATACTGGTGTATTGCAGGGTTTTTATAGTTAACTAAAACTAACAAAAAACGCCAGTGTACTTTTGTCATGTATTTTAAATACATGACAAAGGCGGGGTTGATGTGTTTTTTCCAGCCCCCATGAGCACGGACGCAGGATTGCGCCCCTGATGCTTTCAGTGGCTAAACCTAATGTTAAAACCCGTTTAGCACTGTTGCTCATTCCTGGAATGTCTGATCTCTACAAACACACCTTGTTGTAAAGCTGGTGACTAATCAATGATTAAAACAACATAAGATACAACAATACCAATCGATATTATGAAGGCAAAAATGTTTCCCAAAGTTAGGTTTCCGAACTTATATTTGCCAGTGTATATTTATATATATATGTCAATGTCGAAGACTTGATTTTCATTTTTAATGTAATGTAATATATTCTACATGCATGATAGCATAATGTATTTTTTCCCCTATGTCTTACAGGTTGATGTGACCTCGTATGGTGTCTTCAGGAGACAGCTGGTGTAATGGAGTGTCTACTCTGCTGAGCTGAAACCTTACGGTGCCAACAAACGTTCTGTCTGAGATGTGACCACAACTGTTCATACTGGCTGTCTTCCACCCATGTGGCAGAAGTCTCCCTACGGTACGTACCTGAATCACATGTGACTGTAGTAGAAACCTGTAGGGCTGTGTCACCATTAGATCATGTTAAGCAGGGGTTGACACTAACACTTGCCCACTTGCCTGGGGCAAGTAAAAAAAAATGGTGGGGCAAGTGAAGACTGCTACCTGACCTGTGTCTTTCCCTGCTTTGTTGCTATCCACAATTCCAGGCTGGATTTGGGAAACGAAACAGGCAAATTAACATACACATACACATTTCGAATAATCTGTCATGGTTAAAATGGAGTTTTAAGTTAAAATGGGTTTGTATAGGAATACACTAAAATGAACATCAAATATCTAAATACTGAAAGGAGTAACTTATAAACTGTCTGGCGTGTTCACATGAGACTGAGTAGACCATAAAATGATCAAAAGTTATTTTTTGTGGAATATCCCTTTAACTAAAAGAAAAATCTGAACAATCCTTTTAATGGGTTGAATCATTTGCAGTTTTAATCAACTTAAATAATGGTGACACAGCCTGTTATGCTATGCTATATGAATATGACTTCCAAGAAGTCATCCTGTAGGCCAAACTAAATATTTCTTTCTTTCCTTATGTCGTTTTAGAACGGGAAGCTGACCGGAGACACAGATTCTATGCTGCTGTTGCCGCTGCGGGTCCTGTTGCCGTTGCGGGTTGCTGCTGTGGGTCCTGTTGCCGTTGCGGGTTGCTGCTGTGGGTCCTGTTGCCGTTGCGGGTTGCTGCTGTGGGTCCTGTTGCCCTTGCGGGTTGCTGCTGTGGGTCCTGTTGCCGTTGCGGGTTGCTGCTGTGGGTCCTGTTGCCGTTGCGAGTCGCTCCTGCGGGTCCTGTTGCCGTTGCGGGTTGCTGCTGTGGGTCCTGTTGCCGTTGCGGGTTGCTGCTGTGGGTCCTGTTGCCGTTGCGAGTTGCTGCTGTGGGTCCTGTTGCCGTTGCGGGTTGCTGTTGCCACTCTTGGGTCTGTTTGTGAATGCAAGTAATGATTCCACTGCTGGTTGCTGTTAGCAGTGAAAGGTTAGTAAACCTCTTGATTCCTGCTGCTTGTGTAAGTAAGCTACATGCTACCATACCATACTGTAGGTTGTCATTGTCGCCGTGTATAGTGCCAGTCCACGTCACATGATGCCACTATGAGGCATGTGTGTAAATTATGGTATATTAATCGAATGTCTCAACATCCATCAGTTAACAGACTTAAGAACTGCGTTCGACAGGCTCATAGCGTGGCACTCGGTGCTGCACTATGAGCTTGTATGTCTGATATTTTTTCAATAGTTACAAATTAACTATATGAATTGAAAGTGGTTAAATGCCAATATGCGTTCCCATTAAAATCTGTCAGTCTGTCCACATCACATGTGTACACTGTTTTAGTATAGAAGTCCCTCTTCTCTATTCTTTGCTTTTAATAAAGTTATCTATTTTTTGTTGTCAGAGTTTTTAATCGCATTTTATTTTTTTAAAGTATTTTCTTCCTATCCTTCTCTCCTATCTATTGCCCTAGTCTACTTTGTGTGTACAGATGTGATGTGGAGGCTGTGTGATTTGTCTGGTATCATTATGGTAGCATGTAGCCTGCTTAACGTTGTGTTCAAGTCTGTGCAAACTAGAAGGAGCGATTCTATGCAATCACCAGCAGTGACGGCTGCCGAGGAAGAGCCAGTGCTGCTGGTAGTGTTATCTGGCAACCCAAACCTTTGGCAGTGTGATGGCTAAGCCGGTAATGCAGGTGATTGCATACGCTCCTTCTGGCAAACTAACACAGGATGCAAATGATGACTCTGTCATTTCATTCCTTGGTTAGTGTGTTGTGAGTTTAGTGGTTGATATTGACGGTAAGTGAACGTAGTTTATCATCTAGCTGTCAGGAAGAAACCTTGTATCCCCATATAGTTCTACCTTTTTTGTAAATTAATTTTGTCACTTGGTCATGCAACAGTGTCACACACTGAAGACACCAAAGTAAAGTTTTTTGCTCGGCAAAATAACTGTTTGGGGCGTACAAGGTTTCTCGCCAACCTTCGTCTTTTCTCTATTCTTGGCTTTAATAAAGTTATTTGATTTTGTTGTCTCAGACTCTGTTGATCGCATTTCATTTATTCGCTTTTTTTAGTGCTTAATTTCTTTCTTCTTGCCTGTCACACTAGTTCTTCACTAGACTAGTGTTTGTGGTGCGTCAATCGGGTTGCGTTTTTTTTTTTTTTAATTTGCGTTGCGTCATTTGCACATAAGTCATTATCACGTGGGTTTACATCAGATATGAACACAGGCCCGGTATCTGATGTACATTCATGTGATTATTTCACAGCTTGTCATTCAGTCGACGTCGTTTTATTCAGGCTAGGTAGATTCTGTTAAAGGGGAATTACACCAATCTGCAACATTTTACTATGTCTGTAATATATTATGATAAATGGGTGGAATTCCCCTTAACTTGAGAACCAAAGTGATGTAGGCGCATCGTTCACGCCATACTAATTTTGGTCATTGCTCTTGTATGTTGTGTTCTAATGTCGTATGATATTTACTAATGTTCGTAGCGTTGATGACTAATACTGTGGCACAATTGCTTTTGTGTTGCGTCATTTGACGGTAGATTTCCACCCAACCTTTTCTCTCTTCTCTATTCTTTGCTTTAATAAAGTTATTTGCTTTTGTTTGTCTCAGACTCTATTGATCGCAATTTTATTTCCTTTTAAAGTAATTTCTATTTGCCAATCTCACATTATTCAATGCTGTGTCAATTGCAAATTGTGTGTTTTTCTTAAAAAAAATGTAATCTCTCCACAAAAACATTAAGGCCAACTGCTTGGGCGGAGACCAAGAAAATCTATTTATTTTGTTTGTGTTCATAAAGTGCTCAAAGTGTTTAAAGTAAAAAGTTCAGCAGCAAACATCTAGGTCATGAGACCATTGTTGGTGTTTACATCATCAGATCTAATTTGCGAGTAAAGTTTCACCACGTAATCCCACATAACATATGAACACAGGCCCGGTATGTTATGTGTGTTTATGTGGTTTCTCTCATATCGTTTCACATTTGTGAGGATTCATCAAGTCTTCCTGCATCACATAACAAACACAGGGTTAGGTTAGGGTTAGGCATGTGATGTAGGTTGATGAGATGTTTCTTTCATAATGTGCGAGTCGACTGACTTATGTGCTGCCGTTTGCAGCTAAAACATCATGGAGGCATCGGCGATGGTTCCTATGACCCAAACGTTTGCTACTGCTCTCTTCACTTGTGGCACTTTGTAGCACTTTATGAGCACGAGAAAATAAAAATGTTTTCTTGGTTTATGTCTGAGGATTTTACCTTATGTCTGTATACATATAGACATAACATTGTTATCATTCATGGACTGTTAATGATTCAAATTGAAATTCTGTTTATGTAAACTATTGGTAATTGTAGGTTTTTGCTGTGTCAAGGGTAAAAATGTTACATACTGTTGCCTGTAATGTAAAGTGTTTTGTTGCCTGGGTGGTTGAAATGTCAATCAATGTGATTGATTTTTGGACCTGTAAATTACAACAAAACACCCTATGACACTGGTGTGGACTTCTGGTTTACCGGAACGGGGTTCGACTCCCTGCAGTGCCCTGCTCAATGTTGTATTTGCATGGTCTCTTTAGTTTTGGCTCGTTGCGTTGCTTAGATGATGACCCACAGATTCTTTACTGTGTTTGTACTAGTGTAGGCCAAATCAGTAGTTCCTCAACTTTGAGAGATTAGAGTCTAGACGTTTGCACTGGTGTGCTATGAACTTGTTTCTCTGCTATTTTTTTTTTTTCTTGTGAAAATGTTTTGCCAGTCACTTGAGACGCATGGATATTTTACATAGTTTGAAATTATAGTCTATACAAAATATTATACACAGACTACCTTTTTGGCAATTGGACTACACGCCCCTTTCTGCTCTGCAGAGGCAGTTATGGCTTGAATTTTATTAAGCAAATAATTATTATACATCATTATTCTAGTCCATACTATGCTGGACTAGATTGGAGCAGCATTTATAGATAATTTGCAGCTGTAAAATGACTGCATATGTAATACACCTGAATATCTTCAGCTACAGTTTAAATTACAGATTACTGTAATATTACTTCTGCTCCAAAAAGTAGTGTAATCTGCCAAAATGGGTAACAAGTAAGTTGTTTAAAATGAGCTTGTCACATGCAAAAAGAACAGATTTACAAGCTATCGACGGATAACAATATGTGCAGTAGTTTGTAGATCCAGTCCACACAAAGCATCCTGCGCACAGTTGTGTACACTACATGTTTGCATGTGCAAATACAGTAGAACAGATCTACAAGTTATGATCACATGTCAGCAGAGATGCACAGTAGTTTGTAGATCTAGTCCGTGCGCCGGGTGCATAACGGCACAATGTCGGATTTTTGTTTTTTAGGTGCCGTTTGTGGATTGGAGACTGTTATTATTCAAATTGAATTCAGTTCTTACCGTTTTTCATGATTTTGAGGATTTTCAAAAAATGACAAACTGGCAAAAAAGCAAGGCTATAGCCTTACGGTCTTGGTCAGCATGCTTTTTTTCATCGTTTTGAGCATTTTTGAGCATTTTCGAAAAATGTCGAAATTTTGAAAAAATGCGAAGGCTATAGCCTTACCGTTTTCCATGATTTGAGGATTTTCGAAAAATGACAAAAACTGGCAAAAAAGGCTATAGCCTTACGGTCTTGGTCAGCATGCTTTTTTTCATCGTTTTGAGCATTTTTGAGCATTTCCGAAAAATGTCGAATTTTTGAAAAAACGCAAAGGCTATAGCCTTACCGTTTTTCATGATTTTGAGGATTTTCGAAAAATGACAAACTGGCAAAAAAGCAAGGCTATAGCCTTACGGTCTTGGTCAGCATGCTTTTTTTCATCGTTTTGAGCATTTTCGAAAAATGTCGAATTTTTGAAAAAACGCAAAGGCTATAGCCTTACCGTTTTTCATGATTTTGAGGATTTTCAAACTGTCTGAGAACTGTCTGCAGCCATTGGGTGCAATTCCCAATCGCTGTGGTGTAGCAGGTACGGTGTAAGTCCTCTCGTTGGCTGCATGGCAGCAAATCGGGTCTGGGGCCTTGAGGTAGGCCCACAAACCTATACCACCAGGCCTGGGCCTACCAAATAATTATCCATAATAATTAAGAACAGTCATCAAGAGCTTCAACTCATGATGAACAAAGCCGGGGAGTACAGTAACATTTTTAATTGGAGGGTCAGGTGACTTCTGGACCTTTTGACTTGCGGGTTTTAATTATTCTGGGTAATTATTTGGTAAGCTCAGGTCCAGGATTGGTGGTACAGGCTTTGGGCCTACCACAAGGCCCCAGACCTGATTTGCTGCCATTTGCAGCCAATGAGAAGACTTGCACTATACCTGGCTACACCCTATGATAAAAATAAAGAGGATAGTGCACGGGGGCGTGGCTCAGGCTGGTGCCGGAGGTTTGCACATGCTCAGTGTAAACAGGAACTGCTATGGTGGAATGTTCCAGCAGAGGCGCTAGAGTTACTGAACCTGAACTGAAATGATAAAAAATAATATAAAAAGAGAATACTATAATGCTTCCGTCTTTAGTTTAAATATTATGTCAATTTAACTACTGTGTGGAGGGAAAAAAGCTGTTTATAACAGACTGAAAGACAAGGGCAAGTAGCCTACATTTACTGAATGGAAATGTTTTGTACATTGTTCTTTTGTAGATTTTCCCTGTTCGTGATGCTTGCTTCAATCACAGACAGTACGTGTGTCAACTATTATTTTTTGTGAAATGACAAAGAAACATGGATACTGTTCATTTAAACAGTGGATGGATTATAACTACGCTGGATCTCATTATTTACATCACAAGTTATGGGATTTCTATCTAGCGCCTCTGCTGGAACATTCCACCATCGCAGTTCCTGTTTACACTGAGCATGTGCAAACCTCCGGCACCAGCCTGCGCCACGCCCCCATGCAGGGGTGGATTGGCACATATTTTCCCACCGGGACAATTTTGCCTTTGCCAGGCTACCCTGGGTGGGGGCAGCTGGTTAACCAGATGTAACTCTTTGAGAGTGTAAAAATGAAACCAAATGGACCCGCAAGGGTCCATTTGGTTTCATTTTTACACCCTCAAGAGTTAAAATATTCATCATGTGAATTCGCCACACTTAGTCTACACAACTAGAGAATGTAGAAGATTAATGGTCATTTTGATCTGTATGTTCCAGGCGAGCATCTAGCGCATTCTAGTGCATTTTGGAAGTGCCACTAGTGCATTTTGGATCTTGTCCAGCAGGCCACTAGGTGGCGCAAGCCACCGGGAAAACTCCCTGTATGCCAGATGGCCAATCCGCCCATGCCCCCGTGCACTATCCTCTTTCTTTTTATCATAGGCTACACCACAGTGACTGAGAACTGCCCCTGTTGTCAGAGAGAACATTATGCACCCAGAGACGCATAGATAGTCGGTTCATATTCCCTGTGTGGAAGAGTTACTACTAAACTACACAGAGGCTATATATAGATATATATCAACACCCTGTGAGTCGTTAACAGTTGTAGTCTAAAGAAAGTACAGTGTGTATATATGATATGAGCTCTTTAATACCAAATGTCACTTTTAGAAGCCAGAAACATGGCATGTTCTTGTGATACCTTCAAACAAAGGCCTTAATTTGTCTGTGTAAATATGTATTTATGCATAATTTGACCTTCTTGTCTTCTGTCACTTTGAACTTCTTGGTAGAATAAACAAACACAACATGCCTTATATACCTGTAGTTTGAATAAACGTCTGACATGTGGCTGCCACTCTTTGCTTGTCTGAGATGTGATGTCTGCATGGAAATGAGTCAGTGTAGGTTTTATATTTTAAAGGTGGTCATTTTGAAGATTTTCGAAAAATGACGTAACCTGGCAAAAGCGCAAGGGTATAGCATTACAGTCTTGCTCAGCATGACGTTTTTCACCGTTTTGAGCATTTTTCAGCATTTTCAAAAAATGTCGAAATTTCGAGAAAAAAACATAAGGCTATAGCCTTACGTTTTTTCATCATTTTGAAGATTTTCGAAAAATGACAAAATCTGGCAAAAGCGCAAGGTTATAGCATTACAGTCTTGCTCAGCATGACGTTTTTTCACCATTATGAGCATTTTTGAGCATTTTCGAAAAAATGTCGAAATTTCGAGAAAAAAAACGCAAGGCTATAGCCTTACGTTTTTTCATCATTTTGAAGATTTTCGAAAAATGACAAAATCTGGCAAAAGCGCAAAGGTATAGCATTACAGTCTTGCTCAGCATGCCGTTTTTCACCATTTGAGCATTTTCGAAAAAATGTCGAAATTTCGAGAAAAAAACGTAAGGCTATAGCCTTACGTTTTTTCATCATTTTGAAGATTTTCGAAAAATGACAAAATCTGGCAAAAGCGCAAAGGTATAGCATTACAGTCTTGCTCAGCATGCCGTTTTTCACCGTTTTGAGCATTTTTGAGCATTTTCGAAAAAATGTCGAAATTTCGAGAAAAAAACGTAAGGCTATAGCCTTACGTTTTTTCATCATTTTGAAGATTTTCGAAAAATGACAAAATCTGGCAAAATTTAGAAAAAATATCGAAATTTTGAGAAAAAAAAACGCAAGGCTATATATAGCCTTGCGTTTTTTTTCTTGAAATTTCGACATTTTTTTTCAAAATGCTCAAAAATGCTCAAAACGGTGAAAAACAGCATGCTGAGCAAGACTGTAATGCTTTTTGAGCATTTTGGAAAAAATGTCGAAATTTCGAGAAAAAAAAAACGCAAGGCTATAGCCTTACGTTTTTTTTCTCGAAATTTCGACATTTTTCCGAAAATGCTCAAAAATGCTCAAAACGGTGAAAAACAGCATGCTGAGCAAGACTGTAATGCTTTTTGAGCATTTTCGAAAAAATGTCGAAATTTCGAGAAAAAAAGCGCAAGGCTATAGCCTTACGTTTTTTTCTCTCAAAATTTCGACATTTTTTCGAAAATGCTCAAAAATGCTCAAAACGGTGAAAAACAGCATGCTGAGCAAGACTGTAATGCTTTTTGAGCATTTTCGAAAAAATGTCGAAATTTCGAGAAAAAAAAAACGCAAGGCTATAGCCTTACGTTTTTTTTTCTCGAAATTGTCGAAATTTCGAGAAAAACGCAAGGCTATAGCCTTACGTTTTTTTTCTCGAAATTTCGCCATTTTTTCCAAAATCGACATTTTTTCGAAAATGCTCAAAAATGCTCAAAACGGTGAAAAACAGCATGCTGAGCAAGACTGTAATGCTTTTTGAGCATTTTCGAAAAAATGTCGAAATTTCGAGAAAAAAAACGCAAGGCTATAGCCTTACGTTTTTTTTTTCTCGAAATTTCGACATTTTTTTTCCGAAAATGCTCAAAAATGCTCAAAACGGTGAAAAACAGCATGCTGAGCAAGACAGTAATGCTTTTTGAGCATTTTGGAAAAAATGTCGAAATTTTGAGAAAAAAAATGCAAGGCTATAGCCTTACGTTTTTTTTCTCGAAATTTCGACATTTTTTCGAAAATGCTCAAAAATGCTCAAAACGGTGAAAAACAGCATGCTGAGCAAGACTGTAATGCTTTTTGAGCATTTTCGAAAAAATGTCGAAATTTCGAGAAAAAAAACGCAAGGCTATAGCCTTGCGTTTTTTTTCCCGAAATTTCGACATTTTTTCAAAAATGCTCAAAAATGCTAAAAACGGTGAAAAACAGCATGCTGAGCAAGACTGTAATGCTTTTTGAGCATTTTCGAAAAAATGTCGAAATTTCGAGAAAAAAAACGCAAGGCTATAGCCTTACGTTTTTTTTCTCGAAATTTCGACATTTTTTCGAAAATGCTCAAAAATGCTCAAAACGGTGAAAAACAGCATGCTGAGCAAGACTGTAATGCTTTTTGAGCATTTTGGAAAAAATGTCGAAATTTCGAGAAAAAAAACGCAAGGCTATAGCCTTACGTTTTTTTTCTCGAAATTTCGACATTTTTTCGAAAATGCTCAAAAATGCTCAAAACGGTGAAAAACAGCATGCTGAGCAAGACTGTAATGCTTTTTGAGCATTTTCGAAAAAATGTCGAAATTTCGAGAAAAAAAAAACGCAAGGCTATAGCCTTACGTTTTTTTTCTCGAAATTTCGACATTTTTTCGAAAATGCTCAAAAATGCTCAAAACGGTGAAAAACAGTATGCTGAGCAAGACTGTAATGCTTTTTGAGCATTTTCGAAAAAATGTCGAAATTTCGAGAAAAAAAACGCAAGGCTATAGCCTTACGTTTTTTTTCTCGAAATTTCGACATTTTTTCGAAAATGCTCAAAAATGCTCAAAACGGTGAAAAACAGCATGCTGAGCAAGACTGTAATGCTTTTTGAGCATTTTCGAAAAAATGTCGAAATTTCGAGAAAAAAAATGCAAGGCTATAGCCTTACGTTTTTTTTCTCGAAATTTCGACATTTTTCCGAAAATGCTCAAAAATGCTCAAAACGGTGAAAAACAGCATGCTGAGCAAGACTGTAATGCTTTTTGAGCATTTTCGAAAAAATGTCGAAATTTCGAGAAAAAAAACGCAAGGCTATAGCCTTGCGTTTTTTTTCTTTAAATTTCGACATTTTTCCAAAAATGCTCAAAAATGCTCAAAACGGTGAAAAACAGCATGCTGAGCAAGACTGTAATGCTTTTTGAGCATTTTGGAAAAAATGTCGAAATTTCGAGAAAAAAACGCAAGGCTATAGCCTTACGTTTTTTTCTCGAAATTTCGACATTTTTCCGAAAATGCTCAAAAATGCTCAAAACGGTGAAAAACAGCATGCTGAGCAAGACTGTAATGCTTTTTGAGCATTTTGGAAAAAATGTCGAAATTTCGAGAAAAAAAAACGCAAGGCTATAGCCTTACGTTTTTTTCTCGAAATTTCGACATTTTTCCGAAAATGCTCAAAAATGCTCAAAACGGTGAAAAACAGCATGCTGAGCAAGACTGTAATGCTTTTTGAGCATTTTGGAAAAAATGTCGAAATTTCGAGAAAAAAAACGCAAGGCTATAGCCTTACGGTTTTTTTCTCGAAATTTCGACATTTTTTCGAAAATGCTCAAAAATGCTCAAAACGGTGAAAAACAGCATGCTGAGCAAGACTGTAATGCTTTTTGAGCATTTTGGAAAAAATGTTGAAATTTCGAGAAAAAAAAACGCAAGGCTATAGCCTTACGTTTTTTTTCTCGAAATTTCGACATTTTTTCGAAAATGCTCAAAAATGCTCAAAACGGTGAAAAACAGCATGCTGAGCAAGACTGTAATGCTTTTTGAGCATTTTGGAAAAAATGTTGAAATTTCGAGAAAAAAAACGCAAGGCTATAGCCTTACGTTTTTTTCCCCCCGAAATTTCGACATTTTTTCGAAAATGCTCAAAAATGCTCAAAACGGTGAAAAACAGCATGCTGAGCAAGACTGTAATGCTTTTTGAGCATTTTAGAAAAAATGTCGAAATTTCGAGAAAAAAAACGCAAGGCTATAGCCTTACGTTTTTTTTCTCGAAATTTCGACATTTTTTCGAAAATGCTCAAAAATGCTCAAAACGGTGAAAAACAGCATGCTGAGCAAGACTGTAATGCTTTTTGAGCATTTTCGAAATAATGTCGAAATTTCGAGAAAAAAAACGCAAGGCTATAGCCTTACGTTTTTTTTCTCGAAATTTCGACATTTTTTCGAAAATGCTCAAAAATGCTCAAAACGGTGAAAAACAGCATGCTGAGCAAGACTGTAATGCTTTTTGAGCATTTTCGAAAAAATGTCGAAATTTCGAGAAAAAAAACGCAAGGCTATAGCCTTACGTTTTTTTTCTCGAAATTTCGACATTTTTTCGAAAATGCTCAAAAATGCTCAAAACGGTGAAAAACAGCATGCTGAGCAAGACTGTAATGCTTTTTGAGCATTTTCGAAAAAATGTCGAAATTTCGAGAAAAAAAACGCAAGGCTATAGCCTTACGTTTTTTTCCCCGAAATCTCGACATTTTTTCGAAAATGCTCAAAAATGCTCAAAACGGTGAAAAACAGCATGCTGAGCAAGACTGTAATGCTTTTTGAGCATTTTCGAAAAAATGTCGAAATTTCGAGAAAAAAAACGCAAGGCTATAGCCTTACGTTTTTTTTCTCGAAATTTCGACATTTTTTCGAAAATGCTCAAAAATGCTCAAAACGGTGAAAAACAGCATGCTGAGCAAGACTGTAATGCTTTTTGAGCATTTTCGAAATAATGACGAAATTTCGAGAAAAAAAACGCAAGGCTATAGCCTTGCGTTTTTTTTCTTTAAATTTCGACATTTTTCCAAAAATGCTCAAAAATGCTCAAAACGGTGAAAAACAGCATGCTGAGCAAGACAGTAATGCTTTTTGAGCATTTTGGAAAAAATGTCGAAATTTCGAGAAAAAAAAACGCAAGGCTATAGCCTTACGTTTTTTTTCTCGAAATTTCGACATTTTTTCGAAAATGCTCAAAAATGCTCAAAACGGTGAAAAACAGCATGCTGAGCAAGACTGTAATGCTTTTTGAGCATTTTGGAAAAAATGTCGAAATTTCGAGAAAAAAAACGCAAGGCTATAGCCTTACGTTTTTTTTCTCGAAATTTCGACATTTTTCCGAAAATGCTCAAAAATGCTCAAAACGGTGAAAAACAGCATGCTGAGCAAGACTGTAATGCTTTTTGAGCATTTTGGAAAAAATGTCGAAATTTCGAGAAAAAAAACGCAAGGCTATAGCCTTACGTTTTTTTTCTCGAAATTTCGACATTTTTTCGAAAATGCTCAAAAATGCTCAAAACGGTGAAAAACAGCATGCTGAGCAAGACTGTAATGCTTTTTGAGCATTTTGGAAAAAATGTCGAAATTTCGAGAAAAAAAACGCAAGGCTATAGCCTTACGTTTTTTTTTTTCGAAATTTCGACATTTTTCGAAAATGCTCAAAAATGCTCAAAACGGTGAAAAACAGCATGCTGAGCAAGACAGTAATGCTTTTTGAGCATTTTGGAAAAAATGTCGAAATTTCGAGAAAAAAATGCAAGGCTATAGCCTTACGTTTTTTTTCCCGAAATTTCGACATTTTTTCGAAAATGCTCAAAAATGCTCATAACGGTGAAAAACAGCATGCTGAGCAAGACTGTAATAACTTTTTGAGCATTTTCGAAAAAATGTCGAAATTTCGAGAAAAAAAACGCAAGGCTATAGCCTTACGTTTTTTTTCTCGAAATTCCGACATTTTTTCGAAAATGCTCAAAAATGCTCAAAACGGTGAAAAACAGCATGCTGAGCAAGACTGTAATGCTTTTTGAGCATTTTCGAAAAAATGTCGAAATTTCGAGAAAAAAAAACGCAAGGCTAAAGCCTTACGTTTTTTTTTCTCGAAACTCGACATGTTTCCCAAAATGCTCAAAAATGCTCAAAACGGTGAAAAACAGCATGCTGAGCAAGACTGTAATGCTTTTTGAGCATTTTCGAAAAAATGTCGAAATTTCGAGAAAAAAAAGCAAGGCTATAGCCTTACGTTTTTTTTCTCGAAATTTCGACATTTTTTCGAAAATGCTCAAAAATGCTCAAAACGGTGAAAAACAGCATGCTGAGCAAGACTGTAATGCTTTTTGAGCATTTTCGAAAAAATGTCGAAATTTCGAGAAAAAAAACGCAAGGCTATAGCCTCACGTTTTTTTTCTCGAAATTTCGACATTTTTTCGAAAATGCTCAAAAATGCTCAAAACGGTGAAAAACAGCATGCTGAGCAAGACTGTAATGCTTTTTGAGCATTTTCGAAAAAATGTCGAAATTTCGAGGAAAAAAACGCAAGGCTATAGCCTTACGTTTTTTTTCTCGGAATTTCGACATTTTTTCGAAAATGCTCAAAAATGCTCAAAACGGTGAAAAACAGCATGCTGAGCAAGACTGTAATGCTTTTTGAGCATTTTCGAAAAAATGTCGAAATTTCGAGAAAAAAAACGCAAGGCTATAGCCTTACGTTTTTTTTCTCGAAATTTCGACATTTTTTCGAAAATGCTCAAAAATGCTCAAAACTGTGAAAAACAGCATGCTGAGCAAGACTGTAATGCTTTTTGAGCATTTTCGAAAAAATGTCGAAATTTCGAGAAAAAAAGCGCAAGGCTATAGCCTTACGTTTTTTTCTCGAAATTTCGACATTTTTTCGAAAATGCTCAAAAATGCTCAAAACGGTGAAAAACAGCATGCTGAGCAAGACTGTAATGCTTTTTGAGCATTTTCGAAAAAATGTCGAAATTTCGAGAAAAAAAACGCAAGGCTATAGCCTTACGTTTTTTTTCTCGAAATTTCGACATTTTTCCAAAAATGCTCAAAAATGCTCAAAACGGTGAAAAACAGCATGCTGAGCAAGACTGTAATGCTTTTTGAGCATTTTGGAAAAAATGTCGAAATTTCGAGAAAAAAAACGCAAGGCTATAGCCTTACGTTTTTTTTTCTCAAAATCTCGACATTTTTTCGAAAATGCTCAAAAATGCTCAAAACGGTGAAAAACAGCATGCTGAGCAAGACTGTAATGCTTTTTGAGCATTTTGGAAAAAATGTCGAAATTTCGAGAAAAAAAACGCAAGGCTATAGCCTTACGTTTTTTTTCTCGAAATTTCGACATTTTTCCGAAAATGCTCAAAAATGCTCAAAACGGTGAAAAACAGCATGCTGAGCAAGACTGTAATGCTTTTTGAGCATTTTGGAAAAAATGTCGAAATTTCGAGAGAAAAAACGCAAGGCTATAGCCTTACGTTTTTTTTTCTCGAAATTTCGACATTTTTCCGAAAATGCTCAAAAATGCTCAAAACGGTGAAAAACAGCATGCTGAGCAAGACTGTAATGCTTTTTGAGCATTTTGAAAAAATGTCGAAATTTCGAGAAAAAAAAACGCAAGGCTATAGCCTTACGTTTTTTTTCTCGAAATTTCGACATTTTTTCGAAAATGCTCAAAAATGCTCAAAACGGTGAAAAACAGCATGCTGAGCAAGACTGTAATGCTTTTTGAGCATTTTCGAAAAAATGTCGAAATTTCGAGAAAAAAAACGCAAGGCTATAGCCTCACGTTTTTTTTCTCGAAATTTCAACATTTTTTCGAAAATGCTCAAAAATGCTCAAAACGGTGAAAAACAGCATGCTGAGCAAGACTGTAATGCTTTTTGAGCATTTTCGAAAAAATGTCGAAATTTCGAGAAAAAAAACGCAAGGCTATAGCCTTACGTTTTTTTTCTCGAAATTTCGACATTTTTTCCGAAAATGCTCAAAAATGCTCAAAACGGTGAAAAACAGCATGCTGAGCAAGACTGTAATGCTTTTTGAGCATTTTGAAAAAATGTCGAAATTTCGAGAAAAAAAACGCAAGGCTATAGCCTTACGTTTTTTTCTCGAAATTTCGACATTTTTCCGAAAATGCTCAAAAATGCTCAAAACGGTGAAAAACAGCATGCTGAGCAAGACTGTAATGCTTTTTGAGCATTTTGGAAAAAATGTCGAAATTTCGAGAAAAAAAACGCAAGGCTATAGCCTTACGTTTTTTTTCTCGAAATTTCGACATTTTTTCCGAAAAATGCTCAAAAATGCTCAAAACGATGAAAAACAGCATTCTGAGCAAGACTGTAATGCTTTTTGAGCATTTCGGAAAAAAGTTGAAATTTCGAGAAAAAAACGCAAGGCTATAGCCTTACGTTTTTTTTCTCGAAATTTCGACATTTTTCCGAAAATGCTCAAAAATGCTCAAAACGGTGAAAAACAGCATGCTGAGCAAGACAGTAATGCTTTTTGAGCATTTTGGAAAAATGTCGAAATTTCGAGAAAAAAAACGCAAGGCTATAGCCTTACGTTTTTTTTCTCGAAATTTCGACATTTTTCCGAAAAATGCTCAAAAATGCTCAAAACGATGAAAAACAGCATTCTGAGCAAGACTGTAATGCTTTTTGAGCATTTTGGAAAAAAGTTGAAATTTCGAGAAAAAAAACGCAAGGCTATAGCCTTACGTTTTTTTTCTCGAAATTTCGACATTTTTCCGAAAATGCTCAAAAATGCTCAAAAATGCTCAAATGGTGAAAAACAGCATGCTGAGCAAGACTGTAATGCTTTTTGAGCATTTTGGAAAAAAATGTCGAAATTTCGAGAAAAAAAACGCAAGGCTATAGCCTTACGTTTTTTTTCTCGAAATTTCGACATTTTTTCGAAAATGCTCAAAAATGCTCAAAACGGTGAAAAACAGCATGCTGAGCAAGACTGTAATGCTTTTTGAGCATTTTCGAAAAAATGTCGAAATTTCGAGAAAAAAAACGCAAGGCTATAGCCTTACGTTTTTTTTCTCGAAATTTCGACATTTTTCCGAAAATGCTCAAAAATGCTCAAAACGGTGAAAAACAGCATGCTGAGCAAGACTGTAATGCTTTTTGAGCATTTTCGAAAAAATGTCGAAATTTCGAGAAAAAAAACGCAAGGCTATAGCCTTACGTTTTTTTTCTCGAAATTTCGATTTTTTCCGAAAATGCTCAAAAATGCTCAAAACGGTGAAAAACAGCATGCTGAGCAAGACTGTAATGCTTTTTGAGCATTTTGGAAAAAATGTCGAAATTTCGAGAAAAAAAACGCAAGGCTATAGCCTTACGTTTTTTTTTCTCGAAATTTCGACATTTTTTTCGAAAATGCTCAAAAATGCTCATGACGGTGAAAAACAGCATGCTGAGCAAGACTGTAATGCTTTTTGAGCACTTTGGAAAAAATGTCGAAATTTCGAGAAAAAAAAACGCAAGGCTATAGCCTTACGTTTTCTTTTTTTCGAAATTTCGACATTTTTTCCGAAAATGCTCAAAAATGCTCAAAACGATGAAAAACAGCATGCTGAGCAAGACTGTAATGCTTTTTGAGCATTTTGGAAAAAATGTCGAAATTTCGAGAAAAAAAACGCAAGGCTATAGCCTTACGTTTTTTTTCTCGAAAATTCGACATTTTTTCGAAAATGCTCAAAAATGCTCAAAACGGTGAAAAACAGCATGCTGAGCAAGACTGTAATGCTTTTTGAGCATTTTCGAAAAAATGTCGAAATTTCGAGAGAAAAAACGCAAGGCTATAGCCTTACGTTTTTTTTCTCGAAATTTCGACATTTTTTCGAAAATGCTCAAAAATGCTCAAAACGGTGAAAAACAGCATGCTGAGCAAGACTGTAATGCTTTTTGAGCATTTTGGAAAAAATGTCGAAATTTCGAGAAAAAAAACGCAAGGCTATAGCCTTACGTTTTTTTTCTCGAAATTTCGACATTTTTTCGAAAATGCTCAAAAATGCTCAAAACGGTGAAAAACAGCATGCTGAGCAAGACTGTAATGCTTTTTGAGCATTTTCGAAAAAATGTCGAAATTTCGAGAAAAAAAACGCAAGGCTATAGCCTTACGTTTTTTTTCTCGAAATTTCGACATTTATTCGAAAATGCTCAAAAATGCTCAAAACGGTGAAAAACAGCATGCTGAGCAAGACTGTAATGCTTTTTGAGCATTTTCGAAAAAATGTCGAAATTTCGAGAAAAAAAACGCAAGGCTATAGCCTTACGTTTTTTTTTTTTCGAAATTTCGACATTTTTTCGAAAATGCTCAAAAATGCTCAAAACGGTGAAAAACAGCATGCTGAGCAAGACTGTAATGCTTTTTGAGCATTTTGGAAAAAATGTCGAAATTTCGAGAAAAAAAACGCAAGGCTATAGCCTTACGTTTTTTTTCTCGAAATTTCGACATTTTTTCGAAAATGCTCAAAAATGCTCAAAACGGTGAAAAACAGCATGCTGAGCAAGACTGTAATGCTTTTTGAGCATTTTCGAAAAAATGTCGAAATTTCGAGAGAAAAAACGCAAGGCTATAGCCTTACGTTTTTTTTTCTCTAAATTTCGACATTTTTCCGAAAATGCTCAAAAATGCTCAAAACGGTGAAAAACAGCATGCTGAGCAAGACTGTAATGCTTTTTGAGCATTTTGGAAAAAATGTCGAAATTTCGAGAAAAAAAAACGCAAGGCTATAGCCTTACGTTTTTTTTCTCGAAATTTCGACATTTTTTCGAAAATGCTCAAAAATGCTCAAAACAGTGAAAAACAGCATGCTGAGCAAGACTGTAATGCTTTTTGAGCATTTTCGAAAAAATGTCGAAATTTCGAGAAAAAAAACGCAAGGCTATAGCCTTACGTTTTTTTTCTCGAAATTTCAACATTTTTTCGAAAATGCTCAAAAATGCTCAAAACGGTGAAAAACAGCATGCTGAGCAAGACTGTAATGCTTTTTGAGCATTTTCGAAAAAATGTCGAAATTTCGAGAAAAAAAACGCAAGGCTATAGCCTTACGTTTTTTTTCTCGAAATTTCGACATTTTTCCGAAAATGCTCAAAAATGCTCAAAACGGTGAAAAACAGCATGCTGAGCAAGACTGTAATGCTTTTTGAGCATTTTGGAAAAAATGTCGAAATTTCGAGAAAAAAAACGCAAGGCTATAGCCTTACGTTTTTTTTCTCGAAATTTCGACATTTTTCCGAAAATGCTCAAAAAATGCTCAAAACGGTGAAAAACAGCATGCTGAGCAAGACTGTAATGCTTTTTGAGCATTTTGGAAAAAATGTCGAAATTTCGAGAAAAAAAACGCAAGGCTATAGCCTTACGTTTTTTTCTCGAAATTTCGACATTTTTCCGAAAATGCTCAAAAATGCTCAAAACGGTGAAAAACAGCATGCTGAGCAAGACTGTAATGCTTTTTGAGCATTTTCGAAAAAATGTCGAAATTTCGAGAAAAAAAACGCAAGGCTATAGCCTTACGTTTTTTTTCTCGAAATTTCGACATTTTTTCGAAAATGCTCAAAAATGCTCAAAACGGTGAAAAACAGCATGCTGAGCAAGACTGTAATGCTTTTTGAGCATTTTGGAAAAAATGTCGAAATTTCGAGAAAAAAAACGCAAGGCTATAGCCTTACGTTTTTTTTCTCGAAATTTCGACATTTTTTCCAAAATGCTCAAAAATGCTCAAAACGGTGAAAAACAGCATGCTGAGCAAGACTGTAATGCTTTTTGAGCATTTCGAAAAAATGTCGAAATTTCGAGAAAAAAAACGCAAGGCTATAGCCTTACGTTTTTTTCCTCGAAATTTCGACATTTTTCCGAAAATGCTCAAAAATGCTCAAAACGGTGAAAAACAGCATGCTGAGCAAGACTGTAATGCTTTTTGAGCATTTTGGAAAAAATGTCGAAATTCGAGAAAAAAACGCAAGGCTATAGCCTTACGGTTTTTTTCTTGAAATTTCGACATTTTTCCGAAAATGCTCAAAAATGCTCAAAACGGTGAAAAACAGCATGCTGAGCAAGACTGTAATGCTTTTTGAGCATTTTCGAAAAAATGTCGAAATTTCGAGAAAAAAAACGCAAGGCTATAGCCTTACGTTTTTTTTCTCGAAATTTCGACATTTTTCCGAAAATGCTCAAAAATGCTCAAAACGGTGAAAAACAGCATGCTGAGCAAGACTGTAATGCTTTTTGAGCATTTTGGAAAAAATGTCGAAATTTCGAGAAAAAAAACGCAAGGCTATAGCCTTACATTTTTTTCCCCGAAATTTCGACATTTTTTCGAAAATGCTCAAAAATGCTCAAAACGGTGAAAAACAGCATGCTGAGCAAGACTGTAATGCTTTTTGAGCATTTTGGAAAAAATGTCGAAATTTCGAGAGAAAAAAACGCAAGGCTATAGCCTTACGTTTTTTTCTCGAAATTTCGACATTTTTCCAAAAATGCTCAAAACGGTGAAAAACAGCATGCTGAGCAAACTGTAATGCTTTTGAGCATTTTGGAAAAAATGTCGAAATTCAATTTGGAAAAAATGTCGAAATTTCGAGAGAAAAAACGCAAGGCTATAGCCTTACGTTTTTTTCTCGAAATTTCGACATTTTTCCGAAAATGCTCAAAAATGCTCAAAACGGTGAAAAACAGCATGCTGAGCAAGACTGTAATGCTTTTTGAGCATTTTCGAAAAAATGTCGAAATTTCGAGAAAAAAAACGCAAGGCTATAGCCTTACGTTTTTTTCCCCGAAATCTCGGCATTTTTTCGAAAATGCTCAAAACGGTGAAAACAGCATGCTGAGCAAGACTGTAATGCTTTTTGAGCATTTTGGAAAAAATGTCGAAATTTCGAGAAAAAAAACGCAAGGCTATAGCCTTTGGTTTTTTTTTTCTCAAAATCTCGACATTTTTCCGAAAATGCTCAAAAATGCTCAAAACGTGAAAAACAGCATGCTGAGCAAGACTGTAATGCTTTTTGAGCATTTTCGAAAAAATGTCGAAATTTCGAGAAAAAAAACGCAAGGCTATAGCCTTACGTTTTTTTTCTCGAAATTTCGACATTTTTCCGAAAAATGCTCAAAAATGCTCAAAACGATGAAAAACAGCATTCTGAGCAAGACTGTAATGCTTTTTGAGCATTTTGGAAAAAAGTTGAAATTTCGAGAAAAAAAAAACGCAAGGCTATAGCCTTACGTTTTTTTTCTCGAAATTTCGACATTTTTTCGAAAATGCTCAAAAATGCTCAAAACGGTGAAAAACAGCATGCTGAGCAAGACTGTAATGCTTTCTGAGCATTTTCGAAAAAATGTCGAAATTTCGAGAAAAAAACGCAAGGCTATAGCCTTACGTTTTTTTTCCCGAAATTTCGACATTTTTTTCGAAAATGCTCAAAAATGCTCAAAACGGTGAAAAACAGCATGCTGAGCAAGACTGTAATGCTTTTTGAGCATTTTCGAAAAAATGTCGAAATTTCGAGAAAAAAACGCAAGGCTATAGCCTTACGTTTTTTTTCTCGAAATTTCGACATTTTTTCGAAAATGCTCAAAAATGCTCAAAACGGTGAAAAACAGCATGCTGAGCAAGACTGTAATGCTTTTTGAGCATTTTCGAAAAAATGTCGAAATTTCGAGAAAAAAAACGCAAGGCTATAGCCTTACGTTTTTTTTCTCGAAATTTCGACATTTTTTTCGAAAATGCTCAAAAATGCTCAAAACGGTGAAAAACAGCATGCTGAGCAAGACTGTAATGCTTTTTGAGCATTTTCGAAAAAATGTCGAAATTTCGAGAAAAAAAAACGCAAGGCTATAGCCTTACGTTTTTTTTCTCGAAATTTCGACATTTTTTCGAAAATGCTCAAAAATGCTCAAAACGGTGAAAAACAGCATGCTGAGCAAGACAGTAATGCTTTTTGAGCATTTTGGAAAAATGTCGAAATTTCGAGAAAAAAAAACGCAAGGCTATAGCCTTACGTTTTTTTTCTCGAAATTTCGACATTTTTTCCGAAAATGCTCAAAAATGCTCAAAACGGTGAAAAACAGCATGCTGAGCAAGACTGTAATGCTTTTTGAGCATTTTGAAAAAATGTCGAAATTTCGAGAAAAAAACGCAAGGCTATAGCCTTACGTTTTTTTTCTCGAAATTTCGACATTTTTTCGAAAATGCTCAAAAATGCTCAAAACGGTGAAAAACAGCATGCTGAGCAAGACTGTAATGCTTTTTGAGCATTTTCGAAAAAATGTCGAAATTTCGAGAAAAAAAAACGCAAGGCTATAGCCTTACGTTTTTTTTCTCGAAATTTCGACATTTTTCCAAAAATGCTCAAAAATGCTCAAAACGGTGAAAAACAGCATGCTGAGCAAGACTGTAATGCTTTTTGAGCATTTTCGAAAAAATGTCGAAATTTCGAGAAAAAAAACGCAAGGCTATAGCCTTACGTTTTTTTTCTCGAAATCTCGACATTTTTCCGAAAATGCTCAAAAATGCTCAAAACGGTGAAAAACAGCATGCTGAGCAAGACTGTAATGCTTTTTGAGCATTTTCGAAAAAATGTCGAAATTTCGAGAAAAAAAACGCAAGGCTATAGCCTTACGTTTTTTTTCTCGAAATTTCGACATTTTTCCGAAAATGCTCAAAAATGCTCAAAACGGTGAAAAACAGCATGCTGAGCAAGACTGTAATGCTTTTTGAGCATTTTGGAAAAAATGTCGAAATTTCGAGAAAAAAACGCAAGGCTATAGCCTACGTTTTTTTTCTCGAAATTTCGACATTTTTCCGAAAATGCTCAAAAATGCTCAAAACGGTGAAAAACAGCATGCTGAGCAAGACTGTAATGCTTTTTGAGCATTTTGGAAAAAATGTCGAAATTTCGAGAAAAAAAACGCAAGGCTATAGCCTTACGTTTTTTTTCTCGAAATTTCAACAATTTTTTCGAAAATGCTCAAAAATGCTCAAAACGTGAAAAACAGCATGCTGAGCAAGACTGTAATGCTTTTTGAGCATTTTGGAAAAAATGTCGAAATTTCGAGAAAAAAAACGCAAGGCTATAGCCTTACGTTTTTTTTCTCGAAATTTCGACATTTTTTCGAAAATGCTCAAAAATGCTCAAAACGGTGAAAAACAGCATGCTGAGCAAGACTGTAATGCTTTTTGAGCATTTTGGAAAAAATGTCGAAATTTCGAGAGAAAAAACGCAAGGCTATAGCCTTACGTTTTTTTTTCTCGAAATTTCGACATTTTTCCGAAAATGCTCAAAAATGCTCAAAACGGTGAAAAACAGCATGCTGAGCAAGACTGTAATGCTTTTTGAGCATTTTGGAAAAAATGTCGAAATTTCGAGAAAAAAAAACGCAAGGCTATAGCCTTACGTTTTTTTTCTCGAAATTTCGACATTTTTCCGAAAATGCTCAAAAATGCTCAAAACGGTGAAAAACAGCATGCTGAGCAAGACTGTAATGCTTTTTGAGCATTTTGAAAAAATGTCGAAATTTCGAGAAAAAAAACGCAAGGCTATAGCCTTACGTTTTTTTTCTCGAAATTTCACAATTTTCCGAAAATGCCAAAAATGCTCAAAACGGTGAAAAACAGCATGCTGAGCAAGACTGTAATGCTTTTTGAGCATTTTGGAAAAAATGTCGAAATTTCGAGAAAAAAAAACGCAAGGCTATAGCCTTACGTTTTTTTTCTCGAAATTTCGACATTTTTCCGAAAATGCTCAAAAATGCTCAAAACGGTGAAAAACAGCATGCTGAGCAAGACTGTAATGCTTTTTGAGCATTTTGAAAAAATGTCGAAATTTCGAGAAAAAAAACGCAAGGCTATAGCCTTACGTTTTTTTTCTCGAAATTTCGACATTTTTCCGAAAAATGCTCAAAAATGCTCAAAACGATGAAAAACAGCATTCTGAGCAAGACTGTAATGCTTTTTGAGCATTTCGAAAAAAAGTTGAAATTTCGAGAAAAAAAACGCAAGGCTATAGCCTTACGTTTTTTTCTCGAAATTTCGACATTTTTCCGAAAATGCTCAAAAATGCTCAAAACGGTGAAAAACAGCATGCTGAGCAAGACAGTAATGCTTTTTGAGCATTTTGGAAAAAATGTCGAAATTTCGAGAAAAAAAACGCAAGGCTATAGCCTTACGTTTTTTTTCTCGAAATTTCGACATTTTTCCGAAAAATGCTCAAAAAATGCTCAAAACGTGAAAAACAGCATTCTGAGCAAGACTGTAATGCTTTTTGAGCATTTTGGAAAAAAGTTGAAATTTCGAGAAAAAAAACGCAAGGCTATAGCCTTACGTTTTTTTTCTCGAAATTTCGACTTTTTCCGAAAATGCTCAAAAATGCTCAAAAATGCTCAAAATGGTGAAAAACAGCATGCTGAGCAAGACTGTAATGCTTTTTGAGCATTTTCGAAAAAATGTCTAAATTTCGAGAAAAAAAACGCAAGGCTATAGCCTTACGTTTTTTTCTCGAAATTTCGACATTTTTTCGAAAATGCTCAAAAATGCTCAAAACGGTGAAAAACAGCATGCTGAGCAAGACTGTAATGCTTTTGAGCATTTTCGAAAAAATGTCGAAATTTCGAGAAAAAAAAACGCAAGGCTATAGCCTTACGTTTTTTTTCTCGAAATTTCGACATTTTTTCCGAAAATGCTCAAAAATGCTCAAAACGGTGAAAAACAGCATGCTGAGCAAGACAGTAATGCTTTTGAGCATTTTGGAAAAAATGTCGAAATTTCGAGAAAAAAAATGCAAGGCTATAGCCTTACGTTTTTTTTCTCGAAATTTCGACATTTTTCCGAAAATGCTCAAAAATGCTCAAATGGTGAAAAACAGCATGCTGAGCAAGACAGTAATGCTTTTTGAGCATTTCGAAAAAATGTCGAAATTTCGAGAAAAAAAACGCAAGGCTATAGCCTTACGTTTTTTTTCTCGAAATTTCGAACATTTTTTCCGAAAATGCTCAAAAATGCTCAAAACGGTGAAAAACAGCATGCTGAGCAAGACTGTAATGCTTTTTGAGCATTTGGAAAAAATGTCGAAATTTCGAGAAAAAAAACGCAAGGCTATAGCCTTACGTTTTTTTCCCCGAAATCTCGACATTTTTTCGAAAATGCTCAAAACGGTGAAAAACAGCATGCTGAGCAAGACTGTAATGCTTTTTGAGCATTTTGGAAAAAATGTCGAAATTTCGAGAAAAAAAACGCAAGGCTATAGCCTTTGGTTTTTTTTTCTCAAAATCTCGACTTTTTTCCGAAAATGCTCAAAAATGCTCAAAACGGTGAAAAACAGCATGCTGAGCAAGACTGTAATGCTTTTTGAGCATTTTCGAAAAAATGTCGAAATTTCGAGAAAAAAAACGCAAGGCTATAGCCTTACGTTTTTTTCTCGAAATTTCGACATTTTTCCGAAAAATGCTCAAAAATGCTCAAAACGATGAAAAACAGCATTCTGAGCAAGACTGTAATGCTTTTTGAGCATTTTGGAAAAAAGTTGAAATTTCGAGAAAAAAAAACGCAAGGCTATAGCCTTACGTTTTTTTTTCTCGAAATTTCGACATTTTTCCGAAAAATGCTCAAAAATGCTCAAAAATGCTCAAAAACGGTGAAAAACAGCATGCTGAGCAAGACTGTAATGCTTTTTGAGCATTTTCGAAAAAATGTCGAAATTTCGAGAAAAAAACGCAAGGCTATAGCCTTACGTTTTTTTCCCCGAAATTTCGACATTTTTTCGAAAATGCTCAAAAATGCTCAAAACGGTGAAAAACAACATGTTGAGCAAGACTGTAATGCTTTTTGAGCATTTTCGAAAAAATGTCGAAATTTCGAGAAAAAAAAACGCAAGGCTATAGCCTTACGTTTTTTTTCTCGAAATTTCGACATTTTTTCGAAAATGCTCAAAAATGCTCAAAACGGTGAAAAACAGCATGCTGAGCAAGACTGTAATGCTTTTTGAGCATTTTCGAAAAAATGTCGAAATTTCGAGAAAAAAAAAACGCAAGGCTATAGCCTTACGTTTTTTTTCTCGAAATTTCGACATTTTTTCGAAAATGCTCAAAAATGCTCAAAACGGTGAAAAAACAGCATGCTGAGCAAGACTGTAATGCTTTTTGAGCATTTTCGAAAAAATGTCGAAATTTCGAGAAAAAAAACGCAAGGCTATAGCCTTACGTTTTTTTTCTCGAAATTTCGACATTTTTTCGAAAATGCTCAAAAATGCTCAAAACGGTGAAAAACAGCATGCTGAGCAAGACAGTAATGCTTTTGAGCATTTTGGAAAAAATGTCGAAATTTCGAGAAAAAAAACGCAAGGCTATAGCCTTACGTTTTTTTTCTCGAAATTTCGACATTTTTTCGAAAATGCTCAAAAATGCTCAAAACGGTGAAAAACAGCATGCTGAGCAAGACTGTAATGCTTTTTGAGCATTTTCGAAAAAATGTCGAAATTTCGAGAAAAAAAACGCAAGGCTATAGCCTTACGTTTTTTTTCTCGGAAATTTCGACATTTTTCCGAAAATGCTCAAAAATGCTCAAAACGGTGAAAAACAGCATGCTGAGCAAGACTGTAATGCTTTTTGAGCATTTTGGAAAAAATGTCGAAATTTCGAGAAAAAAAACGCAAGGCTATAGCCTTACGTTTTTTTTCTCGAAAATTTCGACATTTTTCCAAAAATGCTCAAAAATGCTCAAAACGGTGAAAAACAGCATGCTGAGCAAGACTGTAATGCTTTTTGAGCATTTTGGAAAAAATGTCGAAATTTTCGAGAAAAAAAACGCAAGGCTATAGCCTTACGTTTTTTTTTCTCAAAATCTCGACATTTTTTCGAAAATGCTCAAAAATGCTCAAAACGGTGAAAAACAGCATGCTGAGCAAGACTGTAATGCTTTTTGAGCATTTTGGAAAAAATGTCGAAATTTCGAGAAAAAAAACGCAAGGCTATAGCCTTACGTTTTTTTTCTCGAAATTTCGACATTTTTTCGAAAATGCTCAAAAATGCTCAAAACGGTGAAAAACAGCATTCTGAGCAAGACTGTAATGCTTTTTGAGCATTTTCGAAAAAATGTCGAAATTTCGAGAAAAAAAACGCAAGGCTATAGCCTTACGTTTTTTTTCTCGAAATTTCGACATTTTTTCGAAAATGCTCAAAAATGCTCAAAACGGTGAAAACAGCATGCTGAGCAAGACAGTAATGCTTTTTGAGCATTTTGGAAAAAATGTCGAAATTTCGAGAAAAAAAACGCAAGGCTATAGCCTTACGTTTTTTTTCTCGAAAATTTCGACATTTTTCCGAAAAATGCTCAAAAATGCTCAAAACGATGAAAAACAGCATTCTGAGCAAGACTGTAATGCTTTTTGAGCATTTTGGAAAAAAGTTGAAATTTCGAGAAAAAAACGCAAGGCTATAGCCTTACGTTTTTTTTCTCGAAATTTCGACATTTTTCCGAAAATGCTCAAAAATGCTCAAAAATGCTCAAAATGGTGAAAAACAGCATGCTGAGCAAGACTGTAATGCTTTTGAGCATTTTGGAAAAAAATGTCGAAATTTCGAGAAAAAAAACGCAAGGCTATAGCCTTACGTTTTTTTTCTCGAAATTTCGACATTTTTTCGAAAATGCTCAAAAATGCTCCAAAACGGTGAAAAAACAGCATGCTGAGCAAGACTGTAATGCTTTTTGAGCATTTTGGAAAAAAATGTCGAAATTTCGAGAAAAAAAACGCAAGGCTATAGCCTTACGTTTTTTTTCTCGAAATTTCGACATTTTTTCGAAAATGCTCAAAAATGCTCAAAACGGTGAAAAACAGCATGCTGAGCAAGACTGTAATGCTTTTTGAGCATTTTCGAAAAAATGTCGAAATTTCGAGAAAAAAAATGCAAGGCTATAGCCTTACGTTTTTTTTCTCGAAATTTCGACATTTTTCGAAAATGCTCAAAAATGATCAAAACGGTGAAAAACAGCATGCTGAGCAAGACTGTAATGCTTTTTGAGCATTTTCGAAAAATTGTCGAAATTTCGAGAAAAAAAACGCAAGGCTATAGCCTTACGTTTTTTTTCTCGAAATTTCGACATTTTTTCGAAAATGCTCAAAAATGCTCAAGACGGTGAAAAACAGCATGCTGAGCAAGACTGTAATGCTTTTTGAGCATTTTCGAAAAAATGTCGAAATTTCGAGAAAAAAAACGCAAGGCTATAGCCTTACGTTTTTCTTTTTTCGAAATTACGACATTTTTCCGAAAACGCTCAAAAATGCTCAAAACGATGAAAAACAGCATGCTGAGCAGACTGTAATGCTTTTTGAGCATTTTGAAAAAATGTCGAAATTTCGAGAAAAAAAACGCAAGGCTATAGCCTTACGTTTTTTTTCTCGAAATTTCGACATTTTTCCGAAAATGCTCAAAAATGCTCAAAACGGTGAAAAACAGCATGCTGAGCAAGACTGTAATGCATTTTGAGCATTTTCGAAAAAATGTCGAAATTTCGAGAAAAAAAACGCAAGGCTATAGCCTTACGTTTTTTTTCTAAATTTCGACATTTTTTCGAAAATGCTCAAAAATGCTCAAAACGGTGAAAAACAGCATGCTGAGCAAGACTGTAATGCTTTTTGAGCATTTTCGAAAAAATGTCGAAATTTCGAGAAAAAAAACGCAAGGCTATAGCCTTACGTTTTTTTTCTCGAAATTTCGACATTTTTCCGAAAATGCTCAAAAATGCTCAAAACGGTGAAAAACAGCATGCTGAGCAAGACTGTAATGCTTTTTGAGCATTTGGAAAAAAATGTCGAAATTTCGAGAAAAAAAAACGCAAGGCTATAGCCTTACGTTTTTTTTCTCGAAATTTCGACATTTATTCGAAAATGCTCAAAAATGCTCATGACGTGAAAAACAGCATGCTGAGCAGACTGTAATGCTTTTTGAGCACTTTGAAAAAATGTCGAAATTTCGAGAAAAAAAACGCAAGGCTATAGCCTTACGTTTTTTTTTTCGAAATTTCGACATTTTTCCGAAAATGCTCAAAAATGCTCAAAACGATGAAAAACAGCATGCTGAGCAAGACTGTAATGCTTTTTGAGCATTTTTGGAAAAAATGTCGAAATTTCGAGAAAAAAAAACGCAAGGCTATAGCCTTACGTTTTTTTTTCTCGAAATTTCGACATTTTTCCGAAAATGCTCAAAATGCTCAAAACGGTGAAAAACAGCATGCTGAGCAAGACTGTAATGCTTTTTGAGCATTTTAGGAAAAAATGTCGAAATTTCGAGAGAAAAACGCAAGGCTATAGCCTTACGTTTTTTTTCTCTAAATTTCGACATTTTCCGAAAATGCTCAAAAATGCTCAAAACGGTTGAAAAACAGCATGCTGAGCAAGACTGTAATGCTTTTTGAGCATTTTGGAAAAAATGTCGAAATTTCGAGAAAAAAACGCAAGGCTATAGCCTTACGTTTTTTTTCTCGAATTTCGACTTTTTTCGAAAAATGCTCAAAAATGCTCAAAACGGTGAAAAACAGCATGCTGAGCAAGACTGTAATGCTTTTTGAGCATTTTGAAAAAATGTCGAAATTTCGAGAAAAAAAACGCAAGGCTATAGCCTTACGTTTTTTTTTCTCGAAATTTCAACATTTTTCCGAAAATGCTCAAAAATGCTCAAAACGGTGAAAAACAGCATGCTGAGCAAGACTGTAAATGTTTTTGAGCATTTTGGAAAAAATGTCGAAATTTCGAGAAAAAAAACGCAAGGCTATAGCCTTACGTTTTTTTTCTCGAAAATTTCGACATTTTTCCGAAAATGCTCAAAAATGCTCAAAACGGTGAAAAACAGCATGCTGAGCAAGACTGTAATGCTTTTTGAGCATTTTGGAAAAAAATGTCGAAATTCGAGAAAAAAAACGCAAGGCTATAGCCTTACGTTTTTTTCTCGAAATTCGACATTTTTCCGAAAATGCTCAAAATGCTCAAAACGGTGAAAAACAGCATGCTGAGCAAGACTGTAATGCTTTTTGAGCATTTTGGAAAAAATGTCGAAATTTCGAGAAAAAAACGCAAGGCTATAGCCTTACGTTTTTTCTCGAAATTTCGACATTTTTTCGAAAATGCTCAAAAATGCTCAAAACGGTGAAAAACAGCATGCTGAGCAAGACTGTAAGGCTTTTTGAGCATTTTCGAAAAAATGTCGAAATTTCGAGAAAAAAAAGCAAGGCTATAGCCTTACGTTTTTTTTCTCGAAAATTTCGACATTTTTCCGAAAATGCTCAAAATGCTCAAAACGGTGAAAACAGCATGCTGAGCAAGACTGTAATGCTTTTTGAGCATTTTGGAAAAAATGTCGAAATTTCGAGAAAAAAAAACGCAGGCTATAGCCTTACGTTTTTTTTCTCGAAATTTCGACATTTTTCCGAAAATGCTCAAAAATGCTCAAAACGGTGAAAAACAAAAAGCATGCTGAGCAAGACTGTAATGCTTTTTGAGCATTTGGAAAAAATGTCGAAATTTCGAGAAAAAAAACGCAAGGCTATAGCCTTACGTTTTTTTTCTCGAAATTTCGACATTTTTTCCAAAATGCTCAAAAATGCTCAAAACGGTGAAAAACAGCATGCTGAGCAAGACTGTAATGCTTTTTGAGCATTTTCGAAAAAATGTCGAAATTTCGAGAAAAAAAACGCAAGGCTATAGCCTTCGTTTTTTTTCTCGAAATTTCGACATTTTTCGAAAATGCTCAAAATTGCTCAAAACGGTGAAAAAAGCATGCTGAGCAAGACTGTAATGCTTTTTGAGCATTTTGGAAAAAAAAATGCGAATTTCGAGAAAAAAAAACGTAGGCTAT
>CM076987.1:3851277-3868777 GCA_039105355.1 Benthosema pterotum
ATGGATGGATGGCATCTTTTAATCTGGCAATTCAAGGCTGAACCCAGGTAACCACATTTAATCTGGCATTTCAAGGCTGGACCCGGGTAACCACAATGTCAGAATTGAGATTCACAATATATTCGTTCTCTCTTTCTCTTCTCTTCTCTCCTCCAGTTCGTGGCGTTCGCCTCTCTGTTCTTCATCCTTGTGTCCATCACCACCTTCTGCCTGGAGACCCACGAGGCCTTCAACACCATCGTCAACAAGAGAAACGGTCCGCCGCCACCCGCCGCAACCACAGCAGCAACGGCAGCGCAGCAACACAGCAGCAACGGCAGCAGCCAGGCGGGGGGGGGAGGGCGTGGCAGGGGCCGGGGGAGGGCCAGCGTGTCCGCAGTACGAGATCGAGACGGACCCGGCCCTCACCTACGTGGAGGGTGTGTGTGTGTTCTGGTTCACCCTGGAGTTCCTGTTCCGCGTGGTCTTCAGCCCAGACAAACTGGAGTTCGTCAAGAGCCTGCTGAACATCATCGACTTCGTGGCCATCCTGCCCTTCTACCTGGAGGTGGGGCTCAGTGGACTGTCCTCCAAGGCCGCCAAGGACGTCCTGGGGTTCCTGAGGGTGGTGCGCTTCGTACGCATCCTGCGCATCTTCAAGGTAATCCTTACCGGATTTTGTAACATCGCTGTCTCCACCGTGCGAGTTGCACAACCGGACGGAACAATATAGGCCCTGATACACTAGCAATATTTTGATCAATATCAACTAGCAATGTCAACATCAACGAGGCAACATGATGAGACACATGGCAACAGGCAACATGATGAGACACATGGCAACAGGCAACATGATGAGACACCTGGCAACAGGCAACATTAAAAGGGGAATTCCACCCATTTTCATTTTTTCCTGTGAGCGTACAAATGGAACCAAATGGTTCATTTGGTTCCATCTGTACACTCTCAGAAAAAAAGAAGCCTTAGTTTGCATTGAATCATTTTCACCCAGCTGCCACCCAACTCAAAATGTTCATTTAGCAGAATAAAAGTTACAAAATCCTTGTTTTTGTCCACCGCCGTGAAACAGCAGCAGCAGCCATGTTGGTTTCAGAAAAGTTTATCTGTGGGAGTCTAGGAGAAAGGATCAGGTGACACCAAGGAGGGCTGTGATTGGAGGATTCCAAAATGTTGACCAGTAGAGGGCGCTAAAGATCTGACTTTTCTGAACAACCAGGAGTTGATCATTTTCTATAGAAAGGTGAAAAGTCAACGTCACTAAGTCACTTAGCGTCAACCCCTGAGGCACTTGCCCGATGGGCAAGTGCCTCGGAGACCTTAGCGTCAACCCCTGAGTCAGACTGTGCTGTCCCCTCTCTCTCTCTCTTCTCTCTCTCTCTATCTCTCTCTCCCCAGCTGACGCGTCACTTCGTGGGCCTGCGTGTGTTGGGCCACACGCTGCGCGCCTCCACCAACGAGTTCCTGCTGCTCATCATCTTCCTGGCGCTGGGCGTGCTGATCTTCGCCACCATGATCTACTACGCTGAGCGCATGGGCGCAAACCCTAACGACCCAACGGCCAGCCACCACACCATGTTCAAGAACATCCCCATCGGGTTCTGGTGGGCCGTGGTGACCATGACCACGCTGGGCTATGGGGACATGTACCCTCAGACCTGGTCGGGCATGCTGGTGGGGGCTCTGTGCGCGCTGGCCGGGGTTCTGACCATCGCCATGCCCGTGCCCGTCATCGTCAACAACTTTGGCATGTACTACTCCCTGGCCATGGCCAAGCAGAAGCTGCCCAAGAAGAGGAAGAAACACATCCCCCATCACCAGGCCATGGTGCCGGGGAGCGAGGAGCTCCCCCGAGGATACTGCTGCAAGGGAGAGCTCAACACCAGCTGCAACAGCACCCAGGGTGACCTGGGCCACACCCGGGGTGACCTGGGCCATACCCGGGGTGACCTGGGCCATACCCAGGGTGACCTGGGCCATACCCAGGGTGACCTGGGCCATAGGGGCCTGGAGCACAACCGCTCAGGTAAACACATGCACCCAGGGTGACCTGGGTGACCTGGGCCACACCCGGGGTGACCTGGGTGACCTGGGCCACACCCGGGGTGACCTGGGTGACCTGGGCCACAGCAGGGGTGACCTGGGCCACAGCAGGGGGCTCCAGGATGACCTGGGTCATAGCAGGGGGCTCCAGGGTGACCTGGGCCACAGCAGGGGGCTCCAGGGTGACCTGGGTCATAGCAGGGGGCTCCAGGGTGACCTGGGTCATAGCAGGGGGCTCCAGGGTGACCTGGGTCATAGCAGGGGGCTCCAGGATGACCTAGGCCACGGCAGGGGGCTCCGGGGTGACCTAGGCCACAGCAGGGGGCTCCAGGGTGACCTAGGCCACAGCAGGGGGTCCAGGGTGACCTGGGTCACAGCAGGGGGCTCCAGGATGACCTAGGCCACGGCAGGGGGCTCCAGGGTGACCTGGGTCATAGCAGGGGGCTCCAGGGTGACCTGGGTCATAGCAGGGGGCTCCAGGGTGACCTGGGCCACAGCAGGGGGCTCCAGGGTGACCTGGGTCATAGCAGGGGGCTCCAGGGTGACCTGGGTCATAGCAGGGGGGCCAGGGTGACCTGGGCCACAGCAGGGGGCTCCAGGGTGACCTGGGCCACAGCAGGGGGCTCCAGGATGACCTGGGTCATAGCAGGGGGCTCCAGGGTGACCTGGGTCATAGCAGGGGGCTCCAGGGTGACCTGGGTCATAGCAGGGGGCTCCAGGATGACCTGGGTCATAGCAGGGGGCTCCAGGGTGACCTGGGTCATAGCAGGGGGCTCCAGGATGACCTGGGTCATAGCAGGGGGCTCCAGGGTGACCTGGGCCACAGCAGGGGGCTCCAGGATGACTGGGTCATAGCAGGGGGCTCCCGGATGACCTGGGTCATAGCAGGGGGCTCCAGGGTGACCTGGGTCATAGCAGAGGGCTCCAGGGTGACCTGGGCCACAGCAGGGGGCTCCAGGATGACCTAGGCCACGGCAGGGGGCTCCAGGGTGACCTGGGCTAGCGGGCTTAATCGGTACTCTTTAACTCTTGAGAGTGTAAACATGAAACCAAATGGACCCGCAAATGGGGTGTGTGAACCCTCTCTCTCTGGAGTTATTTATTACATGTCAAATCCTTGTATTGCTTTTGTTCTCCCCCTTCCTTTAATGCAGTTATTTACGGAGTAAGACCAGATCCATTCGTCTCCAGTCTGAAACCCAAACCCTTACCTGGCATGTTGTTTTTAGATCAGAGTCTGTTACTGCGACAGTTTGATTCCCAAAAGCTACTGTATTAATAACAGTTTTATTGGAAAGGGGATGAAAACGATAAACTGATATCACCGTATCAAATCTACTGTACAGTACTGTAGTATATTCTGTAAGCCGATCTATTGGTAGTACAACTTACTACTGTAGTGACATTTATATTGCAGCTCGGTGGTTTTCAACCAGCGGTCCGAGGATCACCACTGGTCCTTCAGGTGGTTCCAGGTGGTCCTTATAAGTTTGTAGACCAGTGGTTTTTCATCCCAGGATCCACCATTTATTCAGCATTTGAGCCACAGACCATCATTTGAGGACATTTTAGCCCCACAGACCCCAAAACTAAAGATTTATTTTTGCTTTTGTCCACAATTCCAGGCTGGATTTGGGGAAACCAAACAGTCAAACCTACAGATCAACATGATGATGAATATTTTAACTCTTGAGAATGTAAAAATTTTTACACTTTACATCTGGTTAACCCACTTTCCATCATTTAGCCTGGAGACCACCTGGAACCCTCTCAGGGACCACTGGTGGTCCCCGGACCACCTGTTGAAAACCCCTGTTGTAGATCATTAAAAGTAATAGAGGGATCTTCAGTGTGTACAAACACTGTGTTTATAAACAGAATCTAACTCCACCTCACCTCCACTATTGGCTCATTATCAATCTGATAGAGACTGCTGTGCTGTGATTGGATAAAAGACTGCCTCACCCCACATAACCCCCCCCCCCCCCTCACCCTCACAAATTAGCACCGCCTTCCTGAGCCTGACGAATATTTTGTTTTCATGATTTGTTGAACAACAACAAAGTTCTGGACCGTCTGAAGGACGAAGCAAGTGTCTGTCTGCAGGGAAACAGCTGCAGCATCAAAGTAGAAGCAACGTAGTGGGGAAAAACTATATATATATATATATATATATATATATATATATATATATATATATATATATATTATATATATATATATATATAAATATATATATATTAGGAATGGGACTCAAATTAAAATCTTTGATCTAATTGATTTGAAGCTTTCTAATTAATTAATCTCAATTAATCGCATACCAATATTTGACTTGAGAAGCATTGTTTGTGTCAGTTAAAACAGGTTGGTAGTGTGTGAGTGAGTTTTTCTAAATCCAAACTGTAACATGTTATGTTGAGGGTGAGGGTTAGAGATAGTGTTAGTGATTTCGGAACCAATAGGAGAACAGAACAGTGTGAGTTCAGATCAATATCAGTCCTTATTGGTTACCCTGATTGGATTCTTCTCCCATCGTGTGATCGGTACACCTGAAATTCTCCTAGTGAAAAAGGTTCAAAATCTCTGTGCGATTAAAATGAGTTTAAAAAAAAAATGTGTTTTTTTTTTCTGTAATTAATTAATCTCAATCAATCAGTAAAAGTCCCAGCCCTAATATACTGTATACCTATATATCTATTTAGATCAGTGGTTTTCAACAGGTGGTCCGGGGACCACCAGTGGTCCTTGAGAAGGTTCCAGGTGGTCCCCAGGCAAAATGATGGAAAGTTGGTTAACCAGATGTAACTCTTGTAGAGCGTAAACATGAAACCAAATGGACCCTTGCGGGTCCATTTGGTTTCATTTTTACACTCTCTAGAGTTAAAATATTCATCATCTGAATTAGCACCACTTAATTAAGAAGTCTACACTGTTTTGTTGGCAAAATACAGCCTGGAATTGTGGACAAAACCAAAAGAATCTTTAGTTTTAGGTCTTTGGGGTGAAAATGTCATCAAATGGTGGTCCGTGGCTCAAATGCTGAATAATTGGTGGTCCCTGGAGTCAAAAAGGTTGAAAACCACTGATTTAGATTTTTGGCTCAAAAGTCTCCTCTATTACCAACTATCACCAACGTTCTGTCACTGTGATTCATTCCTCTCTCTGACCTGCTGGAACATTTTATTCATTTTTATTCATTTTTATTCATTTTTATTCTGCTCAGGCTGACATTTTGGTGCTTCGTATGTGTGGAATCTGTTTGGTCTGTTTTCTAGCTTTGATCCCCCTGAACACACGCACACGCGCGACGCACACACACACACACACACCGCAGACACACACACGCACACACACACACACACACACACAACACACACACACACACACACGCACGCACGCATGCACACACACGCAACACGCGCGCGCGCACACACACACACACATGCACGCGCGCGCACAGCACGCACACGCGCGCGCGCACACACTCACACACACGCATACACGCATGCACGCGCACGCGCACAGCACGCGCGCACACACTCACACACACGCACACACGCATGCACGCGCACATGCACACGCACACACACAAGAAGACACACAACGTGCAAACTAATTGTACATCTACTAATTATATCAGTAGTTTTCAACCATTTTGATCCCAGGACCTGAATTTGAGCCATGGACCACCATTTGATGACATTTTAGCCCCACAGACCCCAAAACTAAAGATTTCTTTTGCTTTTGTCCACAATTCCAGGCTGGATTTGGGAAAACCAAACAGTCCAACATACAGATCAAAATGACCATTAATCTTCTACATTCTCTAGTTGTGGTGACTTGGGATAATTCACATGATGAATGCCAAATGAAACCAAATGGACCCTAAAGGGTCCATTTGGTTTCATGTTTTACGCTCTCAAAGAGTTACATCTGGTTTAACCAACTTTCCATCATTTAGCCTGGTACCACCTGGAACCCTCTCAAGGACCACTGGTTGAAAACCATTGCTTTAACACACACACACACACACAACACACACACACACACACACTGACTCCATCTCTCTCTGACGCGACTTTTCAGTTGCCACCCGAAATAAAGCAGCGGGGTTGGGAAGGAGCGCTTGTTTTATCTGCCGGCTACTACTAGTAGGGAGGGGCGAAGCATAGTTTTACTGAGGTTATGTTTAGGGTTAGTAACCGCATAAAACAAACAAGCGCTCCTTCCCAAACCCCGCTGCTGCTTCATTTCGGGTGGCAACTGAAAAATGGCCTCTGTGACACCCACAGTTCCGTCGGTAGACTGCAGCGTGAGCAGCGATCTGAGCACGTCCCCTGAGGAGACGGTCCCCATGCGGAGGGCTAGCACCAGGGACCACCAGCAGCACCACGAGGACCACCGGCGGAGCACCGGGACCACCTGCTTCCTGTTGTCTGCCAGCGACTACAACCGGCCCAGCACCGCCGACGGAGGGATCCGCAAGAACACAGGTATACTGGATATATACGTACATTAAAGGAGAATTCCACACCAAAACACTTTGCCATTCGATCTACCTTGATTCCTGTGACAGGATTCATAATGTCCTTGATTTTTGTCACAGATGTCCCATTTTCTTAGCCTGGCTCAGCCCTGAATCAGCACCTTAAAAAATACTATCTTATTATCTTTTTTTCCCTGTGATTCAAGGACTGGCTTCCCTGCCTTTGGGGTTGTTTGTGCCGGTTGGAAATCCAATCCAAGCACCTGATTGGCTAACAGCCCTGTCACTCACTTCATTCACAACGTCGAAACAATCATCGTTAAGACTGCTGCTTTGATAACGCCCATCCCAGAAACTGCTGTGGCAGAGAGGGACTTCAGTCTGAATAATGAAGTGAAACATCCTAGAAACTGCTGTGGTAGAGAGGGACTTCAGTCTGAATAATGAAGTGAAACATCCTAGAAACTGCTGTGGTAGAGAGGGACTTCAGTCTGAATAATGAAGTGAAACATCCTAGAAACTGCTGTGGTAGAGAGGGACTTCAGTCTGAATAATGAAGTGAAACATCCTAGAAACTGCTGTGGTAGAGAGGGACTTCAGTCTGAATAATGAAGTGAAACATCCTAGAAACTGCTGTGGTAGAGAGGGACTTCAGTCTGAATAATGAAGTGAAACATCCTAGAAACTGCTGTGGTAGAGAGGGACTTCAGTCTGAATAATGAAGTGAAACATCCTAGAAACTGCTGTGGTAGAGAGGGACTTCAGTCTGAATAATGAAGTGAAACATCCTAGAAACTGCTGTGGTAGAGAGGGGACTTCAGTCTGAATAATGAAGTGAAACATCCTAGAAACTGCTGTGGTAGAGAGGGACTTCAGTCTGAATAATGAAGTGAAACATCCTAGAAACTGCTGTGGTAGAGAGGGACTTCAGTCTGAATAATGAAGTGAAACATCCTAGAAACTGCTGTGGTAGAGAGGGACTTCAGTCTGAATAATGAAGTGAAACATCCTAGAAACTGCTGTGGTAGAGAGGGACTTCAGTCTGAATAATGAAGTGAAACATCCTAGAAACTGCTGTGGTAGAGAGGGACTTCAGTCTGAATAATGAAGTGAAACATCCTAGAAAACTGCTGTGTAGAGAGGGACTTCAGTCTGAATAATGAAGTGAAACATCCTAGAAAACTGCTGTGGTAGAGAGGGACTTCAGTCTGAATAATGAAGTGAAACATCCTAGAAACTGCTGTGGTAGAGAGGGACTTCAGTCTGAATAATGAAGTGAAACATCCTAGAAACTGCTGTGGTAGAGAGGGACTTCAGTCTGAATAATGAAGTGAAACATCCTAGAAACTGCTGTGGTAGAGAGGGACTTCAGTCTGAATAATGAAGTGAAACATCCTAGAAACTGCTGTGGTAGAGAGGGACTTCAGTCTGAATAATGAAGTGATGAAACATCCCAGAAACTGCTGTGGTAGAGAGGGACTTCAGTCTGAATAATGAAGTGAAACATCCCAGAAACTGCTGTGGTAGAGAGGGACTTCAGTCTGAATAATGAAGTGAAACATCCTAGAAACTGCTGTGGTAGAGAGGGACTTCAGTCTGAATAATGAAGTGAAACATCCTAGAAACTGCTGTGGTAGAGAGGGACTTCAGTCTGAATAATGAAGTGAAACATCCTAGAAACTGCTGTGGTAGAGAGGGACTTCAGTCTGAATAATGAAGTGAAACATCCTAGAAACTGCTGTGGTAGAGAGGGACTTCAGTCTGAATAATGAAGTGAAACATCCTAGAAACTGCTGTGGTAGAGAGGGACTTCAGTCTGAATAATGAAGTGAAACATCCTAGAAACTGCTGTGGTAGAGAGGGACTTCAGTCTGAATAATGAAGTGAAACATCCTAGAAACTGCTGTGGTAGAGAGGGACTTCAGTCTGAATAATGAAGTGAAACATCCTAGAAACTGCTGCGGTAGAGAGGGACTTCAGTCTGAATAATGAAGTGAAACATCCTAGAAACTGCTGCGGTAGAGAGGGACTTCAGTCTGAATAATGAAGTGAAACATCCTAGAAACTGCTGCGGTAGAGAGGGACTTCAGTCTGAATAATGAAGTGAAACATCCTAGAAACTGCTGCGGTAGAGAGGGACTTCAGTCTGAATAATGAAGTGAAACATCCTAGAAACTGCTGCGGTAGAGAGGGACTTCAGTCTGAATAATGAAGTGAAACATCCTAGAAACTGCTGTGGTAGAGAGGGACTTCAGTCTGAATAATGAAGTGAAATCCTAGAAAACTGCTGTGGTAGAGAGGGACTTCAGTCTGAATAATGAAGTGAAACATCCTAGAAACTGCTGTGGTAGAGAGGGACTTCAGTCTGAATAATGAAGTGAAACATCCTAGAAACTGCTGTGGTAGAGAGGGACTTCAGTCTGAATAATGAAGTGAAACATCCTAGAAACTGCTGTGGTAGAGAGGGACTTCAGTCTGAATAATGAAGTGAAACATCCTAGAAACTGCTGTGGTAGAGAGGGACTTCAGTCTGAATAATGAAGTGAAACATCCTAGAAACTGCTGTGGTAGAGAGGACTTCAGTCTGAATAATGAAGTGAAACATCCTAGAAACTGCTGTGGTAGAGAGGGACTTCAGTCTGAATAATGAAGTGAAACATCCTAGAAACTGCTGTGGTAGAGAGGGACTTCAGTCTGAATAATGAAGTGAAACCAAATGACAATTCAGACTGAGGTCAGGCTACCATTTTCTACACTTCTCCATGAGGTCTCCGTCCCCACGACGAGTCGACGACCTTAACTCAACCCACGACCTTAACTCAAGGTCCTCATGAATATTAATTAGATATGATGATGTCACGCTGCACTGAAGTTCAGTGTGAGTAATGAGTGGCGCCAAGGAAAACTTTTACACACATTAAAAGGAAATTGCACCAAAATAGCCACAAAAACACCCAAAGGCTCTGTGCAAGCATCTGGGTAAAATGTAGTGGTTTGGGGTTTCATACCCCTTTAAAGGGAAATTCCACCCATTTTCAACATTTTTTTTCTGAGAGGGTACAAATGCATCCATTTGTATGCTCGAAGCGTCTAAAGAAATCCATTAACATGGTGAAAATACATCTTGGGGACCCCCCCTCCTACACACCAGAGCTTTTTTTCTTCCCATCGTGACACATATCAATTATGACATCTAGAGGCCTGTGATGGTTACCTGCTTTTCAGCAGGATTTACAGCAGGGGATTATAGAAAATAATAAACAGACAAAATAACTAAACCAAATAAATGTGAACTGTTTAAACACTTACAGCAGTGGTTTTCAACCTCTTTGACTCCAGGGACCGCCATTTAATCAGCATTTGAGCCACAGAGGACCACCATTTGAGGGCATTTTCACACCAAAGACCTAAAATTAAAGAATTCTTTTGGTTTCGTCCACATGATGAATATTTTAACTCTTGAGAGTGTGAAAATGAAACCAAATGGACCCTTGCGGGTCCATTTGGTTTGATTTTCACACTCTCAAGAGTTACATCTGGTTAACCAACTTTCCATCATTTAGCCTGGGGACCACCTGGAACCTTCTCAGGGACCACTGGTGGTCCCCGGACCACCTGTTGAAAACACCTGACTTACACTAATGTACCATATAATTCTTAGCCAGTATTTGAGCTGGGATCTTACTCTTAGTTGATGTTGTGACGTTCTGATGGTGACATCATGCCATGGGGGGTCCGTGGAGTTCCGTGGGGGTCCCTGGGTCACCGTCTCATCCCTTGGTGGGTCCTCTGGTGTTGTTTACATGGAGGACCATCCTTTGGCATCAGATCTCCTACAGAACAGAAAGAAAGAGGAGAATGTGTTGGGTTGGTTTGGTACACTCAAATGCAGTGTTTTTTTTTAAACTTTTTCATACCAGGGACCACTATTTATTCAGCATTTGAGCCACAGAGGAGGACCACCATTTGATGACAATTTTAGCCCCACAGACCCCAAAACTAAAGACTTATTGTTGCTTTTGTCCACAATTCCATCCAGACTGGATTTGGGGAAACCAAACAGTCCAACATACAGATCAAAATGACCATTAATCTTCTACATTCTCTAGTTGTGTTGACTTGGGATAATTCACATGATGGATATTTTAACTCTTGAGAGCGTAAAAATGAAACCAAATGGACCCGCAAGGGTCCATTTGGTTTCATGTTTACGCTCTCAAAGAGTTACATCTGGTTAACCAACTGTCCATCATTTAGCCTGGGGACCACCTGGAACCCTCTCAGGGACCACTGGTGGTCCCCAGATAACCTGTACGGTTTTGCCTCCTAATATCCACAGAAACAACTATAAAACTTTAACAAGAATCACAGAAACACCAACATGAGGTTTTTATTTCTGTCTACTGTCGTTTGTCTTTCAAATAAACCTGTTATTGTTATTATTATAATTATAATTATTATTATTATTATTATTATTATTATTATTATTATTATTATTATTATTATGTGCTGTTTCCTCGGTGTTCCGTTAGATCAGTTACATTTACGTTGTCTCTGGTTGTTTTCCTCACAGAGAACTGTAAAGACGTTGTCTTCACTGGATTCACACAGACAGAGAGCGGAGTCCTCACATAATACAGTAACATGAGGTAATTACTGTGTGTGTGTGTGTGTGTGTGTGTGTGTGTTGTGTGTGTGTGTGTGTGTGTGTGTGTGTGTGTGTGTGTGTGTGTGTGTGTGTGTGTGTGTGTGTCTTTTTTATGAGGTATATTATATATATTATATATTATATAACTGTGTCATGGCAGGAGTCTAATGACAACAACATAATTTAAATAGATATTTCTCTGTGCAACAATCCAATACTAATACAATAATCCTACAACCACTTTGCTTCTGGGGATCAGCTAGAACAAGTTTTCAGACAGGAGTCCGCAGCCAAATATAGATATTTCTGGGGGTCCCTGGCATGAAATATGTTGAGCATCACTGACACAGGAACATGGATTTTTCATTAAAAAAATAGAATCTAGTGTCAGAAAATACAATATACATCAGAAACTAGAATCTAGTGTCAGAAACTAGAATCTAGTGCCAGAAACTAGAATCTAGTGTCAGAAACTAGAATCTAGTGTCAGAAACTAGAATCTATTGTCAGAAACTAGAATCTAGTATCAGAAACTAGAATCTAGTGTCAGAATCTAGAATCTAGCGTCAGAAACTAGAATCTAGTGTCAGAAAAAACTAGAATCTATTGTCAGAAACTAAAATCTAGTGTCAGAAACTAGAATCTATTGTCAGAAACTAGAATCTATTGTCAGAAACTAGAATCTAGTGTCAGAAACTAGAATCTAGTGTCAGAAACTAGAATCTAGTGTCAGAAACTAGAATCTAGTGTCAGAAACTAGAATCTAGTGTCAGAAACTAGAATCTAGTGTCAGAAAACTAATCTAGTGTCAGAAACTAGAAACTAGCGTCAGAAACTAAAATCTAGTGTCAGAAACTAGAATCTAGTGTCAGAAACTAGAATCTATTGTCAGAAACTAGAATCTAGCATCAGAAACTAGAATCTAGCGTCAGAAACTAGAATCTAGTGTCAGAATCTAGAATCTAGCGTCAGAAACTAGAATCTAGTGTCAGAATCTAGAATCTAGCGTCAGAAACTAGAATCTAGCGTCAGAAACTAGAATCTAGTGTCAGAAACTAGAATCTAGTGTCAGAAACTAGAATTTAGCGTCAGAAACTAGAATCTAGTGTCAGAAACTAGAATAGTGTCAGAAACTACAATCTAGCAAAATGACACAGCCCTTGGTGTTGTGTCTCAGTTCTATAGCTGCTTTGTGGCTCATGTTTTTATCAGGATGTTTTGATGTTTCTGTTGCACCAACAGGTGTACGGTTGATACCAGATGTTTTCTGTACTTTAACTCAACAATGAGCCTCACCTATCCAGCAGCACAGCGTTGCTTAGCAACTAGCCTCACAGCCAGTACAGCGCACGCACGCACGCACGCACGCACATGCACACACACGCACACACACACACACACAACACCCACACACACACCACACACACACACACACACACACACACACACACACACACACACACCACACACAACAACACAACACCACACACGAGCGTGACCAAAAAAACTAGACCAATTAAAGAAAGCCTCAGACTCAGGTTTTCTCTATTGTTGTGTCTACATGACAGATGATTGGGTAACACCCATATAATACACCCATACACCTATTACCCCATACATACCATACACCCCATACACCTATATACACCCATACCATATACCCCCATACACCTATATACACCCATACCATATACCCCATACACCTATATACCCATATAATACACCCCCATACACCTATATACACCATACATACCATACACCCATATACCCCATATACACCCATATACCTCATATACACCCATATACCCCATACACGCCATATACTGTACACACATACCCCCCATATACCCCATACACACCCATATACACCCATACAGTATACCCCATACACCTCCATATACACCCACACACCCCATACACACCCATACCATACACCCATATACACCCATACACCCCCACTAGGGCCACTGTGATATAAAAGCATTTAAAACAACAAATAATGTGCATTCAGGAAATGTCATACCTACACAATGTAGAAGATTAATGGTCATTTTGATCTGTATGTTGGACTGTTTGGTTTCCCCAAATCCAGCCTGGAATTGTGGACAAAAGCAAAATAAACCTTTAGTTTTGGGGTCTGTGGGGATAAAATGTCATCAAATGGTGGTGCTCGATCCTCCGTGGCTCAAATACTGAATAAATACTAGACAATGGTATGAAAGAGGTTGAAACCCACTGGTTTAGATGTGACTCCTGTTTTAAACATCTTTCTGTCCTGACTAACAATTCATTTTCATGTTTTGTTTTGTTTTGTTTTGAACGGTGCTGATGATGGTGGACTCAGCACAGCAGAGCAGTGTTTGAGGTGTGAGTGGAGAGACCACCGCCCCATGGGGTCGCGACCTCCAGACAGCAGCGGGTCGGATCAGGCAGAACCCACAGCCCCTCCCTCCACCAGCGAGCAACAAGAACACAAACTCATTGATCCAAAACGGCGAGTGCAGGTGGCGGGGAGGTTTGGGAAGGTTTGGGAAGGTTTGGGAAGGTTTGGGGGGGTTTGGGGAGGTTTGGGGAGGTTTTGGGGAGGTTTGGGAAGGTTTGGGAAGGTTTGGGGAGGGTCGGGGAGGGTTTGGGGAGGTTTGGGGAGGTTTGGAAGGTTTGGGAAGGTTTGGGGAGGGTCGGGGAGGGTTTGGGGAGGTTTGGGGAGGTTTGGGGGGGTTTGGGGGGGGGGGGGGGGGGTTGGGGAGGTTCGGTGAGGTTTGGGGGAAGTTTGGGGAAGTTTGGGGAGGTTCAGGGAGGTTCAGGGAGGTTCGGGAGGTTCGGGGAGGTTTGGGGAGGTTCCGGGAGGTTTGGGGAGGTTTGGGAGGTTTGGGGAGGTTCAGGGGGGTCTGGGGAGGTTTGGGGAGGGTTGGGGAGGTTCAGGGGGGTCTGGGGAGGTTTGGGGAGGTTTGGGGAGGTTCAGGGGGTCTGGGGAGGTTTGGGGAGGTTTGGGGAGGGTTGGGGAGGTTCAGGGGGGTCTGGGGAGGTTTGGGGAGGTTTCCTGGAGGTTTGGGGGGTTTGGGGGGGTTTGGGGGGGTTTGGGGAGGGTTGGGGAGGTTTGGGGGGGTTTGGGGAGGTTTGGGGAGGTTCAGGGGGGTCTGGGGAGGTTTGGGGAGGTTTGGGGAGGTTTGGGGAGGTTTGGGGGGGGTTTGGGGAGGTTTGGGGAGGTTTAGGGAGGTTTGGGTTTGGGGAGGGTTGGGGAGGGTTGGGGAGTTTTGGGGAGGTTCAGGGAGGTTCGGGGAGGTTCGGGTAGGTTCGGGGGGAGTTGGGGGGGTTTGGGGAGGTTCGGGGAGGTTTGGGGAGGTTTGGGGAGGTTCGGGTAGGTTCGGGGAGGTTTGGGGAGGTTCGGGGAGGTTTGGGGAGGTTCGGGGAGGTTCGGGGAGGTTGGGGGAGGTTGGGGGAGGTTTGGGGAGGGTTTGGGGAGGTTTGGAGGGGTTTGGGGAGGTTTGGGGGGGGGTTGGGAGGTTACGGGGGGTCTGGGGAGGTTCAGGGAGGTTTGGGGAGGTTTGGGGGGGGGGGTTGGGGTTCGGGGAGGTTCAGGGAGGTTTGGGGAGGTTTGGGGGGGGGGTTGGGGTTCGGGGAGGTTTGGGGGGGTTTGGGGGGGGGGTTGGGGTTCGGGAGGTTTGGGGAGGTTTGGGGAGGTTCGGGGAGGTTCGGGGAGGTTTAGGGAGGTTTGGGTTTGGGGGAGGGTTGGGGAGGGTTGGAGAGTTTTGGGCAGGTTTGGGGAGGTTTGGGGAGGTTCGGGGAGGTTCGGGGGGAGGTGGGGGTTGGATCGGAATTTTGATTTGCGTTTTTTCCCTCCTGGATTGGTTATTCTTCCTCTTGGACTTGGAGGCTGAACTTGACAAACCGTCTCCCGTAGGAAAGAAGAAGGAATGAAAAGCGAACACTGTTATTCTTCAAGAAGCTTTTCTGGATAGATGTTGTAAATAAGCAGATCCAGTTGGTACACATGTGCTACGGCGCCATCTAGCGGCTCGGAGGTCGGAGCGCGCTCATCTACAACAACTTTGGCGGCTGGCTAAAGCGTCCATGACCACCGCCATGTCAACCACTTTATTCTGGCCATGCCAGTGGTTTTCAACCAGTGGTCCCTGAGAGGATTCCAGGTGGTCCCCAAATGGCTAAATGGCGGACAGTTGGTCACCAAATTGACCCTTCTGTAACTCTATAACTCTTGAGAGTGTAAGAATGACCATTTGGTATCGTTTCACGCTCTCAAGAGTTAAATTATATTTAGACATTTGAATTACTTAATTTTCAAGAATCTACACAATTATAAAATGTTATTTTGACCAACATTTCGCCAGTTACCACACATACTTTTTGGGTAAATAGTGGACCCTGGTATGAAAAAGGTTGAAAACCACTGCGCTATGGTATCACCTTCTCGCAATAAGTGTATTATTATTATTATTAAAGATGATGTATCAGTTGAGGCACTTTGTGTTCTTAAAAATGGAGTGTATATTCCTATATGAAAATCTATATACTATGGTATACAGTATACAGTGATGGGCAGTAGCTTGTTACAAGTAGCTAAGCTACATTTTCCCATAACTTGTAGTGCAGCTTACTACATTTGTTCTGGGAATAGCTTGTAGTGAAGCTACACTACTTGTTTCCAGTAGCTTGTAGTGAAGCTACACTACTTGTTTCGAGTAACAAGGATTGTAGCTTACTACATTTTCCCACACACATTTTCAAATTCCGCCCATTTTTGATGGGTAGAAAACCTCTAATATACATCACAAAAACTCACAAAACATGCCACCCTCCTACGTTCAAACCCACCCCTAGATTATTATTATTATGATTTTTATTTATATTATTTTATTACTATGATTATTATTTAGAACGTTTTACATTAAGTTGAGATATATATTTATATACTGTATGTAATGTTGATGTAGCAAGCTACATCAAGCTACTTTTGTCGTGTAGCTTGTAGTGTATCTTGCTACAATTTACTAGGGATAGCTTGTAGTGTAGCTTAGCTACATTTTTTCGAGAGTAACAAGTAGTGTATCTTACTACATTTTCCCAGTAACTTGCCCCTCACTGACAGTATATACAGTATAGAGAGAATATAATGTGACTTAAAAGCTGAATAAATGTGACATCACGGTTCATCTTTCTTTGTGTGTTGTCCCTTTAGGAGCCTTCAGTGGATTCATCAGTGTTGCCAACTGCCCAAATCCAAAACGCACTAGTGGCACTTCCAAAATGCACTAGAATGCGCTAGATGCTTGTCTGGAAGGGAATATGACCATTAAATGACCATTAATCTTCTACGTTCTCTAGTTGTGTAGACTTGGGCTAATTCACATGATGAATATTTTAACTCTTGAGAGTGTAAAAATGAAACCAAATGGACCCGCAAGGGTCCATTTGGTTTCATTTTTATGCTCTCAAAGAGTTACATCTGGTTAACCAACTATCCATCATTTAGCCTGGGGACCACTGGTTGAAAACCACTGTCATAGGAGGAGAAATGGTGAAAAATGAGGGTTTTATCTCTGGCGCCTGTCAATCAATTTCCCCCCAACTCACCAGCCAAAAACACTAGATTTTCCGCCAGGAGTTTTTCACTAATTTTGGCGCTAGGGGGGGTCTGGAAAAGAGGTAAATATAGTGACAAATGCACCAAGTTGGCAACACTGGGATTCATAAATGTGTCTAAATGTTTGTAGACTTCAAACTACCAGAGTAAAGCTTGTGGCGGGATGAGGGTTAGTAAGAGCATTTTTTATCAGATATTTGACCTACAGTATTTGGGTCTGAACTAAATAATATCTCCAACAATGTCTTTCTAGTGATGTCTAATAACATGTACTGAAATGTTGGGCTACTAGTCACAACATATAGAAGGCAAAACATGCAAAATGTCATCATGCTTTATGTAGCATGTGATATGTCTAACTAGAGGGTTTTCATCATGCTTTATGTAGCATGTGATATGTCTAACTAGAGGGTTTTCATCATGCTTTATGTAGCATGTGATATGTCTAACTAGAGGGTTTTCATCATGCTTTATGTAGCATGTGGTATGTCTAACTAGAGGGTTTTCATCATGCTTTATGTAGCATGTGATATGTCTAACTAGAGGGTTTTCATCATGCTTTATGTAGCATGTGATATGTCTAACTAGAGGGTATTCATCATGCTTTATGTAGCATGTGATATGTCTAACTAGAGGGTTTTCATCATGCTTTATGTAGCATGTGATATGTCTAACTAGAGGGTTTTCATCATGCTTTATGTAGCATCATGTGATATGTCTAACT
>CM076987.1:3878777-3938777 GCA_039105355.1 Benthosema pterotum
AATCTACATTTCGTTGTGTTCTGCACCTTTGTCGCCTTTGGCGAGCGTTGTCCCACGATAAGAAAACAACGACCGCGTGATTGGCGATAAAACTATTAATGTGGCTCCGTTATTTAACCCAACGTCCGAGTCGTTCATGTCTGTCGCCTGCTTTTTGAGGGGTGCCAGCCCCAGTGTTGCCAACTGCCCAAATCCAAAATGCACTAGGATGTGCTAGATGCTTGCCTGGATGATCAAAAATGACCATTTAATCTTCTACATTCTCTAGTTGTGTAGACTTGGGATAATTCACATGATGAATATTTTAACTTGAGAGCGTAAACATGAAACCAAATGCACCCGCAAGGGTCCATTTGGACCCTTGCGTTGAAAACCTTGGTTGAAAACCTCTGTCATAGGAGGAGAAATGGTGAAAAATGAGGGTTTTATCTCTGGCGCCTGTCAATCAATTCAGCCCCAACTCACCAGCCAAAAAGCACTAGATTTTCCGCCTGGAGTTTTTCACCAGTTTTTCACCCAGTTTTTTAACCAGATGTAACTCTTTGAGTGTGTAAAAATGAAACCAAATGGACCCTTGCGGGTCCATTTGGTTTCATTTTTACACCCTCAAGAGTTAAAATATTCGTCATGTGAATTATCCCAAGTCTACACAAATAGAGAATGTAGAAGCTTAACTCCCTCACTGCCCTTGGCGCATTTTGACGCATTAAACACGCTATAATACCTAAGCCCTTGATGCCCTTGACGCTGTGTTGACGCATTATTTAATCCTTAATTTTTATAACTTTCATTTCAGGCGATTTGCATTTTTTTAGCATGATCGGCTAACGGCAGGTTCTACTCACTTAGTAATGGCCAAAATCGCCACGTGCACGCTTGCACGTGCGCGTGCACGGTCTGTATGTCCATCGCTGATCATAATCCAACCATCGGTGCGTCATTACAGCTTGATTTGACTTATATATGATAGAAAACACGATCGCTCCAACGTAGCTGAAGGAGACGATCACAACCCACACAGTCTGCCTAGCAACAGTGGTGTGGATGAACCGGAAGTACTCTTACTCTGTGACCGGAAATGCTCTTCATTTCCGGCCATCGTCCGCATTACTGCCACCTACTGGGTGTTATCATATAGTATATGATCAACTCTACAAATGATGAGTATTTGGAATCATATGCTTTATTTGATTGGCATTAATTTGATGAATAAAAAATGTGAAAATTGGGGTATATTGTTGGCATTATGAGGAATAGTGGCATGGCCAGTAATAACTCAACAATGGAATGTGGTAGAGAGATGATTTTTTTCCTGTGTAAACAGAGACATTCATGCATAAAATGAGATATTTCGTGACATTGTGGTCATATCACAAAATATTATACTGGAATTCAAAATATGGGCCTGGGAGCTTGATTAATACATTAAAAATGGGCAATTAATGAGTTAATGGTCATTTTGATCTGTATGTTTAAGCATCTAGCACATTCTAGTGCATTTTGGAAGTGCCACTAGTGCATTTTGGATCTTGGCAGTTGGCAACACTGCCTCCAGCAGCGTGAGCACACTAGTTTGCTGGCCTGGGCCTGGCAACCTGGCCAGGCAAAAAAAAAAAACTGTCCAGCAGGCCACTAGGTGGCACAGGCCACCGGGAAAACTCCCTGTACTCCAGATGGCCAATCCGCCCCTGATGGGGCTCCAATTTCGTCTTATCTCCCTTTATACGCAATTAGGGTATTTAGCATTGGGTAAGAGGCTGAAGTTGTTATATCGTTACCATCCTATTTCCCTTAAACACCTCCTAGACTCGTTACATTATGCATAGGTGTGGTTTTAGGTCATTTTGATCTGTATGTTGGACTGTTTGGTTTTACCAAATCCAGCCTGGAATTGCGTGGACAAAAACAAAATAAATCTTTTAGTTTTGGGGGTCTGTGGGGCTAAAATGTCATCAAATGATGGTCCTCCGTGGCTCAAATGCTGAATAAATAGTGGGCCCTGGTGTGAAAAAGCTGGCATATAGTGAACATTCAGGTGATTCATCAAACAGTTCCATTACACACACGGCTGCTCACGCCTGAAATATCCATCAATACTGGATGTGTGTGAAAAACACTATTATCTGTTCATGGAAAGACATTCATATTGTCATACAGGCGTCTAAAGAGGCGGCAGCAGGAAGTTTACCTTCTTCCAGAATGTACAGGGCTTGACACTAACACTTTCCCGCTTGCCCGGGGCAAGTAAAAAAAATGGTGGGGCAAGTGAAGACTGCTACCTGGTTGCCCGATCGGGCAAGTGTGCAACTTAGTGCACTATAACACAACACAAGATAAATTTGTCTTAAAGGCAGTCATTGCACTCTGCCTCTGTGTCTTTCCCTGCTTTCTAGATATCTCTACCTATCTCTCTCCCAGGTCCATTTGGTTCCAAACTATCATTTTGCTGGGGTCAGGGACCACTGGGTCTGTGACCACTATGGGCTAATTAAGATGATGAGTGTAAAAATGAAACCAAATGGACCCGCAAGGGTCCATTTGGTTTCATTTTTACGTTCTCAAGAGTTACATCTGGTTGACCAACTTAACTGGGGACCACCTGGAACCCTCTCAGGGACCATGGTGGTCCCCGGACCGCCTGGTTTAAAGCACCCAAGTAGGAAGTAAACTTGAATGCAAAATTAACAATATATTTTTGGGGGGCAAGTGACCATGACCTGAGGGCAAGTAGAACCTGACTTGCACTTGCCCGATGGGCAAGTGCCTCAGAGACCTTAGTGTCAACCCCTGTTGTAGGTGTATTTTAAACCATCCCCAGTGTATTTTTACACCCCAAAACGTTGTTGTTTTTTCAGTCAGACTTTCGTCGAGATATTTATGTTTTTATGTCTGAATGAATAAAGGACCATGCATGGACAATATTTTATATTTTATTATATTTTATTAATATTTTAAATGGTATCATTTCCAAAACGGGTTGGAATATTACCCAGAGATAATGTGGATAAAATATAATGATCTGAGCGATTGTTTAGGCGACAGAGTGAATAAAAAGGCATGATAAAGCAACATTTTTATGATACGTTTGTTTGTTTTTAAATTAATGCTGGATCCACTTTAAAGGACAATTTAAAGATGGGAGTTAATTGTTTAACATTCTTTGCTTTCTTTAGTTTTAGGGATGTTAGCTATTTTAGCTGTGGGAGGAGGCATTCCAACATGGTCCTAAATACATATTTGTTTACAAAAATTTAAAGCAGGGGTTTTCAACCTTTTTCATCCCAGGGCCCACCATTTATTCAGCATTTGAGCCACGGACCACCAAACTAAAGATTTCCTTTGCTTCTGTTCATGACCATTAATCTTCTAGTTGTGTAGATTAGGACTAATTCACATGATGAATATTTTAACTCTTGAGAGTGTAAAAATGAAACCAAATGGACCCTCCCGGGTCCAAATGATTGTAAAAATGATCATTTTTACACTCTCAAGAGTTACATCTGGTTAACCAACATAGCTGGGGACCACCTGGAACCCTCTCAGGGACCACTGGTGGTCCCCGGACCACCTGTTGAAAACCCCTGATTTAAAGCGATGTATTTTCTCTTATCTACTATAAACCCCAGGAAATTACATCTGTCCACAAATGATCTCTAGGGGTCCAAATGGACCCTTGCGGGTCCATTTGGGACCTGTTGAAAACCCCTGCTCTACAGCCATGTGCTTTGGAGTGACTCCTATTTGCCCTTCAAAACTCCATCCTTCCATTGACTTTGCATCGCCATGGCAACAGCAGGGCTAGCCGTCAGGACAAAGCCGCAGATATGAAACAGCTTATGTAAGAGAATTTGAGATGAAAAGAGAAGACAGCTCTGTGATAAAGTTTGTACCACCGGGTACAACAGGCGTGACAACAACCAGTGAATCATCATCAAATGTCATTAACCCTATAACTCACAATGACGTACTTGACATGTATATGGTGCAGTTATACATCGCCATTATCCACGGTGCTTTACATAGCTTGTGCATCACATTCACCACATTCACACACATTCATACACTGACGGCAGTGGAAACCATGCAAGGTACCTACTAGCACATCAGGAGCAATTAGGGCTTCAGTGTCTTGCTCAAGGACACTTCAACACTAACTCTGCAGGAGCCTGGGATCGAACCGACAACCTTGTGGTTACCATCTGGTGACTCTACCCCTGAACCACTGCCACCCTATTCAAATAGCTATTCCTGACCCCCCACAATTTTCAAAAATATCAGACCTACAAGCTCGCAGCGAGCTTGTAGATCTGATATTTTTTAATAGCTAGAGTATAACATAATGCTTTGAACACCAAAACGTCATCAGTTTACCTGAGAGAAATGTGACCAAAACCTCTCTATGAATAATATGTTCATACAATCCCATCTCTGTCATGCTTGGCAGAACTAAATTAATGTATCAAACACAACTTGAAATGACAAACGCAGGAGGAATGTGTTGAATTATTCAAACTGCAGTAAGGAAGGAACTTTTGTTTGTTAATGCAAATACTTCAGTTCACAGAAAAACACAAAAACACACTCACTCTCTCAGTCATTCATTTCATCATCTCACCCTACACTTCTGTCGTCACAACATTAGAAGGATCCCTGACTAATAAGATAAACATCGCTTAAAACATTATACTTTCCTTATATAACTAAAATAAACAAATAAAAACACCAACGGCATCTTATTTCTTTCATAAATAGAGAATATTTCACTGAACAGGAACTGCTCCTGTCGCAGGATGATGATGTCACATGTCCATGTGTGATCTAGCTCTATCCAGCGAAGCGTTAGTTCATTGAGGCACGGAGGGCAGAAGGTTTATTTAATTCCCCTTATTTTCAATCAGTAATTCATTCTGTTCCTTTAAATCTGCAGTCTCTTCCATGTCAACTCCCCTCACTCTCATTGGCTGTCCCCATGTCAACTCCCCTCACTGTCATTGGCTGTCAGCTAGTCAGTCACACCCACATCCAATCATGTGCCCTATATAAGCAGTCTCTTCTCTCTCCCTCTCCTCTCTGTCTCTTCTGCTAAGCTGACTCTGTCCTGTGATCAGATATGTGTTCAAATTTCCTCCACCTCCCCGGCCTCCTCCCTGTGGCACCAGTTCCGAGTACATGAGTCTCTGATTAATCATGATTTAAGGGTTGTAACTATTGTGGTATCGAGTTTTGTTATGGTATCCGTGTTTACTGTGGACTATGATAATTTTCTGTATCCATGTAGTTCATGCATTTTGGATAATGTTGAAATGTCTCATGTCAGTCTGCACTGGATACGATGCTCACGTGTTAATGTCTTGTATTTTACTGTACCTTGGCTCTGCTCAGGGGGGGTTGTTGATATCTCAAGCTGTGTCTTGATGCACAGATAATCGGAGATATCAAATGTGATATCAGTCCTATGACTAAGTTCATAGATCATCTGATATCACATGAGCAAGAGCCATGCCGCCATACAAACATGCAAAAGCTTTGCAATAAATGGTCTATGGTCTTATTCTGAGCCGAAGTGTGTCAATGAAATAGAATATATGGATGAACATGCTCATGTGACATCATCATCCTGCGACCGGAGCACCTCCTATTGAGTGAAAGATTCTCTATTTATGTAAGAAATAAAGTATTGAAGGTGTTTTTATCTGCATGTTTTAGTTCTAGGGGCTTCATCGCCTGTGTCGCTTCGCTTCGTGCCACGGGCTATGAAGTCGCACCCATACCATTTTCAGTTACAGGACTTTTATTAGTCAAGTAAAGCATCAATAATAACATCAGTTGTTGTTGAAGTTGCAACAGACACACAGCATGCATAAAGCTAAAGGTCTGACTCAGAGAGTTTTCTGTTTTCAATGATGAAATGCTGTTGGTTTAGTGGTGACACAGCTGTAGTTAGTTAGTAGCAGTAGTAGTGTTTCACATCATTTTAATTAATACACTAGAAATATCTTGGGTTGTTTTGCATGCCATCATGTTTGGTGGGGCAGACTGGGCATTTAGGGGGGCACTGGGGTAAGTACAATTCACTTACCCCACAGACAGATTATTTTGCTTGTTTCTAGTACTTTTACACTCAGATATATGTATTTTTTTCTTACATGTAGGACTGCATTTTTTTGCAGTGTGGAATGAGATGAATGTCTCTGTAAAACTGCTGTATAAATGCACCGTTTACTTACTCACCTCCTTTGAAGACGGCTGGTTATGTAGAGCAGCAACATGATCTCCTCAACTCCTGTGTTTTCTGGTCCACCGTGTTTATCTAGAACATCAGTCTGAAGCTCTGTCAGGTCCAGTGTCTTCTCCAGGTCCAGTGATGACCATCAGTCCTGGCTGAGTGAAACACACACACAATTAAATGGGTATTTCACTGTCAAAAAAATCTTTTTTTTTTTTTCTTTTTATGGCCTACTCAGTCTCCTGTGAACACACCAGACAGTTTACATTCACTATTTAAATATTTGGGGCTCCGTTTCCGTTATCTGCTAAACCCCTTATCCCAAATCCCTTATTTTGTTTTTACTATTTTGAAAAACTTTTAAAAATATTTCAACACATCAAATTAGTACCGGTAACACGTTGTGATCTTGTATACTGGCCATTTGAACTACTGAAAAATGTTTTAATGTTTTTTAATGTTTTTAATGTTTTTTTTTAATGTTTTTTAAATGTGAACCAAATGGACCCTAGCGGGTCCATTTGGCTCCATTTGTACCCTCTCAGGAAAAAGGGGTCTGAAAGCAAAATCATTAACATGGTGAAATACATCTTGGTGATGTCATCAGATGTAGCCTATTTCACCATGTTAATGACTTTTTCAGACCTCCATTTTTTAGGAAATACAGAAATGGGGTAACTTTTTTATCATGTCCACACAACATTTCTAAGGTATATTAATGACATTGAGAGAGAGAGAGGACTTCTGCACACCCGATCTAGTTTTGGGCAGGTGCGTTGGTCTAGGGCAGACAAAGCAGCAAACTTTAGAAGGGAGGAGACCCGCACACCACCACTTACTGGTTCAAGAGCATTTATTAAATAAATCGAGCAACGTTTCGGCCTTGCGGCCTTCTTCAGGCATGCCTGAAGAAGGCCGCAAGGCCGAAACGTTGCTCGATTTATTTAATAAATGCTCTTGAACCAGTAAGTGGTGGTGTGCGGGTCTCCTCCCTTCTAATATTAATGACATTAAAATGTTGAAAATGGGTGGAATTCCCCTTTAATGGTCATTTTGATCTGTATGTTGGACTGTTTGGTTTCCCCAAATCCAGCCTGGAATTGTGGACAAAAGCAAAAATAAATCTTTAGTTTTGGGGTCTGTGGGGCTAAAATGTCATCAAATGGTGGTCCTCTGTGGCTCAAATGCTGAATAAATAGTGGTCCCTGGTGTGAAAAAGGTTGAAAACCACTGTCGGATACGACGCTATAGTGGCAATTAGAAATCAGGTGTGTTTACCTGAGACAGAGTAGAGACAGAGCTGCGACAACTCCGTTCACTTCATGTGGTTAAAGTCCTGGACCTGAAGTAGCCAGAAATACATTAGACTTTTTTAAGTTTATAAAGTGTTGTAGTAAAACATTCAACATTAGAGGCTTTACTTTGTTTCTATATAATACTATTAAGACAGCTGATATGTTATACACCCGCTCTGAAACAGCTCTTATTTGCGTCGCCCTCGTTGAAAAGAAAACATTCTATTTCCCCAACAACTCCAGCTTGTCCCTCTTTCAGGCTGCAGACCTGCAGCAGCAGCTTGTCCCTCTTTCAGGCTGCATGACCAGCAGCAGCTTGTCCCTCTTTCAGGCTGCATGACCAGCAGCAGCAGCTTGTCCCTCTTTTCAGGCTGCATGACCAGCAGCAGCAGCTTGTCCCTCTTTCAGGCTGCATGACCAGCAGCAGCTTGTCCCTCTTTCAGGCTGCATGACCAGCAGTAGCAGCAGCTAGAGTGGGTCGTTTTCTGACCCCTCAATGTCGCCATTCTGACACTGGCGTTAATAATATCCAAGTTTCTACTAGGGTTTTCACTTCAGACAGACAAACAAACATACAAGTGTGAGTGTGTGTGTGTGTGTGTGTGTGTGTGTGTGTGTGTGTGTGTGTGTGTGTGTGTGTGTGTGTGTGTGTGTGGTGTGTGTGTGTGTGTGTGTGTGTGTGTGTGTGTGTGTGTGTGTGTGTGTGTGTGTGTGTGTGTGTGTGTGTCTTACCTCCAAACGGAGCTGTTTGTTTGCAGCTCCACAGGCCGAGGAGGAGGAGGAGGAGGAGGAGTCCTGCTGCCCCCTGGCAGTCAGGTGCAGGGGCGGATCTAGGCATGGGGGGGGGGGGGTAATGCCCCCTAAATGGCCAGTCTGCCCCACCAAACACGATGTCATGCAAAACGACCCAAGATGGCAAAATGTTGGTCAAAATATCAATTCTTCTACATTTTTTAAATGTGTAGATTCTTGGAAAATTAGGCAATTCAGATTCAGAAATTTAACTCGAGAGCGCAAAATGAAACCCAGAGTGCAAAATGAAACCCAGAGTGCAAAATGAAACCCAGAGTGCAAAATGAAACCCAGAGTGCAAAATGAAACCCAGAGTGCAAAATGAAACCAGAGCGCAAAATGAAACCCAGAGTGCAAAATGAAACCCAGAGCGCAAAATGAAACCCAGAGTGCAAAATGAAACCCAAATGGACCCCGTAAAGATTTGGTTTCCGTAAGGGTCCATTTTACGATCATCAGAGATCATAAGGGTCCTTTTTATGATCATTAACGCTGGTGTAGTATATTTTCATCGTAATACACAGACAAAGATTGGAGCACGGAGAAGAAGGGAGTTTCAGGCAGCAAAGATGTTCCTCAGATGGTTGAAGCTTTATTGCAGAGTATAGGCAGCATTACAGCAGGCAAAGTGCGCCATGGGCCGGAGCCCAGACAACACACGTGTGTGCACCGGCGTGGTGACACACAGACTGATTCCTACTCTATCACAACGTGACATGGGGTATTTATACATGCAAAATACGTTGCCTACGTGCGATACATCTCAGACAAAATGGCGGCAACAATATACATTCACTCCAGACGTGTTGGCACAAAGGTTCTTTCAACTGATGCAAATCCACATTCTAGAAAGTCCTTTGAACATATGTCCTTTGTTATGTCAATAACACCCTATTGTCTCACAAATGTAGTCTTGGCTGCGTCCTGGCTGCAAACACCTAGGGTGCTACGCCCAGGTGACGAATAATAATTAGCACATTGTTGCATATTGTAGTCTGACTCTAGTGAAATAACACTACTTTATAGATTATGTCATGTAGATTATGAATATAGGATTATTAACGAGACTTCACTGGGCTGTTGCCCGAGTCCAATGCATTTCTGCCTACTTCAGGTCCAGGGCTTGTCCTTAGTTATAATTTAACTCTTGACAGCGTAAAATGATACCGAATGGACCATTTGGTATCATTTTGCGAGTTACAGATCAAAAAGGGTCCATTTGGTTACCAACTGCCCATGATTTAGCTGGGAGACCACCTGGAATTCTCTCAAGGACCACTGGTGGTCCCCGGACCACTGGTTGAAAACCCCTGCTCTAGTATAATGACATTTAGATTGTGTTGAAAGGTTAATTATATCTCTCTCCTAGACTCAGGATTTGACCTAAATGTTATCCTGTTGGTAAAGATTCAGTTCATCCCAAACACCAGACAGGATCTATATTAACTTATTTATAAACATTTCAGAACTTGTCAGGAAACTCATGTTCAAATCCTTGTAGAATTGTGAAGTTATAAAATACTTCCAGAACAATAATTATTACTGTTCATCTCAGCGCATGCATCTACCGCCATCTACTGGTGGAATGTGGAAGTTACACAGTGTGCTCTTCACTTCAACACATTTTGCTTTTATTCATTTATAACCAGTGTTGGGAATATTACTTTACCTTGTTAATATATTACTTATTAGTTATTACCTTAATTTTAAAGCAATATATTATATTACAATATTAATGTCCGAGCAAGTGTAATATATTAGTATTACTATTACATATTACTTAAAAAAAATACAAAATATATAATTATTTAGTGTCACTATTAATCTAATATTGCGTAGGCCAGTGGCATACCTACAATAAAGCAAGCACACTTGCTATCTGGCCAAATCCATATGAAATCAACTTGAAAAAATGTCACTCCTGAATAAATAATTTGATGACAAATTATAGAAAATTAATTTAAAAAGTAATTATTTAACTTCTGCAGTTGTCAAGATAATTTTACAAGAACATTTTCAACGAGACAGATTGACAGAAAGTAATATTGAAAGTAATGCAGTAATGCAGAAAGAAAAGTATAATATATTAGATTGTTTTTGTTCAGTAATATATTTATATTACAAGTTACTGCATTTTGGTAATATATTATGTAATATATTAAGTTACGTAGTGCACATGTCCCAACACTGGTTATAGTGCACCACATTCATTGTGAGCTTGTAGATCTGCTGTTTTCATTATTATAGAGCAGTGGTTTTCAACCAGTGGTCCGGGACCAACAGTGATCCTTGGGAGGGTTTCCAGGTGGTCCCCAGATAAATGATGGGACAGTTGGTAACTAAATGGACCCTTATAGATCTGTAACTCTTGAGAGCGTAAAATTAAACCAAATGGACCCTCACGGGTCCATTTGGTTTAATTTTACGCTCTCAAGAGTTAAATTACCTATTGTCCCGAATATAAGACGACTCGGTTATAAGACGACCCTAATTTTTCAAGACCGATTTACAGAAAAAAGAACATTGAATGTCAAATAGTATAGTCCCTGAATATAAGACGACTCCATTTTTGGGATATTTCCATTGGGAAAAAAGCATAGTCTTATATTCAGGCCAATAGGGTATATTTAAACGTCTGAATTGCTTCATTGTCAACAATCTACACATTTAGAAAATGTAGTAGAATTGTTATTTTGACCAACATTTTGCCAGTCTATCTCTCCTAAATTGTGGACACAAACTTGGAAAATCTTTTGTTTTGTTTTTCCAACATCAAACGGTGGTCCTCCTCCGTGGCTCAAATGCAGAATAAACAGTGGGCCCTGGTATGAAAAAGGTTGAAAACCACTGCATTATATATTAGCTATTGGTGACCAATGACCATATTCTACAGTTCCCATGCGGAGTGATCGTCACTATGACTCACAGACAACTCACAGTACAGGAACTCATTCAACAAAAATGGTAAAATGTCTTTTTGTTGGTTTTAAATATAAAACCTACATTGAGCCATTTCCATCTCAGACATCTCAAACAGCCATATTACATGTTTATTTAACTTCTAAGGCATTGTTGTGTTTGTTCATTCTATCAAGAAGAAATAAAACCAGAAACACTTCTGTCATCATTAAACATTTATTATTATAATTATTTAACTTCCATCATGAATAAACATGTATTTGATTTCAGAAAAGCTTACAGAGCTTTAGGAATATAAAATGTGGAGCTGCTTATGAACACAAGACATTTACAATGTACTTTAATACATCAATATTGTAATGAGAATTAAAATTAAATACAGTATTTACAACTGGTCCATTTGGTTTTAGCATTGTTTTGGTAACATGAAATGCATGGAATAGAGTAATAAATCCCATTGAATAACAGTGGTGTTTTCAACAGTCTAACGTTGTTAAATAAAGTAATAAATCCCATTGAATGACAGCGGTGTTTTCAACAGTCTAACGTTGTTAAAATGGAGTTTGAAGTTACAATGGATTTGTATAGGAAGGGGGCGGGGCTGAGGAAATGATCACATGTCTAAATATGGAGAGAAACACAAACCACTGAGGTAGAAATGACATGAAATATCCCTTTAAGTCTCTCTTTGCTTTACACACACACACACACACACACACACACACACACACACACACACACACACACACACACACACACACACACACACACACACACACACACAACACACACACACACACACACACACACACACACACACACACACACACACACACACACACAAACCATAATTGGTTGTTTAGCTGATCAGAGATGTTAACTGGCTGTTCTCACAGAGATACACTGAGGAGAGGGAGGAGGAGAACCTAAACCAAGGGTACAGAGGTTCAGTGAATCTGGTCTGGAAGGTGTAAATGTGTCTCAGTGAGTCACTGAGAGACACTTCATAGAAGGACAGAGTCCCTGCAGGACAGTCCAGATAGACTGAGATTTTGGAGACAGGCTCACCGCTCTCATCCTCACTGTCCTCACTGAACTCACTGTCCTCACCGCCCTCATCCACTGATACTCTGTAGTTAGAGGGAGAAACAGGGAGGCGAGTCCCCCTACTATTGTGACTGACAGAGTAAATGCCTCCACCACAGCCCAGACTCCAGGAATGATCATTCATTCCAAGCCATTTACCCTCTCTTCTGCTGCTGATTGCTCTGTAAGACACTCCTATCCCAGCCCCTCCCCTCACCTCTACCTCCCACAGGTAACGTCCTCCAGACAGACCTTCTGTACACAGAACCTGATTAACATTATCACTGAATCTCTCCTGATGATCAGGGTATGGATGAAGCTCCTCCCTCTCTGACCATGTGACCTTCCTGTTGTCATCAGACAGACGTAGAGTTCTGCTCACAGTGTTTGGGTCCAGAGTGAGACGATGGAAATCTGATGAGGAAAAACACACACACACACACACACACACACACACACACAACACACACACACACACACACACACACACACACACACACACACACACACACACACACACACACACAGATACTTGAATAGACTTCTATGGACTACGGGATGCATTGGAGTCTATAAACTCGTTTGAGGAATCATTGACTGAGAAAAATGTTCAAGCTTGTAGATCTGTTACTGTCAGCATGCAACTAAGTGTCAAATTACCATATGATGACATCATGGCTGCCACAATACATTTTAGTCGACTAAATCACTTGCAGATTTAGACAGTCTTTGGCCAGCCAGGGCGTCTGATGGAGGGGAAAGGAACTGCTCTATACTGCCTCCCCCTGGCCAGTCAGGGTGTCTGCTCTATACTGCCTCCCCCTGGCCAGTCAGGGCGTCTGATGGAGGGGAAAGGAACTGCTCTATACTGCCTCCCCCTGGCCAGTCAGGGTGTCTGATGGAGGGGAAAGGAACTGCTCTATACTGCCTCCCCCTGGCCAGTCAGGGTGTCTGATGGAGGGGAAAGGAACTGCTCTATACTGCCTCCCCCTGGCCAGTCAGGGTGTCTGATGGAGGGGACAGGAACTGCTCTATACTGCCTCCCCCTGGCCAGTCAGGGTGTCTGATGGAGGGGAAAGGAACTGCTCTATACTGCCTCCCCCTGGCCAGTCTGATGGAAGGGAAAGGAACTGCTCTATACTGCCTCCTCCTGGCCAGTCTGATGGAGGGGAAAGGAACTGCTCTATACTGCCTCCTCCTGGCCAGTCAGGGCGTCTGATGGAGGGGAAAGGAACTGCTCTATACTGCCTCCCCCTGGCCAGTCAGGGTGTCTGATGGAGGGGAAAGGAACTGCTCTATACTGCCTCCCACTGGCCAGTCTGATGGAGGGGAAAGGAACTGCTCTATACTGCCTCCCCCTGGCCAGTCTGATGGAGGGGAAAGGAACTGCTCTATACTGCCTCCTCCTGGCCAGTCAGGGTGTCTGATGGAGGGGAAAGGAACTGCTCTATACTGCCTCCCCCTGGCCAGTCTGATGGAGGGGAAAGGAACTGCTCTATACTGCCTCCCCCTGGCCAGTCTGATGGAGGGGAAAGGAACTGCTCTATACTGCCTCCCCCTGGCCAGTCTGATGGAGGGGAAAGGAACTGCTCTATACTGCCTCCCCCTGGCCAGTCAGGGCGTCTGATGGAGGGGAAAGGAACTGCTCTATACTGCCTCCCCCTGGCCAGTCAGGGTGTCTGATGGAGGGGAAAGGAACTGCTCTATACTGCCTCCCCCTGGCCAGTCAGGGCGTCTGATGGAGGGGAAAGGAACTGCTCTATACTGCCTCCCCCTGGCCAGTCTGATGGAGGGGAAAGGAACTGCTCTATACTGCCTCCCCCTGGCCAGTCAGGGCGTCTGATGGAGGGGACAGGAACTGCTCTATACTGCCTCCCCCTGGCCAGTCAGGGTGTCTGATGGAGGGGAAAGGAACTGCTCTATTCTGCCTCCCCTGGCCAGTCAGGGCGTCTGATGGAGGGGACAGGAACTGCTCTATACTGCCTCCCCCTGGCCAGTCTGATGGAGGGGAAAGGAACTGCTCTATACTGCCTCCCCCTGGCCAGTCTGATGGAGGGGAAAGGAACTGCTCTATACTGCCTCCCCCTGGCCAGTCTGATGGAGGGGAAAGGAACTGCTCTATACTGCCTCCCCCTGGCCAGTCAGGGTGTCTGATGGAGGGGAAAGGAACTGCTCTATACTGCCTCCCCCTGGCCAGTCTGATGGAGGGGAAAGGAACTGCTCTATACTGCCTCCCCCTGGCCAGTCAGGGTGTCTGATGGAGGGGACAGGAACTGCTCTATACTGCCTCCCCCTGGCCAGTCTGATGGAGGGGACAGGAACTGCTCTATACTGCCTCCCCCTGGCCAGTCAGGGTGTCTGCTCTATACTGCCTCCCCCTGGCCAGTCAGGGCGTCTGATGGAGGGGAAAGGAACTGCTCTATACTGCCTCCCCCTGGCCAGTCAGGGCGTCTGATGGAGGGGAAAGGAACTGCTCTATACTGCCTCCCCCTGGCCAGTCAGGGTGGGATAAAAACTAGAACTATGAAACTATGACTAACAAAACCTTTCAAAAGACTAAAATACAACAAAACTGACAACATTTATTTTTTATGTTAGTCTTAATAAAAGTTGAGTTTTAGTTCTATTTTATGACCTATGACCTTTTAACCATCTACAATTGTTTTAGTCAACTAAAATGTACTGTATGTTGGCAGCCTTGATGTCACTGACAGCACCATTGGTGCCATTGCTGTGAGCTTGTAGATCTGATATTTTCTAATATTGGGAACAGCAAACGTTTTTAACTCAAATGTTTTGCTTCTGGAGGGTTCCTGGAACTACATTTTCAGACGTGGGTCGGTGGTCATATAGGAGGCATTCTACTGAATTGGTTCAAATTGCAGTCCCACTATGGTGACTATGCCATATTTTGCAAAGCATTATAAAGTTAATCTAAAAATAGATAAAGTATTAAGATAAAATATGATAATTGACCTTCAGTGTGGTGTAACATGAATATGGTCAAAGGTTTTCCAAATTAGCATAACACCTTTACTCATTTTTAAACTCTGAATTTGATTTGGGGGGTCCTTGAAATATCGAGGACCACTGATTGAAAAGAGGTTTATCAGAAAACTGTCAGGATTTGGAAGATATTTGTAGAATCAGTTCTCAGGTCAAAATGGGTTGAACGACAGACAGACAGACAGACAGACAGACAGACAGACAGACAGACAGACAGACAGACAGACAGACAGACAGACAGACAGACAGGTACTCACATTGTGTAAGGAGGTGAGGATTAGTCCAGAGTTCATGTCCTCCATGTTTCACTCTGTAGGAAGTAGAACAACAATACATCAATGTCTGACTGTCTAACACAACGTCTCTGACACTACAGTGTTTCACTCTGTAGGAAGTAGAACAACAATACATCAATGTCTGACTGTCTAACACAACGTCTCTGACACTACAGTGTTTCACTCTGTAGGAAGTAGAACATCAATATTTCAATGTCTGACTGTCTAACACAACGTCTCTGACACTACAGTGTTTCTGCTACCATTATCTTCACCAGGGCAGGCAGCCTGACCGGACAACTCACTGCCACCTGGCTTGGACCAGAGTAATGTGATTTCTTCCCATGGTACTGGCCAGCAGGCTGTGGTCATACAATGATACACTGAGGACACTCAAATGGAACTGCAACAGTATGTGCTGCTGAGAAACTGTCATGAAATGACTGAGAGGAACCTTCTGTGTCCTCTCCTGTTAGACCTGATGTTAGAGCTTGTAGATCTGTGACTGGAGTTTTCTCAATGTTGAGGCATACTAGGGTCCATGTGGTTAATCATGTGGGTCCATTAAAACTACATACAGACAGACCAAGTCTACTCACTGGAGCGTTTTCAGTCTAGAGAAGTTCTCCAGTCCAGACACCGGCAAGACGTTGAAGGTCAAATCTAATTCTCTCAAATGAGGATTAGATGTGAGAGCCGAGGCCAGAAGTTCACAGCTTCTCTCTGACAACCAGCAGTTCATCATTCTAAATGAGAAATAAAACACCAAATGTTTGATTGTTCTTTAACAAGAAACCCACTTCCACCATCTCTCCCTCGCAATGCTAATTTCCCCAGTCAATGCCTGACTGTACCTTAGTGGTACATTATTCTAGTCAAAGTGCGTTACTATGATATCAACGTTATTCACAATCACATAAGTAAGGGATAACACCCGACGATAACTGACCGAGGCGCAGCCGAGGTTAGTTAGTTAGAAAACAAATCACCGGTTCGAAGGGTGTTATCCCGCTTATTACATGGCTTACGTCAGTGGTTTTCAACCAGTGGTCCGAGGACCACCAGTGGTCCTTGAGAGGGTGGCGGCAACGGCATGTAAACAACCAAATACGTAGCTAACCAAATGGACCCGCTAACGGCGTGCTGGAACTAAATGCGGAAGCGGACCGCGGATTGATATGAACACAGCTGTTTGCACTTTGGGGACCTTGATTATGCAGCGGTCCAATATAGAGCGGAGCGGTGAATTATAGTGTAATATGTCACCGCTCACATGACCAGAACGCTGGCTTCTGATTGGAGCATTCATTCAACCTATGTAATAATGAATAATAACTGACCGTAGAGTCTCCAGTCTACAGTGTGGACTCTTCAGTGCGTCACAGAGCAGGTCCATATATGGGTCCAGGTGGTTGTAACTGAGGTCCAGGTGTCTCAGATGGGACGGATTAGAACTGAGAGCTGAACACACAACTTTAATGTGTTCCTTCTGGAGGTCAGTGCCAAAACCAACAAGTCTGTAATGACAAATTAAATGTAAAATCAGAGATGATCAAAACAGCTCAGACCAAGTTCAATGTCAAAGGAAGTAAACTGAGAGATCTTCTATTGCTGATCTACAAGCTCACAGTGTGTCACATTGAGAGGTTGCAGATCAGCAATTGTCTAAAACATACTGAATTAAAATAAACAGACAATAATAAAATAACAATTGTGGTTTGAGGTCCCTGGACCACAAAGTGTTCAGAAAGAGGAAGGATTTATTTATACTAAGTCCTTATAAAAAAAAAGGTGCAACCAAGCTTTTTTTTTCATTTACTTTGTTATGATTACACCTGTTTGTGTGTGTGTGTGTGTGTGTGTGTGTGTGTGTGTGTGTGTGTGTGTGTGTGTGTGTGTGTGTGTGTGTGTGTGTGTGTGTGTGTGTGTGTGTGTTCATCATTTGTATTAATTTGTAATGAATGTAATAGTTGTAATAATATTACGTATAGTAACATTAGGAGTGAATTGGAATTTTAATATAATTTGTAATGAGTGTAATAGTTGTAATAATATTACGTATAGTAATATTAGGAGTGAATTGGAATTTTAATATAATTCGTAATGAATGTAGTAGTAATATATGAATGTAGTAGTAATATATGAGTGAATATTGCTCAGTCATGTTCTTATTCACAGACTACTAACCTGGCTGTTATGCAATTCCTCGCAGCTGGGATCAGTCTCAGTCGCCCAAACTCGTCTGTGTTGTATTTGTCCAGGTCCAACTCCTTCAGAACCTCATCTGCTATCAGCAGCATGGAGGCCAGAGCTGAACACTGGATCACAGAGAGTTTCTTCCCTGATCTGTTCTCTGACTCCAGGTACTGTAGGATCCCCTGACTTAGTGCCGGATCATTCATCTCCATCAGACAGTGGAAGATGTTGATGTATCCGTCAGGATAAAGGACTTCGGTGCTCATCTCCTTCAGGTTGTTGATGACTCTCTGGATCTCCTCTGGACTGGTTTTTATCTGACCCAACAGACCTCCTAACAGTCTCTGGTTGGACTCCAGTGAGAGACCATGAAGGAAGCGGACAAAGAGGTCCAGGTGGCCGTTCTTACTCCTCAGGGTTTTCTTTATAACGGCCTTCAGGAAGTCAGACAGGGAACTGTTACTGTTGATGTTGAGACAGATGTCTCTGCGTCTCCACACTGCGACAGACAGGTGGTAATCAACATCATCCTCTACCAGGAATGTCTTCAGGACCGCCATGTTCTTCTGAGTGAAACAGTGGAACAGGTAGACTGCCGCCAGAAACTCATGGATGCTCAGGTGAATGAAGCTGTAGACCGTTTGGCGGAAGAACACATCGTCTTCTTTGAAGAAAGTCGTGCAAAATCCTGAGATCGGCAAGTCCTTGATCACATCAAGACCACATGCCTTCAGGTCTTTCTCATAGAAAATGATTTGTCCTTTGTTCAGTTGGTCAAACGCCAGCTTTCCCAGCTTCAGAAGAACTTCTCTAGCATCCTTTATGAGCTTCTCTTTCTCTTCCTCATTTAGTATAGGATCCTTCATCTTCTCCCGCTGTATCTCACCCACCAGGAAGTGGCAGAACATCTCAACCAGGGTTTTGGGCAGCTCGTCTGCCGTCGGTTTGTTCTGCAGAACTCTGGCAAGGATCCAACAGAAGACTGGGATTTCACACATGGTGTGGAAGATCTTTGATTTCTTGATGTGTGAGTAGATTGATCTGGCCTGGTTCTCATCACTGATGCTCTTCAAGAAGAACTCCTTCTTCTGGTCATCTTCGATGAACCCTCGTACTTCTGTCATCCTGTTAACAAACGTCTTAGGAATCTGTTTGACTGCTGCAGGTCGTGAGGTTATCCAGATGTGAGCAGAGGGGAGCAGCTCTCCCTTGATGAGGTTTACAAGCAGATGTTCCACTGGGTACGAATCCACCAACTTCATGGGTCCAAAATCTGTTTTGAAATCAAATTCGAAATTATTTTCGTCATACCCATCCATAATAAACATGACCTTGAACGGGCTCTTGTTGTAGTCTACGGATTTCTGCACTTCGTTAAAGATGTCATTAAGAACGTCTTCCTCAATGATTCTGGTTTCCTTGATGCAGTGGTGAATTAGCTGTGCCAAACTAAACCTTTTCCCCTTGAGCAGATTTAACTGGCGGAACTTGAGCGGGAACACGAGGTGTGGATCTTGGGGGAAACATTTCCTGGACCAGTCAGACAGAAATTTGTGCACAAGGAAGGTTTTTCCAATTCCTGCACAGCCGACGGTCAGCACTGTTCTAATGTTCCTTCCAGAAGGGTCTTTGTGCATTTCAATGAGTTGGATCAGTGTTCTCTCTCCTGGCTTGTTCATCTCCATCTGTCTGACCTCATGGTGGCTGTGGATGTCTGTGTCTTTGATGTCTACATTGTAGAGCCAGATGAAGACGTTTTCAAACTCCACCTCAAGCGTTGTGCCCAACCTTACAGTCCGATATGTACTGCTCATGTTGTCTTGAAGCTGATGTTCATACCGTAATGTTTTCTCCAACAGATCTGTAGAGAACGAAGCAAATTCCATCTTTAACATCCTTGAACAGAGAGAACATTCTATTGTTTCTAGTATTTGGTAGCATTAAAGGGAACAGAGGCAACTTTAGTGTGTACAAACACTGTCAGATTTGTTTTAAAACAGAATCTAACTCCACCTCACCTCCTCTCTATTGGCTCATTATCAACTATATGAGGAGTAATATCCATCTTTACAATAAAATGTCAAACATTTCTCTTCCTGTTACTGTCAATGGATGTTTACATGGAAAAAATGGGATATGGATTAATTTCTCTCTGTGTGTGTGTGTGTGTGTGTGTGTGTGTGTGTGTGTGTGTGTGTGTGTGTGTGTGTGTGTGTGTGTGTGTGTGTGTGTGTGTGTGTGTGTGTCACTGAGCATCATGAAGCTACTAAAAGACCCACCCACCTCAGACATCACAACATTATGATGTCACAGAGCATCATGAAGCTACTGAAAGACCCACCCACCTCAGACATCATTATGATGTCACTGAGCATCATGAAGCTACTGAAAGACCCACCCACCTCAGACATCACAACATTATGATGTCACTGAGCATCATGAAGCTACTGAAAGACCCGCCCACCTCAGACATCACAACATTATGATGTCACTGAGCATCATGAAGCTACTGAAAGACCCGCCCACCTCAGACATCACAACATTATGATGTCACTGAGCATCATGAAGCTACTGAAAGACCCGCCAACTTTATGATGTCACTGAGCATCATGAAGCTACTGAAAGACCCCCCACCTCAGACATCACAACATTATGATGTCACTGAGCATCATGAAGCTACTGAAAGACCCACCCACCTCAGACATCATTATGATGTCACTGAGCATCGTGAAGCTACTGAAAGACCCGCCCACCTCAGACATCACAACATTATGATGTCACTGAGCATCATGAAGCTACTGAAAGACCCACCCACCTCAGACATCATTATGATGTCACTGAGCATCATGAAGCTACTGAAAGACCCGCCCACCTCAGACATCACAACATTATGATGTCACTGAGCATCATGAAGCTACTGAAAGACCCGCCCACCTCAGACATCAGCTACATTATGATGTCACTGAGCATCATGAAGCTACTGAAAGACCCACCACCTCAGACATCACAACATTATGATGTCACTGAGCATCGTGAAGCTACTGAAAGACCCTCCCACCTCAGACATCATTATGATGTCACTGAGCATCATGAAGCTACTGAAAGACCCTCCCACCTCAGACATCACAACATTATGATGTCACTGAGCATCATGAAGCTACTGAAAGACCCTCCCACCTCAGACATCATTATGATGTCACTGAGCATCATGAAGCTACTGAAAGACCCGCCCACCTCAGACATCAGCTACATTATTAAAATTACAACAAATATAATTGTGATAAATAATAATTAGTGTTCAAACCAACATACCAAGCTTCCTCCTCTTTCTCTTCCTTCCACTCTCAGAAGAAGGATGGAGTTCTGGAGACTTGTCTGGAACAGAGATTGGAGAAATGGAGAATTTATTGATTATGTTATATAGAATGAATTAACTCAGGCTTGGATTAATACACTTTATACCGGTAGTGTTAATTAATTTACATCTACGATACGATAGACTTTACTAATCCCTCAAAGGGAAATTCAATTAATCTAATAACTGACTAACTAGTAAAACATTATTACCATTCAGCTCTTAAATGTTGTCCATGTTTGTGCATAAGTCATTGAAACATCTCTCCCAGACAGACAGGCATGCAGACAGACAGACAGACAATCATGCAGACAGACAGACAGGCATGCAGACAGACAGGCATGCAGACAGACAGACAGACAGACAGACAGACAATCAGACCGATTATTTTACCCAGTCCCCCCCCCGCCCAAGGGAATAAAAATATTAACTATTTTTAAACTAACGAACATATTATGTGTTTTAAATGTTCGATTCTAGTTATAGATGACAAGTATAATGTATTTATCCATATGAGGCTCATCCTAGCCTGGGAAGCATGTCTGGTGGTCGCCCCGGTGCCCCCTCCTCCCCTCATGGCGCCCCAGGCAACAGCCTAGTCTGCCTAATGGTAAAAACACCCCTGGTTTTACCTGCCAGAGCAGCAGAAGGATTCCATCTCTGGAGTTGTGGATACGTTTGCAGGATCTCATCTTTTTGGAGGAGTGTGAGGAACTGAGATGAAGTTTTCTCTCCTGTACTAATCACTGCATCAATTAGTCTAATACAAACATCTTCTGGCTGTGCTGTGTTCCTCAGCCGTGTATAAACTCTATCATTAATAATTCTATCAGAATGAGCATGCTGTAGAATGAGGAGATCTGAGCTGAGCCACTCCACCAGTTTCACCTTGTTGGCCCTCAATATGTCCACAGACCAGACCTATCCATGGGTCGAAGATATGATTATGATCAATATGTATCTTCATCATAGCTCTGGTCCAGAGCTCCACTGCTTCTATGAGTCTGCCTTGCATTGGAGCTCTGTAACATACAGTGCAATCTGCCATTACTGCACCCGACCAGCCTCTATTCTGGAGTGGAAATATCAAGAACGTTTTACCTACTCACCCAAATAAACACGGCTTGTGTGATTAGAAAGACTACTTACCTTAGTGGAAACACTCAGAGCCCCCCACCACACGGATCAAATGGACTTTACCTTAGTGGAAACATTCTGAGCCCCGCACCACACGGATAAAATGGACTTTACCTTAGAGGAAACACTCTGAGCCCCCCACCACACGGATAAAATGGACTTTACCTTAGTGGAAACACTCTGAGCCCCCCACCACACGGATAAAATGGACTTTACCTTAGTGGAAACACTCTGAGCCCCCCACCACACGGATAAAATGGACTTTACCTTAGTGGAAACACTCTGAGCCCCCCACCACACGGATAAAATGGACTTTACCTTAGTGGAAACACTCTGAGCCCCCATCACACTGATAAAATGGACTTTACCTTAGTGGAAACACTCTGAGCCCCCCACCACACGGATAAAATGGACTTTACCTTAGTGGAAACACTCTGAGCCCCCCACCACACGGATAAAATGGACTTTACCTTAGTGGAAACACTCTGAGCCCCCCACCACACGGATAAAATGGACTTTACCTTAGTGGAAACACTCTGAGCCCCCCACCACACGGATAAAATGGACTTTACCTTAGTGTTAACACTCTGAGCCCCCCACCATACGGATAAAATGGACTTTACCTTAGTGGAAACATTCTGAGCCCCCCACCACAAGGATGAAATACACTCTGAGCCCCCCACCACACGGATTAAATGGACTTTTAGGACAGTACGCAATTGTTTTTCCACCGGAAAAAATACCATGATTTGCACCCTCTACCGCTATTGCCAAGAGAAAACTTCCATAGGAAATATTTTTCGTATGACATGTTGATCCGTATTTTATCCAAGCCGTGTTTATTTGGGTGAGTAGGTAAAACATTCTTTATCTGTCCACTCCAGAAGAGAGACTGGTCGGGTGGAGTAATGGCAGATTGCACTGTATGTTACAGAGCTCCAATGCAAGTCAGACTGAGAAGCAGTGGAGCTCTGGACCAGAGATACTTAATCAGAACAATGACAGCTTATATAGATGTAGTAAACCAACCTGTAGAGGATCTGGGTGAGAGGAAGCCATGCTGCTCTTCTCTGGATGAGACACAGCTGTTAAAGAAAAAGAAAACGATATGTAATATGTTCTCATTGGAAGGTGTTGTGTCACTAATAATCAATATTCATAAAACTACATGTAAATACATGAATCCATAATAATATTTAGAATGTCCTGTTGTTACATCTGGGTATCGGCCAGAGAGGGCAGTGTTGCCAACTTGGCGCATTTGTCGCTATATTTCGCTAGCGTGAAAGTTAGTTAAATCTAGTGCCTTTTTACTGGTATATTGTGGTGACACTGGTTGACAGGCACCAGAGATAAAACCCTTGTTTTTCACCATTTATCCTCCTATGATAGAGTCCTCCTTCCTTCCTAGAAAGGACCATTGGTAACCAAATGGAACCTTATAGATCTGGAACTCTTGAGATCGTAAAATGAAACCAAATGGACCCGTAAGGGTCCATTTGGTTTCATTTTACGATCTCATATCAATACGGACAAAGTATTTCGTGAAAGATGCACTTGGACTCTCATAGTGATCATGTCAGATCTGTACTAGAGTAGACCTGGCTGAAACATTATCATGACATCATAGTTTTTACATCAATAACGTGTACATAAACATTCCGTTTTCAAATATAAAGTACTCACACATATTTCAACGGATGTTAGACACTTATTGCGCCATAAATTAGGATATCAGCGTGCCGCGTTGTTTAATAAAAAGCATTTTTATCAGAGCTCCCAGTGCTACTTTTCTGGGTTGGGGTAAGTTTGGTAAACACACAGATGCACACCGGGAGCACACCCTCCTATTAGTTTGTATTGGCAGTGCGGTCAGTGTGAGTATATGAAACACACCCAGTGTTCAGAGTGACACGCTGCTCCCCACCGATAGGGGGCGCATACAATTGAAAGCCAATGGCGGTAGAAAAGGTTGGATAAAAATGCTCTTTATTAAACAATGCGACACGCTGCAATCCTAACTTCGGGCGCAATAAGTGTCTAACACCCGTAAAAATATGTGTGAGTACTTTATATTTGAAAACGGAATGTTTATGTACACCTTATTGATGTAAATGCACGATCCGCCAACAACAAAAAACAAACGGATCAAGCTGCTGCATGACGATCGTGAAGTAAGAGCGTCATGCGATGAGAATGTGACATTATAGTGTAATAGTTAAAGTTAAAAACAGTAACCTTACCTTCCTCTAACAACACAAACTCTTTAGGACTGAAGCGTCATCTTGTCTCATAGTAAAAGTTGTTTGTTTTACTGTAAAATAAAGTCACTTTTTAACTTCTGGTTTCTGCTTGACTTCCTGATACAGTAATGGTTGGTGTGTTGCCAGATCTCTGACCAGAAACAAGTGTCCTGCAGATCTATAAAAACAAAAACACATGTGGGGAAAAAAATCAGCTGATCTACAAGATCACAGCGACACACTGTGAGATTTTGCATCTCTAACTTAACCCTTTCACGCATAGCGGTCACTACAGTGGACAGATAATAAAATGTGATTATTATATGGTAAAAAGAGGTTTTCATGGCAGTGCTGCATATAAGCCTGTAGAGTGGACACCAGAGGACCCCCCCATCACTGCCACCCAGTGGCCATGTGTTGTATTTGCAAGATAATCCAGTCAACATTCAAGATGGCTGCCAGTGAAGAACAGTTGCCCCAACCCTCAGGAATTTCAACTCATTCCTTCTATAGTAGGAGACCCTTCCGGGTAAAAAAAATATTTTGGCATAAAGTAACATCTAGTAATCACTGTAGTTTTAAAAAAATCCAAGTATTGATTATATGTCGGCAGGAAATTGCAATTTTCCATCTGTCCATGACAGTGGACAGCATGCATCAGTGGCTTATTTCTACAACAATTTGTGACAAAGACAATGCTTCATCTGAAGTAATATGTCTTGCATATAAACAAATTGTTTTATGTTATTAGAATGTAACCTGCATTGTTTGTGTACAAACTAATATTTTGTGCAATATTATTCACTTTTGCATGTTATGTCATTGTTTATATTATGCAGGGCTCAAGTGCAGAACGCAATAAGAGGTAGACACTAACCTCTCTATCCAGAGTAGGGGTCCTCTAACCTCTCTATCCAGGGTAGGGGTCCTCTAACCTCTCTATCCAGAGTAGGGGTCCTTGTAGACACTAACCTCTCTATCCAGAGTAGGGGTCCTCTAACCTCTCTATCCAGAGTAGGGGTCCTCTAACCTCTCTATCCAGAGTAGGGGTCCTCGTAGACACTAACCTCTCTATCCAGAGTAGGGGTCCTCTAACCTCTCTATCCAGAGTAGGGGTCCCTGTAGACACTAACCTCTCTATCCAGAGTAGTGGTCCTCTAACCTCTCTATCCAGAGTAGGGGTCCTCTAACCTCTCTATCCAGAGTAGGGGTCCTCGTAGACACTAACCTCTCTATCCAGAGTAGGGGTCCTCGTAGACACTAACCTCTCTATCCAGAGTAGGGGTCCTCTAACCTCTCTATCCAGAGTAGGGGTCCACTAACCTCTCTATCCAGAGTAGGGGTCCTCTAACCTCTCTATCCAGAGTAGGGGTCCTCTAACCTCTCTATCCAGAGTAGGGGTCCTCTAACCTCTCTAACCAGAGTAGGGGTCCTCTAACCTCTCTATCCAGAGTAGGTGTCCTCTAACCTCTCTATCTAGTTTTGTTTTGGTAAAACATTTGGTAATTTGGTAAAAATGTAATGTAATAAAAGAAAACAGTTTATTCACTGGACAGCTCATTTTCTTGATTTGCAGTTTTTAGGTAGACTGGCATGTGTTGGTGGTAGAGACTGGGCTCTGTTGGGTGAGTGGGGGTGCTAGAGACTGGTGTATGGATTTCCATAAAGAAAAAAAAAGTTAGCTAAGCACAATCAGCATTATATCTGGTAAATGCAATCATAACACAGATTATTCACCAGTTTTTACATGCACTTTTTTTTTCCTTTTCTGCATAATCATTATCAGAAGAAAGTTCCATCTGCTGGTTATGAGGTTATGAGGCATTGCCGCTCACTACTAAACTATCATAAGCCAAAATCAATTGTTTGAAGCCAAGGACATGTGTGGCAATGAATGTGTGTAGTCAGTGGCTGTAAAAAAGTAAAAACACTAGTGCATATTATAACCAAATTATTATTTTGTTATTATTTTGCTATATTCGAATCCATAAACGCCTGTTGTCCATTAGAGTGGACATGTCAGTAACTGGTTAACCAAAATGTGTTTTGAAAAAATACAAAGTGCAATGTTTTCTATATGCCTTAAGAGAAATAAAAACACATAATTCAATTTTTTTCACTCAGTATTTCATAATTCATGCATCAAAGGGTTAAGAACACATTGAAAATAAATTGAGACATGTTGACTATTTTTAAAATTTTGTTGAAAAAATGCACAAAAATGTGTTCAGGTGGTTGTCTTTGGAAAATTCCATATTAATCTGGGGTTCTTTGACGTCAAAGAGATATGTGAAGTGAAGCACTGATTTAAACAACATTAGGAAGCACAAATAAGTTCTAGTGCTCAGTTTATAAACAAGAAACCCCAAAAACCACACAACCAGCGACTAAACAGTTCATTTAATACAAGTTACTTTACAGAAATACAACAAGTCAGTGGTTGCTTATAGTAAGCAGACATGGCAACACTGAGTGCAGGAAGCCAGAGCCTTAGAAATAGACAGTTGTGACATTGAGGGGACAGAAAACAGTCTGGTCACGTGGTTCACGTACTCGCTCGAGCCCATAGGCTCCAATGCATTCAGTGACTTCCGGCTGTCACTATTCATTGTCACTATCCAATAGAAGTCTATGTAGAGGAGCCGCCATATTGGACTGGATGCATGAAGTGAACGGAGTTGTCACTATCCAATAGAAGTCTATGTAGAGGAGCCGCCATATTGGACTGGATGCATGAAGTGAACGGAGTTGTCACTATCCAATAGAAGTCTATGTAGAGGAGCCGCCATATTGGACTGGATGCATGAAGTGAACGGAGTTGTCACTATCCAATAGAAGTCTATGTAGAGGAGCCGCCATATTGGACTGGATGCATGAAGTGAACGGAGTTGTCACTATCCAATAGAAGTCTATGTAGAGGAGCCGCCATATTGGACTGGATGCATGAAGTGAACGGAGTTGTCACTATCCAATAGAAGTCTATGTAGAGGAGCCGCCATATTGGACTGGATGCATGAAGTGAACGGAGTTGTCACTATCCAATAGAAGTCTATGTAGAGGAGCCGCCATATTGGACTGGATGCATGAAGTGAACGGAGTTGTCACTATCCAATAGAAGTCTATGTAGAGGAGCCGCCATATTGGACTGGATGCATGAAGTGAACGGAGTTGTCACTATCCAATAGAAGTCTATGTAGAGGAGCCGCCATATTGGACTGGATGCATGAAGTGAACGGAGTTGTCACTATCCAATAGAAGTCTATGTAGAGGAGCCGCCATATTGGACTGGATGCATGAAGTGAACGGAGTTGGCGTTTTCAGTCGAGACTTCAAGGCGAATTCCAACCATTTTCAACATGTTTTCTTTTTTCTGAGAGGGTGCAAATAGAACCAAGTACAAAAACATATAGTGGTATTTTATCATGAACATTAGTGAGGACCTAATATGTGAAAATAAGTTGAAAAGTGGTCCTTCAATACAATATCATTTATAGCAGGGGTTTTCAACCAGGTCTGGGGACCACCAGTGGTCCTTGAGAGAGTTCCAGGTGGTCCCCAGGCTAAATGATGGAAAGTTGGTTAACCAGATGTAACTCTTTGAGAGCGTAAACATGAAACCAAATGGACCCTCGAGGGTCCATTTGGTTTCATGTTTACGCTCTCAAGAGTTAAAATATTCATCATGTAAATGATTCCAAGTCTACACAACTAGAGAATGTAGAAGATTAATGGTCATTTTTGTTTGGTTTCCCAAATCCAGCCTGGAATTGTGGACAAAAGCAAAATAAATCTTTTAGTTTTGGGGTCTGTGGGGCTAAAATGTCATCAAATGGTGGTCCGTGGCTCAAATGCTAAGTAAGTAGTGGGCCCTGGTATCATAAAGGTTGAAAAACACTGCTCTATGGTACATTTAAGACATTTAGATTGTGTTGAAAGGTTATATCTCTCTCCTAGACTCAGGATTTGACCCAAATGTTATCCTGTTGGTAAAGATTCAGTTCATCCCAAACACCAGACAGGATTTATATTAACTTATTTATAAACATTTCAGAACTTGTCAGGAAACTCATGTTCAAATCCTTGTAGAATTGTGAAGTTAAAATACTTCCAGAACAATAATTATTACTGTTCATCTCACCGCATGCATCTACCGCCATCTACTGGTGGAATGTGGAAGTTACACAGTGTGCTCTTCACTTCAACACATTTTGCTTTTATTCATTTATAACCACATTCATTGTGAGCTTGTAGATCTGCTGTTTTCATTATTATAGAGCAGTGGTTTTCAACCAGTGGTCCGGGGACCACCAGTGATCCTTGGGAGGGTTTCCAGGTGGTCCCCAGATAAATGATGGGACAGTTGGTAACTAAATGGACCCTTATAGATGTGTAACTCTTGAGACCCTATAATTAAACCAAATGGACCCTCACGGGTCCATTTGGTTTAATTTTACGCTCTCAAGAGTTAAATTATATTTAAACATCTGAATTGCTTCATTGTCAACAATCTACACATTTAGAAAATGTAGTAGAATTATTTTGACCAACATTTTGCCAGTCTATCTCTCCTAAATAGACCTATTTCACAGCCAGCGCGTGCTGCCCTCTAGTGGGGATAATGGGGGGACACCGACACTGGGGGGGACCCGACCACTGACTGTCATTGCACAAAACAATGGCCGTTTGTGCAATGACAATCTTGGTCGGGTCCCCCCCAGTGTCGGTGTCCCCCCATTATCCCCACTAAAGGGCAGCACGCGCTGGCTGTGAAATAGGCGTATTGTGGACACAAACTTGGAAAATCTCCAACATCAAACGGTGGTCCTCCTCCGTGGCTCAAATGCAGAATAAATAGTGGGCCCTGGTATGAAAAAGGTTGAAAACCACTGCATTATATATTAGCTATTGGTGACCAATGACCATATTCTACAGTTCCCATGTGGAGTGATCGTCACTATGACTCACACACAACTCACAGTACAGGAACTCATTCAACAAAAATGGTAAAATGTCTTTTTGTTGGTTTTAAATATAAAACCTACATTGAGCCATTTCCATCTCAGACATCTCAAACAGCCATATTACATGTTTATTTAACTTCTAAGGCATGTTGTGTTTGTTCATTCTATCAAGAAGAAATAAAACCAGAAACACTTCTGTCATCATTAAACATTTATTATTATAATTATTTAACTTCCATCATGAATAAACATGTATTTGATTTCAGAAATGCTTACAGAGCTTTAGGAATATAAAATGTGGAGCTGCTTATGAACTCTAGACATTTACAATGTACTTTAATACATCAATACAATTTACAATTTAGGCATTTAGCAGACGCTCTTGATCCAGAGCGACTTACAATGGTGAAAAAGTTTACAATTTAATCAGCATTTACAATACAGTATTTACAACTGGTCCATTTGGTTTTAGCATCGTTTTGGTAAAATGAAATAAAATGAAATGCAATGGAATAAACACGAACCACTGAGGTAGAAATTACACAAAACTGATTTTGTTAAATGAAATATCCTTTTAACCCTTTCAGGCCAGTTTTTCAGAAAACCTATTTTAGGCCTAAATGTTAGGTCTCTCTCTCTCTCTCTTCTTTACAACACTGTGTGTGGCGCACGCACCCCCCTACATACACGTACACATGCACGCACACGTGCGCGCACACACGCCACCATTAACCATATTGGTTGCTTAGCTGATCAGAGATGTTAACTGACTGTTCTCACAGAGATACACCGAGGAGGGGAAGGAGGAGGAGAAGAAGGATAACCTAAACCCAGGGTACAGAGGTTCAGTGAATGTGGTCTGGAAGGTGTAAATGTGTCTCAGTGAGTCAGAGAACACATCATAGAAGGACAGAGTCCCTGCAGGATAGTCCAGATACACTGAGACTCTGGAGACAGGCTCACCGCTCTCATCCACTGATACTCTGTAGGAGTCAGAGAGAGAAACAGGGAGGACAGTCCTCCTACTATTGTGACTGACAGTGTAAATGCCTCCACCACAGTCCAGACTCCAGGAATGATCATTCCATCCAAGCCTCCTATCCTCTCCTCTGCTGCTGATTGCTCTGTAAGACACTCCTATCCCAGCCACTCCCCTCACCTCTACCTCCCACAGGTAACGTCCTCCAGACAGTCCTTCTGTACACAGAACCTGATAAACATCATCACTGAATCTCTCCTGATGATCAGGGTATGGATGAAGCTCCTCCCTCTCTGACCATGTGACCTTCCTGTTGTCATCAGACAGACGTAGAGTTCTGCTCACAGTGTTTGGGTCCAGAGTGAGACGATGGAAATCTGATGAGGAAAAACACAGTAAAATACATTAAATATTAAAAATAAGAGATTCACTACATTAATGTAATGAGATAAAAGTACATTATGTGTTTTATCCACAAATACAAATACTAGGCCTGTCTGTCTGAGTATTTATCCCCCCCCCCCCCCCCCCCCCTCTCTTGTAGATACTTCTATGAACTACAGGATCTTGTAGATAGACTTCCATGGACTACAGGATGCATTGGAGTCTATAAACTCATGTGAGGAATCATTGACTGAGAAAAATGTTCAGATTATCAAGTCAGATTATCAAATTATCATATGATGATATCAGGGCTGCAAAAAAACAGTTTAAAATACATTAAAGGAACTGCTCTATACTGCCTCCCCCTGGCCAGCCGGGGTGTCTGATGGAGGGGAAAGGAACTGCTCTATACTGCCTCCCTCTGGCCAGCCAAGGCGTTTGATGGAGGGGAAAGGAACTGCTCTATACTGCCTCCCTCTGGCCAGCCAAGGCGTCTGATGGAGGGGAAAGGAACTGCTCTATACTGCCTCCCCCTGGCCAGTCAGGGGTCTGATGGAGGGAAAGGAACGGCTCTATACTGCCTCCCCCTGGCCAGCCGGGGTGACATAAAAACTAGAACTATGAAACTAGAGTAACAAAACTTTTCAAATGACTAAAATACAACAAAACTGAATGTATCCGATTAAATGTATTTTTTGGTTTTCTGAAAGATGAATTAGTGTTGATTTTACATTTAGATGTTAGTGTTTTAATAAAAGTTGAGTTTTATAACCTAGTTTTAACCAATCTACAATCTAACCAATCTACAATTGTCTTAGTCAACTAAAGTGTATGTTGGTGGACTTGATGTTACTGATAGCACCACTGAGTGATGCGCTGTGAACTTGTAGATCTGATATTTTTGAACAGCAAACGTTTTTAACTCAAATGTTTTGCTTCTTGGGGGTCCCTGGAACTACATTTTCAGACGGGGGTCGGTGGTCATATACAAGGCATTCTACCGAATTGATACAAATTGCAGTCCCACCATGAAAAATACATTTTTAAAAACAATTAAGTAGTCAGACTTTGCAGGTATCCAGATGTCCAGATCTCATGATTTCTTTAACCATAGAACATTTATTGAGATAAAACAAAATGTAACCTAAGAATACATATACTTTGTCACTTCTATTGGGAGGTTGCTGTCCCAAACTCTAACTCCTAAACTTCAAGTCATGAAAACACAATCTAAATGATTTACCTGTTGATTTATCTTAAAGGAAAGTTGAAATTAGATTATTTTTTGTCTATTTGCTTAAAAAAAGCTGTCCCATGTTTTCATGTCACTCCCGAGACACATGTTTTAGTCCATAGATGGAGCCTAGTTTTAGCTACACCACTACACTCTTCACCATGAAGTGACATAGACCTAGTTTTAGCTACACCACTACACTCTTCACCATGAAGTGACATAGACCTAGTTTTAGCTACACCACTACACTCTTCACCATGAAGTGACATAGACCTAGTTTTAGCTACACCACTACACTCTTCACCATGAAGTGACATAGTCCTAGTTTTAGCTACACCACTACACTCTTCACCATGAAGTCACATAGACAATTAGTGTCATTATGACAACATTATGCTGAAGCTATGATCAATTATTAAGATAAAATATAATTGACTTTGCCATTACTAAACTCATGTCCTTTCGATCTGGTGTAACATGAATATGGTCAAATGTTTTCCAAATTAGCACAAAACTCTGAATTTGGTAGAATGCCTCATACCAGTGATTTTGGGGATCCTTGACATGAAATATCGAGGACCACTGACAGAAAACATGAGATTTATCAGAAAACTGTCAGGATTTGGAAGATATTTGTACAATCAGTTCTCAGGTCAAAATGGGTTAAACTACAGACAGACAGACAGACAGACAGACAGACAGACAGACAGACAGACAGACAGACAGACAGACAGACAGACAGACAGACAGACAGACAGACAGACAGGTACTCACATTGTGTAAGGAGGTGAGGATTAGTCCAGAGTTCTCCTCCATGTTTCACTCTGTAGGAAGTAGAACAACAATACATCAATGTCTGACTGTCTAACACAACGTCTCTGACACTACAGTGTTTCACTCTGTAGGAAGTAGAACAACAATACATCAATGTCTGACTGTCTAACACAACGTCTCTGACACTACAGTGTTTCACTCTGTAGGAAGTAGAACAACAATACATCAATGTCTGACTGTCTAACACAACGTCTCTGACACTACAGTGTTTCACTCTGTAGGAAGTAGAACAACAATACATCAATGTCTGACTGTCTAACACAACGTCTCTGACACTACAGTGTTTCACTCTGTAGGAAGTAGAACAGCAATACATCAATGTCTGACTGTATAACACAACGTCTCTGACACTACAGTGTTTCACTCTGTAGGAAGTAGAACAACAATACATCAATGTCTGACTGTCTAACACAACGTCTCTGACACTACAGTGTTTCACTCTGTAGGAAGTAGAACAACAATACATCAATGTCTGACTGTCTAACACAACGTCTACAGTGTTTCTGCTACCATTATCTTCACCAGGGTAGGCAGCCTGACCGGACAACTCACTGCCACCTGGCTTGGACCAGATGACTTACCGAGTAGGCTATTTAAACTTTTTTCAAAGTTTAAATTAAAACTACATACAGACCAAGTCTACTCACTGGAGTGTTTTCAGTCCAGAGAAGTTCTCCAGTCCAGACACCGGCAAGACGTTGAAGGTCAAATCTAATTCTCTCAAATAAGGATTAGATGTGAGAGCTGAGGCCAGAAGTTCACAGCTTCTCTCTGACAACCAGCAGTTCATCATTCTAAATGAGAAATAAAACACCAAATGTTTGATTTGACTGTTCTTTAACAAGAAACCCACTTCCACCATCTCTCTCTCACAATGCTAATTTTTCCAAGTCAATCACTGAATCCACACCATGTGCCTGACTGTACCTTATCATTATTCTAGTCAAAGTGTGTTACTATGATATCAACGTTATTCACAATCACATAATAAATAATATCTGACCGTAGAGTCTCCAGTCTACAGTGTGGACTCTTCAGTGCGTCACAGAGCAGGTCCATATATGGGTCCAGGTGGTTGTAACTGAGGTCCAGGTGTCTCAGATGGGACGGATTAGAACTGAGAGCTGAACACACAACTTCAATGTGTTCCTTCTGGAGGCGATCGCCAAAACCAACAAGTCTGTAATGACGAATTAAATGTAAATTCAGAGATGATCAAAACAGTTCAGACCAAGTTCAATGTCAAAGGAAGTAAACTGAGAGATCTTCTATTGCAGATCTACAAGCTCAGTGTGTCACATTGAGAGGTTGCAGATCAGCAATTTTCTAAAACATACTGAACTAAAATAAACAGTCAATAATAAAATAACACTGTGTGTGTGTGTGTGTGTGTGTGTGTGTGTGTGTGTGTGTGTGTGTGTGTGTGTGTGTGTGTGTGTGTGTGTGTGTGTGTGTGTGCGTGCGTGTGTGTGTTCATCATTTGTATTAATTTGTAATGAATGTAATAGTTGTAGTCAGGGGTTAATTTCTGCCGGAGCCAGGCGGAGCGCCGCTCCCCCTTGCTCCACATGCGCTCCCCCACCTGCAGGTGGCGCTCCCCCACCTGCAGGTGGCGCTCCCCCACCTGCAGAGACCTATCCGGGAGAAATGAGTGGCAATGGTGGCAATCCAGCCAATACATCCCCGTTCATTTCAGTCGTTGCTATAGGATACCACTCTGAGGCTGAGCCTTCCCAGCTATGGGAAGGCTCAGCCTCAGCTGTGCTGACAAAGCACAGCTGAGGCTGTGCTTTGTGTGTGTGCCATAGTGCGTCTCTCTCTCTCTCTCTCTCTCTCTCTCTCTCTCTCTCTCTCTCTCTCTCTCAGAGAGAGAGAGACGCATGCGTGCACGCACGCACACACACAATAATCTTCCGCAAAAAATCGACTTTTCTGCGCATGTTTCCGGCACCTCCCGAGTTACAAATTAAGCACTGGTTGTAATAATATTACGTATAGTAATATTAGGAGTAAATTGGAATTTTAATATAATTTGTAATGAATATGTAGTAGTAATATATGAATGTAGTAGTAGTATGAGTGAATATTGCTCAGTCATGTTGTTATTCACAGACTACTAACCTGGCTGTTATGCAGTTCCTCACAGCTGGGATCAGTCTCAGTCGCCCAAGCTCGTCTGTGTTGTATTTGTCCAGGTCCAACTCCTTCAGAACCTCATCTGCTATCAGCAGCATGGAGACCAGAGCTGAACACTGGATCACAGAGAGTTTCTTCCCTGATCTGTTCTCTGACTCCAGGTACTGTAGGATCCCCTGACTTAGTGACGGGTCGTTCATCTCCATCAGACAGTGGAAGATGTTGATGCATCTGTCAGGAGAGGCATATAGATCATTCATCTCCTTCAGGTTGTTGATGACTCTCTGGATCTCCTCTGGACTGTTGTCTGTCTGACCCAACAGACCTCCTAACAGTCTCTGGTTGGACTCCAGTGAGAGACCATGAAGGAAACGGACAAAGAGGTCCAGGTGACCGTTCTTACTCTTCAGGGTTTTCTTCATAACGGCCTTCAGGAAGTCAGACAGGGAACTGTCACTGTTGTAATTATACTCATCTTCCAGGAATGTCTTCAGGACCTCCATGTTCTTCTGAGTGAAACAGTGGAACAGGTAGACTGCAGCCAGAAACTCATGGATGCTCAGATGAATGAAGCTGTAGACCGTTTGGCGGAAGAACACATCGTCTTCTTTGAAGAAAGTTGTGCAAAAGTCTGAGATCAGCGAGTCCTTGATCACATCAAGACCACATGCCTTCAGGTCTTTCTCATAGAAAATGATTTGTCCTTTGTTCAGTTGGTCAAATGCCAGCTTTCCCAGCTTCAGAAGAACTTCTCTAGCATCCTTTATGAGCTTCTCTTTCTCTTCCTCATTTAGTGAAGGATCCTTCATCTTCTCCCGCTGTATCTCACCCATCAGGAAGTGGCAGAACATCTCAACCAGGGTTTTGGGCAGCTCGTCTGTCGTCGGTTTGTTCTGCAGAACTCTGGCAAGGATCCAACAGAAGACTGGGATTTCACACATGGTGTGGAAGATCTTTGATTTCTTGATGTGTGAGTAGATTGAGCTGGCCTGGTTCTCATCACTGATGCTCTTCAAGAAGAACTCCTTCTTCTGGTCATCTTCGATGAACCCTCGTACTTCTGTCATCCTGTTAACAAACGTCTTAGGAATCTGTTTGACTGCTGCAGGTCGTGAGGTTATCCAGATGTGAGCAGAGGGGAGCAGCTCTCCCTTGATGAGGTTTACAAGCAGATGTTCCACTGGGTACGAATCCACCAAGTTCATGGGTCCAAAGTCCGTTTTGAAATCAAATTTGAAATTATTTTCGTCATACCCATCCATAATAAACATGACCTTGAACGGGCTTTTGTTGTAGTCTACAGACTTCTGCACTTCGTTAAAGATGTCATTAAGAATGTCTTCCTCAATGATTTTGGTTTCCTTGATGCAGTGGTGAATTAGCTGTGCCAAACTAAACCTTTTCCCCTTGAGCAGATTTAACTGGCGGAACTTGAGCGGGAACACGAGGTGTGGATCTTGGGGAAACATTTCCTGGACCAGTCAGACAGAAATTTGTGCACAAGGAAAGTTTTTCCAATTCCTGCACAGCCGACGGTCAGCACTGTTCTAATGTTCCTTCCAGAAGGGTCTTTGTGCATTTCAATGAGTTGGATCAGTGTTCTCTCTCCTGGCTTGTTCATCTCCATCTGTCTGACCTCATGGTGGCTGTGGATGTCTGTGTCTTTGATGTCTACATTGTAGAGCCAGATGAAGACGTTTTCAAACTCCACCTCAAGCGTTGTGCCCAACCTTACAGTCCGATATGTACTGCTCATGTTGTCTTGAAGCTGGTGTTCATACCGTAATGTTTTCTTCAACAGACCTGTAGAGAACGAAGACAATTCCATCTTTAACAGCCTTGAACAGGGAGAACATTCTATTGTTTCTAGTATTTGGTAGCATTAAAAGGAAGTGTACAAACACTGTGCTTGTAAAAAGATTTGTTTTAAAACAGAATCTAACTCCACCTCACCTCCTCTCTATTGGCTCAATATTAGGAGTAATATCCATCTTTACAATAAAATGTCCAACATTTGTCTTCATGTTACTGTCAATGGATGTTTACATGGAAACAATGGAATATGGATGAATCTGGACACACACACACACACACACACACACACACGCACACGCACACGCACACACACACACACACACACACACACACACACCCCTTACCTCTCAGTTTGGTCTCTCTCTCTCGTCTTGCCTTCTCTTCTCTTGTCAAAGCTGAAATGTGAGACAGTGATTGGTAAGAGTGGAGACACATCATAATAGTGTGTGTGTGTGTGTGTGTGTGTGTGTGTGTGTGTGTGTGTGTGTGTGTGTGTGTGTGTGTGTGTGTGTGTGTGTGTGTGTCACTGAGCATCATGAAGCTACTGAAAGACCCGCCCACCTCAGACATCACAACATTATGATGTCACTGAGCATCATGAAGCTACTGAAAGACCCGCCCACTTCATGATGTCACTGAGCATCATGAAGCTACTGAAAGACCCACCCACCTCAGACATCACAACATTATGATGTCACTGAGCATCATGAAGCTACTGAAAGACCCACCCACCTCAGACATCACAACATTATGATGTCACTGAGCATCATGAAGCTACTGAAAGACAACAAACATAATTGTGATAACTAATAATTAGTGTTAAAACCAACATACCAAGCTTCCTCCTCTTTCTCTTCCTTCCACTCTCAGAGCTAGAGGCTCTCAGAGAAGGATGGAGTTCTGGAGACTTGTCTGGAACAGAGGTTGGAGAAATGGTCATTCCAGTGGTCTTTATTGATTATGTTATATAGAACGAATAAACTCAGACTCATATTATACAGTTTCCATAAGTATTTCCAGCTGTAGCAGGAAAACCACAGACTGAAATTAATTCTAAATCAGTGAATAAATGACACCCAATAACTGACTAACTTGAACACAAACATCTTCTTACCTGCTGCTGTCTTTCCAAACATCTCCACAAGGTCAGGTCTCTTCACCTTGTTCAGGAGATCCTCCATGATGTTGGATTCTCTCCCAGGAAAGGTGTGTGTGATCAGGTCTACCACGTCTGTACGACGCTCAGCCTTCTCCACAGAGCTGGTTGGCAGCGGCGTGAAACCCACAACCCTGTTGTTAGGCTGCTTTAGAAACCACCGGAACCTCTGGAACTGCTGCTCTGTCAGCTGATCCAGAGCATCCAGGATACGATGATGGATCTCCATGGTGGATTCCTGCAAACACATGATGTCAACATTTTTATATATCAAACACATGATGTCAACATGTTTATATCAAACACATGATGTCAACATGTCAGATTAACATGGAGAGAACATGTTTATAACAACATAATGTGTTCATGTTTACATAGAGAGACATACATATTTCACCAAAACTAGCCTTTGTTAACCACAGTGGCCTTAGAAGTGGGAGGCGTCAACCTTTTGGGGTGGGCGTGGCTCCAAATGATGTGACCTATCACAGCAGCGGAGGGGCGGTAGGGGGAGGGGGCAGGCATGACAACACGTGGGTGAGATCAAATCAGATCAGCTCATCTGCCGTGGAAATCTCACGGTACCTCCCCCCCCCCCCCCCCCCCCCCCGCCAACTAGGCCAAAATCATTTCAGTTTAGGCCAGGCCGGGCCGGGCGTTACGAGGGGGCCTGAGGGGGCGTGGCCCCCTCAGTTACAAAATGTGCCCCCTCAGTTTATGTTCCAGGCACAAAGAGGATTTCAGTAGGATTTCACAGGGGCTGTGGTCCCGACTTAATTTGCTGGCCCAGGCTAGGCTTGTAACTGACAAACAATGAGTAGTGGTGGGGGATTTGGGGAGCTATACATTACAATGGCATGTTTCCAAAGGTGTTAGCTCATTAATTCAGCCTTTTGTTATCAAATGGCTCAAAACCTGTTTAACTGGTCCTGGAGACTGGAGGTGTTGATGGCTAATGAATGGCCCATCACTATTTCCACTAACCAGCCTCTCTCTCCACTGTGTGGAGAGGCTGGGGGATAAAAGATTGGCCCAAAACAAACAAATAAATACATATGCAATATATTGAATATACTTGCATTGTGTATTTTATTCACGTTTTATTCACATTTCTCCTTCTTCTTTCTTGCATTACTAATTAGAACCCCAGCCTACATGAGGACGGATGCAAGATGATGCCTCTGATTTAGCCTATTGTTTCATTTGTTATCAGAAAATATTGTTCTTACCTGTGCAGCATGGGCTGCAGTCCAGTTTAGTTTGATTAATGAGTCATATTGTTATTACTGCACACTTAAAGGGGTACTCCACTTTCAAAAAAACTTTTGGTCATTTTATGGTCTACTCAGCCTCATGTGAACACACCAGACAGTTTATAAGTTACTCCTTTCAGTATTTAGATATTTGATGTTCATTAGTTTGCCGGAACGTCCTTCCTATACAAACCCATTATAACTTAAAACTCCATTTTAACCATGACAGATTATTTGAAAACAACCCATCTTTTTTCTGGTGACTGATATTGTCCTCCTAATACGTGAGAGGGCCGTGGAATTGCATCTACAGTTTTCATTTATTTTTAAAATATTGTTTTGGAAAATGTAGCCGCCTCCATATTTGGGTAGGCCTACCCAAATGAATAAAACAATATTTTAAAAATAAATAAAAATTCCACAGCCCTCTCACGTATTAGGAGGACAATATCAGTCACCAGAAAAAAGATTGGTTGTTTTCGAATAATCTGTCATGGTTAAAATGGAGTTTTAAGTTATAATGGGTTTGTATAGGAAGGACGTTCCGGCAAACTAATGAACATCAAATATCTAAATACTGAAAGGAGTAACTTATAAACTGTCTGGTGTGTTCACATGAGGCTGAGTAGACCATAAAATGACCAAAAGTTTTTTTGAAAGTGGAGTACCCCTTTAAGTTCAGAAATTACGGTTTTAACCATTTGGTGGTGGTATATTGAAAGCTTCCATGAATATGGCTATTTAACAGCAGCACTATGAGTATTATTTTTATTTCCTCAGCGATTGCACTGATAAATCAATCATGGCTACAGCTACAGGGTCATACCTATCGATTTTCTATATAAAAATGTGTGGGGGGCTACATAAATAAAAAAATATCAACAGTTTAGTGGGCCCCCTCAGAAAAATCGAGGGCCCCCTCGGTCATTCCATTCTCCAGCCGGGCCTGGGCCAGGCTACACCAAAACGAGAGCAGAACCCCCACCATGGGACTCTGGAAATCAATACATACAGCTGACACCACTGTATTAATGTCAAGTATTTCATACAGCTTAATTAAAAAAAATCCGGACTATCCCTTTAATCCATAAAAGTAATTTGATGATGGTTAGTGGGTTTCAGAACTCTTCTTGTTTATATACTGTCTTTTATATACTGTCTTTATGCCTGCCAAAAACTGAAAAATATACTGTATGTTTTGACAATCCAAGGTTTGTACATCCTGTAATACGTGAAACCACTTCAACCCAGACGTGTTTCCACGTCTGAAAACAAACTTCATGGTGTATAGAAAGTTTCATGCTTTAGTCAGAAAATACACAAATGTTTTGCTTAACAGCTGTAGCCTACTTTATAAAAACTAGCTCTCACCTTCCTCTAACAGAAACTCTTTAGGACTGAAGCGTCATCTTGTCTCATAGTAAAAGTTGTTTGTTTTACTGTAAAATAAAGTCACTTTTTAACTTCTGGTTTCTGTTGGACTTCCTGATACAGTAATGGTTGCTGTGTTGCCAGGTCTGTAACCAGAAACAAGTGTCCTGACCTGCAAGTCGATGAAAACAAAAGCACATGTGGAATAGCTGATCTACAAGCTCACAGCGACCCACTGTGAGGTTGTACATCTCTAACTTAAAAACACATTGAAAATAAATTGAGAGAGATTGAATATTTTTAACATTTTCTTTAAAAAAATGCCCAAATCAAATCTCATTTTTGGATACTCTTCAGGGTGGTGTCTCTCACCATCTCAGAAGGGGTGCTCAAAATTTTGATTTACTAAAGGCTAATTTGGGTGGAAAATCAAAAATGGCCACCAGAAATGACCTTTTTTCGTGAAGGTGATAAAACTTTACTGATTGTGGCAAGTATAACCTTTACATTTATAGTAATTATACTAATTTTAAAGGATTTGAAAATCTCTTAAATGTTTTTTAAACTTTAAATGCCCAAAAATAACTTAAAAAATGCTTGTATTGAGATGAACTTTAGCTTTATACCCTTTTTGAGTGATATACCAATGCTAAAATTACATGAGCGTTTTAAAAAAAAAAACTTTTATAAGACACTGTTAATAATTACCAATCACTAAGATTTTGTAAAAATCTTCATATGGCCAGAGATCAAGCCTTCAATTGTGGCACACCTCCTTTAATGCTTCAAATGGATAGGAAGCCTGGATACCAAGGGAGGAGTGCTGCATTTGCCATAAGATCGGTTTTCCACCAGAAATAATATCTACTGTATGACCCAGTAGGGTTACAACCCGGTTATTTTTTTTGGCTGGAAAATCCAATATGGTTGCTTCAGTTCAGGGCCCATTGGATATAATGGGGGTGAATAGGACAAAATTCAAACTAAGGCATATTTCAACAACACACTACCAGGAAAAAGACCTAACCTAACCGTCCGCATAGGCCGAAACGTTGCTGCTCCCTTATTAAAGTTCACTGCAATTGGAGAGAGTGGCCGGGTGACATTGTGACCGGTTTGATATTTCCACGAAGCATCAAAGGGTTAATTATAATATGAATAAGAACATTTTTTGTATTGCAAGTCTCCATGAAATCCAATAGCCAATATTAGCCATAAAATAGGTTTGGCTTGAAACTTCTGAACCAGATGATCTAGAAACGCAAACTTGGTGTCTATTCCATAGTCTCTGAGCATCAAGTCTCAACGGAATACCTTTTTTTTAAATTATTGGTTGTTTCTTGACCCGTATTGTGTATATTTACAATATGGTGGCTACCCGGAATAGTCGTTTATCATTATTTGTACAATAATTGTTGACTTGTCTGCCACAATACTTGCCCTCATTAGCCGATAACTGAGGGGTATTTCCACAAAACCTAACAGGTTGGTCAATGATGAATTCACTCTTTTGCTGGATGAATGGTCTCTCGGTGATGAGAATGCAGTCACCTGTTCATCTACAGAGCCAGACATACATTGTATGTTAATGAACAAGGCAATATCATGTATCTGTATTGAAGGTTGCCAACATGTTCAGATGCCAGGGATTAGATACAAGATGCAGCAGTAGCTTCACTCCATTCCTGTCTGGTAGTGCCTTGGATGCATCACCATTCTCTTGGACTCTATCTGACTTTCCATCATGAAAGTACACCATGAGAAAGTTCAAACTTGCCCTGAATTTACCATAGGCCCTCTTAATGAGGTAGACAAACTCCATATATAGAGACCTTGTTCTGCTCTCTGCACTTGTCCTCTGCCTGTGTGAAAACCACATTTATCCCAATAAACCCCAAAGGGATCCAGGGATAACATTCTCAGCTACATGGCTGATGAGCCGGGTTATGTTGATTTTTGCTAAAAAAAAAAAAAAATCTTTCCTGTGATGTTCAGGTAGGCTATACCATGATGGTTATCGCAGGATGCCCACTCCCCTCTCCTCTTTCTTCTTGTAAGCATGTACTATGCATCCTTGTTGGGATCCTTGAGGAACCCTTCTTCTCCTCCTGGTACAAGCGCTGCCATTCTTATAGATGTTTGCGAGCAACCCATAACGTCCTTGTGCCTTTCCAGAAGTGGTCTGTTGGAGTGCTTTCACTGTCTGCACTGGTGAGGGGGTCAGCCAGTTCAGCTTTGAATGGCAGTTCAGGTATTGTGGCAATTGGAAATTGAGGACTCTGTTCAAGATCTCACTCTGCCCAGCAAGCTACAGTACGATGCCACACTTGTCAGTGAGAAGGACAGACTTGTTAGAGGAGCAGACTGGAGTTGAGCCAGTGGTTTTAGGTGCATGAAGATCATGCAGGCCTGAATGGAAAGACCCAAAGTCCTTCATGTCAGCAGCCATCTGAAGATCTTATGCAATCTTTACCCACAGGTTGTTTTCCATCTGCCATGTCCTCCACAGCAGCTTTTGCGTGTCTTGTTGGTGTTGCTGCTTCTTCTGGCTGAAAGCGCAATAATCAAGATGTTGGTGGGAGTCTTGATTAGGATGTGGATCTCAGGGTCATTCTCGTCAATCTCTCTGCTTCCTTTTGACAAAACCGAGCAGCAGCAGTGTAGACATTCTTTCTCTGTTCTTCCATTTTCCCATTCTCTGGGTCTGGGTCAAAGCTGTGCAGTTCTTGATTAAATGTACAGTAAGTGATGTAAATATTGTTAGTTTTTTCTTTTTCATTTTTCTTGTTTCTTTTTAGTTTTTGCTGATCCTCTCTACTATAGAGTGTGGAGACCATATAAGGAGTTCCTTATATGGTCCCACAGTGAGCCCCTGGGGTCATAAAACCCTTGGCTTTGGGATAAAAGCCTTTCGTCCAATCAGGATGAGAGGGGTCTTCCTCTCCTCTTCCATCAGGATTGAGTGGGGACGGGCCTTGGTGTATATGTTGGCCTGTTGCACTCCTCCTCACTGTAGAGTGTGTATGTGCACATCTTGCTAATGGGGAGACCAGAGGGTTTTCCAAATCACCAAAATCACTTACTATACCTTTAAGATTTTGTCTTTTGAGAGATTTGAGAAATGTTTATGAGATATTGCATTGTGTGTCCAGATTACCAGAATAATACCATTTAGTCATGTACTGTATAAATGCAACATCCCTAACCATACATCCCTCGTTTACAATGCAAACCATTTCCATTGTATTCCTTTTCCCTAAAAATGTAGATTTAACCACTGCAATCATGATTTTAGGTCATCTGGGAGGCAAAATATTGAGAAATTCGTTTTTTAAAGTAGGCATTTTTAAAGATCCAAGATGGCTGCTATGATGACCTTGAAAAAAATGGAATCAAACATTTTCTGATTCAGTAGGCTGTAAGGTTTCCAAAAATATATAGTTTTACAAATCTCCGTCTTCATCCTACAAAATTACATAAGGAACTGGACTACCGGTACATGTTTAAACATTTTTTTTTCTGAGAGCGTAGTCTACAAATAAATAGAACCAAGTACAAAAACTTATATTGGTATGCTATCATGAACATTAGTGAGGAGGACCTAATAGTATGTGGAAAATAAGTTGAATAGTGGTGAAGTGGTCCTTCAATACACTTTATTGTACAATTTAATACAATTTATAGCAGGGGTTTTCAACCAGTGGTCCGGGGAATACCTTGAAGACCAGTAAACCAGGGATTTTCAACAGGTGGTCCGGGGACCACCAGTGGTCCTTGAGAAGGTTCCAGGTGGTCCCCAGGCTAAAGGATGGAAAGTTGGTTAACCAGATTTAACTCTTGAGAATGTAAAAATAAAACCAAATGGACCCTTGCGGGTCCATTTGGTTTCATTTTTACACTCTCAAGAGTTAAAATATTCATCTGAATTAGCACCACTTAATTAATTAAGAAGTTTACACTGTTTTGTTGGCAAAATACAGCCTGGAATTGTGGACATTTTTTTTTTAGTATTAGGTCTTTGGGGCTAAAATGTCATCAAATGGTGGTCCGTGGCTCAAATGCTGAATAAATGGTGGTCCCTGGTGTCAAAAAGGTTGAAAACGCCTGCAGTAGACCACTGAGTTATAAGGATCTTATTCTACCATGTAGTTCTCCTGTTTCACCGCTGGGTGTCGCCTCTGCACCACTGAATACCAGTATAACCAGCTGGTAGTGTTAGTGTAGGGCAGGCCTTAATGTCCTTGGATCAATTAGGCCTAATTAACTAAGACTACATTTAATACATTAACATCTACACAGGACTGTGAACTTGGGAGATTATATGTTTTTTTTTTCTGGCGAATTAAAATCAATAAATCGGTTATTGATGGTTTAATCAACAAATGAATTACATTCACCCACAATGGTTTTTATTTAATTGTATTTATTTTTTCTATAGGGCCATTCTCATATGCCACAGGAATCTAGGAAGATCCCAACTTATTTTATCTTTTTTTATGAATATATTTAACATATGTTTTTATATAATAATAATCATAATGATAATACTTGTTTGTTTGTGTCATGGCGGAATATAAGAGTAGCTCAAGTTACCATTTATTGCTGTACTTCACTTGGCCGCTCTATATGCTGATGAGAAATATTTACCAGTGTTTAGTGATGGCACGACAAAAAAAGAAAATACTAATGTACACAAAATGCAATAAACCGTAAGCATAGACCGTAACGTGATACGTTATTATTGTTTTGAGACAAACACAATCGAATCAGAGAGAATTCATCGTCACAGTGTAGCCCACAGCGATCTAATGTCAGAGATTAGCGACATTGAGGGGTCAGAAACCGAGCGCTCGAGCTGCAGTTCATGCAGTCTGAATAGGGACAAATAGCCTACATTGTTTTCAACGAGGGTGACACAAATAAATGAGAGCTGTTTTGGGGTATGTGTGTGCAACATTTCTGCCCAGTGCCTCCTACTTCAGGTCCAAATAGGGACGTCACGTTGTCCCTATTTCTTGTCCCCATTCTCAATAGAAGTCTTAGGTAGAAGAGCCTCCATTGCACTGACCCCATGAAGTGAGTGGGAGTTGTCGTCATGTCGTCACTCTATCTGGGCTCTGAGCGCAGCCCTAGCTCAGAGCCATAGAGTATAGACAGAGTTACGCAAACTCCGTTCACTTCATGGGGCCAGTCCAATGGCGACTCCTGACTTCTTGACTAGACTTTTATTGAGAATGTGGACAACAAATAGGGACACGTCTTTGACCTGAAGTGGGCAGACAAACAGTGGACTCAGGCAGCAGGCTCTGCTTTAATGATCTTAAATCTCTTTATTTTAGATCAGGGGTTTTCAACAGGTGGTCCGGGGACCACCAGTGGTCCCTGAGAGGGTTCCAGGTGGTCCCCAGCTAAGTTGGTTAACCAGATGTAACTCTTGAGAGCGTAAAAATGAAACCAAATGGACCCTTGCGGGTCCATTTGGTTTCATTTTTACACTCTCAAGAGTTAAAATATTCATCATCTGAATTAGCCATTTTGGAATGTATGTTTTGCTTGTTTTGTTTCCCCAAATCCAGCCTGGAATTGTGGACAAAAGCAAAATAAATCTTTAGATTTGGGGTCTGTGGTGCTAAAATATCCTCAAATGGTGGTCCGTGGCTCAAATCCTGAATAAATGGTGATCCCTGAGATGAAAAAGGTTGAAAACCACTGTTTTAGATACGTAGGCCTACGTAACATAAATAAATACTACGCTACAATCTTTAGTGCTTACTCTACAACAGGCTACTTTAAATCAGTTGTCGTGTTGCACACTGTTGCACATATGCCCTACAATCGCTCTTATTTGCTCCACCCTCATTGAAAACAATGCATTTCCAACTCCGGTGTCCCTATTCAAACTACAGTAACCGCAGCTCGAGCGCTCAGTTTCTGACCCCTCTATGTCGCAACTCTGACACAGGATAGCGCGGGCTGTCGCCAGGCCAGGCATGCGTAGTAGATCTCCGAGGTGGAAAATAATTGAAAGCAGCAGCAGATGCAGATTGTTGTCGAGGCGGACCTGGAGGAGGACACCCTCTCTACCGCCGTCCGAAAAGTCCAGGGACTGGGAGGAGGCTGACCCAGTTGTAGTTATGAGGACGAAAACAGCGTAATATGTAGGAATAAACAGCGTGTTTTTTTATTTTATTTTCCTCGGGACTAAATGTTGACCCACAAGAAGGAGCTTATTATCCTGTTCTCCAGTCAGTCAGCTGAGGAGGAGGAGGAGGAGGAGGAGGAGACGGTGGCGACACCATCACGTCTCTAACCGTCTCTAAACAACCAACACACCGTTCAGTTCAGTCTCTAACCGTCTCTAAACAACCAACACACCGTTCAGTTCAGTTCAGTTCAGTTCAGTTCAGTCTCTAACCGTCTCTAAACAACCAACACACCGTTCAGTTCTGGCTGTTATATCTGGGAGAAAAGCCTTGGAGCACAGGTGGGTGGATGTACAGTAGTAGTAGTTAAAAGCTGAAAGGCTACAATGTAACATCACTGGACACATAATAGCCAAACGCTTCATTCTGAAGCGTTTGGCTATTATGTTACCAGTGCTGTTACATTGTAGCTGGTATATATTCTCGCTGTGTTGTTACTGTAACAACACACTGTTAACTGAGCCAACAGTCCAGTTGCATTGTAGCTAGTATACATTGTAGCTGTGTTGTTTTGGTTGTTACATAGTGGCCACTGTAAACACACACACACACACACACACACACACACACACACACACACACACACACACACACACACACACACACACACACACACACACACACACACACACAGCAGTGTTCAGTGTTGTGGTGCTTGTTGCTGAAAGGCTACAATGTAACAGCACTGGAAACATAATATCCAAACGCTTCATTTGAAGCGTTTGGATATTATGTTACCAGTGCTGTTACATTGTAGCTACTATACAGTGTATTGTCCCTGTGTTGTTTTGTTTTGTTACATAGTAGCTACTGATATGTAACAACATTGAACGTATCCATACCAGTCCAGTGCTGTTACATTGTAGCATTGTAGCTAGCATAACCATAACCTGCTGCACTCTGATTCCAGTTGATCACATTGACGACTCTGCAATGTCAGCACTATTATGTAATAATGTCTAGACACAGGATGAATTAATTAATGATGATGATCATCATCATCCCCACCTCGTGGAATTTAATAATCTCACTCTCTTACAAACCATAATCATTTCTTTTTGGCACATTTTACTTATATGCTTATGATTGGTGATGCAAGACTAGTTGACTTCATTATGGATGGACCATTAGCACTCATGTAAGAGTGGCTATTCTTGTTTTGTTTAGTGAACTGGGGTCCAGTTCACTAAACAACACAAAATTCATACCGCAACTGCAATGCAATGGTTGACTTTACAATGGATATAGAAAACCATAGGTGGAATTGCAATTATATTTCCAATTGCATCATCATCATATCATCACCCAAAAAAGAGGGCGAAGAGTTTTCACACCCCCTGTAGTCCATTGATGGATTGATGTACACCTTTCCACCCAAAGTAACTAAAAACAATACTGAAAATGACAATCTATTAACTCAATGAGACTCACATGAAAATGAATATGGTTAAACACAAATCAGTTCCTGTTCATGAAATATTGGAAGATACTGTTTCACCATGATCTTAAAACCTTCAAACATGGCATCGGTCGGGCTCTAATTATGGGCTCCATTTTTGTCACAGCTAAACCCCTTCAGGGGTTGACACTAAGGTCTCCAAGGCACTTGCCCATTGGGCAAGTGCAAGTCAGGTTTTATTTGCCCTCAGGTCATGGTCACTTGCCCAAAAATATATCGTAAATTTAACATTTTACATTCTACTTGGGTGCGTTAAACATTTCATTTTGCAATCGAAGACTATGTTTTGTTTAAGTCACAATGAGCTACAGTAAATATTCAATCAGTGGTTCCCATAGTGGTCACAGACTCAGGGGTCCCTGACCCCAGCAAAATGATAGTTTGGAACCAAATGGACCTGGGAGAGAGATAGGTAGAGATAGCTAGAAAGCAGGGAAAGACACAGAGGCAGAGTGCAATGACTGCCTTCAAGACAAATTTATCTTGTGTTGTGTTATAGTGCACTAAGTTGCACACTTGCCCGATCGGGCAACCAGGTAGCAGTCTTCACTTGCCCCACCATTTTTTTTACTTGCCCCGGGCAAGCGGGCAAGTGTTAGTGTCAAGCCCTGATCAGTCATGGCTGCAGTGTATCTGTGAAGGCGTTCGTCCTGTGTACATCCTGTTGCGGTGTGTCATGGTGTCACATGTCAGCTCAGAGCTCAGTGTTAGCACTTTCACTGCACTAGAGTGAGGGGAAGAGGAGCAACATGAACCTGTTAATGTAGGGGATGGTGTGGCTCTGGTTTCTGCTGCTAATACATAAATTATTAGCACATATTACGGAGTGACGGGAACTTAAAGGGGAATTACACCCATTTTCAAGTTTTTCTTTTTCTTTTTTCTTTTTCTTTTTTCTGAGAGCGTACAAATGGAACCAAATGGACCTGTTGGGGTCCATTTGATTAACCCATTGTGTCCTAAGTCCGGTTAGAAAAAGCCCTAAAAACCTAAGTCCGATTGGAAAAATACCCCTAAAACCTGACTTTTTCTGTAAAACTTGACAGGACTGTCAACGTCTAGTAAAAAAATGATATCTCAGCCTCTGAAGCAGCTAGAAACAAAATTCCAAAACTATTTGAATGCTCAGACCTTTGGCTTTCATGGAAAATTACTTGCCATGGTCCAAATCATTATCACAATTTTAGAAAAATCACCAAAGTCAGAAATTATGAAAATGTGGTAAAACGTCTGCTAAAAAAATACCATTTCTGTCATTTCCCAGCCTCTGTAGTAGATTGAAACAAAATTACAATCCCATTTGATAGCTTACACCTGTGCCTTCCATAGGCAGTTACCTTTCTTGGTCCAAACCTTTGTCACAAAATCTGAAACGTCTACAAATTCAGAAAATATAATAAAATCAATGAAATGTCTACTTTCTTAGCCTCTGTAGCAGATGGAAGCAATATATATGAGATCTGACACAATAGGGTTCCATTAGAAAATACATTTATTTTGTAAAAAACACAATAATAAATATAGGATAATAAAATCAATAAAACTAGTAAACGTAGTACTGCTCTAATTGTTATACAAGAGATGGGAGGATGATGCACAGTGTCATTTGTCAAAGAAAACTGCAAACGTGCTTCCCAAAGCACTCTTTGCACACAGATACCTGGCAAAACAGTAGCACGAGTATGTTTCTTTGTTCCAAAGTTCTCTACCAACCACACAACGCAACTCATCCTGTTGTCTCTGAGCTTGTCATGCTCAGACGCTGTCCCAAAGAAGCTGCAGAAGGTCCAAAAAGGAGCAAGAGAAGTTCAGGAACCATCTCAGCTTCCAGCGTGGTTCACATCAGCTGGCTGGTTATGGTGGAGCTGTAGACCTGGACCTGCAAATTCACAGACATATATTTTAGTCACCTTGGAGGAAAGAAAAATGTTTACCTATAAGCCATCATGTGTTCAGACATTATTCTCTCTACATTGTTTATAATTATTGCTTACAGAATTGTAGAAAATGTACATAAGTAAAATGTCATAGCTATTTTATCATCATATTAGTAGTAGTCTATTTTCATTACTATTACAATTATTATAGTAGTAGTAGTAGTAGTATCACACACCATTGTATACACCATTGTATAGTTGTTTACAAATGCTTTTTATATTAGAATTGATATAGTCATCTTAGTACCTTTTTTCACCCGTGTATAAAGTTATAACAACACGGTGGTACAATAGTACTATCATCACATAGTATTTCCAGATAATAATGTGAATATAATAATGACGCCCTTTGTAGTCATTATTATACCGTTATGGTCACTGTAGTAGCCCAAGTTGCTTATTGTTTCCATATAACGGTAAACATTCTTAATCATTGTGTTTGGCTTGCTGTAGTAAATTCCATGCATAACGGTACACATAGCGTTCGCCAATCGTCGTCATTATAACAACGTTATGGTCATTGTAGTAACTTGCTGTTCATCCTCCTCCCGTATCCTAACGTAACAACAATAGCACATATTTCTGCCGACCGGCTCGTAGTAATATTATTTGTTCTTACCTCGAGATGTCCGTGTGTTGCAACCTCCGATCGTCGCGTCGCTATAATCATCAGAATCTTCATCTCCGCTGCTGTCGCTGGTCATCCGTATAATAAATATCATCCACGCACGAAATATCTTCGATCCTTCGATCCTTTTCTCCGACATGCTAATGTTGCTACTGGCCAAAACACCTTAGAGTATGTATAGAGTAGAGAGAACACCCACCACCCTGAGGAAACCTTGAGGCGAGTGAGCAACTCAATGCAAGTGGATGAGAGGGGAGCTCGGGTGGCTCTCTATTTGATATATACTCTAAACCAAGGAATGAAAAAATCCGGAAATGCATTTGCGATACCCAGGGAGCCATACGTCATCGATTTATGGTCCATTTGATTGGCTATCGCCCGGAAACGGCTGAAAAACAGCGGAAACACGTCTTGGTGTTCCCGCCCACTAAGGTATATTTACACTACAGTGCACCCGCCCATTAAGGGAGAGTTACCAAACGGGAATCCCGCCCTCCATGGGTTAACCAGATGCAACTCTTTATGAGAGCGTAAAAAAAAAAGAAAAAAAAATGAAATGATGTTTACACTCTAAAGAGTTAAAATATTCATCATCATATTCATGTACTGTATATTAGCCCAAGTTTAAACAACTAGAGAATGTAGAAAAATGTGTTTTGACTGTTTTGCCTGGAATTGTGGACAAAAACTATAAAGACATCTGTAGTTTCGCGTCTGAGGGGTGAAACTGTCATCAAATGGTGGTCCGTGGCTCAAATTCTGAATAAACAGTGGGCCCTGGTATCAAAAAGGTTGAAAACCACTGTTCTAGTGGTATGTCGTTTTTTTTTAGGCCTTGTCAATTTTGCATTTACATATTTTCCATTCTCTCTGGGACGATTTGCATGTGAAATGATGTGCAATCCTCCAGGACTTGTTTCCATGCGAAGGGGACACATTCCTGGGCTGTCCAGTCCAGGGTGAGCGGATGTAACATGTCCCATTTGGGGGGGGGGGGGGGGCAAGAGAACATGTTGGACGGGCAAGAGAAAATGGTATGGTTGCAGCTTCATCGCCCGTGCCGCACCCATACCATTTTCAGTTCCAGGACTTTTATTAGTCAAGTAAAGCATCAATAATAACATCAGTTGTTGTTGAAGTTGCAACAGACACGCAGCATACATAAAGCTAAAGGTCTGACTCAGAGAGTTTTCTGTTTTCAATGATGAAATGCTGTTGGTTTAGTGGTGACACAGCTGTAGTTAGTTAGTAGCAGTAGTAGTGTTTCACATCATTTTAAACATAAGCACTTTGATTTGAAATATCTTGGGTTGTTTTGCATGGCATCGTGTTTGGGGGGGCAGACTGGGTATTTAGGGGTGCATTGCCCCCCCCATGGCCATGCCTCGATCCGCCCCTGAGCTCGGCGGTGCTGCAGCCCAGCCAGGATCAGAACAGAGAGGTCATTTGCCAGTCAAATGGAGTTTCCGTCTGTTCCCTTTTATAGCTCATTGCTGGTTGCACTGCCCTGGTGGTATCCTCCAGATCAGGGGTCTGGGGACCACCAGTGGTCCTTGAGAGGGTTCCAGGTGGTCCCCAGGCTAAATGGTGGAAAGTTGGTTAACCAGATGTAACTCTTGAGAATGTGAAAAATGAAGCACCTGACTATAAGCCTGGTGCGGCTTATATTCAGGTGCGGCTTATAATGCAGAAATTACGGTACTCACCAGAACAAACAGCGCTTGTGCGATTAGAAAGACTACTTTCCATAGTGGACACACTCCGAGCCCCACATCACACATACCAGATCGGTGGTGCCAACACCTTTTTTTAGTTGAGAGAGATACTTTCAAAATGACAGGTTCAACAAGATCTACACATCAAAGAATGTGATTAATCCATTTCAAGGGCCCCAGAAAGTGGGGGCTTTGAAGTAGTGGTGATGGTGTTTTTTACTGTTATACAGTTTTCACGGTAAATGTAAGGTTGCCAGTTCAAAACCTAGGCTCCCGCCGTGTTAGTTGTCAAAGTGTCCTTGAGCAAGACACTGAACCCCTAATTGCTCCTGATGTGATAGTACAGGGGTGGCCAACCGATCACAGACTAAGAGCCACGTTTTTCATTGTGTTACTGCAAAGAGCCACATCAAAGAGGATTCCAGGTGGTCCCCAGGCTAAATGATGGAAAGCTGGTTAGCCAGATGTAACTCTTTGAGAGCGTAAACATGAAACCAAATGGACCCGCAAGGGTCCATTTGGTTTCATGTTTACGCTCTCAAGAGTTAAAATATTCATCATGTGAATTAGCCCCAAGTCTACACAACTAGAGAATGTAGAAGATTAATGGTCATTTTGATCTGTATGTTTGACTGTTTTGTTTTCTCTGAAATCCAGCCTGGAATTGTTGACAAAAGTAAACAAAATCTTTAGCTTTGGGATCTGTGGAGCTAAAATGTCATCAAATGGTAGTCCATGGCTCAAATTCTGAATAAATGGTGGGCCCTGGTATAAAAAAAAGGTTTTTGATGGTTTCATGTGGAAGCCCCTTAAGAGCCACATGTAACCAGCTGAAGAGCCGCATGCGGCTCGCGAGCCGCGGGTTGGCCACCCCTGTGATAGTAGGTACCTTGCATGGTTTCCATTGTCATCAGGGTGTGAATGGCTGAACATGGGCGGCTGTGGCTCAGGAGGTAGAGCAGGTCGTCCAATGACCCGTGGGTCGGCGGTTCGAATCCCGGCTCCTCCTGTCTACGTGTCGAAGTGTCCTTGGGCAAGACACTGAACCCTAAACTGCCTCCAATGAGTTGGTTGGTGTTCAGCTTGTTGCCACTATTGGTGTGTGAATGTGTGAAGTTTAGGACGCTGAGCGTTGACTGTTCACCACTTCACCTCCCAATGTATGAATGAATGGACCATTGTAAAGCGCTTTGAGCACTTGGAAAAGCGCTATGAAATGCAATCCATTATGATGCACAATCTATATGTAAAGCGCCCTGGATAGAGGTGATATAAATAACACCATTCACCAGTGTCCAGCTGCATGGATGAGCTCTGGACTGCCATCGATCCATGTGTACAGCATGATGAACAACCTCATCCTCTAGTTACTGTAAACGCAGCAAAGAAGATTTACTAGAGCGTATAGGACCATGCCAGAGCCGTCTAAATGGAAAGAGTTGCGCCATCGAGGGTACAGGGAGCAGCCCCTGGGTCACGTTGGTCATGTACTAGCTCAGGGGGTTTCAACCAGTGGTCCAGGGACCACCAGTGGTCCCTGAGAGGGTTCCAGGTGGTCCCCAGGCTAAATGATGGAAAGTTGGTTAACCAGATGTAACTCTTTGAGAGCGTAAACATGAAACCAAATGGACCCTTGCGGGTCCATTTGGTTTCATGTTTACACTCTCAAGAGTTAAAATGTTCATCATGTGAATTAGCCCAAATCTACACAACTACAAAAACATGTAAACAAAACCCCAGTGCTCTAAATTCTTCTGTGCATGGATTATAATCTGACGAATGAACAAATTTACCAATGGACCTGTAAGGGTCCATTTGTTTACCAGCATTACATCATTTAGCTGGGGACCTCCTGGAATCCTCTCAAGGACCACTGGTGGTCCCCGGAGCACTGGTTGAAAACCACAGGTCTACCACAAAGTGTTGCAAGTCTGTGTGATTCCTTTGGTAGTAGAACATTTTATATTTGCTGTTGTACAATGTAAGTACTGTGAGTTATTTTAGTGCTCACTAGAGACGCAATATCGTCATTTTTCTAAGAAGAACTAATCAGATTTTCAGGAGTATGGTTGGTAAATAGATATCCGTTCCTTTGTCAGATTATAATCCATGCATAGAAGGATTTGGAGGACTGGGGTTTTTGTTTATATACTGTATTTTTGTGATGATGCATAGACCTAAAATTTAAATGCTAAGGCTTTATGCACCATTGCGTCAGTGTCTAGGCTCTGACTATTGGTTGATTGAGAGACTGGATGCAGTTGTCCTGAATCAGTGGTTTTCAAACCTTTTCGATATCAGGGCCCACTATTTATTCAGTATTTTAGCCACGGACCACCATTTGATGACATTTTATCCCCACAGACCCTCAAAACTAAAGATTTCTTTTGCTTTTGTCCACAATTCCAGGTTGGATTTGGGAAACCAAACAGTCCAACATACAGATCAAAATGACCATTAATCTTCTACATTCTCTAGTTGTGTAGACTTGGGATAATTCACATGATGAATATTTTAACTCTTGAGAGCGTAAACATGAAACCATTTGGTTTCATGTTTACGCTCTCAAAAGAGTTACATCTGGTTAACCAACTGACCATCATTTAGCCTGGGGACCACCTGGAACCCTCTCAACTAAGGACCACTGGTGGTCCCCGGAACACTGCTTGAAAACCACTGTCCGAAAGCACCAACATGTGCTCCCATTTCACATCCAGTGACATCACCCAGTGATGTCATTAAGGCACATAAACAAGATTTAACAAACTGGCGGCCAGAACGGCTACTTTAAGCTAGCCCCAAGGATTATGTTGTTAAAAGAATTAAGCCTCTATTTTGTTGCACAGTGGGGAAGTGGGGAAATCTAATTTGGAAGCAGCGTTTGCTATACTACTTATTTTGTAGTGTACTTCTTCAGTGTATAACAGTTGTTTGGGTTAGTCAAGCTAAAAACAAATGCAAAACAAAAGCCTTCCTATAATTTAAATCACACCTGTGTGAACTGAGCGTTGCAGCTATGCGAATTGTTGTAGTTACTCTACTGTACTTGGCTCTATACTTTGTATTTTCAGGGAAAAGATTTAATGTAGGAATGTGGCCAGGGGGAAAGTTCTTGTGTAGTTCTTGCATGTATAAATCTGTCAAGATAAATGGCCGGGGGGGTTCTCGGAATGTCCATAGACTCCAGACCCCTAGGAAGCTTTTCATGCTCGGACAGACACAGTAACGCACATATACGAAAATGAAAGCCTGGGTGTCGAGGCTAGTACATACAGTATAGTAGCCTACGTAGGGACACTACCAAGCCTGGGTGTCGAGGCTAGTACATACAGTATAGTAGCCTACGTAGGGACACTACCAAGCCTGGGTGTCGAGGCTAGTACATACAGTATAGTAGCCTACGTAGGGACACTATGAAGCCTGGGTGTCGAGGCTAGTACATACAGTATAGTGGCCTACGTAGGGACACTATGAAGCCTGGGTGTCGAGGCTAGTACATACAGTATAGTAGCCTACGTAGGGACACTACGAAGCCTGGGTGTCGAGGCTAGTACATACAGTATAGTAGCCTACGTAGGGACACTATGAAGCCTGGGTGTCGAGGCTAGTACATACAGTATAGTAGCCTATGTAGGGACACTATGAAGCCTGGGTGTTGAGGCTAGTACATACAGTATAGTAGCCTACGTAGGGACACTCACAGCTACATAACGGTAATGGACCACACCGCTCAGAAACACATCAAGTACGATGACAGGCCACACACACACACACACACACACACACACACACACACACACACACACACACACACACACACACACACACACACACACACACACACACACACACACACACACACACACCTTTGTATGCGGGGTCAGCGTGTCCTGGAGGTTGTATGTATTCATGTCTCTGTTTTGACATTCAGACATGGTAAACCTGACAGTCTGTCATTACTCCACACACAGTGTGTCAGTGTCACAAGTATTAAAGGGGAACTCCACCCATTTTAAATATTTTACTATGTCATTGATGTATCTTCAAGGTGTTGGGTGGACATGATAAAAACGTTCCCCTCATTCTGTGTTCCCAAGAAATGGAGGTCTGAAGAAAACCACTAACAATAGATTTCTTTAGACGCTTCTTTTTCTGAGAGTGTACAAATGGAACCAAATGAACCCGTTAGGGTTCATTTGGTTGCATTTGTACGCTCTCAGAAAAAAATATGAAAATGGGTGGAATTCCCCTTTAAGTAACGTAATATTTTCTAAGAGGTCATAAGTAAAGTAATCTTGTCCAACACTGATGCTGACAGGCTGCAGTCGTGACCCAGTAAGAAACCGTCGCGGCCACGTTGCTCTCTCTGTATATTTTCTGTGTCACTGTGATGAATGATTCCACCAGGATTAATTAACTCATTTACCGCGATCGCATCTTCTTTGTTTTCTCCCCATTGCCACGGCTCAAACCAGTGAGATCGGTAAAAAACCCTTATTTTGAAGCTCAGATCTCCTAAACAGGATGTGCTGTTTCTGTCATGCTGTTTCTGTTGTCTTGGCTGACCGGTCTTCTGACGATCTCAGCAAAAACATCCGGGTCACAAGTCAGGAAGAGCCGTGTAGCGCTAGTTGATTTACCAATGCGACAACACCATTCAGAGGGAAAACACAGGAGAGCCGTTTGAATGCATTGGATTGAATGGGTGTGAATGGGACAAAAAAAAAAGTTGTCGCCAATTCTGTTCCAAATGAAAGTCAGCAACGGGATCATTATCAGACGATGCGCTCGGACTAATAGTTGGATTAAAGAATGAAATCTACATTTCGTCGTGATACGAGCCGTCGTCGTGACCGGCGGGCGTAATCTAACGGGAAATCCACGAGCAGCACGAGAACGGCGTCAAGAGAATTAAGTAGGTTAACCAACAACCCAAACATGAGACACTGAGGGGTGCTAAATACAGACATATTTATTGGTCTCTCAGTTCACTGTTCACAGCATACTGTATTTACATTTTGTTAATGAATGCATAAACTAAGATGTAGAACCTGATGAATAATGCATTGGCCATGCCTACTTGATGAATTCGTTAAAAAAAGCTAAAAAGGAGGGAGGTTATTTCTTTGATGTAGAGATCTAGCAGCATCAGCATCCTCTTCTACAGTACGCCTGGCTGGTCTGCTAGTGATTAAAGGGAAATTAAAAAAGAGGTCCAGTTGTTATTTTGTAAAATAAAACTCCTCGTGGGTTGTACTCGTTTAGAATGTACCTATGGGATGTTATTTATACATTGCTCCAAAATGCATTTTTCTTTTTTGCTATATTATTATTTATAATCCTATCATGGGGCAGCTGTGGCTCAGGAGGTAGAGCAGGTCGGCCAATGATCCAGTGGTCGGCGGTTCGATTCCCGGCTCCTCCTGTCTACATGTGGAAGTGTCCTTGGGCAAGACACTGAACCCCACCTTGCCTCCAGTGGTTGAACCATTGGTGTGTGAATGTGTGAAGTTTAGTACGCTGAGCGTTGACTGTTCGCCGCTCTACTTCACAATGTATGAATGAATGGACCATTGTAAGCGCTTTGAGTATACACGCTGTGCATAGAAAAGCGCTATAAAAATGCAATCTATTATTATTATTATTATTATTATTATTATTATTATTATATATTCTCTCGCCGCCATGTCAATAGTCTGTTGACACTCATACTTTCACTTTTTTTTGTTCAACAGGGGTTTTTTTTTTTGGTTCAGCAAGGGTTGAGCCGTAAACCATCCCCCCCCCCCCCCCCCCCCCCCAGCTGAACCATGGCTGAGTTAATATATAGCAAAAACTGCATTTTTGGAGTGATGTAAACAGGTGAATTCGAACAGCATCCCACATCCCATTCTGAGCTTATATTGGGGTAAGGAAATGGACAATAAGGAAACACAAAATAAACCAAAAGTGTTCACGTATGTATTAAAAGTGTTATTTTATCAGGGTGTGCTGCTGTATGTTATGTTGCGTTTTGTTGTTCGATTCGGCCGAAAAGCTCACCAATTTTTGTCTTTCCGGGCGGCGGCGGCCCGTCTCACCGACGCCGCCCACGTCGGCCGATGTCGCCCGTTCTCGCTTTATCATCGCCCACCGTACCACGCCGTTAAAACGTAGGGTAAGAGCCTAACAGGCAGGTTGGACGACACACTGCGCTGCTCATGATGATGTGTGATAGGAAACATATTACCGCTGTAATGAAAATGTGGCTTAAAAAGGGATTAGCGAGCATCTTGTTAATGGAACAAAAATGAAAGCTGATGGTCCGTGGGGATTTCTTTCACCAAGTGGTCAAAGGGCTTTTCAGTGCACTGAATGTGGAGCCGTCAGACAGACAGACAGACAGACAGACAGACAGACAGACAGAACAGCACCGTCTCCATTCAAACGTGACAATAAAAAGGTCATTTCCAAGATGAAGACGGGTGTTCAAGGACTTTCTTTGGATAGGTGTGTAGACTTGCAGATCTGAACTCAAAGTTCCAAACCCTGCTGTTTTAGACTTAATGCAGTTAATCTGGTTGAACTTATTTTGTCCTGACACTAGATTCTAGTTTCTGGCACTAGGTTCTAGTTTCTGACACTACATTCTAGTTTTTGACACTAGATTGTAGTTTCTGGCACTAAGTTCTAGTTTCTAGTTTCTGATGCTGAATTCTGATGCTAGGTTGTAATTTCTGATACTAGGTTCTAATTTCTGACACTAGGTTCTAGTTTCTGACGCTAGATTCTAGTTTCTGACGCTAGATTCTAGTTTCTGACGCTAGATTCTAGTTTCTGACGCTAGATTCTAGTTCTTGACACTAGATTCTAGTTCCTGGCGCTAAATTCTAGTTTCCAACACCAGATTCTAGTTTCTGACACTAGATTCTAGTTTCTAACACTAGATTCTAGTTTCTGACAATAGATTCTAGTTTCTGACACTACATTCTAGTTTTTCTGAAAAATCTATGTTCCTGTGTCAGTGATGATCAACTTATTTCAAGCCAAGGACCCCCTGAATTATCTCTAACCTCATAGACCTACAAGCCCATAGCACGTCACCGTGTGTGTGTGTGTGTGTGTGTGTGTGTGTGTGTGTGTGTGTGTGTGTGTGTGTGTGTGTGTGTGTGTGTGTGTGTGTGTGTGTGCGCGCTATGAGTATATGAGTAATAATCATTGGTCTGGGTATTAGAAAGCTCCAATAATATCCTAAATGGACAGCATTGAGACGTGAGCCTTCAAATAAATAAAAGAACAAACTGCATGAATATCTTCCCGTTTATCTTACGGGTCAGAGGAGGAAACAACACGACGGCATTCATAGAAATCACAGCCCATGATAAAACAAGCACCGTTCTGCCCCGAGGGGGGCACCGTCCTATAA
>CM076987.1:3943777-3956277 GCA_039105355.1 Benthosema pterotum
CCTCCTAATTTCACCCTGTGGATCTTTTGTAAATGTCACTTAAATAGGCAAGTAGAGAAAGAAAGAAATATTATTAGCTTAGTCCTCACAAACTCTCTCTCTGTCCTTTGGTGTTCTATTCCTCTTTCTACTGGAATTACAACTTGCAACTGCGGGAGCAATGAACAAAAGAAAATGTGGTAGTACATTCTATATACAAATTAGTTAAAGGGGAATTCCACCCATGTTCAAAATTTTCCTGAAAAGGGGTCTGAAAGAAAAATCATTAACATGGTGAAATACATCTTGATGATGTCATCAGATGTATTTCACCATGTTAATGATTTTTTCAGACCTCCAATTTTAGGAAATACAGAATTAAAGGAACTTTTTTTTTACCATGTCCATACAACATCTCTAAGGTACATTAATGACATATTAAAATGTTGAAAATGGGTGGACTTCCCCTTTAACGTGAATCATGCATAATCTAAGAACACAATAGTAGGAAATCTGTCTGCCAGCACTCAAAACAACAGTGATAGGATATCTCTGTTGGTGCATTGCATACAGCCGTAGATGGCCCAGGCTAGGGCAAAGTACTGCTGCAAGTGCTATGGGCTGCGAGGTGTGTTTTCAGACTGAGAGGTGTGTTTTCAGACTGAGAGGTGTGTTTTCAGACTGAGAGGTGTGTTTTCAGACTGAGAGGTGTGTTTTCAGACTGAGAGGAGAGGTGTGTTTTCAGACTGAGAGGTGTGTTTTCAGACTGAGAGGAGAGGTGTGTTTTCAGACTGAGAGGTGTGTTTTCAGACTGAGAGGTGTGTTTTCAGACTGAGAGGTGTGTTTTCAGACTGAGAGGAGAGGTGTGTTTTCAGACTGAGAGGTGTGATTTCAGACTGAGAGGTGTGTTTTCAGACTGAGAGGAGAGGTGTGTTTTCAGACTGAGAGGAGAGGTGTGTTTTCAGACTGAGAGGTGTGTTTTCAGACTGAGAGGAGAGGTGTGTTTTCAGACTGAGAGGAGAGGTGTGTTTTCAGACTGAGAGGTGTGTTTTCAGACTGAGAGGTGTGTTTTCAGACTGAGAGGAGTGTTTTTCAGACTGAGAGGTGTGTTTTCAGACTGAGAGGAGTGTTTTCAGACTGAGAGGTGTGTTTTCAGACTGAGAGGTGTGTTTTCAGACTGAGAGGTGTGATTTCAGTCTGAGAGGAGAGGTGTGTTTTCAGACTGAGAGGTGTGTTTTCAGACTGAGAGGAGAGGTGTGTTTTCAGACTGAGAGGTGTGTTTTCAGTCTGAGAGGAGAGGTGTGTTTTCAGACTGAGAGGAGAGGTGTGTTTTCAGACTGAGAGGAGTGTTTTCAGACTGAGAGGTGTGTTTTCAGACTGAGAGGAGTGTTTTCAGACTGAGAGGAGTGTTTTCAGACTGAGAGGAGTGTTTTCAGACTGAGAGGTGTGATTTCAGTCTGAGAGGAGAGGTGTGTTTTCAGACTGAGAGGTGTGTTTTCAGACTGAGAGGAGAGGTGTGTTTTCAGACTGAGAGGTGTGTTTTCAGACTGAGAGGAGAGGTGTGTTTTCAGACTGAGAGGAGAGGTGTGTTTTCAGACTGAGAGGTGTGTTTTCAGACTGAGAGGAGTGTTTTCAGACTGAGAGGAGTGTTTTCAGACTGAGAGGTGTGATTTCAGACTGAGAGGAGAGGTGTGTTTTCAGACTGAGAGGTGTGATTTCAGACTGAGAGGAGAGGTGTGTTTTCAGACTGAGAGGAGAGGTGTGTTTTCAGACTGAGAGGAGAGGTGTGTTTTCAGACTGAGAGGAGAGGTGTGTTTTCAGACTGAGAGGTGTGTTTTCAGACTGAGAGGAGAGGTGTGTTTTCAGACTGAGAGGAGAGGTGTGTTTTCAGACTGAGAGGAGAGGTGTGTTTTCAGACTGAGAGGAGAGGTGTGTTTTCAGACTGAGAGGTGTGTTTTCAGACTGAGAGGAGAGGTGTGTTTTCAGACTGAGAGGAGAGGTGTGTTTTCAGACTGAGAGGAGAGGTGTGTTTTCAGACTGAGAGGAGAGGTGTGTTTTCAGACTGAGAGGTGTGTTTTCAGACTGAGAGGTGTGTTTTCAGACTGAGAGGTGTGTTTTCAGACTGAGAGGTGTGTTTTCAGACTGAGAGGTGTGTTTTCAGACTGAGAGGTGTGTTTTCAGACTGAGAGGAGAGGTGTGTTTTCAGACTGAGAGGTGTGTTTTCAGACTGAGAGGTGTGTTTTCAGACTGAGAGGAGAGGTGTGTTTTCAGACTGAGAGGAGAGGTGTGTTTTCAGACTGAGAGGAGAGGTGTGTTTTCAGACTGAGAGGTGTGTTTTCAGACTGAGAGGAGAGGTGTGTTTTCAGACTGAGAGGAGAGGTGTGTTTTCAGACTGAGAGGAGAGGTGTGTTTTCAGACTGAGAGGAGAGGTGTGTTTTCAGACTGAGAGGTGTGTTTTCAGACTGAGAGGAGAGGTGTGTTTTCAGACTGAGAGGTGTGTTTTCAGACTGAGAGGTGTGTTTTCAGACTGAGAGGAGAGGTGTGTTTTCAGACTGAGAGGTGTGTTTTCAGACTGAGAGGTGTGTTTTCAGACTGAGAGGTGTGTTTTCAGACTGAGAGGTGTGTTTTCAGACTGAGAGGAGAGGTGTGTTTTCAGACTGAGAGGTGTGTTTTCAGACTGAGAGGAGAGGTGTGTTTTCAGTCTGAGAGGAGAGGTGTGTTTTCAGACTGAGAGGAGAGGTGTGTTTTCAGACTGAGAGGAGAGGTGTGTTTTCAGACTGAGAGGAGTGTTTTCAGACTGAGAGGTGTGTTTTCAGTCTGAGAGGAGAGGTGTGTTTTCAGACTGAGAGGAGAGGTGTGTTTTCAGACTGAGAGGAGAGGTGTGTTTTCAGACTGAGAGGAGAGGTGTGTTTTCAGACTGAGAGGAGAGGTGTGTTTTCAGACTGAGAGGTGTGTTTTCAGACTGAGAGGAGAGGTGTGTTTTCAGTCTGAGAGGAGAGGTGTGTTTTCAGACTGAGAGGAGAGGTGTGTTTTCAGACTGAGAGGAGAGGTGTGTTTTCAGACTGAGAGGTGTGTTTTCAGACTGAGAGGTGTGTTTTCAGACTGAGAGGTGTGTTTTCAGACTGAGAGGAGAGGTGTGTTTTCAGACTGAGAGGAGAGGTGTGTTTTCAGACTGAGAGGTGTGTTTTCAGACTGAGAGGAGAGGTGTGTTTTCAGACTGAGAGGAGAGGTGTGTTTTCAGACTGAGAGGTGTGTTTTCAGACTGAGAGGTGTGTTTTCAGACTGAGAGGTGTGTTTTCAGACTGAGAGGTGTGTTTTCAGACTGAGAGGAGAGGTGTGTTTTCAGACTGAGAGGAGAGGTGTGTTTTCAGACTGAGAGGAGAGGTGTGTTTTCAGACTGAGAGGAGAGGTGTGTTTTCAGACTGAGAGGAGTGTTTTCAGACTGAGAGGTGTGTTTTCAGACTGAGGTGTGTTTTCAGACTGAGAGGAGAGGTGTGTTTTCAGACTGAGAGGTGTGATTTCAGACTGAGAGGTGTGTTTTCAGACTGAGAGGAGAGGTGTGTTTTCAGACTGAGAGGTGTGTTTTCAGACTGAGAGGTGTGTTTTCAGACTGAGAGGTGTGTTTTCAGACTGAGAGGAGAGGTGTGTTTTCAGACTGAGAGGAGAGGTGTGTTTTCAGACTGAGAGGTGTGTTTTCAGACTGAGAGGTGTGTTTTCAGACTGAGAGGTGTGTTTTCAGACTGAGAGGAGAGGTGTGTTTTCAGACTGAGAGGAGAGGTGTGTTTTCAGACTGAGAGGAGAGGTGTGTTTTCAGACTGAGAGGAGAGGTGTGTTTTCAGACTGAGAGGTGTGTTTTCAGACTGAGAGGTGTGTTTTCAGACTGAGAGGAGAGGTGTGTTTTCAGACTGAGAGGAGAGGTGTGTTTTCAGACTGAGAGGTGTGTTTTCAGACTGAGAGGTGTGTTTTCAGACTGAGAGGAGAGGTGTGTTTTCAGACTGAGAGGAGAGGTGTGTTTTCAGACTGAGAGGTGTGTTTTCAGACTGAGAGGAGAGGTGTGTTTTCAGACTGAGAGGTGTGTTTTCAGACTGAGAGGTGTGATTTCAGACTGAGAGGTGTGTTTTCAGACTGAGAGGTGTGTTTTCAGACTGAGAGGTGTGTTTTCAGACTGAGAGGAGAGGTGTGTTTTCAGACTGAGAGGAGAGGTGTGTTTTCAGACTGAGAGGTGTGTTTTCACACTGAGAGGTGTGTTTTCAGACTGAGAGGAGAGGTGTGTTTTCAGACTGAGAGGTGTGTTTTCAGACTGAGAGGAGAGGTGTGTTTTCAGACTGAGAGGTGTGTTTTCAGACTGAGAGGTGTGATTTCAGACTGAGAGGTGTGTTTTCAGACTGAGAGGTGTGTTTTCAGACTGAGAGGAGAGGTGTGTTTTCAGACTGAGAGGTGTGTTTTCAGACTGAGAGGAGAGGTGTGTTTTCAGACTGAGAGGAGAGGTGTGTTTTCAGACTGAGAGGTGTGTTTTCAGACTGAGAGGTGTGTTTTCAGACTGAGAGGAGAGGTGTGTTTTCAGACTGAGAGGTGTGTTTTCAGACTGAGAGGTGTGTTTTCAGACTGAGAGGTGTGTTTTCAGACTGAGAGGAGAGGTGTGTTTTCAGACTGAGAGGAGAGGTGTGTTTTCAGACTGAGAGGTGTGTTTTCAGACTGAGAGGTGTGTTTTCAGACTGAGAGGAGAGGTGTGTTTTCAGACTGAGAGGAGAGGTGTGTTTTCAGACTGAGAGGTGTGTTTTCAGACTGAGAGGTGTGTTTTCAGACTGAGAGGTGTGTTTTCAGACTGAGAGGTGTGTTTTCAGACTGAGAGGTGTGTTTTCAGACTGAGAGGAGAGGTGTGTTTTCAGACTGAGAGGAGAGGTGTGTTTTCAGACTGAGAGGTGTGTTTTCAGACTGAGAGGTGTGTTTTCAGACTGAGAGGAGAGGTGTGTTTTCAGACTGAGAGGAGAGGTGTGTTTTCAGACTGAGAGGTGTGTTTTCAGACTGAGAGGTGTGTTTTCAGACTGAGAGGTGTGTTTTCAGACTGAGAGGAGAGGTGTGTTTTCAGACTGAGAGGTGTGTTTTCAGACTGAGAGGTGTGTTTTCAGACTGAGAGGAGAGGTGTGTTTTCAGACTGAGAGGTGTGTTTTCAGACTGAGAGGAGAGGTGTGTTTTCAGACTGAGAGGAGAGGTGTGTTTTCAGACTGAGAGGAGAGGTGTGTTTTCAGACTGAGAGGTGTGATTTCAGACTGAGAGGTGTGTTTTCAGACTGAGAGGAGAGGTGTGTTTTCAGACTGAGAGGAGAGGTGTGTTTTCAGACTGAGAGGTGTGTTTTCAGACTGAGAGGTGTGTTTTCAGACTGAGAGGTGTGTTTTCAGACTGAGAGGTGTGTTTTCAGACTGAGAGGTGTGTTTTCAGACTGAGAGGAGAGGTGTGTTTTCAGACTGAGAGGAGAGGTGTGTTTTCAGACTGAGAGGTGTGTTTTCAGACTGAGAGGTGTGTTTTCAGACTGAGAGGAGAGGTGTGTTTTCAGACTGAGAGGAGAGGTGTGTTTTCAGACTGAGAGGAGAGGTGTGTTTTCAGACTGAGAGGTGTGTTTTTCAGACTGAGAGGAGTGTTTTCAGACTGAGAGGTGTGTTTTCAGACTGAGAGGTGTGTTTTCAGACTGAGAGGAGAGGTGTGTTTTCAGACTGAGAGGAGAGGTGTGTTTTCAGACTGAGAGGTGTGTTTTCAGACTGAGAGGTGTGTTTTCAGACTGAGAGGTGTGTTTTCAGACTGAGAGGTGTGATTTCAGACTGAGAGGTGTGTTTTCAGACTGAGAGGTGTGTTTTCAGACTGAGAGGAGAGGTGTGTTTTCAGACTGAGAGGTGTGTTTTCAGACTGAGAGGAGAGGTGTGTTTTCAGACTGAGAGGTGTGATTTCAGACTGAGAGGAGAGGTGTGTTTTCAGACTGAGAGGTGTGTTTTCAGACTGAGAGGTGTGTTTTCAGACTGAGAGGTGTGTTTTCAGACTGAGAGGTGTGTTTTCAGACTGAGAGGTGTGTTTTCAGACTGAGAGGTGTGTTTTCAGACTGAGAGGAGAGGTGTGTTTTCAGACTGAGAGGTGTGTTTTCAGACTGAGAGGAGAGGTGTGTTTTCAGACTGAGAGGAGAGGTGTGTTTTCAGACTGAGAGGAGAGGTGTGTTTTCAGTCTGAGAGGAGAGGTGTGTTTTCAGACTGAGAGGAGTGTTTTCAGACTGAGAGGTGTGTTTTCAGACTGAGAGGTGTGATTTCAGACTGAGAGGTGTGTTTTCAGACTGAGAGGTGTGTTTTCAGACTGAGAGGAGAGGTGTGTTTTCAGACTGAGAGGAGAGGTGTGTTTTCAGACTGAGAGGAGAGGTGTGTTTTCAGACTGAGAGGAGAGGTGTGTTTTCAGACTGAGAGGAGAGGTGTGTTTTCAGACTGAGAGGTGTGTTTTCAGACTGAGAGGTGTGTTTTCAGACTGAGAGGTGAGGTGTGTTTTCAGACTGAGAGGAGAGGTGTGTTTTCAGACTGAGAGGTGTGTTTTCAGACTGAGAGGAGAGGTGTGTTTTCAGACTGAGAGGAGAGGTGTGTTTTCAGACTGAGAGGAGAGGTGTGTTTTCAGACTGAGAGGAGAGGTGTGTTTTCAGACTGAGAGGAGAGGTGTGTTTTCAGACTGAGAGGTGTGTTTTCAGACTGAGGTGTGTTTTCAGACTGAGAGGAGAGGTGTGTTTTCAGACTGAGAGGTGTGTTTTCAGACTGAGAGGAGAGGTGTGTTTTCAGACTGAGAGGTGTGTTTTCAGTCTGAGAGGAGAGGTGTGTTTTCAGACTGAGAGGTGTGTTTTCAGACTGAGAGGTGTGTTTTCAGACTGAGAGGTGTGTTTTCAGACTGAGAGGTGTGTTTTCAGACTGAGAGGTGTGATTTCAGACTGAGAGGTGTGTTTTCAGACTGAGAGGTGTGTTTTCAGACTGAGAGGAGAGGTGTGTTTTCAGACTGAGAGGAGAGGTGTGTTTTCAGACTGAGAGGTGTGTTTTCAGACTGAGAGGTGTGTTTTCAGACTGAGAGGTGTGTTTTCAGACTGAGAGGTGTGTTTTCAGACTGAGAGGTGTGTTTTCAGACTGCGGTGGAGGAAGATTGGGATTTGGTTATCTGAATTTCCCTGTTTCCCTCAAGGAGGATCGACCTAGGAGAAGTCGCGAAGGCACCTACGGGGGAGTCCACATTGGCTCATGGGAGGAAACAGACATGCGCAGTACATTCCAGGAAGTTTGACGCTTGCAAACCATGCATGCCATTGGTCTCTTGGATGGTTTGACTTCCTGGTCTGTACTGAGCATGTCTGTTTCCTCCCATGAACCAATGTGGACTCCCCCGTGGGTGCCTTCGCTTCATCTCCTGGATTGGATACTCCTTGGTTTCCCTTCCTCTGTCCTGTTTGATTTCCCTGAGGTCTCAGTGGGATGTTGATGGTTGGTGGGTCAGATAGCGGTCAGATAGCAGTGGTTGGTTTGTAGCATTGTGTGTTTGAATGGGAATCAGGTGGCGGGACAGGACAGTGGTTCAGTCTGTCCATGTGAGAGAGCTCCCTCTATCAGTGTTGCCAACTTAGTGCATTTGTCGCTATATTATAGCTTTTTTCCAGACCCCTCTAGCGTCAAAAATTAGTGAAAAACTCCTGGCGTGTGAAATGAAGTGCTGCGCCGTGCCTGTGTCTGTGCCTGTGTCTGTCCCTGCCTGCATGGAGTCTGAATGGGAACGTCCCATTGTGCTTGTTTCTCTGGACGTGGCAACATGCCGCCTGAACGTCCCATTGTGCTTGTTTCTCTGGACGTGGCAACATGCCGCCTGACTCCACGCACGCAGCCAGACAGGCAGGCATCCACGCAGGCAGGGACGGACACATCCAGGCAGGCAGGGACGGACACACGGCAGCTTGTAAACCGTCTAAGGGAAGTGCTTTGCAGCACTTCAAAAACCCCTGGCGGGAAAATGTGGTGCTTTTTTGCTGCTGAGTTGGGGTGAAATTGGTTGACAGTAGGGATGTTAATCGACACATATTTGGAATGTCGACGTGTCGCGGCCCAATGTCGACAATCAATCGATTTTTTTAATTTATTTTTTTTAGCCCGCGGCGCCGGCGGGACCCAGCGCAAAATGTTGCGGCGCGGGCGGCATGAAAATGCCTGCGGGAGGGAGAGGTCCAAGATAAAATAAGCATCGAGCAATATATAATACCAAAATATGCATATCTGAGGAGAACGTTCCATACTGCGCTCGACAATGATCAGGCATGTTCTCAAAGCAAAGCGCATGGCAGAGCAGAGCGCAGAGCGCACCACGCAACAGACAACAGACGCGCGCCCGCACCTGGCATTCCACATTCATTAGTAGCCTAATCGACTTGATAGAGGAGTTTTCCTCTTTCGTTGCGACGGATTCCCTGCATCTTTGCTTTTTCCTGCGTCTGCTGTTAGACATGGCCAAACAACGTGAAACCGAACACAGAACACAGAACACTGACTCTCTGTCTCTGTCTCTCTCTCTCTCTCTCTCTCTCTCTCTGTCTCTCTCTCTGTCTCTCTCTCTCCGTTTCTCTCTCTCTCTCTACCATGTGAGACCTCGGTCTTGCGCAGGAGAGATAGCTTTCTCCCATGCGTAACGCTCCATTTCGGCCTCTACAGACAGAGGTGCCTGCTCGGCGAAATAAAAGTCAATCATTGCGTCCGGCCTGTTTACCTTTTTTTCGGCGGGTGCAGGCCGGGGCCGCTGCCGCCTCCTCCTCCTCCTCGGGGAAAGCCGGACTCGCGGGACAGAACGCAGGGGGAAAGGAGGACGCATTTCGGCGGGTGCAGGCCGGGGCCGCTGCCGCCTCCTCCTCCTCCTCGGGGAAAGCTGGACTCGCCGCGCAGAACGCAGGAGGAAGGAGGAGGACGCAGCACAGACGCGCGCAGCACAGACATGTTCTCACCACAGTGATAGTAGCCTAATAGGCCTACCCGAAATAAGCAATTCTCTTCCCTTGAAAACAGTAACGTTGTGACGTTTTTGAACAAGAAATTACAAAGAATACAAAATAAAAATCATTAATATAAAAAAAGAAAAAAGAGGCGATTTGTCGACTCGTACTTTTTTGTGTCGACGTCAGCACGTGTCGACAATCGTGTCGATTTCCGACTTTTTTTTCACATCCCTAGTTGACAGATGCCAGAGATAAAACCCTCGTTTTTCACCATTTTTCCTCCTATGATAGAGTCCTCCTTCGTTCCAAGAAAGGACCATTGGTAACCAAATGGACCCTTATAGATCTGTAACTCTTGAGAGCGTAAAATAACAAGCTCGTACAAGTGTAAGATAACTCTTGAAATGAAACCAAACTCTTAAAATAACTCTTAAAATGAAACCAAACGGACCCTTACGGGTCCGTTTGGTTTCATTTTACGCTCTCAAGAGTCAAGTCAAAAGTTTAAATTATATTTAAACATCTGACTTACCTAATTGTCAAGAATCTACACACATTTAGAAAATGTAGAAGATTTGCTGTTTTTGCTGATTTCCGGTTTGTGGAAAAAACTGCCCCATCCCCAACCAGCCACTTCCGGTTTGTGGAAAAAACACGCCCACGTGCATATTCACAGATTTTTGCTTTAACTCGCAGTGTATGCACGCAATTCCTAGGTGGCATTCCGTGTATAGTGTAGTACTATCAGTGAGACTGCACTGAATCACCTCAGTAAGGGATGTGAGCTGATGCTGTGTTTCGTGTCCTCGTTTAATCTCACAGCCAGGCATCGGTTTGATTGTATTCATCCCTGATTATCACCGATTCATACACTGTATGCACAGGAATAATCCAGTGTGTCTCGGACACAAAACAAACTCAGGGGTTAACAGATACGGTTTAATTCTCACTAGGGGTGCAACGGTTCCGTTATCCCACGGTTCAGTTCGTACCTCGGTACAGGGGCCACGGTTTCGGTTCGGTTTCGGTACGTTTTGCAATTTTAAAATAAAATAAATAAATAAAATCCATAATGTTTATTTTGCTTATGAGAAAAATTGAACATGAATATAAAAAAATAAATCAAGATTTCCAAAACATTAAACAACCTTGTTTTTGTCCACAATTCCAGGCTGGATTTGGGAAACCAAACAGTCCAACATACAGATCAAAATGACCATTAATCTTCTACATTCTCTAGTTGTGTAGACTTGGACTAATTCAGATGATGAATATTTTAACTCATGAGAGTGTAAAAATGAAACCAAATGGACCCGCAAGGGTCCATTTGGTTTCATTTTTACATTCTCATGAGTTACATCTGGTAAACCAACTTAGCCTGAGGACCACCTGGAGCCCTCTCAAGGACCACTGGTGGTCCCCGGACCACCTGTTGAAATCCCCTGATATACTGTATGCACAGGAATAATCCAGTGTGTCTCGGACGCAAAACAAACTCAGGGGTTAACAGATACGGTTTAATTCTCAGCGGTCATCACGGCACTGAGCTTAGAATAACACTGGTCTCTCTGCATATACATGCTTGATTAATTTTCCACACACCCTGACCTACATTTATTCTGTTTAAAGATGTCCCCTGAAGCGTGTGCACAGTGCACACACACACACACACACACACACACACACACACACACACACACACACACACACACACACACACACACACACACACACACACACACACACACACACACACACACACGGTGCCACAGCATCACTACACTCATCTCCAACATGCTGGTGTGTCTAAACATGTGGTTATCAACCTTTTTGATACTATTGATACTATTTATTCAGAATTTGAGCCACGGAGGACCACCATCTGATGACACAAAACTAAAGATTTATTTTGCTTTTGTCCACAATTCCAGGCTGGATTTGGGGAAACCAAACAGTCAAACATACAGATCAAAATGACTACCACTTTGACAACAGCCAGCTCATAAACTGTCGTCGTCGTGGGGAGAGCTTTCAGACTGAATAATGTAGTGAAACAAAGTGATAATTCAAACAGAGTGTCAGACTAGGCTCTTAGAGCCCTATAGAATATATAGAGCTCTCCATACAGTGTCTGATCTGGGGCGGATGTAACATTTCCCAATTGGGGGGGGGGTGGCATGGTTGTGGCTTCATCGCACCCACCCATACCATTTTCAGTTAGAGGACTTTTATTAGTCAAGTTAAGCATCAATAATAACATCAGTTGTTGTTGAAGTTGCAACAGACACGCAGCATGCATAAAGCTAAAGGTCTGACTCAGAGAGTTTTCTGTTTTCAATGATGAAATGCTGTTGGTTTAGTGGTGACACAGCTGTAGTTAGTTAGTAGCAGTAGTAGTGTTTCACATCATTTTAAATAGAAGCACTTTAATTTGAAATATCTTGGATTGTTTTGCATGCCATCGTGTTTGGTGGGGCAGACTGGGCATTTGGGGGGGCAACACCCCCCCCCCCCCATGACCATGCCTAGATCCGCCCCTGTGTCTGATGGCAGACAGAGGAAGGTTTATACTGCGTTGCCAGAATGTGCGTTGGCTGTGAGGGAGTGAGGTATCTGCACTCCAAGGAAGGAAGGAAGGAAGGAAGTGGGTTCAGGTTGAAGGTTCTGTCTGTCTGTCTGTTTTTTTTTACACTTCCTCTCAAACACGCTAAGGCACGGGTTTTCAAACCTTTTTCATACCAGGGCCCACCATTTATTCAACATTTCGAGCCACGGAGGACCACCATTTGATGACAGTTTAGCCCCATTTCAGACCCATTTCAGAAAAGATTTCTTCTGTTTCTATCTACAATTCCAGGCTGGATTTCGGAAACATAACAGGCAAACCTAGATCTCTAGTTGTGTAGACTTTGGGCTAATTCAGATGATGAATATTTGTACTCTTGAGAGTGTAAACATGAAACCAAATGGACCCGCACAAGGGTCCATTTGGTCCCTGGGTACTGTATAGGTCCCTGTAGCTGGGAAGTAGGACTAGGAATAGGGTCTAGTAGGACTAGGCAGAAATGCATTGTACTCGATGGCAATAGTCCATATTTATGACCTTAAATCCGTTTATTTTAGTCGTCCTTTAATAATAGTACAACATAAACATTACAGAGACGGTAGTAGTGACTGAACAACACTTTAAAACAGTTGTCGTTTTGCATATGTATCTAAAATAGCTCTTATTTGCGCCGTTCTCGTTGAAAACAATGTACTCCCGACTGCAGTTAGGACTCAGAGAGGCTCTGTATAGTCATGTGACGAACCATGTGACCAGGCTGCTCCGCTCTGGTTTTGGGTACCAAAATGAATGAATGAATGAATATCCCAACTCTCCCACTATATAAGGCTCTGGTGTTTCCCTTCCTGAAGTTGCTCCAACCCTCTTGGGAAACACAATGACATTGTCAGTGAAAATGAATGACTGTAATCAATCACAACGGGACGATGAGGACACCTTGGCTCTGTCTGTCTGTCTGTCTGTCTGTCTGTCTGT
>CM076987.1:3961277-3971277 GCA_039105355.1 Benthosema pterotum
GCTTATTGGAAATGCATATCATTCCAAACCACTAGGATCCTCAAAGCTTCGGCTGAAACCAAGACAACACAAAGCACAGCATGTAAATGTATATTCAGGGCCAGTAGCCCCAAGATTATGTGATAATCTACAGGACTTGACACTAACACTTGCCCGCTTGCCCGGGGCAAGTAAAAAAAATGGTGGGGCAAGTGAAGACTGCTACCTGGTTGCCCGATCAGGCAAGTGTGCAACTTAGTGCACTATAACACAACACAAGATACATTAGTCTTGAAGGCAGTCATTGCACTCCCTCTGTGTCTTTCCCTGCTTTCTAGATATCCACAATTCCAGGCTGGATTTGGGAAACAAAACAGGCAAATTAACATACAGATCAAAATGACCTAATCTTCTACATTCTGTAGTTGTGTAGACCTAGGCTAATTAAGATGATGAATTTTAACTCTTGAGAGTGTAAAAATGAAACCAAATGGACCCGCAAGGGTCCATTTGGTTTCATTTTTATGTTCTCAAGAGTTACATCTGGTTAACCAACTTAACTGGGGACCACCTGGAACCCTCTCAGGGACCACATGTTGAAAACCCCTGGTTTAAAGCACCCAAGTAGGAAGTAAACTTAAATGCAAAATTTACAATATATTTTTGGGGGGCAAGTGACCATGACTTGAGGGCAAGTAGAACCTGACTTTCACTTGCCCGATGGGCAAGTGTCTCGGAGACCTTAGTGTCAACCCCTGATCTATACCACGTATGTCAAACTCAAGGCCCGGGGGGAGCAAATCAGGCCCGTGATTATCTTCGGCCCACAGATGATATTTAATGACTATTAGAGCTGGTTCTCTGGTATATTGCACACACCATGAATGGTGAAACTCTGAAGAGCTTGGTGAGGATCATAGAACAGGAAACTGAGCTTTAATAATGCAGTTTTGAATCAGATTTGAATGCACGCATTTTCATCTTTGCATTGATCTTGTTATTAACAGTTTTCGTGCCGTTGAAATGGATCTACGTCTCCCGTTATCATTATGAAATACAGTAACAACTGATGCCGCTGCCGTTGAGCTACGCCTTTGATCGTTACTTACCGGCGCCGGTTTGATACGATCCCCATGCTAACAGCAGCGTGCAGCGACCGCAGCGACCATTGATAGACCATAATAAGGGACGGACCAAACCGGAACCGGAAGTGTGTGTCCGCCAACTAACTTGTCCGTGGGGAAACATGGACCGAAATATGACTTTTTGATGAAAATCGCAGGCACTGGCTACCTCAAAAATATGAAAAAGGGCTGGCACTGAGTGTTAATCATGATTTTTTTTTAGAAAAACATACTTTTGCTGTTTTCCTGGGACGTCTTCATGAACCTGTGCCCTGTGTGTTGAAACACAGTGTGGCGAGTCAGGCCCTTGACTTGTAACAGTTATATTTTGGCCCGGTGTTTATTTGAGTTTGACATCCCTGATCTATACTATAATTAAAGGAAAATTCCAGAAGGCTTGTTTTATTTCCAAAAAAAAAGTGGTCCAAGTGTTATTTCGTGAAAAAGGTCCTTATTGTCTCCAAAATAATCTTAGACTTGGGCTGTGGAATGTTGTTTGTATTCACCTATTTATCGCTGTGTCTCTCTCCACCATGTCAGTAGTGTGTGGACACACACTTTTCTCTTTTGTTGAAGTTAGAGTGGGAGTGTAAACACACTACTGATATGGTGAAGAGACAATATATAAAATGTGGAGCACTATCCTGCAGTGTTTACGAGCCATAAGGCACTCTGACTGTTTAGAACAGGGGTTTTCAACCTTTTTAATCTCAAGGACCACCATTTATTCAGGATTTGAGCCACGGACCACCACTTGAGGACAATTTAGCCCCACATAGCCCAAACCTAAAGATTTCTTTTGCTTTTGTCCATCTTCTAGTTGTGTAGACTTGGGCTAATTCAGATGATGAATATTTTGGGTCCATTTGGTTTCATTTTTACACTCTCAAGAGTTACATCTGGTTAACCAACTTAGCTGGGGACCACCTGGAATCCTCTCAGGGACCACTGGTGGTCCCCGGACCACCTGTTGAAAACCCCTGGTTTAGAAGACTATAAAAATGCTTAATGCAGTCCATTTTTAGTAGCATATCTTATTACCGTATATTCCATCCTCCTTCCTGGCCTGCGTTGACTCCAGAACCAGTTCTGGTCATTGTTCTGGCTCTGCAGTCAGTCAGTCAGTCACCACAGAACAGCTTTGATGTGGAGAAGTTGGTGCTTATGTGTGATAAACGTCCTGAAAAACAACAATCTGTGATCCTTCGAAGTCCAAAACTCTCCAAAGACATAATTCTCACATGACACACTCCTCTTTCTAAAAAACACTCCTTCCATTGGCTCATAGAGTACAAATCTCTCACGCTCGCTTTCAAAGCAACCAAAGGTACGGCACCACCATATCTTGGAAATCTCATAGCACCCTGCAAACCCTCCAGAGCAGTGGTTTTCAACCTTTTTCATACCAGGGCCCACTATTTATTCAGCATTTGAGCCACGGAGGACCATCATTTGATGACATTTTAGCCCCACAGACCCCAAAAACTAAAGATTTATTTTGCTTTGTGTCCACAAATCCAGGCTGGATTTGGATCAAAATGACCATTAATCTTCTACATTCTCTAGTTGTGTAGACTTGGGATAATTCACATGATGAATATTCTTGGGAACACTCTTGGTTTACACTCTTGGGAGTGTAAACGGGTCCATTTGGTTTCATGTTTACGCTCTCAAAGAGTTACATCTGGTTAACCAACTTTGCATCATTTAGCCTGGAGACCACCTGGAATGAACTTCCCATTGCAGTCAGAACTGCAGATTCACTCCCTATTTTCCACCACAGCCACTCCATCTCAGCCCATAGCATGTCATGAAGACGCACCCATACCATTTTCAGTTCCAGGACTTTTATTAGTCAAGTAAAGCATCAATAATAACATCAGTTGTTGTTGAAGTTGCAACAGACACGCAGCATGCATAAAGCTAAAGGTCTGACTCAGAGAGTTTTCTGTTTTCAATGATGAAATGCTGTTGGTTTAGTGGTGACACAGCTGTAGATAGTTAGTAGCAGTAGTAGTGGTTCACATCATTTTAAGTATGAGCAAAGATAACTTGAAATATCTTTGAATTTTGGGTTGTTTTGCATGCCATCATGCTTGGTGATGCAGTCAGGGCATTTAGGGGGGCATTGCCCCCCCATGTCCATGCCTAGATCCGGCATTGATAATAACCCAGATAGCAAAAATCCATTGATTCAACGTTGATTCAACGTTGAATCAATGGATTCAACATTGATTCAACGTTGATTTAACGTTGAATCAATGGATTTTGCTATCTGGGAAGTTAATCAGGGGTGTAGTGGAGGGAGGACGCGGCGGGACGGAGTCCCCTCACTTCTCTCACATCTAAAATATTTTCGGGGCAAAAATATGTTTTTTTGACATGTCAATATTTGATACAATTAGCATTGTAAACCATCTTTCTCAAAATGCTATACTTGTCTGTGTCTTTTTAATAGTGTGTATGTGTGTGTTGCGCAGATACGCACAAATGCACATGCATGTGTGCTTGCACATGTCTTAAGAGGCGTCCTCCCACTTCTAAAAGTACCACTATAACACTGCTGTTAATTAATTGATTCTTAATCGATTCTTGTTTTTTATTTAACAGTAAACTTTTTCTGTCTTCCTGGCAGACATGCAGTCCAGTGTGCAGCACTAACGCCCAGACATGGAGTCTACATCTGAATCACAGGTGGAACCTGAGAAAACCCTGGTGAGTCTGTCTGTCTGTCTGTCTGTCTGTCTGTCTGTCTGTCTGTCTGTCTGTCTGTCTGTCTGTCTGTCTGTCTGTCTGTCTGTCTGTCTGTCTGTCTGTCTGTCTGTCTGTCTGTCTGTCTGTCTGTCTGTCTGTCTGGCTGGCTGGCTGGCTGGCTGGCTGGCTGGCTGGCTGGCTGGCTGGCTCAGGGAAGTGCCCACACCTTTTTGACTTGAGAGCTACTTTCAAAATGACCAGCTCAACAAGATCTACATGTCAAAAATGTGTTCCATTACTGGGAATCCATTTCAATCCAATGTGTGTAACATGAAAACTGTTTGTATAGTTACAATTAAAAGTCTCTCTGTTCATATTTTAATAGAATACAGTATAATGTCAGTATTTGGCGCTATTCGGTATTTTTTATAGACCCAACAATATTACTCTGTATTGATTTCCAATATTGCGATAAACAGTAATACCGGTATATTGCCCACGACTAAAGACAACCTGTGTCAATGCAAACTGAGCGTTACCTCCCCTTTAATGATTTCCCTGAAGCAGTCATCGGCCTCAGGAGAGTTGCCAGGTGCTGGATGGCGGTCGCTGAAAGTGGCTTATTGTGTAATTATATTATATATTGCCTCCACAGCCTCTGTGTTCACACATAGACAGTGCAGAGGCAGCGATAAGCTTTAAAAGAATTAGACATGTATACCTGTCATCCACACCGCTGACGAATGAGCTAATTAATGCAATGCAACAGGGAAGGTTATAAAACTATCACTTCTCATTCTAGTATCCTTTTCACCAGACGGCTGTGTCTGCATGATGTTAGTGCACAATGCAATCATCGTTATGAACAAGCAGCACATTGTATGTTAGCCTAGGGCAGCCTCAGGGCAGTGGTTTTCAACAGGTTGTCCGGGGACCACCAGTGGTCCTTGAGAGGGTTCCAGGTGGTCCCCAGGCTAAATGATGGACAGTTGGTTAACCAGGTGTAACTCTTTGAGAGTGTATTATATAGAGAGATGTTGTAAATTCTGCTTAAATTTTAAATTGTGATTTGTAAATTCAACAACATTGTACCCTCTGTGTACATGATGTATCGCCATGTTTTTGAGAGAGAGAGAGAGAGAGAGAGAGAGAGAGAGAGAGGAGAGAGAGAGAGAGAGAGAGAGAGAGAGAGAGAGAGAGAGAGAGGAGAGAGAGAGAGAGAGAGAGAGAGAGAGAGAGAGAGAGGAGAGGAGAGAGAGAGGAGAGAGAGAGAGAGAGAGAGAGAGAGAGAGGAGAGGAGAGAGGAGAGAGAGAGAGAGAGAGAGAGAGAGAGAGAGAGAGAGAGAGAGAGAGAGAGAGAGAGAGAGAGAGAGAGAGAGAGAGAGAGAGAGAGGAGAGAGAGAGAGGAGAGAGAGAGAGAGAGAGAGAGAGACAGAGTCTCTGTGTCCATTTCTCTCCATTTCTCTCCGTCTGGCCCTTCTCTTCATTTAAACCAACACCACACTATGTAACACCACACTATGTAACACATGTTGTTAATGGCCTCCCTTCTCTTCATTTAAACCAACACTATGTAACACATGTTGTTAATGGCCTCCCTTCTCTTCATTTAAACCAACACCACACTATGTAACACATGTTGTTAATGGCCTCCCTTCTCTTCATTTAAACCAACACCACACTATGTAACACATGTTGTTAATGGCCTCCCTTCTCTTCATTTAAACCATTGAAACACCACACTATGTAACACATGTTGTTAATGGTCTCCCTTCTCTTCATTTAAACCAACACCACACTATGTAACACATGTTGTTAATGGCCTCCCTTCTCTTCATTTAAACCATTGAAACACCACACTATGTAACACATGTTGTTAATGGCCTCCCTTCTCTTCATTTAAACCAACACCACACTATGTAACACATGTTGTTAATGGTCTCCCTTCTCTTCATTTAAACCAACACCACACTATGTAACACATGTTGTTAATGGACTCCCTTCTCTTCATTTAAACCATTGAAACACCACACTATGTAACACATGTTGTTAATGGACTCCCTTCTATTCATTTAAACCAGGGGTTTTCAACCTTTTTGATGCCAGGGCCCACCATTTATTCAGCATTTGAGCCACGGACCACCATTTGAGGATATTTTAGCCCCCACAGACCCCAAAACTAAAGATTTCTCTTGCTTTTGTCCATCTTCTAGTTGTGTAGACTTGGGTGAATTCAGATGATGAATATTTTTACTCTTGAGAGTGTAAAAATGAAACCAAATGGACCCGCAAGGGTCCATTTGGTTTCATTTTTACGTTCTCAAGAGTTACATCTGGTTAACCAACTTAGCAGGGGACCACCTGGAACCCTCTCAGGGACCACTGGTGGTCCCCGGACCACCTGTTGAAAACCCCTGGTTTAAACCAACACCACACTATGTAACACATGTTGTTAATGGCCTCCCTTCTCTTCATTTAAACCAACACCACACTATGTAACACATGTTGTTAATGGACTCCCTTCTCTTCATTTAAACCAACACCACACTATGTAACACATGTTGTTAATGGCCTCCCTTCTCTTCATTTAAACCAACACCACACTATGTAACACATGTTGTTAATGGACTCCCTTCTCTTCATTTAAACCAACACCACACTATGTAACACATGTTGTTAATGGACTCCCTTCTCTTCATTTAAACCAACACCACACTATGTAACACATGTTGTTAATGGCCTCCCTTCTCTTCATTTAAACCAACACCACACTATGTAACACATGTTGTTAATGGACTCCCTTCTCTTCATTTAAACCAACACCACACTATGTAACACATGTTGTTAATAGACTCCCTTCTCTTCATTTAAACCAACACCACACTACTAGTAATTGGTTTCTCTGAACCCTATAGAGTTCCGCTCTGGATGTAACAGTATTTCTGTGCGTTGCTGAATGGACCAGCATGGCAGTGCAGCCTAGTGCCACACCCACAGTTAGAACTGTTGTTTCTTGGCTGGCATTCTTTTTTAGGTTTAGTCAGTCTCAGACTTTTGGCTCTAGAACTGTATACTGTATATCCCAAAACTAGGAAAGTACAAAGACACTGACAGCAGATGGTACTACAGTTCTTAAACTCTGCCCGAAGCCGACATTTTAGGCTCGGAAGAAAGCAATTTATATTGAATTGTTTTATTATGATAAAAATAATAGTCCTGTTCTGTCTGTGTATTTTCACTTTTACTTTTACTTTCACTTTTATCCCCTGTGTAGATTGCTCAAATTCTACCCAAACCCAACCAGGCCCGACCCAACATTGTAGGGTCGGGCCTAAAAACTATGCTAATTCAGTAGGTCGGGCCGGGCTTTGGGCCTGATCAGTTAGGGCCCAGTTAGGGCTGGGCTTTGGGCCTGATCAGTTAGGGCCCAGTTAGGGCCAGGCTTTGGGCCTGATCAGTTAGGGCCAGGCTTTGGGCCTGATCAGTTAGGGCCCAGTTAGGGCTTTGGGCCTGATCAGTTAGGGCCCAGTTAGGGCTGGGCTTTGGGCCTGATCAGTTAGGGCTGGGCTTTGGGCCTGATCAGTTAGGGCCCAGTTAGGGCTTTGGGCCTGATCAGTTAGGGCCCAGTTAGGGCTGGGCTTTGGGCCTGATCAGTTAGGGCCCAGTTAGGGCTGGGCTTTGGGCCTGATCAGTTAGGGCCCAGTTAGGGCCGGGCTTTGGGCCTGATCAGTTAGGGCCCAGTTAGGGCTGGGCTTTGGGCCTGATCAGTTAGGGCCCAGTTAGGGCTGGGCTTTGGGCCTGATCAGTTAGGGCCCAGTTAGGGCTGGGCTTTGGGCCTGATCAGTTAGGGCCCAGTTAGGGCCAGGCTTTGGGCCTGATCAGTTAGGGCCCAGTTAGGGCTGGGCTTTGGGCCCAGTTAGGGCCCAGTTAGGGCCCAGTTAGGACCTAGTTAGGGCCCAGTTAGGGCCGGGCCTCAATTTTCAGGCCTGTTTAGAACTCTACTACAGACTGTATGTTGCTGAAATATTAAAGTTGTGCAACAGCGTGAGCTTGTAGATCTGCTATTTTTGAAAAATCGTGAAAATGCAAGGACCACTGGGTGCTTGTGATTTGTGTTTGAAACGCTGAGGAAGGCCAGAGCGCCGAAACGCCTACGTTTCTCTAGGCATAGACCGCTGCTGTGTTATATCACGAAATAAAGGAAAATAATGAAGTTTATGTGAGTGCGGATATTTCCTCCCTACTTTAAAGGTAGGGGAAGTGATTTCACTTTTGTCAGATATCACCCAAAAAATATTTTTTTTCTGTTAAAATGCTCTATTATAAAGGTGTGGAAACCACATATGGAGTTTCCCCCTCCCCCATGTTAGCAGAGGAGCTAATAAAAGTTCCCCAGGTCACCACAATTCTCCTCCAATCAGGAGAGAGCAGCAGGTTCACAAAGTGTAGCTACTTTTGGGGGCCCCTAGTGCACCAGGCTGGTACTACACCATGAATTTATAATCACTTCCCCTACCTTTAATATAACAAGGGAAATTAAAAGCACTGGTCGGACTTGGAGCTTGTTTACATTTTCTATTAATCAGTAAAACCCTCCATGCATGGTTCTGTGACGGCCGGGACAGCAGAAAGGATGGGCAGAGCGTTAAACACTCCATGCATGTTTCTGTGAAGGCTGGGACAGCAGAACGGATGGGCAGAGCGTTAAACAGTGCGGAAAGCAATTTGTTTACATGATCCTCCTCCCAGCCATGCCGTATATTGGCTCTGTGCTCTGTAAACACACAGACCCTCCATCGTTGTCCTCCACAGTATGTGACAGCTGCTGCTAGAACAGATATTACAGTAATTTGACGCTTGGCATGGATGGGGAATACTGTATGTTGTGTGGTAAACCAACAACCTAAAGCGAACGTTGGTCGTGTTTGCATTTTTCTACTAGGTAGCTGTAAGCGATGCGTTCTGTCCTTAAGCGTGGTTTGAGGTAAACAGTCATGTAGGTTAATGGAAACGGGACAGACTGAGAGTACATCAGTGGTTTAAGTACTCTGTCTGTCCCTCTCTAAAGGGGACAGACTGAGAGTACAACAGTGGTTTAAGTACTCTCCTGTCTGTCCCTCTCTAAAGGGGACAGACTGAGAGTACATCAGTGGTTTAAGTACTCTGTCTGTCCCTCTCTAAAGGGGACAGACTGAGAGTACATCAGTGGTTTATGTACTCTTCTGTCCCTCTCTAAAGGGGACAGACTGAGAGTACAACAGTGGTTTAAGTACTCAGTCTGTCCCTCTCTAAAGGGGACAGACTGAGAGTACAACAGTGGTTTAAGTACTCAGTCTGTCCCTCTCTAAAGGGGACAGACTGAGAGTACAACAGTGGTTTATGTACTCTCATGTCTGTCCCTCTCTAAAGGGGACAGACTGAGAGTACATCAGTGGTTTATGTACTCTTCTGTCCCTCTCTAAAGGGGACAGACTGAGAGTACATCAGTGGTTTAAGTACTCAGTCTGTCCCTCTCTAAAGGGGACAGACTGAGAGTACAACAGTGGTTTAAGTACTCAGTCTGTCCCTCTCTAAAGGGGACAGACTGAGAGTACATCAGTGGTTTAAGTACTCAGTCTGTCCCTCTCTAAAGGGGACAGACTGAGAGTACCCTCTCTAGGGATGATGCTGCTGCTGCTGCTGTTGGTTTTTTTCCTCTGCTTGCTGAGGAAATGAGGTCTGAGGCTGCTCTGGTTCACTGGTGCAGAAAGGCCTGAATCACTATCAGGGTGTGTGTGTGTGTGTGTTGCGTGCGTGGCCATGCGTGCGTCGTGCGTGCGAAGGGGCGGATCTATGCATGGGCATTTTCGGGGGCAATGCCCCCCTAAATACCCAGTCTGCCCCACCAAACACGATGCCATGCAAAACAACCCAAGATATTTCAAATTAAAATGCTTCTATTTAAAATGATGTGAAACACTACTACTGCTACTAACTAACTACAGCTGTGTCACCACTAAACCAACAGCATTTCATCATTGAAAACAGAAAACTCTCTGAGTCAGACCTTTAGCTTTATGCATGCTGCGTGTCTGTTGCAACTGCAACAACAACTTGCCCAATAAAAGTCCTGTAACAGAAAAATGGTATACCATTTTCACCTGCCCCCACCCAATTGGGAAATGTTACATCCGCCCCTGTGTGTGTGTATGTGAGAGAGTAGG
>CM076987.1:3974805-4197305 GCA_039105355.1 Benthosema pterotum
ATTATTATTACCTTATACTACTGCAACTATATCCATTATATCATTATTAAATCATATATCCGTTATTGTCCTGAATATAAGACGACTCGTTTATAAGACGACCTTCATTTTCAAAACCCATTTACAGGGAAAAAGATCATTGAATGTCAAATAGTATAGGCCCCTGAATATAAGACGACTCCATTTTTGAGATATTTCCATTGGGAAAAAAACATAGTCTTATATTCAGGCCAATACGGTATTACAGCATTATACACATAGAACCAGATCATGAATATTATTGTGGTTATTGTGGCTAATTCAGTACTACTTGTTATCAATGCAATGATTGTTATATTACTACTATTATTATTACTATCGATATTAACTATCTCCGTTGCAATATATATATGTATTTTTCCTCTCCATCCTTGTTTTACTGTAATATCACACAATGTATAAAGTGGCATAAAAGCTTCGGCTTCCGCCCTTACCTTCTTGGTCAACTTCGATTGTATATTTTTCTGTATGTGTAAGTACTGTGATAAATCACTGAGCTATAAAAATATACTAACTAACTAACTAATTTGAAAAGATAATCAAATTTTCTTGAATGAATGAATGATTTTTTTATTAACAGGATGAGAGTTACAGTACAAGTCATGTCCACACTGCTACAGAACTGATAACAGTTTGGAGAATTACAGTACAATTCAAGTACAACTGCATCAAATCTGACAGAGCTGATTGGACACACTAGTGTAGAATACATTGTTTACAATAGTGGCCAACTTGTTCATTTCATTAAGGCATTCAAATACCGTACTAACAAAGAAACTACTTCAGTAAAATCAGAAGCAGCACAATCATGGAGGCAAATCATAGTGGAGGTAAAAAAAAAAAAAAAAAAAAGGGAAAAGAGAAATGTACAAAGAGGAGAGGCGGGGTGGGTGGGGGGATTTTATATACATTTTTTGTTTTATAGAGGCCAGTTTAGAATTGCAGCCATCTGTAGGTGCCCTATGAGAGCTGTTTTAAAGGAGTCAAGTGATTTCACATGCCTTATGACTGTTGGTAGGGCATTCCACCATTTTGGTGGCATATGAGCGGAAGGAATTAAGTCCCTTGTTTGTGCCAAATCTGGGTTGGACATGGTTAGTAGCACTCCTCTGGTGTTGTGGGAGTGTACTTCATTGACATAAGGAAGTATTTGGATAGGTACAAGGGTATTTTGGTGAGAGTATCGAATCTTGTGGGACCAAACCCATTGCGAGATGTCTGTCTTCAACCTAAGCCAACCAAACTGTCGAAGTGGGCAGGGGTGAGGTGGGTTCAAGTGTGTGAGGCCAAGTAACAGTCTGACAAGTTTGTTTTGGGAGGTCTGCAGCCTTGTTTTTAAGGTTTTTGAGGTGCTGTGGACCAAGAGGTGCAGGCATAGTCAAAGAAACCTTGTACCAGGGCTCCAGTTATGGTCTTCAGAGTGTCTTTGTTGACCAGTGAGGAGATCCTGTATAGGAATCTAGTTCTTTGGTTGACCTTTTTGATTACGTTGGTGGCCATTTTATCACGGAAAGATTTGCCTCCAGGATGGAACCCAGGTCTTCAAAATTAATTTAATGATTAATCACATTCGAACTATTCCGTTTCCTTTACAAGGATATAAACATTTAGGGAAAAAAAAAAAAAAAAAAAAAAAAAAAAGAATCTGGGCGGGGAAGGCCTGTTTATTTATTTCTAAATATTTATCAAAATAGGTGATCTACAACCGCCCGATGCTTGTAAATCCGAGCTATACTCTATGGCTCTGGTTTACAGGAAGACCACAGCTTATAGTCTCTGTAAAACTATACTCTATGGCTTGGTTACAGGGAGACACACAGCTATATGTCTCTGTAAAACTATACTCTATGGCTCTGGTTACAGGGAGACACACAGCTATATGTCTCTGTAAAACTATACTCTATAGCTCTGGTTACAGGGAGACACACAGCTATATGTCTCTGTAAAACTATACTCTATGGCTCTGGTTACAGGGAGACACACAGCTATATGTCTCTGTAAAACTATACTCTATGGCTCTGGTTACAGGGAGACACACAGCTATATGTCTCTGTAAAACTATACTCTATGGCTCTGGTTACAGGGAGACACACAGCTATATGTCTCTGTAAAACTATACTCTATGGCTCTGGTTACAGGAAGACACACGCTATATGTCTTTGTAAAAACTATACTCTATGGCTCTGGTTACAGGGAGACACAGCTATATGTCTCTGTAAAACTATACTCTATGGCTCTGGTTACAGGGAGACACAGTATATGTCTCTGTAAAACTATACTCTATGGCTCTGGTTACAGGGAGACACACAGCTATATGTCTCTGTAAAACTATACTCTATGGCTCTGGTTACAGGGAGACACACAGCTATATGTCTCCGTAAAGCCGTGCTTTACCCATTGTTTTCAATGAGATAATGCTCAGTGGGTTGAGTCAGTGTGCACATGAGTTAATTGTGTTAAGAAAATTAATCAGATTAATCAGCAAAATTAATTTAACTAATTAACTCGTTATTTTCAACAGCCTCAGAATAAACATACTTTCTACAGAATAACTGGTGAATCCATTTCAACGGCTTTCAACCTCATTCAACAAATACCCTCAAAACTGGAGTCAATGCTTGGATACTCATCCATTATCCTATCTGTGTACTTATTATTTGTGTATAGGATCACTTCCACCATGCCTGTGACCATAATGAGCAGAATGTAAAGACTTAAATATGAAGGATGGCTGTTACACTGTCCACTGTAACCAGACATCAGAGACATATACTTCCCCATCAGTGTTGGTCCATATTACTTAGGAAAGTAACTTCTTTACTTTACTCTTTACCGCTTAGACCAGGGTGGGCAATTATTTTCCCAAGGGGCCAGATGAGATACATAAAATATTGTGGAGGGCAAGAATAAAGGCTGAACTAAAGTCTGCGTAATATTAATTTAATTTCAAGATAAAAGTAAGAGTAAGACCAACCATTTTGACACCAGGGCTCCTCTATTTATCAGTATTTGAGCCACAGACACCATTTGATGACATTTTAGCCCCACCAATCCCAAAACTTTCTTCAATATTTCTTGTGTTTTTGTCCACAATTCCAGGCTGGATTTGGGAAACAAAACAGGATAACAAAAATGACTGTTCTCTTACATTCTCTGATTTAATGTGTAGACTTTGGGCTAATTCAGATGATAAATATTTTAACTCTTGAGAGTGTAAAAATGAAACCAAATGGACCCGCAAGGGTCCATTTGGTTTCATTTATACGCTCTCAAAGAGTTAACCAACTTTCCATATTTAACTTGGAACTCTCTCAGGACCACTTGTGGTTCCGGGCCGGTCAGAGTCAGCCAAAGGGCCGCATTTGGCCCCCGGGCCGCATAATGCCCAGGTATGGCTTAGACAAAGTATATCATTACTTTACTTATTACTGGAATTGAAGAGTAATATATTACATATTACGTTATTACTTTCCCAAGTTCTCAACTCCCACCTTATGGAGTAAAAATAGAGATGTACAACATAATCTGTTTAGTGAGCTCTTTTTAGAACTGAATCCAATTTATTGGAATAATAATAGTCTCCAATCCCACAAACTGCACCTGAAAACAAAGCCAAAATACAAAATAAAGCAGCAAGCGATTTGTAGTTTACATTACTGTGCGCAGGATGCAGTGTGTGGACTGGATCTACAATCTAGTGCACATCTCTGTTGTTACAGTATCTGTCGATAGCTTGTAAATCTGTTCTATTTTTGTATGCAACAACAAGCTCATTTTTAAAAAGTAACTTGGCGTTACTTGCAAAGTAATGCATTACTTATTACCCATTTTTGCAGAGTAATCTTGTTACTTTACTTTTTGGAGCAAAAGTAATAATATTACAGTAATATGTAATCTTAAATTAGTTACTGCCCAACACTGTTCCCCATAGAGTATAATCCAGACGAAGATTTGGACAACCTGAATAAAAACTCCATATCTGGTGAGTGAAGTACAACAATATGCAAACACTGTAGCAATATTTCTGATCTGCTGTGATAAGAAAAGGATGTTAAGTGGAACACAACCACCCTGAGGGCTTATTATTGTGTCCATTTCAGAAATATTGCATTGGCTCATGGGAGGAAATGTTTTGTTGGGGATTATTATTAGCGTTATATCGGCTTTGGAAATGTAAACAGTTTCTCATGCCAATGCAGAGCATTGATTTGAAATTGAAGAGAGAGTTCCATTTGGCACATTTTTTTCTCTTCTTCGCTGGAAGGTGGCGGATTTTGGGGCTGTATCAAAAGAGACAAGTGCGCAAAATGGAAATGTACAGACACACATCACCTTCATTCATGAAAGTCCCAGGGCAGCTATAGAGCCTGGGTCCTAACCTGGGAACAACCTACTAGGGCAGCTATAGAGCCTGGGTCCTAACCTGGGAACAACCTACCTGCTATAGAACCTGGGTCCTAACCTGGGAACAACCTACCAGGGCAGCTATAGAGCCTGGGTCCTAACCTGGGAACAACCTACCAGGGCAGCTATAGAGCCTGGGTCCTAACCTGGGAACAACCTACCAGGGCAGCTATAGAGCCTGGGTCCTAACCTGGAACAACCTACCAGGGCAGCTATAGAGCTGGGTCCTAACCTGGAACAACCTACCAGGGCAGCTATAGAGCTGGGTCCTAACCTGGAACAACCTACCGGGCAGCTATAGAGCCTGGGTCCTAACCTGGGAACAACCTACCTGCTATAGAGCCTGGGTCCTAACCTGGGAACAACCTACAGGGCAGCTATAGAGCCTGGGTCCTAACCTGGAACAACCTATGCTATAGAGCCTGGGTCCTAACTGGAACAACCTACCTGCTCTAGAGCCTGGGTCCTAACCTGGGAACAACCTACCTGCTATAGAGCCTGGGTCCTAACCTGGAACAACCTACCTGCTATAGAGCCTGGGTCCTAACCTGGAACAACCTACCAGGCAGCTATAGAGCCTGGGTCCTAACTGGAACAACCTACCTGCTATAGAGCCTGGTCCTAACTGGGAACAACCTACCAGGGCAGCTATAGAGCCTGGTCCTAACCTGGGAACAACCTACCAGGGCAGCTATAGAGCCTGGGTCCTAACCTGGAACAACCTACCAGGGCAGCTATAGAGCCTGGGTCCTAACCTGGGAACAACCTACCAGGGCAGCTATAGAGCCTGGGTCCTAACCTGGAAACACTACCAGGGCAGCTATAGAGCCTGGGTCCTAACCTGGGAAACAACCTACCAGGGCAGCTATAGAGCCTGGGTCCCTAACCTGGGAACAACCTACCAGGGAGCTATAGAGCCTGGGTCCTAACCTGGGAACAACCTAACTGCTCTAGAGCCTGGGTCCTAACCTGGGAACAACCTACCAGCTATAGAGCCTGGGTCCTAACCTGGAACAACCTAAGCTATAGAGCCTGGGTCTAACCTGGGAACACCTACCTGCTATAGAGCCTGGGTCCTAACCTGGGAACAACCTACCTGCTATAGAGCCTGGGTCCTAACCTGGAACAACCTACCAGGGCAGCTATAGAGCCTGGGTCCTAACCTGGAGGAACACCTACCAGGGCAGCTATAGAGCCTGGGTCCTAACCTGGAACAACCTACCTGCTATAGAGCCTGGGTCTAACCTGGAACAACCTACCTGCTATAGAGCCTGGGTCCTAACCTGGAACAACCTACCTGCTATAGAGCCTGGGTTCTACCTGGAACAACCTACCAGGGCAGCTATAGAGCTGGGTCCTAACCTGGAACAACCTACCTGCTATAGAGCCTGGGTCCTAACTGGGAACAACCTACCAGGGCAGCTATAGAGCCTGGGTCCTAACCTGGGAACAACCTACCGGGCAGCTATAGAGCCTGGGTCCTAACCTGGGAACAACCCTACCAGGGCAGCTATAGAGCCTGGGTCCTAACTGGGAACAACCTACCAGGGCAGCTATAGAGCCTGGGTCTAACCTGGAACAACTACCAGGGCAGCTATAAGAGCCTGGGTCCTAACCTGGGAACAACCTACCAGGGCAGCTATAGAGCCTGGGTCCTAACCTGGAACAACCTACCTGTATAGAGCCTGGGTTCCTAACCTGGGAACACCTACCTGCTATAGAGCCTGGGTCCTAACCTGGAACAACCTACCAGCTATAGAGCCTGGGGTCCTAACCTGGAACAACCTACCTGCTACCTGCTATAGAGCTGGGTCCTAACCTGGAACAACCTACCAGGGCAGCTATAGAGCCTGGGTCCTAACCTGGGAACAACCTACCAGGGCAGCTATAGAGCCTGGGCCTAACCTGGGAACAATCTACCAGGGCAGCTATAGAGCCTCGGTCCTAACCTGGAACAACCTACCAGGGCAGCTATAGAGCCTGGGTCCTAACCTGGAACAACCTACCAGGGCAGCTATAGAGCCTGGGTCCTAACCTGGGAACAACCTACCTGCTATAGAGCCTGGGTCTAACCTGGAACAACCTACCTGCTATAGAGCCTGGGTCCTAACCTGGAACAACCTACCAGGGCAGCTATAGAGCCTGGGTCCTAACCTGGAACAACCTACCTGCTATAGAACCTGGGTCCTAACCTGGGAACAACCTACCAGGGCAGCTATAGAGCCTGGGTCCTAACCTGGGAACAATCTACCAGGGCAGCTATAGAGCCTGGTCCTAACCTGGAACAACCTACCAGGGCAGCTATAGAGCCTGGGTCCTAACCTGGGAACAACCTACCAGGGCAGCTATAGAGCCTGGGTCCTAACCTGGAACAACCTACCAGGGCAGCTATAGAGCCTGGGTCCTAACCTGGGAACAACCTACCAGGGCAGCTATAGAGCCTGGGTCCTAACCTGGGAACAACCTACCAGGGCAGCTATAGAGCCTGGGTCCTAACCTGGGAACAACCTACCTGCTCTAGAGCCTGGGTCCTAACTGGGAACAACCTACCAGCTATAGAGCCTGGGTCCTAACCTGGAACAACCTACCAGCTATAGAGCTGGGTCCTAACCTGGGAACAACCTACCTGCTATAGAGCCTGGGTCCTAACCTGGGAACAACCTACCTGCTATAGAGCCTGGGTCCTAACCTGGAACAACCTACCAGGGCAGCTATAGAGCCTGGGTCCTAACCTGGGAACAAACCTACCAGGGCAGCTATAGAGCCTGGGTCCTAACCTGGAAACAACTTACCTGCTATAGAGCCTGGGTCCTAACCTGGAACAACCTACCTGCTATAGAGCCTGGGTCCTAACCTGGAACAACCTACCTGCTATAGAGCCTGGGTTCTAAAGGAACAACCTACCAGGGCAGCTATAGAGCCTGGGTCCTAACCTGGGAACAACCTACCTGCTATAGAACCTGGGTCCTAACCTGGGAACAACCTACCAGGGCAGCTATAGAGCCTGGGTCCTAACCTGGGAACAACCTACCAGGGCAGCTATAGAGCCTGGGTCCTAACCTGGGAACAACCTACCAGGGCAGCTATAGAGCCTGGGTCCTAACCTGGAACAACCTACGAGGGCAGCTATAGAGCCTGGGTCCTAACCTGGAACAACCTACCAGGGCAGCTATAGAGCCTGGGTCCTAACCTGGGAACAACCTACCAGGCAGCTATAGAGCCTGGGTCCTAACCTGGAACACCCTACCTGCTATAGAGCCTGGGTCCTAACCTGGGAACAACCTACCTGCTATAGAGCCTGGGTCCTAACCTGGGAACAACCTACCAGCTATAGAGCCTGGGTCCTAACCTGGAACAACCTACCTGCTACCTGCTATAGAGCCTGGGTCCTAACCTGGAACAACCTACCAGGGCAGCTATAGAGCCTGGGTCCTAACCTGGGAACAACCTACCAGGGCAGCTATAGAGCTGGGTCCTAACCTGGGAACACCCTACCAGGGCAGCTATAGAGCCTGGTCCTAACTGGACAACAACTACCAGGGCAGCTATAGAGCCTGGGTCCTAACCTGGAACAACCTACCAGGGCAGCTATAGAGCCTGGGTCCTAACCTGGGAACAACCTAACTGCTATAGAGCCTGGGTTCTAACCTGGAACAACCTACCTGCTATAGAGCCTGGGTCCTAACCTGGAACAACCTACCTGCTATAGAGCCTGGGTCCTAACCTGGGAACAACCTACCAGGGCAGCTATAGAGCCTGGGTCCTAACCTGGAACAACCTACCAGGGCAGCTATAGAGCCTGGGTCCTAACCTGGGAACAACCTACCAGGGCAGCTATAGAGCCTGGGTCCTAACCTGGGAACAACCTACCAGGGCAGCTATAGAGCCTGGGTCCTAACCTGGGAACAACCTACCTGCTCATCTCAGAGCCTGGGTCCTAACCTGGAACAACCTACCTGCTATAGAGCCTGGGTTCTAACCTGGAACAACCTACCAGGGCAGCTATAGAGCCTGGGTCCTAACCTGGGACAACCTACCAGCTATAGAGCCTGGGTCCTAACCTGGGAACAACTACCTGCTATAGAGCCTGGGTCCTAACCTGGAACAACCTACCAGGGCAGCTATAGAGCCTGGGTCCTAACCTGGAACAACCTACCAGGGGCAGCTATAGAGCTGGGTCCTAAACCTGGGAACAACCTACCAGGGCAGCTATAGAGCCTGGGTCCTAACCTGGAACAACCTACCTGCTATAGAGCCTGGGTCCTAACCTGGGAACAACTACCTGCTATAGAGCCTGGGTCCTAACCTGGGAACAACCTACCAGGGCAGCTATAGAGCCTGGGTCCTAACCTGGGAACGACCTACCGGGCAGCTATAGAGCCTGGGTCCTAACCTGGGAACAACTACCAGGGCAGCTATAGAGCCTGGGTCCTAACCTGGAACAACCTACCTGCTATAGAGCCTGGGTCCTAACCTGGAACAACCTACCAGGGAGCTATAGAGCCTGGGTCCTAACCTGGAACAACCTACCTGCTATAGAGCCTGGGTCCTAACTGGAACAACCTACCTGCTATAGAGCTGGGTCCTAACCTGGAACACAACCTACCAGCTATAGAGCCTGGGTCCTAACCTGGGAACAACCTACCAGGGCAGCTATAGAGCCTGGGTCCTAACCTGGGAACAACCTACTGCTATAGAGCTGGGTCCTAACCTGGAACAACCTACCTGCTTAGAGCCTGGGTTCTAACCTGGAAAACCTACAGGGGCAGCTATAGAGCCTGGGTCCTAACCTGGAACAACATACCTGCTATAGAGCCTGGGTCCTAACCTGGGAACAACCTACCAGGGCAGCTATAGAGCCTGGGTCCTAACCTGGGAACAACCTACCAGGGCAGCTATAGAGCCTGGGTCCTAACCTGGGAACAACCTACCAGGGCAGCTATAGAGCCTGGGTCCTAACCTGGAACAACCTACCAGGGCAGCTATAGAGCCTGGGTCCTAACCTGGGAACAACCTACCAGGGCAGCTATAGAGCCTGGGTCCTACCTGGAACAACCTACCAGGCAGCTATAGAGCCTGGGTCCTAACCTGGAACAACCTACCAGGCAGCTATAGAGCCTGGGCCTAACCTGGGAACAACCTACCAGGGCAGCTATAGAGCCTGGGTCCTAACCTGGAACAACCTACCAGGGCAGCTATAGAGCCTGGGTCCTAACCTGGGAACAACCTACCAGGGCAGCTATAGAGCCTGGGTCCTAACCTGGGAACAACCTACCAGGGCAGCTATAGAGCCTGGGTCCTAACCTGGGAACAACCTACCAGGGCAGCTATAGAGCCTGGGTCCTAACCTGGGAACAACCTACCAGGGCAGCTATAGAGCCTGGGTCCTAACCTGGGAACAACCTACTGCTATAGAGCCTGGGTCTAACCTGGGAACAACCTACCAGGGCAGCTATAGAGCCTGGGTCCTAACCTGGGAACAACCTACCAGGGCAGCTATAGAGCCTGGGTCCTAACCTGGGAACAACCTACCTGCCCATCTCAGAGCACCACAGTCAGTGGACACATTTAAAAGAGTACTAAAGACCTTTCTTAAAGCGTTTTTATAGCCTTCTCTTTTGTTTTAAGTTGCATTTTAACTGTTTTAATGGTATGATGTTTCCTATGTTTTTTATTTCTATTTTTGTTTAATCGCTTTTAATCACTGTAGAACAGTGGTGTCAAAGTCATTTTGGGTGGGGGCCGCATTGGACTTAATGTGACTTCATGGGGGCCGGAGCGCCGCGTAGCAACCAGTCGCAGACCGCAAGCATGCACGGCACACGCATGTTTACATACACAGCCGTTACTTCTATACAGTATATCTCACAAGTCATATTTATTATTAAGAATAGCTATTAATATATATTAATGACTTTTCATTAATGGTTTTATACTTGTAGCTAGATTAGACATTTGCTATGAAAGATGCTATTTTTTATTTACAGAGCATCAATAAACCATATGAAAATAGCATTTAAATTTCAAATACTAAATTTAAGTAAGTATGTATAGTTAACTAAGTATAGTTCTGGTTATATACCTTGTACTGCTGAAGTATAGTTCTGGTATATACACCCTTGTACTGCTGAAGTATAGTTCTCGGTTATATACCCTGTGTACTGCTGAAGTATAGTTCTCTCGGTTACACACCCTTGTACTGCTGAAGTATAGTTCTCTCGGTTACACACCTTGTACTGCTGAAGTATAGTTCTCACTTTGCAGCACCAGCAGCCTAGCCTGGTTAAAAGGACTCCCTGCTGGACAACATGCATTACATGCCGTTCAGAAGAGAGCTCAAAAGCATTTCTTTAAACGACCATAACTTTTGATAGGAACGTGCTAGAGACTTACTTTTTTTTTTAATAGACTCAGACATTTTTGCTCTACAAGCCTGGGGCCGGATTAAATCATCTCGCGGGCCGGATCTGGCCGCGGGCCTTGACTTTGACACATGTGCTGTAGCACTTTCAGATTCTATGAATGTAAAGTGCATTACAAATAAAATCTATTATTATTATTATTATTATTATATGTATCATATATAATATATATATGGATCATGCATACAGTAGGGCAGGCTATAAAAGTGTTGGTCAATTTAGGAGAGTAATCTCGTTACTTTACTTCTGACCCCTTAGACAAAGTAATATTACTTTACTAATTACTGGAATCAAAGGGTAATATATTACTTGCCCAGTTCTCCCCTCTTACCCTTGAAAGAGTAGAGATGAACACAGAAAGGTCTTTTTAGAACTGAATACAATTTGAATAACAGTCTCCAATCCCACAAACGGCACCTAAAAAACAAAAATCCGTGTCGTTATGCCACAAATGTGGCCGGGTACGGCGTATGGACTAGATCTACAAACTACTGTGCATCTCTGCTGCCATGTGATCATAACTTGTAGATCTGTTCTACTGTATTGCACATGCAAACATGTAGTGTACACAACTGTGCGCAGGATGCTTTGTGTGGACTGGATCTACAAACTACTGCACATATTGTTATCCGTCGATAGCTTGTAAATCTGTTCTTTTTGCATGTGACAAGCTCATTTTAAACAACTTACTTGCAAAGTAACACATTACTCATTTTGGCAGATTACACTACTTTTGGAGCAGAAGTAATATTACAGTAATCTGTAATCTAAAGTGTAGCTGAAGATATTCAGGTGTATTACATATGCAGTCATTTTACAGCTGCAAATTATCTATAAATGCTGCTCCAATCTAGTCCAGCATAGTATGGACTAGAATAATGATTACTGTATAATAATTATTTGCTTAATAAAATTCAAGCCATAACGGCCTCTGCAGAGCAGAAAGGGGCGTGTAGTCCAATTGCCAAAAAGGTAGTCTGTGTATAATATTTTGTATAGACTAAAATAATAAACTATGTAAAATATCCATGTGTCTCAAGTGACTGGCAAAACATTTTCACAATAAGAAAAAAAAAATAGCAGAGAAACAAGTTCATAGCACACCAGTACAAACGTCTAGACTCTAATCTCTCAAAGTTGAGGAACTACTGATTTGGCCTACACTAGTACAAACGCAGTAAAGAATCTGTGGGTCATCTAAGCAACGCAATGAGCCAAAACTATAGAGACCATGCAAATACAACATTGAGCTGCAGGGCACTGCAGGGAGTCGAACCCCGTTCCGGTAAACCAGAAGTCCACACCAGTGTCATATGTACGTTTTGTTGTAATTTACAGGTCCAAAAATCAATCGCATTGATCGACATTTCAACCACCCAGGCAACAAAACACTACAATTTACAGGCAAACAGTATGAAAACATTTTTACCCTAGACACACACGAAAAAAAAAAAAAAAAAAAAGTTTACAGAAAAAAAAAAAAGAAAAAAAATCATTAACATGAATGATAGCAATGTTATGTCTATATGTATACAGACCTAAACATTGCTATAATTCACCACAAATACCTTAAGGTAAAATCCTCAGACATAACCAAGAAAACATTTTTATTTTCTCGTGCTCATAAAGTGCTACAAAGTGCCACAGTGAAGAGAGCAGCAGCAAACGTTTGGGTCATAGGAACCATCGCTGATGCCTCCATGATGTTTTAGCTGCAAACGGCAGCACATTAGTCTAATGTCGCTACACATTATAAAAGAACATCTCATCAACCTACTCACATACCTAACCCTAACCTAACCCTGTGTTTGTTATGTGTTGCAGGAAGACTTGATGAAATGAAACCACATAAACAACATAACATACCGGGCCTGTGGTCATATGTTATGTGGGATTACCTGGTGAAACTTTACTCGCAAATTAGATCGGATGATGATGTAAACAACAACAATGGTTCATGACCTAGATTTTGCTGCTGCACTTTTTACTTTAAAACTTTGAGCACTTTATGAACACAAACAAAATAAATAGATTTTCTTGGTCTCCGCCCAAGCAGTTTGCCTTAATGTTTTTGTGGAGCGATTACATTTTTTTTAAAGAAAGACACACAATTTGCAATTGACACAGCATTGAATAATGTGAGATTGGCAAAAAGAAATTACTTTAAAAGGAAATAAAATTGCGATCAACAGAGTCTGAGACAAACAAAAGCAAATAACTTTATTAAAGCAAAGAATAGAGAAGAGAGAAAAGGTTGGGTGGAAATCTACTGACAAACGACTCAACACAAAAGCAATTGTGCCACAGTATTTGTCATCAACACTACGAACATTAGTAAATATCATACGACATTAGAACACAACATACAAGAGCAATGAGCAAAATTAGTATGGCGTGAACGATGCGCCTACATCACTTTGGTTCTCAAACTAGGGGGAATTCCACCCATTTGCATTTTCATACATGTTGAAAATCGGTGTAATTCCCCTTTAACAGAATCTACCTAGCCTGTATAAAACGACGTCGACTGAATGACAAGCTGTGAAATAATCACATAAATGTACATCAGATACCGGGCCTGTGTTCATATCTGATGTAAACCCACGTGATTCGTGCAAATGACGCAACGCAAAAAAAAAAAAAAAAAAAAAAAAAAAAAAACGCAAGACGCAACCCGATTGACGCACCACAAACACTAGTCTAGTGAAGAACTAGTGTGACAGGCAAGAAGAAAGAAATTAAGCACTAAAAAAAGCGAATAAATGAAATGCGATCAACAGAGTCTGAGACAACAAAATCAAATAACTTTATTAAAGCCAAGAATGGAGAGAAAAGACGAAGGTCGGCGAGAAACCTTGTACGTCCCAAACAGTTATTTTGCTGAGCAAAAAAAAAAAAAAGGGATGATCTATGCCTTGTGAGCTTGTAGACCAGATATTTGTTACTTTGGTGTCTTCAGTGTGTGACACTGTCGCATGACCAAGTAACGCAATTAATTTACAAAAAAAAAAGGTTGAACTATATGGGGATACAAGGTTTCTGCCTGACAGCTAGATAACTACATTCACTTACCGTAAATATCAACCACTAAACTTACAACACACTAACAAAAGGAATCAAATGACAGAGTCATCATTTACATCCTCTGTTAGTTTGCCAGAAGGAGCATATGCAATCACCTGCATTACCGCAGGTTCTACTTGCCCTCAGGTCATGGTCACTTGCCCACCAAAAATATATTGTAAATTTTGCATTTAAGTTTACTTCCTACTTGGGTGCTTTAAACCAGGGTTTTCAACAGGTGGTCCCTGAGAGGGTTCCAGGTGGTCCCCAGTTAAGTTGGTTAACCAGATGTAACTCTTGAGAATGTAAAAATGAAACCAAATGGACCCGCAAGGGTCCATTTGGTTTCATTTTTATACCCTCAAGAGTTAAAATTCATTATCTAATTAGCCCAGGTCTACACAACTAGAGAATGTAGAAGATTATGGTCATTTTGATCTGTATGTTAATTTGCCTGTTTTGTTTCCCAAATCCAGCCTGGAATTGTGGATATCTAGAAAGCAGGGAAAGACACAGAGGCAGAGTGCAATGACTGCCTTCAAGACAAATTTATCTTGTGTTGTGTTATATTGCACTAAGTTGCACACTTGCCCAATCAGGCAACCAGGTAGCAGCCTTCACTTGCCCCACCATTTTTTTTAACTTGCCCCGGGCAAGCGGGCAAGTGTTAGTGTCAAGCTCTGCCAGATAACACTACCGGCTGCACTGGCTCTCCCTCCGTAGCAGTCACTGCTGGTGATTGCATAGAATCGCTCCTTCTAGTTTGCACAGACTTGAACACAACACTAAGCAGGCTACACGCTACCATAATGATACCAGACAAATCACATAGCCTCCACATCACATCTGTACACACAAAGTAGACTAGAGCAATAGATGGGAGAGAAGGATAGGAAGAAAATACTTAAAAAAATAAAATGCGATTAAAAACTCTGACTACAAAAAATAGATAACTTTATTAAAAGCAAAGAATAGAGAAGAGGGAGTCTACACGAGAACAGTGTGTACACATGTGATGTGGCCAGGCCGTTTAATGGGAACACTTTAGCGTTTAACCACTTTTAACCATTAATTTAAAGTTTGTAACTGTTGATTAATATCAGATCTACAAGCTCATAGCGCGGCACGAAGTGCCACACTATGAGCCTGTCGAACGCGGTTCTTAAGCCTGTTAACTGATGCATGATGAGGCATAATTAATTTACCATAATTTACACACATGCCCCATAGTGACATGCAACGTGCACAGGCATTACACACAGCGAGAATGACAACCTATATATGGTAGCATGTAGCTCACTTACACAAGCAGCAGGAATTAAATGTTCACTAACCTTTCACTGCTAACTGCAACCAGCAGTGGAATCATTACTTACATTCACAGCTCACAGCACCCAGGAGCGGCAACAGCAACCTGCAACAGGACCCACAACGGCAACAGCAACAGGACCCACAACGGCAACCCGCAACAGCAGCGTAGAGAACTCCGGAAAGCTTCACATTCTAAAAGGAAGGAAGGAAGGAAAGAAAGATTTAGTTTGGCCCACAGGGTGACATTTTGGAAGGCATATAGCATAGCATAACAGGGCTGTGTCACCATTAGTTAACTCTTAAAATTGTGCAACACATTAAAGGGGTAGTTCAGACTAAAAAAAGAAAGAAATCTCAGAATTTAAATTACCCTTTCCCTTAGACTCTCCCATTATCAGATTCAGTGTTGCCAATAAGGACCAGATCGAGGGCTGGCTAAATCCGGTCCTGCATGCCTAGTGACTTCTAGAGACTTTTCACAGAGCCACTAGCTACTGGGGAGTAGCTAGATGGCACCGCAGAGATTATATCACTTAGTGAAAATATCTAGTATCTATGACAACCATAGGGGACACAGTAGTCCATACAGATTTATAGTAGTCCACACTATCAGTGGTTTCCAACCAGTGGCCCGGGGACCACCAGAGGATTCCAGGTGGTCCCCAGCTAAATGATGGACAGTTTGTAACCAAATGGGCCCTTATAGATCTGTAACCATTGAGATTGTAAAATTATACCAAATCATTTTACGCTCTCAAGAGTTCAATTATATTTTAACATCTTGAATTACTACATTTTCAATAATGTACACATTTAGAAATGTAGAAGAATTGTTATTGACTAATGTTTTGCCAGTCATCTCCTAAATTGTTGACCAAAACTTTAAAATCCTTAGTTTTGGGACAGAGGCTGAACTGATCAAATAGCGGTCTGTGACTGAAATGCAGAAAAATAGTGGGCCCTGGTATGAAAAAGGTTGAAAACCACTGGACTATATAACTAGTAGTCTACCATAAACTTCCTGATTGGCGAAGTGTCACATCAATACCGTCCCTCCACCAATGAAAGTTATAGGGACATTTTGGAGGACCCTTTGGAGGACCACTGCATCCCCTATGGTTGTCATAGATACTCAATGTTTTCAGGAGGTCTACTAATGGAAGGTAAAAAAAAAACCCTGAGATTTCTTACACACACCTTTAATGGCAATTCCGAAGATTTAGGGTGTGTTCCCCACAGTAGAAATCCTTGAAATCCATGAAACCAGTGGTAGCATGGGTTCCATGGGTCCGTGCAACCATTTCCCACAATGCTTTGGCATGTTGTGGGCAAGGCAGGAAATGAGGAAACAGACCCACATGTTTGCCTTGTAGTTCTCTTTGTCCACTTGTGTTGTAAAGAAGTAACATATTTTTGAGAAATTATCCTAGGTGGGGTGGGGGGGGGGTGATTTTGCCCAAGGTCCATACAATAGTGAATGAATAAATGAAATATGAACCCCCTACAGTAGCCTACATGTCAAGTTGGACTCCTACAACAAAAGCGGTAAAAGCTTGGAATATTACAGTACAATTCAAGTACAACAAATTGAAAAAATGTGATTGGACACATTAGTGAGCAACAGTTGTTTACTGCCCACTTTGTTCAAAAAGTTAAATCCTTAGAGAGGAATCGAACCCGGCGCTATGTTGCAAGACCAATGTCTTCACCACTAGACTATAACTGATTGTTGTGTGAAGTGATCAAGGCTTGTACAATGCGAGCGTTTCATTGGGTAGGTACTACTGGAAATTTAGAATGTCAAAAGTTTAGTATTTTTGTATATGCACCTTGAATTCTAAAGTTTTATTTTTCTGTTGTGCCAGGGTTTATATTATCCTGTTGACTTACTTAATGGACAGGGCCTGAATATGTCATACTTTAAATGAAAATCATTTCTGTTTAAAAGATGCCAATAAGCTGTTCTTTGACAGCAGTCAATAAAGAGTGAAGACTAGAGTTTAAATTCATAATGGGTTTCTATGGGAAGGAGCTGGAGACGCACTAATGAACATCAAATATCTAAATAGTGAAAGGAGTAACTTATAAACTGTCTGGTGTGTTCACATGAGGCTGAGTAGACCATAAAATGACCAAGAGTTTTTTTTTTTTTTTTTTTTTTTTTGAAAGTGGAATACCCCTTTAACATGTTCTAATGGTAACACAGCCCTATAGGTTTCTACTACAGTCACATGTGATGCATTATAACATGTTATAATGGTGACACAGCCCTATAGGCAGGGGCAGATTGGCACATATTTTCCACAATTTTGCCCTTTGCCAAGCCACCCTGGTGGGGGGGGGCAGCTGGTTAACCAGATGTAACTCTTTGAGAGCGTAAAAATGAAACCAAATGGACCCGCAAGGGTCCATTTGGTTTCATTTTTACACCCTCAAGAGTTAAAATATTCATCATGCGAATTATCCCAACTTAGTCTGCACAACTAGAGAATGTAGAAGATTAATGGTCATTTTGATCTGTATGTTCCAGGCGAGCATCTAGCACATTCTAGTGCATTTTGGAAGTGCCACTAGTGCATTTTGGATCTTGTCCAGGCCACTAGGTGGCGCAGGCCACCGAGAAAACTCCCTGTACTCCAGATGGACAATCCGCCCCTGCCCATAGGTTTCTACTACAGTCACATTAATGCGGGTACGTACCGTGGGGAGACTGCAGTCACATGGTTGAAGACAGCCTGGCAGTATGAACAGTTCTGGGTCGCATCTCAGACAGAACCTGCAAGACAAATACCAATAGAATACATTAGACTGATAACAGATTTTATATCTTGCAGAATATGTATTAAAATAAAATTCGAAAATCAGTCATCAACATCTGCATTATATAACCCCCCCCCCCCCCCCCCCCCCCACCTTAATATTGATTGTTATTGTATCTTATGTCATTTTAATCATTGATTAGTCACCGGCTTTACAACAAGTTCTGGCTTGTAGAGATCAATGCTAAACATGTGGGTATAGCATTAGGTTTAACTACTGAAAGCATTACCTTTAGGTATTAGAAGCATTTGCATTAACTTTAGCCATTAAAAGCATTAGCCATTATTAACATTTGCCAGCATTAATACATGAGATCAGCAGTATTGGCATTTTCTACAATAGTCTACTTTTCATTAGCATTACTTAGCATTATTACCAATACTTAGCATCAGTTTAGCTATTGAAGAATATCAGATATTTTGGAAAATGGTAAATGTGGCACAAATCTTTGAATCATTTTTCCACTTCAAATTGGGTTAAATATTTTATCCTTGATAGCATAACATAGATGTAACCAAAGGCTACATTTGGTTACATCTAAAAATGTTGAACATCTGAATTAGTACATTTGCATAAAGTCCACATGTAAAGTTAGAGAATGTAGAAGCATTATTTTTGATGAACATACATGCCTGTCCCCTTTCAATGGGACAGCAATACTACAGCATGGAACTGTTGACTAAACCAGGGGTTTTCAACCTTTTTGACTCCAGGGACCACCATTTATTCAGCATTTGAGTCACGGACCACCATTTGATGACATTTTAGCCCCAAAGACCTAAAACTAAAAGAATTATTTGGGTTTTGTTCACAATTCCAGGCTAGAGTCTCCAAACAAAACAGGGTAGACTTCTTAATTAAATAGTGGTAATTCAGAAGATGAATATTTTAACTCTTGATAGTGTGAAAATGAAACCAAATGGACCTGCAAGGGTCCATTTGGTTTCATTTTCACTCTCAAGAGTTACATCTGGTTAAGCAACTTTCCATCATTTAGTCTGGGGACCACCTGGAACCCTCTCAGGGACCACTGGCCTGTTGAAAACACCTGGACTAAACCAAACCTTTAGATCTGAGAGGCTAGAGGGAATCACAGTCTGTGTGTGTGTAGCTTAAAATGCTGAATAAATAATGGACTCTGGTACCAAACTGGTGGAAAAACACTGCAATAAACAACCAACGGTCATATAAAGCCATAAAAACTTTAAAGACCAGTCTTAAAGTTGTATAAAACCGTGCAGTACTTCTCAAACAAACATTTCAGTAACAAACATAACATACCTCGTCCAGCCACAGCTACAGCAAACAGCCTGCTGGGAGCCCGCGCTTTTTATTTAAACCCCAAAGCTCCGCCCACTTCACTACGTCAGTTCCGGAGACAGACATAGATTTGCGACATTGAAGGGTCACCGTGCGCAGCCTGAACAAACAGGGACAAATCTGTTCCTAGTCATTGTTTTCAGCGAGGGCGGCACTAATAAGGGCTATTTCAGGGCATGTCAACAACTAAAGTCCCTGTAAAATGCCAGTTAGGCTATTATTACTACAAAAAAAATCTAAAATAAAGGAGATTTCATTTAGGTTCGTCAAGATGGGCTATTGATTGCGGACTTGTCCGTGTCAATTTGGGGAGCATCTGACAAAAAAAGTTTGAGGACCTACTGGTCTGACTAACATGTCATGTAATGTAATGCATGGTGGTGTAGTGAGCGCATGACGCCACACGGCGGCGCTGTTGTGCCATAAACCCCCTCTGCTCTGACAGACAGAAGCACGCAGAGGAGTAGGAACTGGGAATAATAAGAATAAATAAGGGTAACAGTGTTGGCAATATTACTTTACCTTGTTAATATATTACTTATTAATTATTACCTTCATTTTAAAGCAATATATTATATTACAATATTACTGTCTGAGCAAGTGTAATATATTAATATTACTATTACATATTACTTTGAAAGAAGTTTTTTTTTTTTTTTTTTTTTTTTTTTTTTTTACAAAATATATAATTAAATATTTAGTGTCACTATTAAAGGGGTACTCCACCTTCAAAAAAAAAAAAAAAAAAAAAAAAAAAAAACTTTTGGTCATTTTATGGTCTACTCAGCCTCATGTGAACACACCAGACAGTTTATAAGTTACTCCTTTCAGTATTTAGATATTTGATGTTCATTAGTCTGCCGGACCCAAACCCATTATAACTTAAAACTCCATTTTAACCATGACAGATTATTCGAAAACAACCCATCTTTTTTCTGGTGACTGATATTGTCCTCCTAATACGTGAGAGGGCTGTGGAATTTCATTTACCGTTTTTATTTATTTTTAAAATGTTGTGGCATAGCTACCATAAAGCAATAAATCAACTTGAAAAACCAAATGTATTCCTTGAACTCATGAAAGCTAGTAAATAATTTGATGACAAATTCTAGAAAATACGTAATTATTTAACTTCTGCAGTTCTTAACTTCTGCAAAATAATTTCACAAGAACACTTGCAACGAAAGTAAGCAAACAGAAAGTAATATTGAAAGTAATGTAGTAATGCAGAAAGAAAAGTATAATATATTATAATTTTTATGTTAAGTAATATATTTATATTACTAGTTACTTCATTTTGGTAAAATATTATGTAATATTTTAAGTTACGTAGTGCACATGTCCCAACACTGAAGGGTAATAATAATAATAGACTGTAGTAGTAGTAGTAGTAGGCCTATTTTAGTATACTTAAAGGAGTATTCCACTTTCAAAAAAAAAACTTTTGGCCATTTCATGGTCTACCCAGTCTCACGTGATTACACCGGACAGTTTGTATGTTACTCGATTCAGTATTTAAGGTTCAAGGTTCTTTATTTGTCACTCCAGTGTATGTCAGGACATATACAGGGATGAAATAACGTTTTTAGATCCCAGTGCAATAAGACAATAGACAGTGCAATAAGAAAAATGACAAATACAACAATACAAGAAACAGTAAGTGACGTAGTGTAACAGACTAGAGTATTAAAAGTGCAACTGTAACAGTATAAAGTGAGGTGAAGGTGCTAAGATACAACCAGGTATGATTATAATTATAATTTATAAAGTGGCAAGTAGTGAAAGTTAAACAGACAGCTAGACAGGAACTAGACAGGACATCTCAACTATATGGCTAAGACTAAAACATACTACAACTAAGCAGCTAAAGGACACATAATATAGGCTACTACAACTATGAATACTACGACTAAAACTATAAATCTAACATACTAAAACATACTACAACTAAGCACTACTATACTAACAACTAAGTTTTGACAACTATGACAGTGTAGGGGTATTACTGTAGGGGTATTGCTGTACATGTGTGTATGAGTGTATGCATGTGCGTGTGTGTATGAGGTAGTTAAGTCCAGCGTGTGTGTACAAGTGAGTGTACAAGTCCAGTGTGTGTGTACAAGTGTTCTTGTTCTAGCTTCAGCGTGTGCGTGTGCCGTGGGAGGGGGGAGCGGCAGAGTGGACGGGTGCACAGTGGTGTACACACGTGTGTTGTAGATGTCCTGCAGGGACTAACCTGACTTGCGTCTCTCAATCTAAGATAGTCCTATTAAATTGTAGCGTGCCTGTACGTACCAGTGTTGCCAACTTGGCACATTTGTCGCTATATTTACCTCTTTTCCCTGTGCTGTTCTATGTTATATAGAAACACTTCAGCACCACAGACAGCTCCCTGTGCTGTTCTATGTTATATAGAAACACTTCAGCACCACAGACAGCTCCCTGTGCTGTTCTATGTTATATAGCAGGGGAGCCCAACCAGTAGATCAGGATCTACCAGTAGATCTTGGCCTGATCATGAGTGGATCTTGGGAGATGTGGGGAGGAAAGAAAAAAAATGAGGTGGAAATGAAAAAAGAGCGATATTTTTGTGTGTATGTGTGTGTCTGCGTGTCTGTCTGTCTACGAAGCGGCTCATTTGGAGGATTGTTGTCTGCTGTCTGTGAATTATGCCAACAGTATTGTTCAACGTGTAATGGACTGTTCTGCAACTTATAATGGACTATTCTGGACTGTTCTTATTATGATTGCATTTGCAATGGCAGTGTTTGCCCAAGTCTGTTGTAGGCCTATTTATGACAAGTCCGTTGTACTTTATGCTTATATGGACATAAAGTAAAGTGGTAAAACAACGTAGTGTTGTGTTGTTGTGAAGTTACTGCAGGCTGGCAACGATGCGTGTGGTTTGAAATGTTGATATTGGACTGGTAGATCCCGGAGGGGTTGGCTGCTGAAAAGTAGATCTTGGGTCAAAAAAGTTTGGGCACCCCTGTTCTACATTCTCTAGTTGTGTAGACTTGGGCTAATTCACATTATGTATATTTTAACTCTTGAGAGTTACACCTGGTTAACCAACTTATCATTCATATCATTTACAGGAGCCCTCTCAAGGACCACTGGTGGTCCCCGGACCACTGGTTGAAAAGCACCGCTCTAGTGACCTTTCTTTACACAGGTCATCCAACAACTTAAAGGGGAACTCCACCCATTTTCAACATTTTAATGCAGGGGTTTTCAACCTTTTTGATGCCAGGGACCACCATTTTTTCAGAATTTGAGCCACGGACCACCACTTGAGGACATTTTAGCCCCACAGACCCCAAAACTAAAGATTTCTTTTGCTTTTGTCCATCTTCTAGTTGTGTAGACTTTGGGCTAATTCAGATGATGAATATTTTAACTCTTGAGAGTGTAAAAATGAAACCAAATGGACCCTTGCGGGTCCATTTGGTTTCATTTTTACGTTCTCAAGAGTTACATCTGGTTAACCAACTTAGCTGGGGACCACCTGGAACCCTCTCAGGGACCACTGGTGGTCCCCGGACCACCTGTTGAAAACCCCTGTTTTAATGTGTCATTAATATACCTTAGAGATGTTGTGTGGACATGATAAAAAAAAAGTTTCCCCTAAAAATGGAGGTCTGAATGAGGTCTGAAAAAATCATTAACATGGTGAAATACATCTGATGACATCATCAAGATGTATTTCATCAGACGTTTCTTGAGAGGGTACAAATGGAACCAAATGGACGCGCTAGAGTCCATTTGTATTTACTTGAATATTTGGAAATTGATAAATTTAACAAAAAAGACAACAAATGAAATAGAATTTGAATGTAAGCATTGTAAATACACATTGACACAAAATCAGGCCCTGATGTTACATTTCCCAATTGGGGGACAGCCAGGCGAAAATGGCATGAGGGCGCCACGGGCGATGAAGCCGCACCCATACCATTTTCAGTTAAATTAGTACTCTGACCGACAAGAATTAGATCTTGAGCAGGACTTGTATGAGTCAAGTAAAGCATCAATAATAACATCAGTTGTTGTTGAAGTTGCAACAGACACGCAGCATGCATAAAGCTAAAGGTCTGACTCAGAGAGTTTTCTGTTTTAGTGGTGTTTCAAATCATTTTAAATATAAGCACTTTAATTTGAAATATCTTTGAAATTCGTGTTGTTTGCATGCCATCATGTTTGGTGGGACAGTCAGGGCATTTAGGGGGTCATTGCAAATTAAAGTGCTTCTATTTAAAATAAAACACTACTACTGCTACTAACTAACTACAGCTGTGTCACCACTAAACCAACAGCATTTCATCATTGAAAACAGAAAACTCTCTGAGTCAGACCTTTAGCTTTATGCATGCTGCGTATCTGTTGCAACTTCAACAACAACTGATGTTATTATTGATGCTTTAATTGCCTAATAAAAGTCCTGTAACTGAAAATGGTATGGGTGCGGCTTCATCGCGAAGCGACACGGGCGATGAAGCCGCCCCATACCTTTTTCTCTTGCCCCCCCCCCCCCCCCCGGATGGGACATGTTAGATCCGCCCCTGACAGTCCAGCGGCTCTGTTACATCCGCATACTTGTCCTCTACGTTGTTGAATTGAACATTTAAAACGCATACTTTATGTTCATATATGCCTACAGTTGGTGCAAGTACTATGGGCTGAGATGGAGTCTGAAGCAGTGTTGCCAACTGCCAAAATCCAAAATGCACTAGTGGCACTTCCAAAATGCACTAGAATGCGCTAGAGCAGTGGGTTTATTATCAGACTCTGTGCCATGGCACAGAGTCTGATAATCAGGCTACTGTTCTACCGCCAACGGAGTGGGCGGGGCCCAACGGAGTGAACGGGTTCTGTGGGCTGAACCAGGCTGCGCTAGAGCAGTGGGTTTTCAACCATTTTCATACCAGGGCCCACTGTTTATTCTGCATTTTAGCCACGGACCACCATTTGATGTTGAGTGTAGTCTCTTGGGCTAATTTAGGAGTATTAACTGGTAAAATGTAAAATAACAATTCTTCTATATTTTCTAAATGTTCTTCTTGAAAATTAGGTAATTCAGAATTAATTAAATATAATTTAACTCTTGAGAGCGTAAAATGAAACCAAACGGACCCGTAAGGGTCCGTTTGGTTTCATTTTACGCTCTCAAGAGTTACAGATCTCAAAGGGTCCATTTGGTTACCAATGGTCCTTTGTAGGATCGAAGGAGGACTCTATCATAGGAGGAAAAATGGTGAAAAACGAGGGTTTTATCTCTGGCGCCTGTCAACCAATTTCGCCCCAACTCACAAGCCAAAAAGCACTAGATTTTCCACCAGGAGTTTTTCACTAATTTTGGCGCTAGGAGGGGTCTGAAAAAGCGCTAAATATAGCGGCAAACGCGCCAAGTTGGCAACACTGGTAGGAAGAGATGTGTTTTCAAATAGGGAGTGAGTCTGGGGTTCTAAGGGGGACTGCCAGCTTCCCATTGTCAGATGATCAGAATGCCCAGGACCTGAGGGTTTGTAGGGAGCTGTGACACCCAGTGTTGTAGTGGTACTTTTAGAAGTGTGGGGGGGGGGGGGGGGGGGGGGCGCCTCTTAAAGTGGGGTGCCGTGATTTTTGTATTTTTTCCAATTTTGTACATGTTTGAGAGGTGACAGTATGTAAATAGACCCCTTGGTGTCTTTTTTATGTGCAATGATGTCTTCCCTTTGTATTTAGGGTTTCTTCCTGGAGGCTGAACCTGTCCAGGCAAACATGCCAATGAAAAAAACTCCATTACAGTGACATCACATTTTCAGCCCCTCCCCTAACTCCTCACCCTTTATCATGCAAGTAAAGCTGTGGGTGTGGCTTCAGTTCAGCTGGATCTCCACCCATCACCACCCCACCAGGCAAACCAGGCATATTTATTGAACTGGCTGGGTGGAATCATAAAAATGACAGTTTAACAAACACTGTACACTTTTTTTGAAAAACTTCTTACTCTTCATATTACAATAATACCTGATGATCATGTTTTAGTGTAGAAAAAAATCATGGCACATCCATCTTTAAAGGGGAATTCCACCCATTTTCATTTTTTTCTGAGAGTGTACAAATGTGAACACTCACATTTGTACACTCTCAGAAAAAAAAGGTTGATACTATAGGGCCCATGCACTATTTATTCAGCATTTGAGCCACGGACCACCATGACATTTTAGCCCCACAGACCCCTAAACTAAAGATTTCTTTTGTCCCCAATCCCAGGCTGGATTTGGGAAACAAAACATACAGATCAAAATGACCATTACATTCTCTAGTTGTGTAGACTTGGGATAATTCACATGATGAATATTTTAAGCGATAAATATATGTACATATGTAAACAATATGCAAACATATTTAAGCGTAAACATGAAACCAAATGGACCCTTGCGGGTCCATTTTGCGGGTCCATTTGGCTTCATGTTTACACTCTCAAGAGTTACGTCTGGTTAACCAACTTTCCATCATTTAGCTGGGGAACACCTGGAACCTTCTCAAGGACTACTGGTGGTCCCTGGACCACTGGTTGAAAACCACTGAGCGATGAGACCAGTAAGATATGGTGGTGACATTCCTTTGGTTGCTTTGAATGCAAGCGTGAGAGTGTTAACTCTCCTGCGTGCACACACACACACACACACACACACACACACACCACACACACACACACAACACACACACACACACACACACACACACACACACACACACACACACACACACACACACACACACACACACACACACACACGGTGTCACTGGGTCACTGTAAGCACATGATGAGCTGTCAATCATCATGGCTGCTGCCAGGAATCGCCTGTTAGTCCAGATTCCAAACCCAGCTCAGAAACCAGGGGCGGATCTAGGCATAGGCATGGGGGGGCAATGCCCCCCTAAATGCCCAGTCTGCCCCACCAAACATGATGGCATGCAAGACAACCCAAGATATTTCAATGCTTATATTTAAAAGTATTTTAAACATTACTGAAAATGGTATGGGCAGCTGCACCCTTACCATTTTCTTCTGCCCCCCCCCCCCCCCCCCCCCCCCCCCCAATTGGGAAATGTTACATCCGCCACTGTCAGAAACTCTCTTGATGCCTATGCAACCAAAACGTGGAACACCCTCCCTTAAAAACACGTGAATCCCTTGTCTCTTTTCAAGGCCTCTTAATGGCCACTTATGATCGGCTGCAACTCGAAATTACAATAACTTATTGGTATTTCTATCTTATTATCGTTCTTTGCTTTGTGCGTTCCCGATTTAGCATGTATAGCTTGTTATTTGCACTCCTGATGCAACACGTACTTGTGACTACACTGCAAAAAACTAAGCAAGTCTTCTAATCTTAAATCTAGACTTTAAGTATGATTGCTCTTGTTTTAAGAAGGACATACTAACCAAGAGCAAGTTTTATAAGATTATCAACCTATATATTTTTTCTTATATGTAGGACAGCATTTTTTTGCAGGGTAAATTGCAGTGTTGGGCAGTATCTTGTTACAAGTAGTCAGTGTTGGGGAAGTTACTTTTAAAAAGTAAGGGCATTATAGTTATAGTTACTTCCCTGAAAAAGTAATTAGTTACTTTATTCCTTACTAAATTCTGAAAGTAAGGGCGTTACTTTACTTTACTTTACTTTTTTTTTAAACATACAAAAAAGGGTGTTGTTCTGTGGTATTCGTGGTCACAAGTTTAAAGTGGAATTCCTCCCATTTCAACATTTTACTGACATTAATTAATATGCCTTAGAGATGTTGTTTGGACATGATTCTGTGTTTATTAGAAATGGAGGTTGTGTTTCGCCATGTTAATGATTTTTCTTTTAGGACCTTTTTTGAAAAGGGGTGGAATTCCCCTTTAATGGCAGCATGCTGAGCATGGACTGTAATAAGATTTTCTTTGCTGAGGACAATGCTTGCTGCCTTCTAACATAATTTACACTTCACTTCAATGTTTTTGTCCTGGTCCTTTACCACAGTCGTTTTCAACCTTTTTCATACCAGGGCCCACTGTTTATTCTGCATTTGAGCCATGGACCATTTGAGGACATTTTGGCCCCACAGACCCCAAAACTAAAGATTTCTTTTGTCCACAATATCAGGCTGGATTTCAAAAACGAAACAGTCGAACATACAGATCCATGTTTACACTCTCAGTTATATCTGGTTAACCAACTTTCCATCATTTAGCCTGAGGACCACCTGTTGAAAACCCCTGCTTTACCAGCAAGAATGTAAAATAATGTTTATATTTCCGCGCTGCAAAGGCTCCAGTCACGCTGCCGTCGTCGTATCATTGCATTTGAGAGCGTATGTTTTATTATTATTTTACCGCAGCGAGTGCGAGTGTGTGTGCGCAGCAACAACACAGCTTTGTGTATGTGTGTGCTTAGAGGCCAGAGCCTTTAATTACGCGAAAACTCTGTTCACTTCATGGGGCCACTTCAATGGCGGCTCATCTATATATACTCTTCCAATTGGGACAACCGAGGTTACCAAATGCATTTAAGTCTATGGGATCATACGCTTTGTTTTCTGCCCCCTCAATGTCGCAACTCTTCTACTAGATGCTTGACGAATAAGACTGGCTCTGATTGGCTTATACTGCCATGTGGCGCCGTGTTAGCCAATCAATGACCTTTTCTGTGACGTGGTGGACGGCATCACGTTAGACACATAGATATATAAATACTAGATCAGGCATCCGAAATTAATGCAAGTGGATGAGAGGGGGACTTTAGTCCGGTGCCTTCTCTATTCAATATACTCTATGTTAGACTGAAGAAGCGAGCAGACAACACACAGTGCAGTGCAGTGCAGCGAGTCCTGCCGCCGCCGCGGAGTAGTAACGACATATAACGATGGTACAATAATCATAACGACGTTATGGATTTGAGAAATGTAAGGAGTTACGTTAGAAGTTACTGGAAAAAGTAATCCCTTACTGTAAGGGCGTTACTTGTAAGGGCGTTATTCACAACACTGCAAGTAGTAGCTACATCGATATCCTAGACCCGTTATGATTACAAGTACTTTGAGATTTTATCCTGGTATGCCTGCTCCATGTACGAATCAAAGACACAAAATCACACACACACACACACACACACACACACACACACACACACACACACACACACACACACACACACACACACACAACACACACACACACACACACACACACACACACACACACACACACACACACACACACACCAGGGGTTGACACTAAGGTCTCCGAGGCAGCAAGTCAGGTTCTACTTGCCCTCAGGTCATGGTCACTTGCCCCCCAAAAATATATTGTAAATTTTGCATTTAAGTTTACTTCCTACTTGGGTCCCTGAGAGGGTTCCAGGTGGTCCCCAGCTAAGTTGGTTAACCAGGTGTAACTCTTGAGAGTGTAAAAAGGAAACCAAATGGACCCTTGCGGGTCCATTTGGTTTCATTTTTACACTCTCAAGAGTTAAAATCCTCTTATTTAGCCCAGGTCTACACAACTAGAGAATGTAGAAGATTAATGGTCATTTTGATGTGTATGTTAAATTGCCTGTTTTGTTTCCCAAATCCAGCCTGGAATTGTGGATAGCTAGAAAGCAGGGAAAGACACAGAGGTCTTGCCCGATCGGGCAACCAGGTAGCAGTCTCCACTTGCCCCACCATTTTTCTTACTTGCCCCGGTCAAGCGGGCAAGTGTTAGTGTCAAGCCCTGCACACGTCACTGTGTCACTAGGCCACTGGGTCACTGTAAGCACGTGATGAGCTGTCAATCATCATGGCTGCTGTCACTGTCAGGAATTCTCTGTTAGTCCAGATTCCAAACCTCAGCTCAGAGTTTACTGTAAGGAACTTCATTAAATATAACAATACACCAGAAAGTGATCTCATCTACACCTGAGGCACATTCTGCAGCTGCTTATGCTCATAGTTATGCTTGCAATGTTTTCCTTTTGTCATGCATGTGAAAAACAACTCAGTCTTATGTGAACACACCAGACAGTTTATAAGTTACTCCATTCACTATTTACTGTAGAATGGATATTTGATGTTCATTTTACCTATACGATTACGTTATAACTTGAAACTCTATTTTAAAACTCCATCAGTCTGGCGACTGATATTGTCCTCCTAATAGGTGAGGGAGGCCGTACTTTTTCATTTACTGTTTTCATTTATTTTTAAAATATTGTTTTGTTCGTTTGGCTGTAGCCAGCCATGTGGCAGGGAGGCTGCTACATTTTCCAAAACAATATTTTAAAAATAAATAAAAACTGTATTTCGGGTGCAGCAGCTAGGACGCCTCATGCATTGAAGGAAGCATGAGGCCAGTCCGCTGCCTCCCCAGGTTGGCGGAGGGTGTGTAGAGCCCAGGATCACATTAGGAATCCTCCCCAGGTTGGTGGAGGGTGTGTAGAGCCCAGGATCACATTAGGAATCCTCCCCAGGTTGGTGGAGGGTGTGTAGAGCCCAGGATCACATTAGGAATCCTCCCCAGGGTGGTGGAGGGTGTGTAGAGCCCAGGATCACATTAGGAATCCTCCCCAGGTTGGTGGAGGGTGTGTAGAGCCCAGGATCACATTAGGAATCCTCCCCAGGTTGGTGGAGGGTGTGTAGAGCCCAGGATCACATTAGGAATCCTCCCCAGGTTGGCGGAGGGTGTGTAGAGCCCAGGATCACATTAGGAATCCTCCCCAGGTTGGCGGAGGGTCTGTAGAGCCCAGGATCACATTAGGAATGCTTCCCCAGGATGGCGGAGGGTGTGTAGAGCCCAGGATCACATTAGGAATCCTCCTCAGGTTGGCGGAGGGTCTGTAGAGCCCAGGATCACATTAGGAATGCTTCCCCAGGATGGCGGAGGGTGTGTAGAGCCCAGGATCACATTAGGAATCCTCCCCAGGTTGGCGGAGGGTGTGTAGAGCCCAGGATCACATTAGGAATGCTTCCCCAGGATGGCGGAGGGTGTGTAGAGCCCAGGATCACATTAGGAATCCTCCCCAGGTTGGTGGAGGGTGTGTAGAGCCCAGGATTACATTAGGAATCCTCCCCAGTTTGGTGGAGGGTGTGTAGAGCCCAGGATCACATTAGGAATCCTCCCCAGGTTGGTGGAGGGTGTGTAGAGCCCAGGATCACATTAGGAATCCTCCCCAGGTTGGCGGAGGGTGTGTAGAGCCCAGGATCACATTAGGAATGCTTCCCCAGGATGGCGTAGGGTGTGTAGAGCCCAGGATCACATTAGGAATCCTCCCCAGGTTGGCGGAGGGTGTGTAGAGCCCAGGATCACATTAGGAATGCTTCCCCAGGATGGCGGAGGGTGTGTAGAGCCCAGGATCACATTAGGAATCCTCCCCAGGTTGGTGGAGGGTGTGTAGAGCCCAGGATCACATTAGGAATCCTCCCCAGGTTGGCGGAGGGCGTGTAGAGCCCAGGATCACATTAGGAATCCTCCCCAGGTTGGCGGAGGGCGTGTAGAGCCCAGGATCACATTAGGAATCCTCCCCAGGTTGGCGGAGGGTGTGTAGAGCCCAGGATCACATTAGGAATCCTCCCCAGGTTGGCGGAGGGTGTGTAGAGCCCAGGATCACATTAGGAATCCTCCCCAGGTTGGCGGAGGGTGTGTAGAGCCCAGGATCACATTAGGAATCCTCCCCAGGTTGGCGGAGGGTGTGTAGAGCCCAGGATCACATTAGGAATCTTCCCCAGGTTGGCGGAGGGTGTGTAGAGCCCAGGATCACATTAGGAATCCTCCCCAGGTTGGCGGAGGGTGTGTAGAGCCCAGGATCACATTAGGAATCCTCCCCAGGTTGGCGGAGGGTGTGTAGAGCCCAGGATCACATTAGGAATCCTCCCCAGGTTGGCGGAGGGTGTGTAGAGCCCAGGATAACATTAGGAATCCTCCCCAGGTTGGCGGAGGGTGTGTAGAGCCCAGGATCACATTAGGAATCCTCCCCAGGTTGGCGGAGGGTGTGTAGAGCCCAGGATCACATTAGGAATCCTCCCCAGGTTGGCGGAGGGTGTGTAGAGCCCAGGATCACATTAGGAATCCTCCCCAGGTTGGTGGAGGGTGTGTAGAGCCCAGGATCACATTAGGAATCCTCCCCAGGTTGGTGGAGGGTGTGTAGAGCCCAGGATCACATTAGGAATCCTCCCCAGGGATCACATTAGGAATCCTCCCCAGGTTGGCGGAGGGTGTGTAGAGCCCAGGATCACATTAGGAATCCTCCCCAGGGATCACATTAGGAATCCTCCCCAGGTTGGCGGAGGGTGTGTAGAGCCCAGGATCACATTAGGAATCCTCCCCAGGTTGGCGGAGGGTGTGTAGAGCCCAGGATCACATTAGGAATCCTCCCCAGGTTGGCGGAGGGTGTGTAGAGCCCAGGATCACATTAGGAATCCTCCCCAGGTTGGCAGACGATGTGTAGAGCCCAGGATCACATTAGGAATCCTCCCCAGGCTGGCAGACGATGTGTAGAGCCCAGGATCACATTAGGAATCCTCCCCAGGCTGGCAGACGATGTGTAGAGCCCAGGATCACATTAGGAATCCTCCCCAGGCTGGCAGACGATGTGTAGAGCCCAGGATCACAATTACATTAGGAATTGGCACTGGGTGAAAAAATGGGTTGCAAAATCGTGGGATAATAAATAAATAAATAAATAAATAAATAAATAAATAAATAAATAAATAAATAAATAAATAAATAAATAAATAAATAAATAAATAAATAAATAAACATGACAGTGACAGCTTTTCATTTCAGAAATAATAATTCATCTCTCTCTCCCTCTCTCATAACCTAAATACTTCGATAAATACTTCTTGAGGGTGTGTAGAGCCCAGGATCACATTAGGAATCCTCCCCAGGTTGGCGGAGGGCGTGTAGAGCCCAGGATCACATTAGGAATCCTCCCCAGGTTGGCGGAGGGCGTGTAGAGCCCAGGATCACATTAGGAATCCTCCCAGGTTGGCGGAGGGTGTGTAGAGCCCAGGATCACATTAGGAATCCTCCCCAGGTTGGCGGAGGGTGTGTAGAGCCCAGGATCACATTAGGAATCCTCCCCAGGTTGGCGGAGGGTGTGTAGAGCCCAGGATCACATTAGGAATCCTCCCCAGGTTGGCGGAGGGTGTGTAGAGCCCAGGATCACATTAGGAATCTTCCCCAGGTTGGCGGAGGGTGTGTAGAGCCCAGGATCACATTAGGAATCCTCCCCAGGTTGGCGGAGGGTGTGTAGAGCCCAGGATCACATTAGGAATCCTCCCCAGGTTGGCGGAGGGTGTGTAGAGCCCAGGATCACATTAGGAATCCTCCCCAGGTTGGTGGAGGGTGTGTAGAGCCCAGGATCACATTAGGAATCCTCCCCAGGTTGGTGGAGGGTGTGTAGAGCCCAGGATCACATTAGGAATCCTCCCCAGGGATCACATTAGGAATCCTCCCCAGGTTGGCGGAGGGTGTGTAGAGCCCAGGATCACATTAGGAATCCTCCCCAGGGATCACATTAGGAATCCTCCCCAGGTTGGCGGAGGGTGTGTAGAGCCCAGGATCACATTAGGAATCCTCCCCAGGTTGGCGGAGGGTGTGTAGAGCCCAGGATCACATTAGGAATCCTCCCCAGGTTGGCGGAGGGTGTGTAGAGCCCAGGATCACATTAGGAATCCTCCCCAGGCTGGCAGACGATGTGTAGAGCCCAGGATCACATTAGGAATCCTCCCCAGGCTGGCAGACGATGTGTAGAGCCCAGGATCACATTAGGAATCCTCCCCAGGCTGGCAGACGATGTGTAGAGCCCAGGATCACATTAGGAATCCTCCCCAGGTTGGCAGACGATGTGTAGAGCCCAGGATCACAATCACATTAGGAATTGGCACTGGGTGAAAAAATGGGTTGCAAAATCGTGGGATAATAAATAAATAAATAAATAAATAAATAAATAAATAAATAAATAAATAAATAAATAAATAAATAAATAAATAAATAAATAAATAAAATAAACATGACAGTGACAGCTTTTCATTTCAGAGATAATAATTCATCTCTCTCTCTCATAACCTAAATACTTGGATAAATACTTCTCGTAAGGTGGCCTACATTCTGGTAAGGTACAAACACTTCGTCAAGCTGGTTGGATGGGTGTTCAATGGTATATATAAGACACTCATCGATCCGTAGAGGACAGTAGGAGAGAGACAGATCAACTGAGACACCATGAGAGTTACTGCAGTCTTCTGGCTGGTGCTGGGACACCTGTCTGTCTGTCAGGGTAAGACACTCACCTTCAATACACTTATTTTTAATGTGCTATGACAGTGGTTTTCAACCTTTTTCATCCCAGGGCCCACTATTTATTCAGAATTTGAGCCACGGACCACCACTTAGACACAAAACTAAAGATTTGTTTCATTTTTGTCCACAATTCCAAGCTGGATTTCAAAAACAAAACATACTGTCAAACATACAGATCAAAATGACCATTAATCTTCTACATTCTCTATAGTTGTGTAGTCTTGGGATAATTCACATGATGAATATTAACTCTTGAGACTGGTGTTCCCCGGACCACCTGTTGAATACCATTGTCCTAGGCCAGGGTGGCCAACCCGTGGCTCGCGAGCCGCATGCGGCTCTTCAGCTGGTTACATGTGGCTCTTAAGGGGCTTCCACATGAAACCATCAAAAACCTTTTTTTCATACCAGGGCCCACCATTTATTCAGAATTTGTGCCATGGACTACCATTTGATGACATTTTAGCTCCACAGACCCCAAAGCTAAAGATTTTGTTACTTTTGTCAACAATTCCAGGCTGGATTTCAGAGAAAACAAAACAGTCAAACATACAGATCAAAATGACCATTAATCTTCTACATTCTCTAGTTGTGTAGACTTGGGCTAATTCACATGATGAATATTTTAACTCTTGAGAGTGTTAACATGAAACCAAATGGACCCGCAAGGGTCCATTTGGTTTCATGTTTACGCTCTCAAAGAGTTACATCTGGTTAACCAACTTTCCATCATTTAGCCTGGGGACCACCTGGAATCCTCTTTGATGTGGCTCTTTGCAGTAACACAATGAAAAACGTGGCTCTTAGTCTGTGACTGGTTGGCCACCCCTGTCCTAGGCTGTCAGCATATATTTTCAATCACTTGACTTTTTGATTGTGAAGTAAATTATTTGGTTCGTGATTTTTTTTTTTTTTTTGCATCCTATCATGTATGTTGTATCTAATATTTCCCCCTCAGGTTGGACATGCAGCCCGGCTCCCCAGCTGAACCAGGGGTCGCGGGCAGCCCAGGTGGATGCCAGCCTGGGACAGCTGGTCGCTACGGACACCCACCGTCGAGCGTATTCTCTGAGCGGCGATTACTGGACAGCACTGCCCTACGCCAACCTGAAACACATCACAGTGGGGCCAGCAGGGATGTGGGCCGTCGACGTTAGACGCTACGTCTACAAATACGTGGGTGGCAGCTGGGTACGAGCTCGAGGTAAACAGAACATGTTCAACCTCAGCTCAATCAGGCGTAATTAGGCATAATTTGATGAATTATGTACAGGTTTGCAAACAATTCAGTTAGATATAATTTTGGACTGTTACTGACACCACTGTTACACTGCATCTCCTCCTACATTTATTAATGGGTGCAATTCCCGATCGCTGTGGTGTAGCCAGGTATGGTGTAAGTCCTCTCATTGGCTGCATGGCAGCAAATCAGGTTTGGGGCCGTGCTCATTGGCTGCATGGCAGCAAATCAGGTCTGGGGCCTTGAGGTAGGCCCGAAAGCCTATACCACCAGGCCTGGGCCTGGGCTTACCAAATAATTATCCATAATAATTAAAAACAGTCATCAAGAGCTTCAACTCATGATGAACAAAGCTAGATAGTACAGTAACATTTTTAATTGGGGGCGGGGGGTCAGGTGATTTCTGGACCTTTTGACTTGCAGGTTTTAATTATTCTGGGTAATTATTTGGTAAGCTCAGGTCCAGGGTTGGTGGTACAGGCTTTCGGCCTACCCCAAGGCCCCAGACCTGATTTGCTGCCACGCAGCCAATGAGAAGACTTACACCAGGGGTCCGGGGACCACCAGTGGTCCCTGAGAGGGTTCCAGGTGGTCCCCAGCTAAGTTGGTTAACCAGATGTAACTCTTGAGAGTGTAAAAATGAAACCAAATGGACCCTTGCGGGTCCATTTGGTTTCATTTTTACACTCTCAAGAGTTAAAATATTCATCATCTGAATTAGCCCAAGTCTACACAACTAGAAGATGGACAAAAGCAAAAGAAATCTTTAGATTTGGGGTCTGTGGGGCTAAAATGTCCTCAAGTGGTGGTCCGTGGCTCAAATTCTGAAAAAATGGTGGTCCCTGGCATCATAAAAGGTTGAAAACCCCTGACTTACACCATGCCTGCTACACCACAGCGATTGAGAATTGCACCCAATGTCTTTAGGAGATCTGATGCAGATCGATGCTGGAGGTGATGGTTTTATGGGTGGAGTGGAGGCAGATCACGACGTTTACTGTCTCCGGAGTCATTACACACGGGGCTTCAATGGTCACAGTCATGGTAATGTATACTGGACATATGTTGGAAGAAGCCTGAAGTATATCAGCTGTGGGCCATATGGATGCTGGGGAGTCAACAGTGGAAACCAAATCTACTTTAGAGCGGTAAGACAAAGTAACTATGACAGAAATAATTGATTATTCACAGATTAATGTGATAAATAGTAACAGGCGCGGATCTAGGCATGGGCATTTAGGGGGGCAATGCCCCCCTAAATACCCAGTCTGCCCCCCCAAACACGATGCCATGCAAAACACCCCAAGATATTTCAAATTAAAGTGCTTATTGTCTCCACCGTAAGGTGGGAGGCTATAAATCGTACCCTGTCCTTCCGCGCGCGTGTCTGTCTGTCCGCATCTGTCCGTGTGCGTATGTCTGTCCGTGCATCCTATGACGTCATCATGACGTCATTGGATGCACGGACACGCTGAGGCACAGGGTACGATTTATAGTCCCCACCTTACGTCCGTCCGCATCCAATGACGCCATGATGACGTCAACCGAAGATCGATCCTGAGCCTGGACGGTGGAGCTTGTATTTAAAATGATGTGAAACACTACTACTGCTACTAACTAACTACAGCTGTGTCACCACTAAACGAACAGCATTTCATCATTGAAAACAGAAAACTCTCTGAGTCAGACCTTTAGCTTTATGCATGCTGCGTGTCTGTTGCAACTTCAACAACAACTGATGTTATTATTGATGTTATTTGACTATACTTGACTTGACTAATAAAAGTCCTGTAACCGAAAATGGTATGGGTGCGACTTGGTATGGGTGCGCCCGTGGCGCAAAGCGACACGGGCGATGAAGCCGCTCACATACCATTTTCTCTTGCCCCCCCAACCTGTTCTCTTGCCCTCCCAAATGGGACACGTTACATCCACCCCTGAATAAGTAATCATAGTTGCCAATAATGTTTCCCCTCACAGTACCAGTAAATCGTGTGTGTGTGTGTGTGTGTGTGTGTGTGTGTGTGTGTGTGTGTGTGTGTGTGTGTGTGTGTGTGTGTGTGGTGTGTGTGTATCTGTGTGTCTGTGTGTGGTGTGTTGTGTGTGGTGTGTGTGTGTGTGTGTGTGTGTGTGTGTGTGTGTGTGCGTGCGTGCGTGCGTGTGTGTGTTAAAGAATGACAAAGTCATTCTTTGGCCTATGACAGGGGTTTTCAACAGGTGGTCCGAGGACCACCAGTGGTCCTTGAGAGGGTTCCAGGTGGTCCCCAGGCTAAATGATGGAAAGTTGGTTAACCAGACGTAACTCTTGAGAATGTAAAAATGAAACCAAATGGACCCTTGCGGGTCCATTTGGTTTCATTTTCACACTCTCAAGAGTTAAAATATTCATCATCTGAATTAGCACTATTTAATTAAGAAGTCTACACTGTTTTGTTTGCAAAATCCAGCCTGGAATTGTCAACAAAACCAAAAGAATTCTTTAGTTTTAGGTCTTTGGTGGCTAAAGTGTCATCAAATGGTGGTCCGTGGCTCAAATGCTGAATAAATAGTGGTCCCTATGGTATCAAAAAGGTTGAAAACCCCTGGCCTATGAAGATGAGTACTAAATGTTGTTGTGTTTCTCTCTTTAGCTCAGGTCTGCCTCCAGCTGTACATTCTCAGGATGGCAGGTGGTTCCAGGACGTCTCACAATGATTGAGGTTGGGACTGACGGCAAGGCGGTTGGAGTGAACCCTTGGGGTCACGTTTTCCAGAGGTACGTGAGTCTGAGCCAATAACATAACACACAAGATCATCAGGAGTTAGACAACTCCCCTCTCTGCAGTCTATTTATGAGCAGGACACTTTAAAACAGGCTGACAAAATTGTCAGTGATGTCACCCATGTTTTAAACCAGGGGTTTTCAACAGGTGGTCCGGGGACCACCAGTGGTCCTTGAGAGGGTTCCAGGTGGTCCCCAGGCTAAATGATGGAAAGTTGGTTAACCAGATGTAACTCTTGAGAGTGTAAAAATGAAACCAAATGGACCCTTGCGGGTCCATTTGGTTTTATTTTCACACTCTCAAGAGTTAAAATATTCTTCATCTGAATTAGCACAACTTAATTAAGAAGTCTACATTGTTTTGGTTCCCAGATACAGCCTTGAATTGTGGACAAAACCAAAATAATTCTTTGGTCTTAGGTGTTTAGGGTGAATATGTAATCAAATGGTGGTCCGTGGCTCAAATGCTGAATAAATGGTGGTCCCTGGAATCAAAAAGGTTGAAAACCCCTGTTTTAAGCCATGAGTTCATACTTCTGCCCTCAGAGAGAAGGTACAAGGAACCTAAGTGGAAGTACATCAGGTTCAAAAAATAATTTGTACCTGTGTCAATTAAAATGTTGAACGAAGCTTTGAAACATCAGTGGATGTAAGAGGCCAGATTTTTACCCTGTTTGCACTGTGTAATGTTGTTTTCCCTGTTCTGTATGTTGTTGTCTTTTTAAGTGCTGCGTAGCAAGCACTTCCTTAGACGATTCACATGCTGTGTGCATGTTGCCACATAAGAGAGAAACAAGCAAGTTGCCACATAAGAGAGAAACAAGCAAAAACCGTGCCGGTTAGCAATAAGAGAGAAACAAGCAGCAACAAGCAGCAAAAACCGTGCCGGTTAGCATGCAGACACGCAGATATCTTGAGAATCGTGCCGCTTAGCACGCACACAGCTGGTGAAGACCGCCACACACGCAGCACTTTCTTTCACACGGGTGTGATTTTTTGTTCTATGTATGGCTGTTGCGGGAGTGAAAGCCCAAGACAAATTTCCCCTGGGGACAATACAGTTTACCTTGAACCTTGAACCTTGAACACTATGATTCTGGCAGCACTGCGTCAGTCAGTCAGTCAGTCAGTCAGTCAAAAGTGACCAGTAAATGATGCAATTATGAAGTAATTATGATAATTGCCAACAGGGGCGGATCTAGGCATGGGCATGGGGGGGGGCAATGCTCCTGTAAATGCCCAGTCTGCCCCCACCAAACATGATGGTATGCAAAACAACCCAAGATATTTCAGTGCTTCTATTTAAAATGATGTGAAACACTACTACTGCTACTAACTAACTACAGCTGTGTCACCACTAAACCAACAGCATTTCATCATTGAAAACAGAAAACTCTCTGAGTCAGACCTTTAGCTTTATGCATGCTGCGTGTCTGTTGCAACTTCAACAACAACTGATGTTATTATTGATGCTTTACTTGGCTAATAAAAGTACTGTAACTGAAAATGGTATGGGTGGATGGATGAGCGTAAATATACTAAATAGTGAATGTATTTTACTATTTCATTAGTGAGTTAGGGCTAATTAGCCGATGAATTGATTATAAAACAGTTGCAGTTAGTTGCAGTATGTACCATGTGTACCAGGTTATATACAGTATAAACTATGTTATACAAGTTCCATGTTATGTGACATTAATGTTTATCTTACATTGTGTCCCAACAGAACTGGCATCACCTCAGCACGGCCACAAGGTACTGGTTGGCGCTATATTTCCTGCTTGGGGAAGATGAGCCAAGTGTCCTATGATCTGGGAACCATCTATGGTGTGTCCACTACTGGGGTCATCATGAAGGCTACTGAATGATCAGCAGAAGTTGCTGCAGAGCTACACTTCTCTTCTACTGACAATAAAATGATTACCAGATGATCACACATTTAGAGGTTTATATATGGAATAATCTGTCTTGACTGTAAACACTGTATGGTGACAGTTACGTGGTGTTGGATGCTTACCTCAGTCCTAGTAAAATCAGCTGTTCTCAGAGCGACATTTCATGAATGGAGGGAGAGAGGGGATGAACGGGGAAGGTCCAACTTTGTTGACCGCAATACGGGGGTGTAGTGTCAGGGGGACGCGGGGGGACGCCGTCCCCCCACTTCTCACATCTAAAATATTTTTGGTCTGAAAAAAAATCATTAGCATGGTGAAATACATCTTGATGACATCATCAAGATGTGTTTCACCATGTTAATGAGTTTCTTTTTTTCTGAGAGTGTACAAATGGAACCAAATGGACCCGCTAGGGTCCATTTGGTTCACATTTGAACACTTTCAGAGGCGTCCCCCCACTTCTAAAAGTACCACTAAAACACTGCCGCAATCGCTTTAGTACGGTAAAAACCCATGCATTGATCACTGTATCAACTACCTGTTTTAACTCTAATAAAACGGAATAAAGCAGTGATGGCCTGGAGCAGCTATTATTTATTTCCCAAGGAAATAGATGAAGCAGCGTGTCTGACAGCTAAGACGTTTCCCCGCTATAGCCTCTCGCGTTCTGAAAATGTTTGACAATATAGACGCCATACAGTTACTGTGAGAGTGAGGTCTAACCCAGCGGTCGGCAACCCAAGATGTTGAAAGAGCCATTTTCGAACAAAAACTAAATTCAAAATCTGTCTGGAGCCGCAAATAATGTAAGCCTAATAAGCCTTTAACGGGGAATTCCACCCATTTTCACTGTTTTTTTTTTTTTTCTGAGAGTGTACAAATGTGAACCAAATGGACCCTGGCGGGTCCATTTGGTTCCATTTCCATTTGGTTCCATTTTTCCTAAAAGAAAAATCATTAACATGGTGAAACACAACTTCATGTCAGTCAAGCTGTGTTTCACCATGTTTTTTTTTTCAGATCTCCTTTTTATCATGTCCACACAACATCTCAGTAAACTGTTGAAAATGGGTGGTTCAGATTAAAGCTTGAACTCTGAAACGTGCTGGGCTTTTTGGCATGGCCAACAAGTGCTGTCAGTGACTGAAATGTTTATATTATGTTGGCGGATCACCCCAGTGTGTATGTAATAATGCTACATCCAGGGAGCCACTAGGGCTGTGTTCTAGAGCCGCATGCGGCTCCTGAGCCGCAGGTTGCTGACCCCTGATCTAACCTCTGATCTGTCCTCCATGATTTATTTCCTGTCTACCATCAGGTTATTGAGCGGTGCAGACAGTGTTGTTAGATAAACTGTCACACTGCAGTACGTCTACATATGGTACACTGCTTTACTCTCCTGGGTTTACCCTGGGTGTGCTCCCTTAGAGTCACATCACTAAAAAGAGCAGGATTGTTTTTTTTAATTAAACCACAGTGTTATAAAATAAAAATGATCCAACTTGAGTTAAAATTGGTAACTTGAGTTATTTGTGCACAATGTGCAGAAGTACTGGGTAAAAATATTTACATCTGACCCAACCTCCTGGGTTATGAATTGTTTAAACCAAACTGGGTTAATTTTATTTTTAATACTGGGTTATTTTAACTTTTCAAATTTGTATATTATGTGTTCATTGATGATTGATTGATTGATTGATTGATTGAATAGGCCTATTTTGTATTTTGTGTTGTGTTACTTTGTGGTTGGGTTAAAAATGAGCAACCCAACTGGTTGGATAAAATTAACTACTACAGTGTTGGTCCAATATTGAATAGCTGGTTAAAGGTAGGGGAAGTGATTATAAATTCATGGTGTAGTACCAGCTTGGTGCACTAGGGGCGCCCAAGAGTAGCTACTCTATGTGAACCTGCTGCTCCATCCTGATTGGAGGAGAATTCACCCACCACCTGGGGAACTTTTATTAGCTCCTCTGCTAACGTGGGGGAGGGGGAAACTCCATATATGGTCTGCACACCTTATAATAGAGCATTTTAACAGAAAAAAAAACATTTTTGGGTGATATCTGACAAAAGTGAAATCACTTCCCCTACCTTTAATACAAAAAATAACACAAGTTGCATTATTTTCTATAAATCTTTTTTAGTGTGTATATTTACCTGTATAACTCTGGTGTTCTCTCTACTGTGTTCAATCATAACATGTAAATCATTCAATAAACTTCATAATAATCATTTTGGGGTCCTTCATAAGAAGCATATTTGAGAATCACAGATTTATAGAAACATAAACATGTTAAAATGTGTGTCCAAGCAACAGGTTCTTCCTAAGAGTAAAATAGAAAAAAAAGAAAAGGTTGCACACTCGTACCCATGCTGATCATTCATTTAAGCCAGTGGTTTTCAACCTTTTTGATACCAGGGACCACTATTTATTCAGCATTTGAGCCACAGAGGACCACCTTTTGATGACATTTTAGCCTCACGGACCCCAAACTAAAGATTTATTTTTGCTTTTGTCCACAATTCCAGGCTGGATTTGGGAAACAAAACTTTCAAACATACAGATCAAAATGACAATTATTTTACATTGTGTGGACTTCTTAATTAATTGGGCTAATTCTTTGATAATGAATTATGATTATGAATTATTATGAATATTTTAATTCTTGTGAGTGTAAAAATGAAACCAAATGGACCCGTAAGGGTCCATTTGGTTTCATTTTTACGCTCTCGAGAGTTACATCTGGTTAACCAACTTTTCATCTTGTTAACCAACTTAACTGGGGACCACCTGGAACCCTCTCAAGGACCACTGGTTGGAAACCACTGATTTAAGCAAAAAACCAGGCAGATAGAAAACAAACTCACAAAAAAGCAGGTTATCTCCATAGCAGGTGTGGTTGCAATCTAGACAATCAAGTAGCCATAAATACTAACCCAATAAAATAATAACTGGTGCATTTATATAGGGCTCAGCAGTCCCAATCTCTTGTGGAGTTGCCCCTGTTCCAGAAATGCTATCTGTAACTATTACTCCTTACTTTTTGAAAGTAACTTTCCAAACACTGCTGATCGCACCGTTTACCGTTCACATGAACTACTTTTTTATAGGCATATGAGGTATTACCATGTTTTATTTATTTTTTGTTCAGAGATGGATTGTAGGAGCATCAGCTAAATGCCTAAATTGTACTTACAGTACGTAATTGTACGTAAGTTTCTGTGGATTGTATCTGTGTATGGGGGGGGGGGGGGGGGGCAGGAGAAAATGGTATGGAGGCGGCTTCAACGTCTGTGGCGCTAACAGGACTTTTATTAGTCAAGTAAAGCAGTGAAAATCGCGCCCGTGGCGCAAAGCATCACGGGCGATAAAGCCGCACCCATACCATTTTCATTTAAACAGCTCCAAATTTGGATATGCCTGACAAACAGCTGCCATACCATTTTCAGTTCCAGGACTTTTATTAGTCAAGTAAAGCATCAATAATAACATCAGTTGTTGTTGAAGTTGCAACAGACACGCAGCATGCATAAAGCTAAAGGTCTGACTCAGAGAGTTTTCTGTTTTCAATGATGAAATGCTGTTGGTTTAGTGGTGACACAGCTGTCGTTAGTTAGTAGCAGTAGTAGTGGTTCAATTCATTTTAAATATGAGCACTTTAATTTGAAATATCTTGGGTTGTTTTGCATGCCATCATGTTTGGTGGGGCAGACTGGGCATTTAGGGGGGCATTGACCCCCCCATGCCCATGTCTAGATCCACCCCCTGTGTGTAGTTCTGCTGATCATTCAGTAGCCTTCATGATGACCCCAGTAGTGGACACACCATAGATGGTTCCCAGATCATAGGTGACTTGTTTCATGGAACCCAAACAGCGGATATAGCGCCACCCAGTGCCCTGTGGAAGTTCTCTGGTGATGCCCGTTCTGTTGGGAATAGGACACAGTCAGTGGCGTGCACAGATTTTGAAGGACAGGTGCTCAAATGTTACCAGGAGGGAAATTTGGGGTTTTTCGGGGGGTTAAAAACGCATAGATAACGGTATTTCAGCATCTACAAGTACAACTATTCAAACACATTAGGCTACTGCTATATAAAATGGTTTGAAGAAAATAAACACACAACAAGCGGACCATTTGGTTTCATTTTCACACTCTCAAGAGTGTGAAAATGTGCTAATTCATCTGAATTAGCACTATTTAATTAAGAAGTCTACACCTGTTTTGTTTGTAAAATCCAGCCTGGAATTATGGACAAAACCAAAATAATTCTTTCGTTTTAGGTCTTTGGGGCTAAAATGTCCTCAAATGGTGGTCCGTGGCTCAAAGGCTAAATAAATGGTGGTCCCTGGTGTCAAAAAGGTTGAAAACCCCTGCCCTATACTGTACTGTATGTATTGTCACAAAAAACAGGAGGGGGGGGGGGGGGGGGGGGGGGGGATTAAACATTGTAAATTAAGGCTCAGACGTACCTTTCGTAAACACGGCCCAGGCGGTTCACCCCGAAGGCACGACCGTCACTCCCCACGTCAATCATTTTCAGGGTTCCACCAATGAGCTTCCAGCCGTAGTATGAACAGGTGGCTGCAGACTTCAGCTATTCAAAAATAAGATTAAAACACACAATGTCACCAACGTCAAAGGGGAATTTCACCTATTTTCAATATTTTTTCTGAGAGTGTACAAATGCAACCAAATGAACCCTAACGGGTTCATTTGGTTCCATTTTTACACTCTCAGAAAAAAAAGTGTCTAGAAATCCATTAACATGATGACATACATCTTGATGATGCCATCAAGATGTGTTTCATCATGTTTTTGTGGTTTTTCTTCAGACCTCCATTTCCAGGAAACACAGAATGGGGGGGAAACGTTTTTATCATGTCCACCCATACAGCACCTCTAGGGTATACTAATGACATATTAGAATGTTGAAAATGGGTGGAATTCCCCTTTAAAACTGCTTCAATCTGGTGCACTTTGAGATCAAATATTTTTCATGATATAATCAATACAAATAAAACCTTATTAATGCAAGCTTTCAGTGGGCCCCCCTGACTTTGGGACCCCCTATAATTGTCCCCCTTTTCCCCACGTGTCTACGCCTGTGGTCACCACCATCAGAGCACAAGATTGATATGTCACATGGTCATAGTACAATCTAGGGATGTCCCGGTCCTTTTTTGGTCTTATCGGTATCGGGAAATACTTGTGATGCAAGTCTGACAGCTGGCAGTCAACATGCCTGGTGGAGAAACTCTGATCAGGGCTGTTTTGCCATTAGGCAGACTAGGCAGTTGCCTAGGGCGCCATGAGGCGAGGGGGCGACCACCAGACATGCTTTAAAGGATCCCAGGCTAATAAGCCTCATATGGATAAATACATTATACTGGTTATACATTATACTCTGACGTCGGCCGAAACAGTGTTGTTTGTTTGAGAATATTTTGACTTAGTCTTAGTCTTAGTCTTTTGAGTAACATACATTTAGTCTTTTAGTCCCATTTAGTCTTCTGAAATTCATTTTTTTAGTCTAGTCTTAGTCGACAAAATATCAACATTGATTTAGTCTTAGTCTCAGTCTTAGTCTTTTTTTAGTCTTAGTCTTACATACAAATGCATTGTAGGTTTATATATGTTATACAGATTTATAGTTTTTAGTATGAAAGATGTCTTGTTTGATTTCTTTGTATAAAATTAACTACTGCCATAGTAATAAGTTCCTTTCCTGAAAACGTATACAATGTATACTGCAGATATGTTCACATACTTAAAAAGAACGGAAAAAAGAAGGTAAAAATGTTTCCTATCTCCATTAGTCTTAGGTTATGATTTAGTCTTCACCATTCGGCACAGTTTGGTTCCTAGTTCCGTCCCACTTCCTCCTCCACCAAACTATTTTCTTCTCAGTGCACCACGTACAGCACCGTCGTTTACGGTACTCATTTTGCATGCCATTCTAAACGAGAATTTACGGTAATATGACCGCCGCCGTCGCTGATATCGGGTGACGTTTTTTTTATCTATCACCTGCCGTTAAAACGTAGGGTTCGGTCTTACCTTGTTGAAGTAGATGTGGTTCAAGCGGTTGACTCCCCAGCACCCGTACGGACCACAGCTGAAGTACTTGAGGGTTCCTCCTATCTCGGTCCAGGTCACATGGACCGAGGCGTGTCCGTAGTCCATGGTGTTCTGACTCCTCAGACACCACACCTTGTTGATGCTGTTCACTCCCGCCACAAACTCTATGCCTCCGGCGTCGATCTGCTTCAGCTGTCCTGAACGCAATGATGACGACAATCACATCAATATAGATTAAAAGACAGCTTTAGCTTTTTTTTTTTTTTTTTTTCAACCAAGGTTCATGTTTTTGGTTGCTATTAGACCAGGGGTTTTCAACTTTTTTTTTTTAACTCCAGGGACCACCATTTATTCATCATTTGAGCCACGGACCAACATTTGATTACGGTTTTCACACCAAAGACCTAAATTTAAAGAATTCTTTTGGTTTTGTCCACAATTCCAGGCTGTGTTTTGCCAACAAAACAGTGTAAACTTCTTATTTAAGTGGTGCTAATTCAGATGATGAATATTTTAATGGTTTTTGATTTATTGGTTTCATTTTTACACTCTCAGGAGTTACATCTGGTTAGCCAACTTTCCAATATTTAGCCTGCATGGGGACCACCTGGAACCTTCTCAAGGGCCACTAGTGTGGTCCCCGGACCACCTACAAACACATCATATCTCTCACAGGAGTTTTATGTCGCAAGAAATGTTAAACGATGACTCGTGGTCGCACCTGGGAGTTTGACCCATCTGCCGTCCAGGTATTTTAGGATCCGGTCTGAGACGTCGATGCCCCAGGTCCCTGCCTCCCCCACGGTGATGTGCTTCAGGTTGGCGAACGGCAGCTCCTTCCACTTGTCTCCCTCCAGAGAATAGGCGTGATGCCGCGCGTCCGTGGCCACCAGCTGTCCCGCGATGCCGTCCACCTGCACCGCCCCCTTCAGCGGGACGCCGGGACTGCAGCTCCAACCTACAGGGAGGAAGGTTTACAACCACGAGGTCAGCAGGGGCGTAGCTAGCAATTCTGGGCAAAGCTTTTCCACATGGGCCCCCCTTTCCCGGCGGCGTCAAAGGGGAATTTCACCCATTTTTAACATTTTTTCTGAGAGGCTCTCAGAAAAAAAGAAGTGTCTATAGAAATCCATTAACATGATGACATACATCTTGATGATGCCATGTGTTTCATCATGTTTTTGTGGTTTTTCTTCAGACCTCCATTTCCAGGAAACCACAGAATGGGGGGGGCGTTTTCATCATGTCCACCCATACAGCACCTCTAGGGTATACTACTAATGACATATTAGAATGTTGAAAATGGATGGAATTACCCTTTAAAATGCTTCAATCTGGTGCACTTTGAGATCAAATATTTTTCATAATCAATACAAATAAAACCTTATTAATGCAAGCTTTCAGTGGGCCCCCCTACAATTGTCTCCCTTTTCCCCACGTGTCTACGCCCGTGGGCGGATATAGGCATGGGCTTGGGGGGGCAATGCCCCTCTAAGTGCCCTGACTGCCTCACCAATCACGATGGCATGTAAAACAACCCAAGATATTTCAATTGGTTTGAGTTGTGTTTGTTAATGATTTTTCTTTGAGGACCTTTTTTTCTGAGGGTGTACAAATGGAACCAAATGGACCCTTTTGTACACTCTCAGAAAAAAAACTCTAAAATGGGTGGAATCCTCCTTGTTCTAGTATAATAAAACCACAGTCATTAGTGGGGGAAAATGTGATATATCAATATATCTCAGCATAACTAAGAATCACAATATAAATCGATTCAGGACCCTAATTATCAATATTGTATCGTATGGTGAGGTCTGTGAATCGTACCACCCCTAATAATTACCATTCGATGAAAAACCAAATATTCCAATTAACATATACAGTATATATAAAAAAAATCAAAGACGGAAAATGTCTTTGATTACGATGTCTTACCCTGACAGACAGACAGGTGTCCCAGCACCAGCCAGAAGACTGCAGTAACTCTCATTTTCATCATGTCTCTGGATGCTCTCTGGTCTGTCTCCTCTAAGAACTGCTGTCTTTATAGCATTATGGTCTTCAAACCCGGGCGGATCTAGGCATGAGCATGGGGGGGGGGGGATATGCCCCCCTAAATGACCTGACTGCCCCACCAAACACAATGGCATGGAACACAACCCATATATTTCAAATTGCTTATATTTAGAATGATATGAACCACCACTACTGCTACTAACTAACTACAGTCTACAGCTGTGTCACCACTAAACCAACAGCATTTCATCATTGAAAACAGAAAACTCTCTGAGTCAGACCTTTAGCTTTATGCATGCTGCGTGTCTGTTTACTTGACTAATAAAAGTCCTGGAACCGAAAATGGTATGGGTGCGAGTTCATCGCCCGTGGCGTGAAGCGACACGGGCAATAAAGTCGCACCCATACCACCCACCCCCCAATTGGGAAATGTTACATCCGCCCCTGCTTCAAACACAAACATTAAGGGTGGAGCTTACTGATCAAAGAGAAAAAAAAATGTCCCACTCATCACAGCCTTCTGTTTTTTTTTTTTTTTTTTTTAATTGCACGATTTTGTAACCCACTGTTTACCTTTGTGTCAGTTATCTAACCCAGGGGTTTTCAACCTTTTTGACTCCAGGGACCACCGTTTATTCAGCATTTGAGCAACGGACCACTATTTGATTACATTTTCACACCAAAGACCTTAGATTAAAGAATTGTTTTGGTTTTGTCCACAATTCCAGGCTGTATTTTGCCAACAAAACTAAAACTAAACTTCTAAGTGTTGCTAATTCAGATGATGAATATCAAATCACTTCCCCTACCTTTAACTCTTGAGAGTGTAAAAATGAAACCAAAATGGACCAAAAACTCTCTCAAGAGGTAGAATATTCATCATCTGAATGAGCCCAAGTCTACACAACTAGAAGATTAATGGACAAAATCAAAAGAAATCTTTAGTTTTGGGGTCTGTGGGGCTAAAGTGTCCCTATGGCACATTATTTGAAAATAGACACACACTCAAACACACTCAAATTAACTAGGATACATCATATTTCTTTTCACGCCGTTTTTAGGCCTAATTAGGTGTCGTGTAAATTGTGCAGTGACCTATAACCTCAGGTTATCATGAGGTTATCATGTTTGTTCATGCCAAGGAGCGTGTGTACCTTGTGTGATATTAACATATGAAGTTATTGACTCTACAAACATTAATTCCTGCAAGCACATCTTGAACTCAAAAACCTGCCCGACAGCTAACAGCAGGGGCGGATGTAACATTTACCAATTGGGGGGAGGAGGGGGGCAGCAGGAAATGGTACCATTGATGAAGTCGCCCCAATACCATTTTCAGTTACAAGACTTTTACTAGGCAAGTAAAGCATCAATAATAACATCAGTTGTTGTTGAAGTTGCAACAGACACGCAGCATGCATAAAGCTAAAGGTCTGACTCAGAGAGTTTTCTGTTTTCAATGATGAAATGCTGTTGGTTTAGTGGTGACACAGCTGTAGTTAGTTAGTAGCAGTAGTAGTGTTTCACATCATTTTAAATAGAAGCACTTTAATTTGAAATATCTTGGGTTGTTTTGCATAGCATCGTGTTTGGGGGGCAGACTGGGTATTTAGGGGGGCATTGCCCCCCCCCCCCCCCCCCCTGCCCATGCCTAGATCCGCCCCTGGCTAACAACAGAGTTAAGAGTTTCAGATCTATAATGATGATGAAGATGATGAAATTTATTTATATAGCACCTTTCTAGACACTCATCACAAAGTCCTTTACAATGTCAGACAAGAACATGAATACTAGTCAAAACAATATAAATAATAAACAATATAAACAACAACAGTTAGCAGCAGGAACAGCATACAAACAAGGAACAATAACAACAATCAACAATAGTCGTAGCCCTGGTGGGCAACGACTTGTACTCTAGGTGCTAGCAAAGCACTTAGAATATAAGTGGGTTTTTAGGCCTGATTTAAACGAACCCACCGACTCAGCTAGCCTCAGGGCCAGGGGCAGGGCATTCCAGAGAAGGGGTGCCCGAGCTGCAAAAGCCCGGTCACCTCGAGTGGCGCGTTTTGAGGGGAACTAGAAGGGCCCTATCTGCCGATCTAAGTGCACGTGCAGGATTGTAGGGCAATAGCATATCAGAGATATAGGTCGGGGCTAGACCATGTAGAGCTTTAAAAGTAATAAGTAAAATCTTAAAATCTATTCTAAATGATACGGGGAGCCAATGAAGGTTAGCCAGGATGGGTGTGATGTGTTCACGTTTTCTGCAGTTAGTGAGGAGGCGCGCTGCAGGATTTTGCACCATCTGGAGGCGGTGTTATGTTTCTTTTACTGATGTCAGAGTAGAGTGCATTACAATAGTCAAAGCGTGATGAAATAAAAGCATGAATGACCGTTTCCAGGTTTGCATATGAAAGAAATGATTTAATTTTGCGATGTTTCTAATGTGTTGATAAGGGTCCAATTTGGGGTCCAAGGGTCCAATTTGGTCCATGGTGGTCATGGGACCACCTGGAATCCTCTCAGGGACCACTGGTGGTCCCCAGACCAGATGTTGGTGGTGGTGGTCCCTGTTCTATATGTCAGTGGTGCTCAAAATGTGAAGGACCCCGCAAAGTGATGCTTAGAAGTTTATTGAATGATTTATATGTTATGATTCAACAGTAGAGAGAACACCAGAGTTATACAGGTTTATACAATATATGACTCTATGGCACCCGCTTCTACCGTAATCAAGCGATAATTCCCAGCAGGCTGCTTATCAGCACCATTTTATCCATGACAGCATGTTGTCTGAGAGCCTACTCACTGATAAGACAACTGTGATCTTATCCACTGATAACAGTCAAATCTGCTTGCGGTTAGGTTTAGGGGTAGGTTTAGAGAAGGGTGTAGCAATGTTTGTAGCAAAACCCTAGACCCCTCCAACCGTAACCCTAAGCCTAAATCCCCAACGCTCAAACACCTCACAGACTGCAGGTCTGTGAGGTGGTTGAGGGTCTGGCATTTAGGATTAGGGTTGTTAGGTTGAGGGTCGGGCATTTAGGATTAGGGTTGTTAGGTTGAGGGTCGGGCATTTAGGATTAGGGTTACGGTTGGAGGGGGTCTAGGGGTTTTGCGTCTCAGACTGCAAAGCATGGCTGCTGATGACAACGTGATAACTGCGATCTTATCTACTGATAGCGGTAGAATCCCCTGTCTATGGGCAACTCCAGGAGAGTAAAGCAGCGTACCATATGTAGACGTACTGCAGTGTGACAGTTTTATCTAACAACACTGTCTGCAACCGCTCAATAACCTGATGGTAGACAGGAAATCATTGCTGCAACTTCGAGGGAGACTGCAGTACAGGGCCTGTAGTAGAACCTACAGCAGGGCCGGATCTAGAGGGGGCAGGGGTGGGGCAAAGACCACCCAAATGTGCATCCTGCTCCCTCCAAATGAAAGGTAATATCGGTGCTTTTCAACCAATGGTCCAGGGACCACCAGGGGTTGAGAGAGGACCAGGTGGTCCCCAGCTAAAATGGTGGAAATCTGGTTAACCAGATCTAACTCTTTGAGAGTGTAAAAATGAAACCAAATGGAACCCGCAAGGGTCCATTTGGTTTCATTTTTTACGCTCTCAAGAGTTAAAATATTCATCATGTGAATTATCCCAAGTCTACACAACTAGAGAATGTAGAAGATTAATGGTCATTTTGATCTGTATGTTGGACTGTTTGGTTTCCCCAAATCCAGCCTGGAATTGTGGACAAAAGCAAAATAAATCTTTAGCTTTGGGGTCTGTGGGAGTAAAGTGGTGATGGTCCTCCGTGGCTCAAATGCCAAATGGGCCCTGGTGTCAAAAAGGTTGGAAAACCACTGCTTCATGTGGAAAACTTTGGAGTTGCCCATACACCCTGCCATTCTTCCAGCCCACCCCAGTAGGGCCGGCTGAATCCGCCCCTACCTCACTCTCCCAGTAACAGTAACAACATACAGTGTTTACAGTAAAGACAGATTATTCCCTATATAAACCCCTAAATGTGTGATCATCTGGTAATCATTTTTAATATCAGTAGAAGAGAAGTGTAGTTCTGCTGATCATTCAGTAGCCTTCATGATGACCCCAGTAGTGGACACACCATAGATGGTACCCAGATCATAGGACACTTGTTTCATGGTCCCCAAACAGCGAACAAAGTGCCAACCGCTGCCTTGTGGAAGTGCTGAGGTGATGCCAGTTCTGTTGGGACACATGATAGACATTATGATAGACATTAATGTCACATAACATGGAACACCTATGGTCGTGAAGTGTGGGTCATGACCGAAAGAACGAGGTCACGGATACAAGTGGCCGAAATGAGTTTTCTCCGGCGGGTGTCTGGCATCTCCCTTAGAGATAGAGTGAGAAGTTCAGTCACTCGGGAGAGACTCGGAGTAGAGCCGCTGCTCCTTCACCTGGAAAGGAGCCAGCTGAGGTGGTTCGGGCATCTGGTTAGGATGCCACTCGAGCGCCTCCCTAGGGAGGTCCTCGGGGCACGTCTCACTGGGAGAAGACCCCGGGGCAGACCAAGGACCAGATGGAGGGATTACAGTACATCGACTCTCTGGCTTTGGATCACCTCAGGATCCCCCAGGAGGAGGTCGCCAATGTTCTTCGGGTCAGGGAAATCTGGAGTTCCCTGGTGGAGCTGTTGCCCCCGCGACCCGACCTCGGATAAGCAGAAGAAGATGGATGGATGGATGAATGGATGGATTGAACATATATAGGTAACTGGAAAACTCGGGCGCTGAGTATAGACAGAGTTACACTGTCGCAAACCAAATGGGATCATTCCAATGGCGTCTCTTCTACATATAGACTTCATTATCTTTATTTTAGATCGTTTTCTAATAATATAGGATATAGCAAAAACATCAGGCAACAGCCTGATGTATATAAATCCCTTTATTTTACGTCATTTAGTACCGAATACACACTAACAACCCAGCTTTGATGATTATACGTACATTGTTTTATTTTGTTTTATGTTTTATTTTAGAATGTTTTGTACTACTACTAGTAGACCTACAGCCTAGACATTACAGAGACTTTAGTTGTCACTGTGCAATGCTTTAAAACAGATGTTTACACAAAGCTCTTATTTGCACCGCCATCGTTGAAAACAATGTATTTCAAACTCCAGTTTGTCCCTCTTTCAGGCTGAAACAGCCCTTCTGAGTGCTCAGTTTTCTGACTCCTCAATGTCACAACGTTTCGGCTGGTACATACTGTACAGTAGGGGCTCCATTTTCGCCAGACCCTAAACCCCTTATCCCAAACCCCAAATTCCTTTTTTAAATATTTTGAAAAACTTTTTGGAATAGTTCAACATGCCAATCTATTGACATGCTGTGAGCTTGTAGACTGGCCATTTAAACTATTGAAAAATGTTTTTTAAAATAGTTTAAAAAGACAAACAAGTTTAGGGACAAGGGGTTTAGCTGTGACGAAAATCTAGCCCTAAGGCTGCAACTAACTAATTTTCAGAATTGATTAATCGGCGGATTATTTAGACAATTCATCAATTAATTGGATTATGACTCTTATTTAGCACCCTAAAGGGGGATTCCACACATTTTATTGTTTTTTTTTGTTTTGTTGTTGTTTGTTTGTTTGTTTTTTTGTTTGTTTTTGTGTACAAATGTACAAATTTTCCCGAAAGTGTAGAATGGACCTAGCGGGTCCACTTGTACAAAGAAAATCATCATTATCATGAAACACAACTTGATGATGTCATCAAGTTGTGTTTCACCATGTTAATGACCTCCATTTCTAGAAGCACAGAATGTCGCAATCAAATTGATTATGCCATTAGTATTACTACACTCAATTTCACCCTATTACTAAGTGTACTATTTCTAAGTTGAAATCCTGCCCTTTTCTACTTGTTGATAATTAGATATTATATGATGATATTGTGTCATCATGATTTTGTCACAACCCGAGTTCACGGTCACGACCCGAGTTCACTGCGCAAGTCTATAGCCATGGCCACAGAAAGGATTTTAGTGCCGTTTTTGCAAGTACAACGCACTACAACGGAACTAAAAAAATAATAATAATCACGCAACGCGTGATGAATTACATAATTGATATAATATTCTTGCATTTAGATATGAGAGAGAGAGGTTGGATGACAATTGAAATGCAAATGGTCCATTAGTGGTGGTGTGAAGATCTTGCTTTGAGGATTAGCGGGGGAGGAGGGTGACGACAGCCCATATGACTGTAATGTCCTGTCATGGAAGGTAGAATCGCTTCTAAATTCATATTCAGAAATTATTACAGACGAAATCAAAGAAAACAGAGATGACTTGAATTGCATATTCACGAAAAGTCATGGAAGGGGAACTTTTTCAGACCATCACAGGCAGAGAAAATGCACTTCAAAATCTCAAGAATCGGTCTTCACGACCCGTTAGTCTTTCTAGTGTTAAAGGTAGGGTAAGTGATTTGAAATTAAATGGTGTAGTACCAGTCTGGTGGACTATGGGGTGCCCAAGAGTAGCTACACTATGTGATCTACTGTATGTTTGCCTGTTTTGTTGGTGAAATCCAGCCTGGAATTGTGGACAAAAATGTAAGAAATCTTTAGTTTTGGGTCTGTGGTTAAAGTGGCTAAAATGTGGCTCAAATGCTGAATAAATAGTGGGGCCCTGGTATCAAATGTTTGAAAACCACAGTACAGCTCAAACATTTTATATTGACAATTATACTTCATAATTGCATCATTTACTAGTCACCTTTGACTGACTGACAGACAGTACATATTCCAGGATCATAATGTGTTGTTATTGCCTCAGACTCACCTCTGGTAAACATGGCCGTGAGTATTCACTCCAAACGCCTTGCCGTCAGTCCCAACCTCGATCATTGAGAGTCCTCCTGAAATGCGCTGCCATCCAGTGAATGTACAGGTGGAGGCAGACTTGAGCTAAAGAGACAAACAACAACATTTAGTACTCATCTTCTTATCTTCATAGTCCAAATGACATGGTGCAGATCCTACCAACCCACCCCCCCCCCCCCCCCCCCCCCCCCCCCCACACACACACACACACACACACACCCACCACACACGCTTTTTATGTAAAACCATGTCAACCAAAACACTGATGAATTCCCATGCTTTTGCTGTTGCTGTAATTTCCTATCTGCACTGCAATTGTATGTGTTAGATCTAAAGATCTAAAAAAGGTCTAAAAGTGTTTTTTTTTTTTTTTTTTTTTTTTTTTTTTAGAGGACTAATCTTAGATGTCTAATAGTCGTCTATCTTAGATTAGACATCTATTACATGTCGAATCAACATCTAAGCCCCTAAAAACTTTCACTTTTACATGTTTTTTTAGATATTTTTGCTGAGTGTTTTAACTTATTTTGTTTTGTCTTGATTCCAATTTCATTGTGTAATTAATTATATTTCCTTTGCTTGATTTTCTGTAAAAGTACGTTTAATTACCTTGCTATTTAAATGTTGCTTTCATTGTCGAGTGCTTTGGATAATCATTTGGATATGATGATTTGCTTTTATTTATCCCTGTACAATCAGTTAGTTACCGGTATTAGTAATTTAGTTATGGTAATTAGTTATTTATTAGTAATTATTTGTAACCCAAAAGTCTTACTGCATTAAAGTAGATTTGGTCTGCACTGTTGATTCCCCAGCATCCATATGGACCACAACTGACATACTTCAGTCCTCCACTAATCCGTGTCCAGGATACAGAACCAACACCATTGAAGCCCAGTGTCTGAGACCTCGGGAGACACCAAATCTGGTTGGCTGAATTCACTCCAACCACAAAACCATCACCTCCAGCATCGATCTGCTTCAGGCCTCCTAAAGACAATGATAAATGCATGAAGAGATTCACTGCAGTGCAGTAGTAAACAGACATCTTACAGGCAGTGTTGCCAACTGCCAAAATTCAAAATGCACTCGTGGCACTTCCAAAATGCACTAGAATGTGCTAGATGCTTGCCTGGAAGGGTAGTGAGTGACCATTAAATGACCATTAATCTTCTACATTCTCTAGTTGTGTAGACTTGGGCTAATTCACATGATGAATATTTTAACTCTTCAGAGCGTAAAAAAAAATACGCTCTCATTTTTTACGCTCTCAAAGTCTGGTTAACCAACTGTCCATCATTTAGCCTGGGGACCACTGGTTGAAAACCACTGTCATAGGAGGAAAAATGGTTAAAAATGAGGGTTTTTATCTCTGGCGCCTGTCAATCAATTTCACCCCAACTCACGCACTAGATTTTCCACCAGGAGTTTTTCACTAATTTTGGCGCTAAGGGGGTCTGAAAAAGCGCTAAATATAGTGACAAATGCGCCAAGTTGGCAACACTGCTTACAGAATTATTTGCAAATGTAATAATTTATCAAGTTATTTCTAATTACGACTGATTGAGCTGAAGTTGAAAATGTCTTGTTTACCTGGAACTTGCACCCAGCTGCCACCCACGTATTTGTAGATCTTATCTGAAGCATCGATGCCCCAGATCCCTGCCTCTCCCACTGTGACATGCTTCAGGTTGGCATAGGGCAGTGACTTCAGGTATTCACCGCTCAGAGAATAAGCTTGACGGTTGGTGTCCGTAGCGACCAGCTGTCCCAGGCCGGCATCCACCTGGGCTCCCAGGGACCCCTCGTTCAGCGGCGGTCCCTGGGTGCACCTCCAATCACCTGGAAGAAATACAACGTCATGATTATAATTAACGTTGGATGCAAAATCTGAACAAAATTCAAAAAGCAAGCAAAAGTCAGAGATTGAAAATACATTTAGCCAGTACATATATTAAAACAGTGTATTGAAGGTGAGTGTCTTACCCTGACAGACAGACAGGTGTCCCAGCACCAGCCAGAAGACTGCAGTAACTCTCATGGTGTCTCAGTTGATCTGTCTCTCTCCTACTGTCCTCTACGGACCGATGAGTGTCTTATATATCCTTAAACACCCATCCAGCCACGTTTACAGACAAAATACTAGCAGTTGAAACAATATAGGCCTGCCTTACGAAATGCCACGACTCATAATGTATCTTGTGTTGTTTCCTCATAACTTACGAGTGATGAAATGGTTTATAGACACAACAACTTTCTCCCAGACAATGAACCTGATTTATTTAGTAGTGATAGCCTGTTAGACGTGTGATAACCTGAAACCGTCACCTTGTGGTGAACCGGAAACGGAGGAAACTGCCTGAAACGCTGACCTGGAGTTTCTGAACCAATCAGAACTGGCGTCACTTCAGGCTACGTGGCGTACAGAGCCAATCAGAGCTGGCGTCACTTCAGGCTACGTGGCGTACAGAGCGAAGGACAGCTGTACTGTGAGTTATAGAACTACACATGGATGTTTACAAACCTCCCTCAGCTCTGCTGCTGTACTGTGAGTTATAGAACTACACATGGATGTTTACAAACCTCCCTCAGCTCTGCTGCTGTACTGTGAGTTATAGAACTACATGTTTACAAACCTCCCTCAGCTCTGCTGCTGTACTGTGAGTTATAGAACTACATGTTTACAAACCTCCCTCAGCTCTGCTGCTGTACTGTGAGTTATAGAACTACACAATGTTTACAAACCTCCCTCAGCTCTGCTGTTGTACTGTGAGTTATAGAACTACACAATGTTTACAAACCTCCCTCAGCTCTGCTGTTGTACTGTGAGTTATAGAACTACACAATGTTTACAAACCTCCCTCAGCTCTGCTGCTGTACTGTGAGTTATAGAACTACACAATGTTTACAAACCTCCCTCAGCTCTGCTGCTGTACTATGAGCTATAGAACTACACAATGTTTACAAACCTCCCTCAGCTCTGCTGCTGTACTGTGAGTTATAGAACTACACATGGATGTTTACAAACCTCCCTCAGCTCTGCTGTTGTACTGACATGTGGATTATTTATACCACTATGTGTTCATAATGTGATGAGTGAGTTCAAAACCAAAGAACACACTGGATAAAGTGTAATCACAGACAACTGTGTTTGAGGAGGATTCAGGAATTTAAAAAATGACTTTTTGGAAGTTTTTACTTAAAAATACATAAGTGTTTTCTCCCCCATTTTGTGGCATGTATCGTTGGGGCCTATGGCTATATAATGACCTCGGATGTCCAGTCTAAAAGTGTGAAAAATATAAATATATATTAGGGGGCGGGTGGGCGGGCGGAGAGACAGGCAGACAGGCAGGCAGGCAGGCAGGCAGGCAGGCAGGCAGGCAGGCAGGCAGACATCCAGGCAGGCAGACATCCAGGCAGGCAGACATCCAGGCAGGCAGACAGGCAGGCAGGCAGGCAGACAGACATCCAGGCAGGCAGGCAGGCAGGCAGACATCCAGGCAGGCAGGCAGGCAGACATCCAGGCAGGCAGGCAGGCAGGCAGGCAGGCATCCAGGCAGGCAGGCAGGCAGACAGACAGGCAGACATACACCAACCTCTGTTGTACGGCACCTTTCTAGTTATCAGTAGATGAGGGGTGAAAGATAGGCAGGCAGACAGACAGGCAGGCAGGCAGACAGGCAGACAGGCAGGCAGGCAGGCAGGCAGGCAGGCAGGCAGACAGACAGGCAGGCAGGCAGGCAGGCAGGCAGGCAGGCAGGCAGGCAGGCAGGCAGACATCCAGGCAGGCAGGCAGGCAGGCAGGCAGGCAGACATCCAGGCAGGCAGGCAGGCAGGCAGGCAGGCAGGCAGGCAGGCAGACATGCAGGCAGGCAGGCAGGCAGGCAGGCAGGCAGGCAGGCACCAGTAGGTTAGGGGTGAAAGTCGTGTCCCAGAGGATGGAAGGACATATTAGGAGGACGCAGATGAACCCTAACCCTCACCAGGGGTTTTCAACCCCTTTTTGATATCAGGGCCCAATATTCATTCAGCATTTGAACCACAGACCACTATTTGATGATATTTCAGCCCCACAGACCCAAAACCCGCAAACAAAACAGGCAAACATACAGTAGCCTAAATGAAAATGATCATTCTTTGTGTGAAATGTGCGTAGACTTCTTAATTAAACTCCAACAACAACAGAATCGTGGTGTAAGATTGTCTTTACTGAAGATTCTTCCTCTTTACAAGTCACGGAGTAAAAACTGAAAACAAAAAATACAACAGAATACAACATGAGTGTTGTCCAGTTCGCACTCTAGTGCGTAGCATGCATGCAAACAAATACAAATTACAATTATATTTTGAATCCAAATGACCCAGAAATGTCTTATTTTTTTAACATTAACTTATCAACTAAATCAAACAAACAAACATTGTCAGATCATGAATTGAACTTACCTTTGCCTTGCCTCATGGTGAAGGTATGTAGAGGGTGAGAGAACGGCATCGCCTGGTTGTAGCACACAGAGAGAAGTGGATGCACTCTCTAACACATACCTGGGCATTATGCGGCCCGGGGGCCAAATGCGGCCCTTTGGCTGACTCTGACCGGCCCGGGGACCACCAGTGGTCCTTGAGAGAGTTCCAGTTAAATATGGAAAGTTGGTTAACCAGATGTAACTCTTTGAGAGCGTATAAATGAAACCAAATGGACCCTTGTGGGTCCATTTGGTTTCATTTATAATTAGTATAATTGGTTTATAATTGGTTTCATTTATAATTAGTCTGAATTAGCCTAATTAGTCTACACATTCAATCAGAGGATGGTCATTTTTGTTATCCTGTTTTGTTTCCCAAATCCAGCCTGGAATTGTGGACAAAAACAAAAGAAATCTTGCAGAAAGTTTTGGTCTTACTCTTAATTTTATCTTGAAATTAAATTAATATTACGCAGACTTTAGTTCAGCCTTTAGTCTTGGCCCCCCACAATATTTTATGTATGTTATTTGGCCCCTTGGGGAAAACAATTGCCCAGCCCTGCTCTAACACACTGAGCTCTGCTGTAAGCCTATAGCTCAGGGGTTTTCAACCTTTTTCACTCCAGGGACCACCATTTATTCAGCATTTGCGTTTTCACGCCAAAGACCAAAAACTAAAGAATTATTGTGGTTTTGTCCACAATTCAGGGTCTACATTTTGCAAACAAAACAGTGTAGACTTCTTAATTAGATGATGCTAATTCAGATGATGAATATTTTAACTTTTGAGAGTGTAAAAATGAAACCAAATGGACCCTTGCGGGTCCATTTGGATTCCTCAAGGTTGGATGAGTCAGGAAAGGATTGACTTGCAACTAAGATTACAATATAAACCATCTGAGGATGGCCAATGAGGAAAGGATAAAAGAAGGGAGGGAAGTGACATAACAGCTAGGAAGGGATTACGTCACTCCCAACACAAACAGTCTAGCCTATTACTTGGTTTAAACGTAATCATCCCTCTAAATTATGTCTATCTTAAAACATTAAAAGGTAGAAATATCAGCCACAGTAGTAAACTGTTACAACTAGCTGACTTATAGAAACACCAACTTGACCACTGACCACGGATTGAAAACCACTATGCTATCTAGTCTAAGTTTATACAGTTTACAGTCACAATGTTTGCTATTTAATGTGCAGTGGACACACGGTTATGTTTTTGTTCGATGCAAAGAAAAGGCTGTTTGTCTCATCTGGCAAGAGACTGTCGCTATTCAAAGAATACAAACTACGGCAGCATTATGAATCCCATCCCACATGGCAAATGCAAGCAGACAAACTGAAATAAATAGGGTATTTTTAACCTGGCGAGGGTTATTTGTTCTCAAGAAACAAAAGGTTATGTTTCACTTTGTGAAAATACAATAAATGTTTACATTTATGCACTTCTGCGATCGTCACGTTTTATGTCACAAACTGACCCTGGCACCCCTTAGGAAGATCCTGTTGCTTGAACAGATGTTTAGAATCAAATCTAGACCAGACCTCAAAGAGCTCAATGCCTTTCCCTTATTGTAATTAGTTTAATGTTTTTGTATTTTGTGCCTTTATTGATCGTTACAGGAGCTAGAGGCAAGTGGAGAAACATATCATAGGTCATCAAACGGGAGTTTTCTAGTTTTCAGATTTCTATATTATTAAAGGTAGGGGAAGTGATTTCACTTTTGTCAGATATCACCCAAAAACATTTTTTTTTCTGTTAAAATGCTCTATTATAAGGTGTGCAGACCATATATGGAGTTTCCCCCTCCCCCACGTTAGCAGAGGAGCTAATAAAAGTTCCCCAGGTGGAGGGTGAATTCTCCTCCAATCAGGATGGAGCAGCAGGTTCACATAGTGTAGCTACTCTTGGGCGCCCCTAGTGCACCAGGCTGGTACTACACCATGAATTTCAAATCACTTCCCTTAGCTTTAACTATAACTCTATGCATATTTCACAAGATCTGTGCTCTGATGGACTGTTCACTTCCTTTCTGTCTTCCAATATCTAGTATTATACTATAGTATTCTAAATCAGTTTTCTGATTTAAACCTATGTGTCTATATGTCCAGTGGTGCTCAAATATGTGAAATACCCCCCACAAAAAATGATGCTTAGAAGTTTAATGAATGATTCATACGTTATGATTAAACACAGTAGAGAAAACACCAGAGTTATACAAGGTTATATAGGACTATGGGAGTGGATCCAGGGCAAACCCAGGAGAGTAAAGCAGCGTACCATATGTAGACGTACTGCAGTGTGACAGTTTATCTAACAACACTGTCTGCACCGCTCAATAACCTGATGGTAGACAGGAAATCATGGCTGAACTTTTCTTGGTTTCATTTCACACTCTCAAGAGTTAATTATTAATCATCTGAATTAGCCTTGCACCAATACTGTACATTTCATACCTTAAAAATATGTAATAAAATACAGTATGTTTGGAGTGGAATCAGCACCAATGGAAACCACTAGTTAGACACCATACTTAGTTAATTTGTAACTTTTCATTTTCACCTTATTTTTCTACCCATGCCCTCAGTGCATGGTCTCCAAATGCTGAAAAGATTGTCCACTGATCTTGGGCACAGTATTTACACTCTTGTCTTATTGTATTTTTTCAAAATTGAAACAATTCAACAGTGTCATAATCGTCTAGTCTACACTATGCTGTTTTATGGCTTAATAACCAATATACCAATGTTATATGGGCCAGGGAGAAATATTTACTTAGAAATAATGTTTGGGGTGGATTCAGCACCCCTGAAAACCCCCTAGTTAGACTTGTTAATTTTAGAGGTGATTCTAGACACCTTTCAGAACACATTGGTGAAGAAAGCTATTGGTAGTCATTTTTTCACAGATGTTTTTTCACCGAAAAATATTGCTAATTAACTTTCCCTTTTAATTAACTAGATGGAGGACATCGATCCAGGAACCCTGAGTTGGTGTAGGTTAGACCTCACTCTCACAGTAACAGCAACAACATACAGTGTTTACAGTAAAGACAGATTATTCCCTATAAACCCCTAAATGTGTGATCATCTGGTAATCATTTTTAATATCAGTAGAAGAGAAGTGTAGTTCTGCTGCTCAATGAGCAGCCTTCATGATGATCCCAGTATGGGTCACACCATAGATGGTACCCAGATCATAGGTGACGTGCTTCATTCTGGTCCCAAAGCAGGAGACAGGTTGCCAACCGCTGCCTTCTGGACGTGATGCGGCGATGCCTGTTCTGTTGAGATACAATTAACAAAAACACAACGGTCTGGTTCAGGCTCCGTCTAATCAATTAACACAGCTGAGCTGGAGGTGTCTCACACACACACACACACACACACACACACACACACACACACACACACACACACACACACACACACACACACACACACACACACACACACACACACACACACACACTCACCTTTCCCAAACCTGGCCATCATGGCTCACCCCAAAGACCTTGCCGTCAGTCCCAACCTCGATCATTGTGAGTCCCGTATTGATCGTTATAATGCGCTGCCATCCTGAGAATTGACAGTTGGAGTTGGCTGCAGGGCTGAGCTAGAAGAGAGAAACACAACAAGTTAACATTTAGTACTCATCATCATAGGCCAAAGATTGACATTGTGCAGATGTATGTTACAGACATATGAAAGGGAAGTATGTATTATCACAAAATTATTTTGTTCATAATTTCATAATTATGTGACAATACATGTTACACACGCCCGTGGACCATAACAGATCGATTTAATTCCATTGATACTCTCAGTTTCTAGCCCTCAAAAAAATAAAAAAAAAATCTGGTAACAGATTATTCTCTTACAGTTAAAGTGACATGCTTTTATGATATAAAAATAAACTAAACTTGAGGAAAATTAATTGGGGAACCCTGCTGTATAATTGCTGCTGCCTACCTACAGTAGTGAATTATTTGCAACTCTTACCGCAGTAAAGAAGATGTTGTCTGTGCTGTTGGCTGTGCTGTTGGCTGCGCTGACTCCCCAGCATCCGTATGGACCACAGCTGAAGTACGTCAGTCTTAACCCTCCAACCAGTGTCCATGGTGCAGAACCACCACCGTTGTAGGGCAGTGCGTAAGAACTCTGGAGACAGTAAATCTGGTTGGCTGAATTCACTCCAACCACAAAACCATCACCTCCAGCATCGATCTGCTTCAGGCGTCCTAAAGACAATGATAAATGCATGAAGATATTAACTGCAGTGTCAATATTGGTGTCAATAAACAGACCAATATAATGTGACCAATTCTAAATGAGTTTGAGTCATTGGGGAAAGACTAACTGTTCAGGAGAAAAATGATTTATTTTATTTCAGACTTATGTCAGACTCTTCAAATACTAGAGCATGTCTGAAATAAATATCAGAGTAAAATAAATATGAAATAAATGCTTCAAGTAGCTATTAACGAGCCCTCGATCGTGCAAGTTTCGGGCAAATATCGGCCAATCGGAAAAGGGAACGCGGCTGAGTCACAAGGAGCCAAAACATAGTCCAATGATACCACCTTTATGTCTCTATGACATAGCATTGAGGAGTTATGACAGGAAATAGTATCGACCAATCAGAAGAGGGGGCGGGGCTAAGTTACACCAATCAACGTCAGGGGCGCGTCAGGGACGCCATACCGAGTCTAATGCTACCACCCATATGTCTCTATGACATAGCATTGAGGAGTTATGGCAGAAAATAGTATCGACCAATCAGAAGAGGGGGCGGGGCTAAGTTACACCAATCAACATCAGGGACGGGTCAGGGACGCCATAGCGAGTCCATTGCTGTTTCCTGTTTGGCGGCGAAGTTTGGCACTTCGCCACGGTGGCGCCGTTTCACGAAAACTCACGATTTGCACAACTTTTCATCGTCAACGTCTTTTCTGCTTGCCGAGCGATTTTTTTTTCCGAACGGACCCCCCTGCTCTGACGAGTTCGCCAAAATGCGACATGTGGAAATGGCCTAAATTGCACCAAAACGCAGCCTTTATTTTGAAATAACCGACTTCCTGTTCGGTTTCGGACGCGGCACCAAGAGACTTTTTTTTAAGTTGCGACATGATACAGGTGCGTGCCGATTTTCGTGGATGTACGTCAAACCGTATGGCGGGGCTTGAGGCACGAACTTTTCTAGGGGGCGCTGTTGCACACTTAGGCCACGCCCACTTTTAACAATTTTAAAATACGAAATTTTTCGCCACCAGTAACGTGCGTGCCAATTCTCGCAACTTTTCGAGTAAGTTATGCGGCCGAAAAACGCGATTTATTTCGGGTAAGAAAGAAAGAAAGAAAGAAGAATAACCCTAACGGTTTCAATAGGGCTTCGCACATGCGTTGCAGTGCTCGGGCCCTAATAAATGCTTCAACATGTAGCTATAGGTGTAATGTTAGAGTCCACAGAAGACATGTAAATATGAAATAAATGCTTCAACATGTAGCTATAGGTGTAATGTTAGAGTCCACAGAAGACATGTAAATATGAAATAAATGCTTCAACATGTAGCTATAGGTGTAATGTTAGAGTCCACAGAAGACATGTAAATATGAAATAAATGCTTCAACATGTAGCTATAGGTGTAATGTTAGAGTCCACAGAAGACATGTAAATATGAAATAAATGCTTCAACATGTAGCTATAGGTGTAATGTTAGAGTCCACAGAAGACATGTAAATATGAAATAAATGCTTCAACATGTAGCTATAGGTGTAATGTTAGAGTCCACAGAAGACATGTAAATATGAAATAAATGCTTCAACATGTAGCTATAGGTGTAATGTTAGAGTCCACAGAAGACATGTAAATATGAAATAAATGCTTCAACATGTAGCTATAGGTGTAATGTTAGAGTCCACAGAAGACATGTAAATATGAAATAAATGCTTCAACATGTAGCTATAGGTGTAATGTTAGATTCCACAGAAGACATGTAAATATGAAATAAATGCTTCAACATGTAGCTATAGGTGTAATGTTAGAGTCCACAGAAGACATGTAAATATGAAATAAATGCTTCAACATGTAGCTATAGGTGTAATGTTAGAGTCCACAGAAGACATGTAAATATGAAATAAATGCTTCAACATGTAGCTATAGGTGTAATGTTAGAGTCCACAGAAGACATGTAAATATGAAATAAATGCTTCAACATGTAGCTATAGGTGTAATGTTAGAGTCCACAGAAGACATGTAAATATGAAATAAATGCTTCAACATGTAGCTATAGGTGTAATGTTAGAGTCCACAGAAGACATGTAAATATGAAATAAATGCTTCAACATGTAGCTATAGGTGTAATGTTAGAGTCCACAGAAGACATGTAAATATGAAATAAATGCTTCAACATGTAGCTATAGGTGTAATGTTAGAGTCCACAGAAGACATGTAAATATGAAATAAATGCTTCAACATGTAGCTATAGGTGTAATGTTAGAGTCCACAGAAGACATGTAAATATGAAATAAATGCTTCAACATGTAGCTATAGGTGTAATGTTAGAGTCCACAGAAGACATGTAAATATGAAATAAATGCTTCAACATGTAGCTATAGGTGTAATGTTAGAGTCCACAGAAGACATGTAAATATGAAATAAATGCTTCAACATGTAGCTATAGGTGTAATGTTAGAGTCCACAGAAGACATGTAAATATGAAATAAATGCTTCAACATGTAGCTATAGGTGTAATGTTAGAGTCCACAGAAGACATGTAAATATGAAATAAATGCTTCAACATGTAGCTATAGGTGTAATGTTAGAGTCCACAGAAGACATGTAAATATGAAATAAATGCTTCAACATGTAGCTATAGGTGTAATGTTAGAGTCCACAGAAGACATGTAAATATGAAATAAATGCTTCAACATGTAGCTATAGGTGTAATGTTAGAGTCCACAGAAGACATGTAAATATGAAATAAATGCTTCAACATGTAGCTATAGGTGTAATGTTAGAGTCCACAGAAGACATGTAAATATGAAATAAATGCTTCAACATGTAGCTATAGGTGTAATGTTAGAGTACACAGAAGACATGTAAATATGAAATAAATGCTTCAACATGTAGCTATAGGTGTAATGTTAGAGTACACAGAAGACATGTAAATATGAAATAAATGCTTCAACATGTAGCTATAGGTGTAATGTTAGAGTCCACAGAAGACATGTAAATATGAAATAAATGCTTCAACATGTAGCTATAGGTGTAATGTTAGAGTACACAGAAGACATGTAAATATGAAATAAATGCTTCAACATGTAGCTATAGGTGTAATGTTAGAGTACACAGAAGACATGTAAATATGAAATAAATGCTTCAACATGTAGCTATAGGTGTAATGTTAGAGTCCACAGAAGACATGTAAATATGAAATAAATGCTTCAACATGTAGCTATAGGTGTAATGTTAGAGTCCACAGAAGACATGTAAATATGAAATAAAAGCTTAAACATGTAGCTATAGGTGTAATGTTAGAGTCCACAGAAGACTAAAGTAAATATGAAATAAATGCTTCAACATGTAGCTATAGGTGTAATGTCTGTAGTCCACAGTATTGAACATTTCAAGCCTGTTTTCTCAACTGTCTGTTTTCTGCCAGACATTACTCTATAATCCATATATTAAAGACTGGTGGGTCAAACTGAACCAACATGTCAAATTCTAGCTCTGATATCCTGCTTTTATGTGACATGATAAAACCAAAAATGAAAAATCCCTCAATGACTCAACCTCGGTCATGCTGGGTCACACATATTCGAGGATTGTTTGCAAATGCGATGATTCTTCCAATTATTTCTAATTTCTACGATTTACCTGAAGTTGAAAATGTTTTATTTACCTGGAACTTGTACCCAGGTGCCTTCCACATATTTGTAGACGTAGTCTTCAGCGTCAACGCCCCACAGTCCCGCTCGTCCCACTGTGATGTGCATCAGGTTGGCAGAGTACCTGCCGTTCAGAGAATAGGCCTGACCTTGGCTGTCCTTACCGACCAGCTGTCCCAGGCCGGCATCAAGCTGTTCTGCCGCGGACCCATCGGTCAGCCATGGTCCCTGGGAGCATCTCCAAACACCTGGGAGGAATACACAACATGACAATAATTACCGGATGCGAAATCTGAACCAAATTCAAAAAGTAATCAAAAGTCAGAGATTGAAAATACATGTTGACGGTACCTATTAAAAAAGTGTATTGAAGGTCAGTGTCTTACCCTGACAGACAGACAGGTGTCCCAGCACCAGCCAGAAGACTGCAGTAACTCTCATGGTGTCTCAGTTGATCTGTCTCTCTCCTACTGTCCTCTACGGACCGATGAGTGTCTTATATATCCTTAAACACCCATCCAGCCACGTTTTCAGACTAGCAGTTGAAACAATATAGGCCTACGTTACGAAATGCCACGACTCATAATGTATCTTGTGTCTACCATTTCATCACTCGTAAGTTATGAGGAAAACAAAGCAACAACTTTCTCCCAGACAATGAACCTGTTTTATTTAGGAATGATAGCCTGTTAGACGTGTGATAACCTGAAACCGTCACCTTGTGGTGAACCGGAAACGAAGGGCCGTTTACTCGCAGTTTCTGCCTGAAACGCTGACCTGGAGTTTCTGAACCAATCAGAACTGGCGTCACTTCAGGCTACGTGGCGTACAGAGCCAATCAGAGCTGGCGTCACTTCAGGCTACGTGGCGTACAGAGCCAATCAGAGCTGGCGTCACTTCAGGCTACGTGGCGTACAGAGCCAATCAGAGCTGGCGTCACTTCAGGCTACGTGGCGTACAGAGCGAAGGACAGCTGTACTGTGAGTTATAGAACTACATGTTTACAAACCTCCCTCAGCTCTGCTGCTGTACTGTGAGTTATAGAACTACACAATGTTTACAAACCTCCCTCAGCTCTGCTGCTGTACTGTGAGTTATAGAACTACACAATGTTTACAAACCTCCCTCAGCTCTGCTGCTGTACTGTGAGTTATAGAACTACACAATGTTTACAAACCTCCCTCAGCTCTGCTGCTGTACTGTGAGTTATAGAACTACATGTTTACAAACCTCCCTCAGCTCTGCTGCTGTACTGTGAGCTATAGAACTACATGTTTACAAACCTCCCTCAGCTCTGCTGCTGTACTGTGAGCTATAGAACTACACATGGATGTTTACAAACCTCCCTCAGCTCTGCTGCTGTACTGTGAGTTATAGAACTACACAATGTTTACAAACCTCCCTCAGCTCTGCTGCTGTACTGTGAGTTATAGAACTACATGTTTACAAACCTCCCTCAGCTCTGCTGCTGTACTGTGAGTTATAGAACTACACAATGTTTACAAACCTCCCTCAGCTCTGCTGCTGTACTGTGAGTTATAGAACTACACATGGATGTTTACAAACCTCCCTCAGCTCTGCTGCTGTACTGACATGTGGATTAGTTTTACCACTATGTGTTCATAATGTGATGAGTGAGTTCAAAACCAAATAATACACTGACTGGATTAAACATTTATAACTGTAATCACAGACAACTGTGTTTGTGGAGGGTTCAGGAATGGTACAAAAACAGGTGAGCTTAACGTGTTATCACATCTTTTATTGATGTGATAATGGATATGTCATCATGCAGCACGTTTACGTTCTCAGGAAGTAATTTTAAAAGATGACTTTTTGTGGAGTTTTTACTTAAAAATACACAACAGTGAAAATGTTCCCATTTTTGGCATGTATCGTTGGATAGGCCTATGGCTAGAAGACAGACAGACAGACAGACAGACAGGCAGGCAGGCAGGCAGGCAGGCAGGCAGGCAGACATCCAGACAGTCAGGCAGACAGGCAGGCAGGCAGACAGACAGACAGACAGACAGACAGACAGACAGACAGACAGACAGACAGATCAACTGAGACAGGCAGACATCCAGGCAGACAGGCAGCCAGGCAGGCAGGCAGACATCCAGGCAGGCAGGCAGACAGGCAGGCAGGCAGACAGGCAGGCAGGCAGGCAGGCAGGCAGGCAGGCAGGCAGGCAGGCAGGCAGACAGGCAGACATCCAGGCAGACAGGCAGGCAGGCAGACATCCAGGCAGGCAGACAGACATCCAGGCAGGCAGGCAGACAGGCAGGCAGGCAGGCAGGCAGACAGGCAGGCAGGCAGGCAGACATCCAGGCAGACAGGCAGGCAGGCAGACAGGCAGACAGGCAGGCAGGCAGACATCCAGGCAGGCAGACAGACAGACAGACAGACAGACAGACAGACAGACAGACAGACAGACAGACAGACAGGCAGACATTCCCTCATGTAAGTCCCTGGTTCAGTAAATGACAGTTTACTGTTTACTTCAAATAGGGAATAATGTCTATCTAAAGGGGCATTGCACTCATTCTCAACATTTTCTTTCTGTCACTTACACCAACCTCTGTTGTACGGCACCTTTCTAGTTATCAGTAGATTAGGGGTGAAAGATAGGCAGGCAGACAGGCAGACAGGCAGACACCTTTCTAGTTATCAGTAGATTAGTGGTGAAAGATAGGCAGGAAGACAGGCAGACAGGCAGACACCTTTCTAGTTATCAGTAGATTAGTGGTGAAAGACAGACAGGAAGACAGACAGGCAGGCAGACAGACAGGCACCTTTCTAGTTATCAGTAGATTAGCGGTGAAAGTCGTGTCCCAGAGGATGGAAGGACATATTAGGAGGACGCAGAGGAACCCTAACCCTCACCAGGGGTTTTCAACCCCTTTTTGATACCAGGGCCCAATATTCATTCAGCATTTGAACCACAGACCACTATTTGATGATATTTCAGCCCCACAGACCCAAAACCCGCAAACAAAACAGGCAAACATACAGTAGCCTAAATGAATGCCTTGCTCAGGGGTCCCTGGGCCTGGGTCCAACGTGCCTGTTGGATAATCCTTCCCTGCACAACTATAGTGTTCTCTAAAGAAGTGATTCCAACCATTTTGATGCCAGGGACCACCATTTGATCTTAGCCCCACAGGATTAAAGATTTATTTTGCCTTTGTTCACAATTCCAGGCTGGATTTGGGAAACACAGATCAAAAATGATTCTTCTACATTCTCTAAATCTGTAGACTAGACCTTACGAAATGCCACGACTCATAATGTATCTTGTGTCTACCATTTCATCACTCGTAAGTTATGAGGAAAACAAAGCAACAACTTTCTCCCAGACAATGAACCTGTTTTATTTAGGAGTGATAGCCTGTTAGACGTGTGATAACCTGAAACCGTCACCTTGCGGTGAACCGGAAACGGAGGGCCGTTTACTTGAAGATTCTGCCTGAAACGCTGACCTGGAGTTTCTGAACCAATCAGAACTCGACTCGCATCCTTTCAGGCTACGTGGCGTACAGAGCGAAGGACAGCTGGACTGTGAGCTATAGAACTACACACCACAGATTGATGTTTACAAACCTCCCTCAGCTCTGCTGTTGTAATGAGCGGCGCGCTTGTCACAGACATGCGCATTGCAAGTTCAGTCTGGAAACCTCAGTGCAGTCGCTGCCGGCCCTTTAAAGGGCCGCCTCAGCATCACATTCACATGATTGACTTCATCCAATCACAGGCTATTTGAACTGTAAGTTTGTATTGCTCTTCCTGCTTGCTTGCTGCTTCTGCTGCTGCTGCTCACTCTGATACTGCTGTTCTGCTTTATGCTTAATCATTTTGCTGCTAACCCTCCTCCACCCCAGCTACCACCTGTAGATTTGGATCTGCCCTTTGGGTACGGGGGATTCGGAGTCCTTACGTCAGGACTGTTGCGCTTGATCTGAGTACCCAAAAAGCGGATCCAATTCATCCGCCAAACCATGATAAATATATTGCTTATTTTATATTCAATAAATGAATATTAAACCCTTCTTGAGTTGTCCTGACTGAACTGTGAGTTATAGAACTACATGTTTACAAACCTCCCTCAGCTCTGCTGCTGTACTGACGTGGATTATTTCTATCACTATGTGTTCATAATGTGATGAGTGAGTTCAACACCAAAGAATACACTGTCTGGATTAAATATTTATAACTGTAATCACAGGAAGTAATTACTTCCCAAAAATGACTTTTTGGGAGTTTTTTTTTTACTTAAAAATACACAAAAGTGAAAGTTTTCCCTTTTTTTTGGTATGTATCGTTGGGTAGACCTACAGTATGGCTATATAATGACCTTGGATGTGGTCTAATAGTGTGAAAAATATAAATATATACTAGGAGAGGCAGGCAGGCAGGCAGTCAGGCAGGCAGGCAGGCAGGCAGGCAGGCAGGCAGGCAGGCAGACAGACAGACAGACAGACAGGCAGGCAGGCAGGCAGGCAGGCAGGCAGGCAGGCAGGCAGGCAGGCAGGCAGGCAGGCAGGCAGGCAGGCAGGCAGGCAGGCAGGCAGACAGACAGACAGACAGACAGACAGACAGACAGACAGACAGACAGACAGACAGACAGACAGACAGACAGACAGACAGACAGACAGACAGACAGACAGACAGACAGACAGGCAGGCAGGCAGGCAGGCAGGCAGGCAGGCAGGCAGACAGACAGACAGACAGACAGACAGACAGACAGGCAGGCAGGCAGGCAGGCAGGCAGGCAGGCAGGCAGGCAGGCAGGCAGGCAGGCAGGCAGGCAGGCAGGCAGGCAGGCAGGCAGGCAGGCAGGCAGGCAGGCAGCCAGGCAGGCAGGCAGACAGCCAGACAGGCAGACAGGCAGACAGGCAGGCAGGCAGGCAGGCAGACAGACAGACAGACAGACAGACAGACAGACAGACAGACAGACAGACAGGCAGGCAGACATTTCTGCAAAACTATAGTGTTCTGAACCAGTGTTCTCAACCATTTTGATGCCAGGGACCATTATTTATGTATAATTTGAGCCATGGACCACCATTTGAGGACATTTTAGCCCCACAGACCCCAAAACTAAAGATTTCTTTTGCTTTTGTCCACAATTCCAGGCTGGATTTGGGAAACAAAACAGTCAAACATACAGATCAAAAATGATTCTTCTACATTCTCTCATTGTGTAGAAAGAACACAGATTCCAAAAAGTCATGTCATATGTACTGCTAAAAAAATGTCCTTGATGTGTCAAAAGCTATCCATGCATATCCACACCAAAATAGCCAATAAAACACCCAAAAGCTCTACAAATGCAAACCTCAATGCTCTATAGGACGGGTAACACATTTATAATTATTAAAATCTAAGAAAATGTTGTTGTTGTGACTGGGGTCAAGTCACAATCATCCAAGGTCTGCATTCTCATCATGGTACAGGAAAAGATTTCCGTAATGGGAACCGTACAGGTATGACAGCTCAAGCTACCATGCCAAAAAAACATAAGCTAGAACAGGTTAAACTCCTTCTAACCTTGGGGTTAGACCAGGGATGTCAAACTCATATGCACAGCGGGCCAAAAAAAAAAAAAAAAAAAAAGTAAAAGTTGAAGTCGAGGGCCAGAGCTGTTTCAACACTGAGGCCGTCTTTATACACGGAAACCGGGTCTAACGCCCTGGATTCGAACTCAGGTCTCCCGCATGAAAGTGCAACATCTTAATCACTAGACCAAAGGGGACATCCCCTTGGTCCGAGGGCAGATACTAGACTTAGGAGGCCATCACAACAGAGGCTGTAGCCACCTGCTACACTCACCTCCCTTTTGACCTCCTTCCACGGGGAAACCCGATCCGGGACACGGCACCAATGTAACGCCCGGGATTCGAACCCGGGTCTCCCGCGTGAAAGTCCAACATCTTAACCAATAGACCAAGAGGACATCCCCTTAGTCCGGGGGCAGATACTAGACTTAGGAGGCCATCACAACAGAGGCTGTAGCCACCTGCTACACGGGCATGCACATAACAGTGTTTACAGCCAGATTGCGTCTTCATCTAAAGAGGGTATAAAACCGTAGGGGCCTGAGTTGCAACCTGATGGGTTAGACTGAACTCTGAAAAGCACGTCTTTCTTTGCTCATGAAACACGCAATGTTACTGTCCTGTGCTATTAACTGTCCTCTAGAGCATAGGTTTTCAACCAGTGGTCTTTGAGAGGGTTCCAGGTGGTCCCCAGTTGGTTAAACTGCAGATGTAACTCTTTGAGTGTGCAAACATGAAACCAAATGGACCCGCAAGGGTCCATTTGTACACTCTCAAGAGTTAAAATATTCATCATGTGAAATATCCCAAGTCTACACAACTAGAGAATGTAGAAGAATAATGAACTCTTAGGAGATCCTGTTGCTTGAACAACACATTTAAAGGTTTTCTGAAAAATGTTATGTTTTCCTATCATATCTCAAAATGTGAAGGACCTCCAAGATGATGCATATAAAGTTTATTGAATGATTTATATGTTATGATTAAACACAGTATAGAAAAAAAAAAACATCAGAGTTATACAAGGTTATATACGAGGTGGGATCCACCCACCCCAGGGCAAATCCAGGAGAGTAAAGAAGAGTACCATATGTAGACGTACTGCAGTGTGTCAGTTTATCTAACAACACTGTCTGCACCGCTCAATAACCTGATGGTAGTTCATGAAACATGACAGTCATGTTTCAGTGAATTAATACAGTTCTGCACAAATCGCTCTATTTACATTCAAAACATGTACATAAACATTCAGATTTCAAATACAAAGTACTCACACATGTCTCTACGCTTGTTAGACACTTACTGCGCCCGAAATTAGGATAGCTGCGTGCCGCGTTGTTTAATAAAAAGCATTTTTATCAGAGCTCCCCGGTGCTACTTTTCTGGGTTGGGGTAAGTTTGGTAAACACACAGATGCACACTGGGAGCACATCCCCCTATTAGTTTGTATTGGCAGTGCGGTCAGTGTGAATATATGGAACACACCCAGTGTTCAGAGTGCCACGCTCTTCTCCACCGATAGGGGGCGCATACAATTGAAAGCCAATGGCGGAAAAAAAGCTCAGACAAAAATGCTGTTCATTAAACAACGCAACGCGCTACAATCCTAATTCTGGGCGCTGCAAGTGTCTAACACCCGTAGAAACATATGAGAGTACTTTATATTAGAAATCGGAATGTTTATGTACACATTTTGAATGTAAATGTAGCGATCCGCGTAAAACTCTAATAAGTCACTGCATGACGATCATGAAGTACGGGCGTCATGCGATGAATGGCTAATGTTAGACATCGATCCAGGAACCCTGAGTTGGTGTAGATGAGGGCCCTGATACACCTAGCAATGTTTTGAGCAACATCAACAAGCAACGTCAACTATCAACGTTGACTTTTCACCTTTCTGTAGAAAATGATCAACTCCTGGTTGTTCAGAAAAGTCAGATCTTTAGCGCCCTCTACTGGGCAACATTTCAGAATCCTCCAATCACAGCCCTCCTTGGCGTCACCTGATCCTTTCTCCTAGACTCCCACAGATAAACTTTACTGAAACCGGCTTCTGCAGCTGCTTCAATGCGGTGGACAAAAAACAAGGATTTTGTAACTTTTTTGTTCCGCTAAATGAACATTTAGAGTTGGGTGACAGTTGGGTGAAAATGACTCAATGCAAACTAAGGCTTCTTTTTTCTGAGAGTGTACAAATGTCGCTAGGGTCCATTTGGTTCACATATGTACACTCTCTGGAAAAAAAAATAAAATGGGTGGAATTCCCCTTTTAATGGGAGGTGTTGCCTGTTGCCATGTGTCTCATCATGTTGCCTGTTGATGTTGACATTGCTAGTTGATATTGATCAAAATATTGCTAGTGCATCAGGGCCTTTAGACTTCACTCTCACAGTAACAGCAACAACATACAGTGTTTACAGCAACGACAGCAAGAAGTAGAAGAGAAGTGGAGTTGTAGCTGCTCAGCTGAGCCCTCATCCAGTAGCCTTCATGATGACCCCAGTAGTGGACACACCATAGATGGTTCCCAGATCATCCAGTAGCCTTCATGATGACCCCAGTAGTGGACACACCATAGATGGTTCCCAGATCATAGGACACTTGTCTCATGGTCCCAAGGCAGGAAATATAGCGCCAACCAGTGCCTTGTGGACGCCTTGAGGTGATGCCAGTTCTGTTAGGACACAATTAAGCGATATATTGCTCAGTTCAGTTCAGTTTTATTTTGCTCATACAGTGAACATTCCATGACATCATACATCTGACAGTCGTACAACGGATTGTCATGACCAAAAGGGTTTAGGCTGAAGCCTATGGATTATTATGCCTATCCCTAGACATCGTCAGACTGGTGATTTTTAATGTACACTAGCGTTCAAAAGTTTGGGATCACTTAGAAACGCCTGCATTTAGGAGGCAGGCATCCCACATCCAAAACCTTTGGAGTTGGACCGCATTCCATGAACACTACTATATTATATAACAGGGGTTTTCAACAGGTGGTTCGGAGACCACCTATGGCCCTTGAGAAGGTTCCAGGTGGTCCCCAGGCTAAATGATGCTAAATTTGGTTAACCAGATGTAACCCAGTCCACCACTGGCTTTGGCTCAGACTCACCTTTGCCAGACCATGCCGCGATGGTTCACCCCATACATCATGCCGTCAGTCCCAACCTCAATGTTCCTCAGCAACCCTGAAATACGCTGCCAGCCTGAGAATGAGCAGCTGGAAGCAGACCTGAGCTGTAGATGAAAAACACAAACACAACATCAACGTTTAGAACTCACCGTCATAGGCCATAAAATGACACTGTCCAGATAATGTATATGTTCAGGGCTTGACACTAACACTTGCCCGGGGCAAGTAAAAAAAATGGTGGGGCAAGTGAAGACCTGGTTGCCCGATCGGGCAAGTGTGCAACTTAGTGCACTATAACACAACACAAGATATATTTGTCTTGAAGGCAGTCATTGCACTCTGCCTCTGTGTCTTTCCCTGCTTTCTAGATATCCACAATTCCAGGCTGGATTTGGGAAACAAAACAGGCAAATTAACATAAAAATGACCATTAATCTTCTACATTCTCTAGTTGTGTAGACCTGGGCTAATTAAGATGATTAATTTTAACTCTTGAGAGTGTAAAAATGAAACCAAATGGACCCGCAAGGAAGCGTGTATTACAGTGGCGGATCTAGGCATGGCAAGGGGGGGGGGGGGGGGGGGGGGGGGGGGCAATGCCCCCCTAAATGCCCTGACAACCCCACCAAACAAATACAGAAAGATATTTCAAAGATATTTCAAATTAAAGTGCTTATAATTAAAATGACTAACACTACTACTGCTACTAACTAACTACAGCTGTGTCACCACTAAACCAACAGCATTTCATCATTGAAAACAGAAAACTCTCTGAGTCAGACCTTTAGCTTTATGCATGCTGCGTGTCTGTTGCAACTTCAACAACAACTGATGTTATTATTGATGCTTTACTTGCCCAATAAAAGTCCTGTAACCAAAAATGGTATGGGTGCGGCTTCATCGCCCGTTGTGTTGTACATCTCTATTCTTTAACACATGACCTACACTACAAGTTGTCTCTAAACACATTGTGTTGTACATCTCTATTCTTTAACACATGACCTACACTACAAGTTGTCTCTAAACACATTGTGTTGTACATCTCTATTCTTTAACACATGACCTTCACTACAAGTTGTCTGTAAACACATTGTGTTGTACATCTCTATTCTTTAACACATGACCTACACTACAAGTTGTCTGTAAACACATTGTGTTGTACATCTCTATTCTTTAACACATGACCTACACTACAAGTTGTCTGTAAACACATTGTGTTGTACATCTCTATTCTTTAACACATGACCTACACTACAAGTTGTCTCTAAACACATTGTGTTGTACATCTCTATTCTTTAACACATGACCTACACTACAAGTTGTCTGTAAACACATTGTGTTGTACATCTCTATTCTTTAACACATGACCTACACTACAAGTTGTCTCTAAACGCAGTGTGTTGTACATCTCTATTCTTTAACACATGACCTACACTACAAGTTGTCTCTAAACACATTGTGTTGTACATCTCTATTCTTTAACACATGACCTACACTACAAGTTGTCTCTAAACACATTGTGTTGTACATCTCTATTCTTTAACGCAGGGGTCTCAAACTCAATTTGCCTTGGGGCCACTAGAAGCAGAGCCTGGTTGAGGCCGGGCCGCAGCCACAGCGCGTCACATGGACAAACGTTTTTTGCCATTTCAAGCCTATTTTTTCGCCATTTTCACCTTCATTTCACTTAAATTTAAGTATATTCAGACTCACCAATGTGGGATAAAGAGTGTGTGCATATGTGGTGTTGTGTCGCACAAAAAAAAAAAACATTTCTATAATAATATTTCTATTCCTTTCTATTTCTATTCCTTCCTTCCTTTTGATACCACTGTGCTATCTGTTTCATTCAGTAGCACATAATAGGATTATGATGATAATAACTATAATTGAACAATATTAAATGAACTATTTACTGGACACAATAACTGGACCAGCCAACCCATCAACAAAGTGGCTCTGATTTGATTGTGATGGCATGACCAACCAATAAGGAAGCAGTAACAAAATGTTTACTTTAGCTATCAATTTATATTCCTCCTAACAAAGCCAACTACAGCAATTCTGAACTTATACAGCCACTACAAAGCAGCGTCATAAAATAAATAAAATAAAAAATATAGTTTGTCAGTGTCACTGAGAAACTAGTCAAACATGACGCTAGGGTAGACCATCAGAATCACCACTTAGGCCCAACCCAACGAGCAGCATTGGTTTCCCAATAGTTGTCATGTTTTACACATGCCTAAATAGGCTTTTATTTATTTGCGCTAGCCTCTTTGAAAACTATAATACCAGTTGCGCGACGTCTCATCTTTGCTGGCAATGCTGTCTGCAGTGGTCGCTCAATGGGGCTTTGAAAATACTATTCAGCACGATCGGTTTCTGACCCCACAATGTCGCAACTTTTCTACTAGATGGCTATGATTCTATCCAGCGCAGATGTAAGCCTGCCCTGGAGCAACGACAACACCGTTCACTACGAGGCAAGGGGGACACAACAGCTCGTTTTAGACTCCTTACCTTAGCTCAGCGTCAGCGTGCTGCTTTATAAGCCATGCATCCGCCCGTATCGGGCTTTAGAAAACTGCTACGCTGTCATTATTTACCAAACCGAACGCAGTCCTTGGTAAAAAGGCAAAGTTTTCTTTTCCCTACGTGTGTTTGTAAACAAGGAGCGGTGGATAGAGAGACGCCATGACAGGATCTCGCCCGTACTGCAGCCAATGGCGTCACTGCATTTCCTCAGATTGACAGTTCAGCGACAAATCAGAATGAACTAAACTGCACGGGGGGATATCCGGTTCCTCTTTGCTATTCTGTGTAAATGGCAAAGCCAGTAGGCGGGCTTTAAACAGGATCTCAGCAATCAACAGTCAATAGTAACAGACTGTTCTCCCGCAAATGCTTTTGGTTGCATTTGACGGGGGAACTCGCGGCCGTCGCGGGCCACATTAATATTAAACGTTCATATTAAGGTGGGGGCCACAAAATATCATCTCGGGGGCCGGAAATGGCCCGCGGGCCGGCAGTTTGAGACCACTGCTATTCTTTAACGGGTGGGAGGGGGCACTTGGGAAAGTAATATTGTAATATGTAATATATTATTCATTGATTCTAGTAGGTTCATAAGCAAAGTAAAGCCATTACTCTCTTAATATTGCCCAAGACTGATAGTGTCAAAATTCCAAAGCATAATTGCTGCTTGCCTATAACAGTTATTGTAATGAAAACTGAAATGAAATTCCACAGCCCTCTCACATATTAGGAGGACAATATCAGTCTCCAGAAAAAAGATGGGTTGTTTTCGAATAATCTGTCATGGTTAAAATGGAGTTTTAAGTTATAATGGGTTTGTATAGGAAAGACGTTCCGGCAGATTAATGAACATCAAATATCTAAATACTGAAAGGAGTAACTTATAAACTGCCTGGTGTGTTCACATGAGACTGAGTAGACCATAAAATGACCAAAAGTTTTTTTGAAAGTGGAAAAAATGGGGTGAGTTGATGATGCGTTTCAGTTTTTTTAAAATACGTTTGACAAAACAGCCATTCAGAGATTAATGCATTTAAAGTTATATCATTTATCAATGATAGTTGTAAAGTGTGTGAGGTGTTTTCTGGGTTTTGTAGTCCAATCACCACTTAAAAGGTAGGGGAAGTGATTTCACTTTTGTCAGATATCACTTTTGTCAGATGTCACCCCTGATTTTTTTTTTCTGTTAAAATGCTCTATTATAAGGTGTGCAGACCATATATGGAGTTTCCCCCTCCCCCACGTTAGCAGAGGAGCTAATAAAAGTTCCCCAGGTGGAGGGTGAATTCTCCTCCAATCAGGATGGAGCAGCAGGTTCACATAGTGTAGCTACTCTTGGGCGCCCCTAGTGCACCAGGCTGGTACTACACCCCTAGTGCACCAGGCTGGTACTACACCATGAATTTAAATCACTTACCCTACCTTTAAATGACTTCATGAGGTGGTGTGCAGTGAGTTAATGAGCTTGTTAATAAGACAAAACAATGAACAGTAATTATTTGCAACTCTTACCGCGCTAAAGTAGATTTGGTCGTTGCGGTTGACTCCCCAGCATCCATAGGGCCCACAGCTCAAGTACTTCAGTTGTCCTGATAGTAGGGGTGGGAAAAAAAATCATATGCCAATATATTGCAATCAGGGTGGGATTGACCATTGGGCGTACAGGGAGGTCTCCCGGTGGGCCACGACCTGTAGGGGGCCACTGGTATCATACAGGGAGGTCTCCCGGTGGGCCACGACCCGTAGGGGGCCGCTGGTATCATACAGGGAGGTCTCCCGGTGGGCCACGACCCGTAGGGGGCCGCTGGTATCACGGTATGATTAAAAGCACTGGATTCATTCAGGATTTTGAGCCACGGACAACCATTTGATGACATTTTAACCCCAACAGACCCCAAAACTAAAGATTCATTTTGCTTTTTGGTCCACAATTCCAGGCTGGATTTTGGGAAACAAACCAGTCAAACATACAGATCAAAATTAGCATTAATCTTCTACATTTTCTAATTAGACCAATTTAGATGATTATTGTAACTCTTGAGAGTGTTAACATGAACCCGCAAGGGTCCATTTGGTTTCATGTTTACACTCGTTTCGTTACATGCTAAACCCCTTATCCTAAACCCCTTATCCCTTTTTTACTATTTTTAAAACATTTTGGGAATAGATCAATGTGCCAATCTATTGACACGTTGTGAGCTTGTAGACTGGCCATTTGAACTATTGAAAATGTTTTTTTAAATAGGTTAAAAAGGTAAAGAAGTTAAAGGAGTGCTTCGCCTGTACGGAATGCCTTTAAATGAGCCTTTAAGTGAGCACTCAGCTACGCCTATATATGGACTTCTACAGCGTTACATGTGTTGCACCGTTATCCCAGAACTCAAATGTATAATAGGATGGTGACTGAGATAAGTGAGTGGTCCCTGACACCTACCTGACAGTCTGGTCCACGGTACAGAGCTCTGAGTGGTCCCTGAAGACACCTACCTGACAGTCTGGTCCACGGTACAGAGCTCTGAGTGGTCCCTGAAGACACCTACCTGACAGTCTGGTCCACGGTACGGAGCTCTGAGGACCCCTGAAGACACCTACCTGACAGTCTGGTCCACGGTACAGAGCTCTGAGTGGGTCTGGTCCACAGTACGGAGCTCTGAGGACCCCTGAAGACACCTACCTGACAGTCTGGTCCACGGTACAGAGCTCTGAGTGGGTCTGGTCCACAGTACGGAGCTCTGAGGACCCCTGAAGACACCTACCTGACAGTCTGGTCCACGGTACAGAGCTCTGAGTGGGTCTGGTCCACAGTACGGAGCTCTGAGGACCCCTGAAGACACCTACCTGACAGTCTGGTCCACGGTACAGAGCTCTGAGTGGTCCCTGAAGACACCTACCTGACAGTCTGGTCCACGGTACGGAGCTCTGAGGACCCCTGAAGACACCTACCTGACAGTCTGGTCCACGGTACAGAGCTCTGAGTGGGTCTGGTCCACAGTACGGAGCTCTGAGGACCCCTGAAGACACCTACCTGACAGTCTGGTCCACGGTACAGAGCTCTGAGTGGGTCTGGTCCACGGTACAGAGCTCTGAGTGGTCCCTGACACCTACCTGACAGTCTGGTCCACGGTACGGAGCTCTGAGTGGTCCCCGACACCTACCTGACAGTCTGGTCCACGGCACAGAGCTCTGAGGACCCCTGAAGCCCATGGTGGCAGAACTCCGGAGACAGTAGATGCCGTACCATCGATTCACTCCAGCCACAAAACCGTTGCCTCCGGCGTCAATCTGCATCAGCAGTCCTGAGGGCAAAGCAATATGTAGAGCAGGGGTGTCAAACCCAAATACAGAGTGGGCCAAAACAGAAAAATTGGTACAAGTCGAGGGCCAGGGAGATACCGGTCTGTGTTTCAACACCGGTTTACGATGACGTCCCTGTCAAACAGCAAAAAAAAGTAATTTCCCTTAAAAAAATCAATGTCTCTTAATGGCAAGATAATTGTAAAGATGAAACTGCCTGCATTAAAAACTGTTTTAAGCTTTAATGAAAAATAACAGGTGTTCACGTCTCATAGCGCGCTATGAGCTATATAGCGCGCTATCATTTTTTGGGATTTCTTTTTTCTCTTCTATGATCCTCACCAAGTGCTGCTTTCATAGTTAATTTAGAAAGTAAATGAGACTGAGTTGAGGAAGTAAAACAATTAGTTGCATTAATTTCTTATCATGGGCCAGTTCTAATACTAATTCAATATCATCCCGCGGGCCGAAGATGATTCATTCACGGGCCTGATGTGGCCCCCGGCCTTGAGTTTGACATATGTGATGTAGAGATTAACTCCTTAACGCGGAATTCCACCCATTTTACCATGTCATTAGTACCTATACCTTAAAGATGTTGTGCGAAAAAAATGTCCCCCCCATTCTGAGTTTCCTAGAAATGGAGATCTGAGGAAAAAAAACATGATTAATGATTTTTCTTTTACGACCTATTTTCCTGAGAGTGTACAAATGGAACCAAATGGACCCGCTAGCTAGGGTCCATTTGGTTCCATTGTGTGGACATGATAAAAAAAAGTTCACCCAAATCTGTATTTCTTAAAAATGGAGGTCTGAAAAAATCATTAACATGGTGAAATACATCTGATGACGTAACCAGGATGTATTTCACCATGTTAATGATTTTTCTTTCAGACCCATTTTTTCTCAGGAAAATCTTGAAAATGGGTGGAATTCACCTTTAAAAGGTTAGTTCGTTCAAACTTGGCCCGCAGCTTTGTTCAGTTTTAAATTTTGGCCCACTCTGTATCTGAGTTTGACACCCCTGCTATACAACATCATCATCATCACAGCAGGGTTATAATAGTTAACTAAAACTAACTAAAAAACGAACTAAAATTCAAAAAACATTTGAGTTGACTGAAACTAATAAAAACTAAAAATGAATGCAAAAAACGATAACTAAACTAAAATTGTAATGTGGGTTCAGAAAACTAACTAAAACTAACTGAAATTATACCCAAAATACCCTTAGTTTTAGTTTTTATAAAGCTTTTAAATCCAAAATGTGTTGGTGACCAGCATGAGGAGGAGATGCTTGTAGATCTTCTATCCACTACTGAGTTCCATAACACGGGGGAAAAAAAACTATAACTAAACTAAAACTAAATATTTTCACCTAAATAAAAACTAGCAAACCCACTCTAAAAACTAACTAATACTAACTGAATTAGAAAATAAAATGTCAAAACTAACTAAAACTAAACTAAAATGAAAAATCCATAACTATAATAACCCTGCATCACAGCACCAGCTCAACTTGGCGCATTTGTCACTATATTTAGCGCTTTTTCAGACCCCCCTAGCGCCAAAATTAGTGGAAAAACTCCTGGTGGAAAATCTAGTGCTTTTTGGCTGGTGAGTTGAGGTGAAATTGATTGACAGGCGCCAGAGATAAAACCCTCATTTCTCACCATTTCTGCTCCTATGACAGTGGTTTTCAACCAGTGGTCCCCAGGCTAAATGATGGATAGTTGGTTAACCAGATGTAACTCTTTGAGAGTGTAAAAATGACACCATTTGGTTTCATTTTTACGCTCTCAAGAGTTAAAATATTCATCATGTGAATTAGCCCCAAGTCTACACAACTAGAGAATGTAGAAGATTAATGGTCATTTAATGGTCATATTTCCTTCCAGGCGAGCATCTAGCGCATTCTACTAGTGCATTTTGGATTTTGGTAGTATAGGTGGCAACACTGATCACAGCATGCATTGCAAATGTGATTTATTCAAAAACAAACCTGGCAGCTTGGTCCACCTGCCTCCCACGTATTTGTAGATGTAGTCTGAAGCATCAACGCCCCACATCCCTGCCTGTCCTACTGAGATGTGTTTCAGGTTGGCGTAGGGCAGTGCTGTCCAGTAATCACCGCTCAGAGAATATGCTCGACGGTGGGTGTCCGTAGCGACCAGCTGTCCCAGGCTGGCATCCACCTGGGCTGCCCGGGACCCCTGGTTCAGCTGAGGACCCCGGGAGCATCTCCAACCTGACGGGGAAAAATATTAGATACGACATACATGATAGGATGCAAAAAAAAAATCCCGAACCAAATAATGTACTTCACAATCAAAAAGGCAAAGGATTGAAAATATTATGCTGACAGCCTATAGGACAATGGTTTTCAACAGGTGGTCCGGGACCACTAGTGGTCCTTGAGAGGATTCCAGGTGGTCCCCAGGCTAAATGATGGAAAGTGTGTTAACCAGACTCTTTGAGCGTGTAAAAATCACTCTTTGAGGGTGTAAACATGAAACCAAATGGACCCTTGCGGGTCCATTTGGTTTCATGTTTACACTCTCAAGAGTTAAAATATTCATCATGTGAATTATCCCTGCAAGTCTACACAACTAGAGAATGTAGAAGATTAATGGTCATTTTGATCTGTATGTTGGACTGTTTGGTTTCCCCAAATCCAGCCTGGAATTGTGGACAAATTACAAAAATGAAAGAAGTCTTTAGTTTTGGGTCCAAGTGGTGGTCCGCCGTGGCTCAAATGCTGAATAAATAGTGGGGTTGAAAACCACTGTCATAGCACATTAAAAATAAGTTAAGTGAAGGTGAGTGTCTTACCCTGACAGACAGACAGGTGTCCCAGCACCAGCCAGAAGACTGCAGTAACTCTCATGGTGTCTCAGTTGATCTGTCTCTCTCCTACTGTCCTCTACGGATCGATGAGGATCTTATATATACCATTGAACACCCATCCAACCAGTCTGACAGGGGGCTTAACAGATATGGTTGAAACGGTATACCTTACGAGAAGTCAAGCCTCGTAATTAAGGCATATCGGAAATCTGCTTAATTATAGGTTAAAAAATAGGTTAGACCATACCTGGGCATCATGCGGCCCGGGGGCCAAACGCGGCCCTTTGGCTGACTCTGACCGGCCCGGGAAATGGTACTGTGGAGGTTTTCAAGTACCAGTGGTCCTTAATTATTTAAAAAAAAATGTTATCATTATTTTTTTTTTTGTTATTTTTTCACATAAATATCATGGTTGATGTTGATTGTTTAGTATTTCATTGCAACTGGTCGTGATATTTACAATAACAATACAATACAATACAATTCCCCCCACAGAGACTGCAATTAGCCTCTTCAATTCATCTCTGGACTTAGTGTAATTTTTGATGATTTTTAACCTTTGACCTTTATCTTTTAAACATAATAAAAGTATGTAAAATGACTGCAATAAATATATTTTGTGATTATTAGAAGCTGATGTACAATCATTAGATTAAAATATATCCATATTAAAAAAACATTTTTAGCACAAATTAGCACAATTTCTAAATATTTCATTTAGAAGTATATCAGATTTCAGTTAAAATTACAGTTGTCATTTATTTTTACAATATTGTTTTGGAAAATGTATGTCTGCTACATCGGACCAAATGGTCCAAATGGAAATGGACCCTTACGGGTCCATTTGGTTTTATTTCACGCTCTCAAGAGTTAAATTATATTTAACCGTCTGAATGCCTATTTTCAAGAATCTACACAATGGCTAAATGCTGAAAAAATAGTGGGCCCTGGTACCAAATGGACCCTTGCGGGTCCATTTGGTTTCATTTTTACACCCTCAAGAGTTAAAATATTCATCATGTGAATTAGCCCAACTTAGTCTACACAACTAGAGAATGTAGAAGATTAATGGTCATTTTGATCTGTATGTTCCAGGTGAGCATCTAGCGCATTCTAGTGCATTTTGGAAGTGCCACTAGTGCATTTTGGATCTTGTCCAGCAGGCCACTAGGTGGCGCAGGCCACCGGGAAAACTCCCTGTACTCCAGATGGCCAATCCGCCCCTGCCCTGGTATGAAAAAGGTTGAAAACCACTGGTCTGGGGTTTTCACACGGGACAGAATGGCCAAAAGGGGTTATTTTACACATGCATGACAAAAGGAAAACATTGCAAGCATAACTATAAGCATAAAGCCTTGTAGAATGTGCCTCCGGTGTAGATTAGTTCAGTTTCTAGTAGCGTCAACACGTTTACTGTTACATTTAATGAACTTCCTTACGGTAAACTCTGAGCTGAGGTTTGCAGGGGCGGATCTAGGCATGGGCCTGGGGGGGCAATGCCCCCCTAATTACCCAGTCTGCCTTCCCCCCAAACACGATGCCATGCAAAGCAACCCGAGATATTTCAAATTAAAGTGCTTGTATTTAAAATGATGTGAAACACTACTACTGCTACTAACTAACTACAGCTGTGTCACCACTAAACCAACAGCATTTCATCATTGAAAACAGAAAACTCTCTGAGTCAGACCTTTAGCTTTATGCATGCTGCGTGTCTGTTGCAACTTCAACAACAACTGATGTTATTATTGATGCTTTACTTGACTAAAAGTCCTGTAACCGAAAATGGTATGGGTGCGGCTTCATCGCCCGTGGCGTGAAGCGACACGGGCGATGAAGCCGCCCCCATACCATTTTCTCTTGCCCCTCTAACATGTTCTCTTGCCCCCCCCCCCCCCCCCCCCCCAATGGGACATGTTACATCCGCCCCTGCGGGTTTGGAATCTGGACTAACAGACCATTCCTGGCAGCAGCAATGATGATTGACAGCTCATCATGTGCTTACAGTGACCTAGTGACACAGTGACACTGTGTGTGTGTGTGTGTGTGTGTGTGTGTGTGTGTGTGTGTGTGTGTGTGTGTGTGTGTGTGTGTGTGTGTGTGTGTGTGTGTGTGTCTGTGTGTGTGTGTGTCACACATGTGATGCACACATAAAAGCAGTAACCTGGAACTTATTTTAAATCAATAAAAGAAAAACAAAAAAACAAAAGAAAAGTTGTGACATTGAGGGGTCAGAAAATGGATGCTGCTCATGCAGCCTGAATTGGGACAAAATGGAGAGTTTTGCATCCCTGATCTACTGTATATATAGGGATGATAACGCAACACAACCAACGCTCCACTCGCCCCAAGCTCTTCTCCCTCCTGGCTCCAAAACTATGGAATGAACTTCAGTCAGAACCACAGACTCACTCCCTATCTAAACTATGGAATGAACTTCCCACTGCAGTCAGAACCACAGACTCACTCCCTATCTAAACTATGGAATGAACTTCCCACTGCAGTCAGAACCACAGACTCACTCCCTATCTAAACTATGGAATGAACTTCCCACTGCAGTCAGAACCACAGACTTACTCCCTATCTAAACTATGGAATGAACTTCCCACTGCAGTCAGAACCACAGACTCACTCCCTATCTAAACTATGGAATGAACTTCCCACTGCAGTCAGAACCACAGACTCACTCCCTATCTAAACTATGGAATGAACTTCCCACTGCAGTCAGAACCACAGACTCACTCCCTATCTAAACTATGGAATGAACTTCCCACTGCAGTCAGAACCACAGACTCACTCCCTATCTAAACTATGGAATGAACTTCCCACTGCAGTCAGAACCACAGACTCACTCCCTATCTAAACTATGGAATGAACTTCCCACTGCAGTCAGAACCACAGACTCACTCCCTATCTAAACTATGGAATGAACTTCCCACTGCAGTCAGAACCACAGACTCACTCCCTATCTAAACTATGGAATGAACTTCCCACTGCAGTCAGAACCACAGACTCACTCCCTATCTAAACTATGGAATGAACTTCCCACTGCAGTCAGAACCACAGACTCACTCACTATCTATAGAGCCAATAAAATTTAATAAAATTTCTAAATCTATTGGCATTATTGGCAAATTCCGTAACCTGGTTAATCAAAATTGTATCCCAACCCTTTATTATAGTTTAATTTATCCATATCTTATATATTGCAATATTATTTGGGGAGCCACTTATAATTCACATCTTCATAAACTCTATATCACTGGTGTCAAACATAAGGCCCGCGGGCCGGATCAGGCCCGCGCAATGATTTAATCCGGCCCCAGGCTTGTAGAGCAAAAATGTCTGAGTCTATAAAAAAAGTAAGTCTCTAGCACGTTCCTGTCAAAAGTTATGATCGTTTAAAGAAATGCTTCCAAGTTCTCTTCTCTGAGCACTAGTCCAGTAGCAGTAACCTGACTCCGCCAGATGGGGCCAATGCGGCCCCTACCCCAAAATGAGTTTGACACCCCTGCTCTATATGCTACAGAAAAGATTTTGCAGGATTGCCACATACAGTGATTGGAATGCTCACTGTGTCCCTCTTTTCAAACAACTCAACATTTTAACAATTTTTAATTTAAATACATACCTAACTTGCAATTTTATTTTTAAAGTCTTGTCCCAGCCAGACTCATTACCTTTGCCATGTAACAGTGACGTACATCATTTCAGCACAAGACAGGCAAATCATTTACATCTGCCAAAGTTTCGTACTGGTCTTTATCAGTTTTCCATCAGATACAGGGGGCCCATTAAACATAAACTTAGGTCCCATTTGACCAGATTACATAATCTTCATATGTCATTGTACTATATCTTTTCATCTGTAATCATGTATTCTAATCTTGCTGTCATTTCATTCCATTTTATTTTGTTCTGTTTCAATCAATCAATTGATTCTATTTTTGATATTTTGTAACTATTTTTGTCTTACAGGCAGAGGCCTCGTATAGGCCTAAGCCCCTTGGGCTTTTTGCCTCAGCCTAGCATTTCACCCATATGTTCTTTGTAACGTTTTAGCTGTGCTGAATAAATAAATACTACATACTAATACTAAATACAATATGTCCATCTTTAGTGTTTCTCCATCACCAGTATACGATACTTACAACTAGCACACACTGGGCTAGTCCTGTTTTACTCACTGTTTGGAGGTGTTGATTGTTGATGACTCACTGCATGGCTTGATGAAGGCTAATATTGCAGTAGGTGTGTTGTGTACAATGTTTCAAAACAATCAGGGGGAAGTAAACAAAACAAAGCAGGCTCCAGACAAATAAATAAACTTCAAACTTCAAAATAAAACAAACAAACACGTGCAAAATAACAAAAAGATTATTTCTTTCCTTTCAAAAAGCGTTGTGTGTGTGTGTGTGTGTGTGTGTATGCTGTTGAATAGCTGTTTATCTACCGGCATCTTTGCACACACAGCTGCAGGCCTGTGGTATAATTAAAGGGACCTACGGTGCCCTACTGCAAGGCGACCAATAGGGGGCGCTGTTTAACCAAAACACATTAAATCAAATGACTATCTAACTATATGGAATGAACTTCTCACTGCAGTCAGAACCACAGACTCACTTATTACTTGCACAAAACATTAGGTGTCAATATAGGCGTCAATAGGTGGGGAAAAGTTAGACAGTTTTATAGGGGGCCCAAAGCCAGGGGGGGGGCACTAAAAGCATGTATTAATAAGGTTTTATTTGTATTGATTATTATATAAAAATATTTGATCTCAAAGTGCACCAGATTGAAGCATTTTAATGGGGAATTCCACCCATTTTCAACATTCTAATATGTCATTAGAGGTGCTGGGTGGACATGATGAAAACATTTCCCCATTCTGTGTTCCCAAGAAATGGAGGTCTGAAGAAAACCACTAACATGGTGAAACATCTTGATGACATCATCAAGATTTGTTTCAGCATGTTAAACAGAGACAGTTTGTTAGACAGTTCTTTTTTCTGAGAGCGTACAAATGGAACCAAATGAACCCGTTAGCGTTCATTTGGTTGCATTTGTACGCTCTCAGAAGCCTGACGAAAACCTCACAGGTCAAAACGTTGGTTTCTGGTGAAATCAGTGGTTTCCAACCAGTGGTCCGGGGACCACCAGTGGTCCTTGAGAGGGTTCCAGGTGGTCCCCAGCTAATTTGGTTAGCAAGATGAAAAGTTGGTTAACCAGATGTAACTCTCGCGGGTGTAAAAATGATTACCCTCACTTTCATGAGATAAAATATTCACAATCTTTGCCCACTTAATTATGAAGCCTACACAATGTAAAATAATGGTATGTTTGCCTGTTTTGCTTGCGGAAATCCAACCTGAAATTCTGGACAAAAGCCAAATAAATCTTTAGTTTTGATATCTGTGGGGCTAAAATGTCATCAAATGGTGGTCCTCCGTGGCTCAAATGCTGAATCAATAGTGGTCCCTGTTTCCACAAAGGTTGAAAACCACTGGCTTAAATGAATGATCAGCACGGATACATGTGCAACCTTTTCTTTTTTTTTTTTCTTTTTTACTCTTAGGAAGATCCTGTTGCTTGGACACACATTTTAACATGTTTATGTTTCTATAAATCTGTGATGCTCAAATATGTTTCATGTGAAAGACCCCCAAAATGATTTATTGAAAGATTTACATGTTATGATTGAACACAGTAGAGAGAACACCAGAGTTATACAGGTAAATATACACACTAAAAAAGCTCCATAGAAACTCATGCAACTTGTGTTATTTTTTGTAGCTATTCAATATTGGACCAACACTGCAGTACTTAATTTTATCCAACCAGTTGGGTTGCTCATTTTTAACCCAACCACAAAGTAACACAACACAAAATAAAAAATAGGCCTATTCAATCAATCAACAATCATCAATGAAGACATAATATGCTATACATGTTTGAAAAGTTAAAATAACCCAGTATCATAATAAAATTAACCCAGTTTGGGTTAAACAATTCATAAACCCTGGGGCTTGGGTCAGATGTAAATATTTTTACCCAGTACTTGGATTGTGCACAAATAACTCAAGTTGTACAGTGTAATAACACTGTGGTTTAAAAAAAAAACAAAAAAAAAACAACAACAACAACAACAACAACCCTGCTCTTTTTAGTGATGTGACTCTAAGGGATCCACCCCAGGGCAAACCCAGGAGAGTAAAGCAGTGTACCATATGTAGACGTACTGCAGTGTGACAGTTTATCTAACAACTCTGTCTGCACCGCTCAATAACCTGATGGTAGACAGGAAATAAACCATGGAGGACAGATCAGAGGTTAGACCTCACTCTCACAGGAACTGGAACAACATACAGTGTTTACAGTAAAGACATTATTACATATATAACCCTCTAAATGTGTGATCATCTGGTAATCATTTTTAATATCAGTAGAAGAGAAGTGTAGTTCTGCTTCACTGCCCAGCCCATTCAGTAGCCTTCATGATGGCCCCAGTAGTGGACACACCATAGATGGTCATTCAGTAGCCTTCATGATGACTCCAGTAGTGGACACACCATAGATGGTCATTCAGTAGCCTTCATGATGACCCCAGTAGTGGACACACCATAGATGGTCATTCAGTAGCCTTCATGATGACCCCAGTAGTGGACACACCATAGATGGTACCCAGATCATAGGAGACTTGGCTCATCTTCCCCAAGCAGGAAATCTGGCGCCAACCAGTACCTTGTGGCCGTGCTGAGGTGATGCCAGTTCTGTTGGGAGACAATATAAATATAAAGATAAACGATAAACAATATAAAGATAAACGTTAATGTCAGGCCCAGGCGGTTAGCTCAACCGTCTGGGCACCCCGGCTGCTAAACCAGCCTGACGGCGTGCCCCGGGTTCGATTCCCGAGCCCGGCGGACTTTGCGGCATGTCACTCCCCATCTCTCTCCCCCTTTCCTGTCAATATACTGTTCTATCAATAAAGGCATAAAAGCCCAAAATAAATCTATAAAAAAAAAAAAAAAAAAAAAAAAAAAAAAAAAACGTTAATGTCACGTAACATGGAACATGTATAACATAGTTTATACTATAACCTGGTACACATGGTACATATACTGCAACTAACTGCAACTGTTTTTATTACTATTTCATTAGTGAGTTAGTAGCCTATATGTTAAAAAAGTAATATATAACACGGTATAGAGCAGTGGTTTTCAACCAGTGGTCCTTGAGAGGGTTCCAGGTGGTCCCCAGGCTAAATGATGCAAAGTTGGTTAATCAGATGCAACTCAAGAATTAAAATATTCATCTGATTTAGCACCACTTAATTACGAAGTCTTAATGATTGCAGAAGAATGCTCATTTTTATCTTTTTTTTGTCTGTTTGTGGGATCCAGCCTGGAATCGTGGACAAAAATTAAAATGTGAAAATGTCATCAAATGGTGGTCTAAGTAGTGGGCCCTGGTATCAAAATGGTTGAAAACCACTGGCATACAGTACTTGTATATTGGCAATTATCATAATTACTTCATAACTGCATCATTTACTTGTACTGTACGTACAGTACATATGCCAGTATCATAATGTGTTGTTATTATTCTTATTGGCTCAGACTCACCTCTGGTAAACATGGCTGTTAGTGCCCACGCCAAACACCTTGCTGTCAGTCCCAACCTCCATCATTGTGAGAAGTCCTGAAACCTGCTGCCATCCTGAGAATGAACAGGTGGAGGCAGACCTGAGCTAAAGAGAGAAAAACAACAACATTTAGTATTCATAGGCCAAAGAATGACATTGTGCAGATAATTCTCTCTCTCTCTGTCTGTCTCTCTCTGTCTCTGTCTCTGTCTCTGTCTCTCTCTCTCTCTCTCTCTCTCTCTCTCTCTCTCTCTCTCTCTCTCTCTCTCTCTCTCTCTCTCTCTCTCTCTCTCTCTCTATTTATTCGTAATTATTTGTAACCCAAAAATCTTACTGCATTGAAGTAGATTTTATTTGCACCGTCAACTCCCCAGCATCCATATGGACCACAGCTGACATACTTCAGTCCTCCACTAATCCGTATCCAGGATACAGAACCAACACCATTGAAGCCCAGTGTCTGAGACCTCGGGAGACACCAAATCTGGTTGGCTGAATTCACTCCAACCACAAAGCCATCACCTCCAGCATCGATCTGCTTCAGTGATTGTCCTAAAGACAATGATAAATGCATGAAGAGATTAGCTGCAGTGCAGTAAAGAGACTAACATTATTTCTTACAGGATTGTTTGCAAATGTGATCTATCAAATTATTTCTATTCATGATAATGTTGTGTTTACCTGAAACTTGTACCCAGGTGCCAGCCACATACTTGTAGATGTTGTATTTAGCATCGACGCCCCACATTCCTGCTGGCCCCACTGTGATGTGCTTCAGGTTGGCAGAGTAATCGCCGCTCAGAGAATAGGCCTGATGGTTGGTGTCCGTAGCGACCAGCTGTCCCAGGCTGGCATCCACCTGGGCTGCCTGGGACCCCTCGATCAGCGGTGGTCCCTGGGAGCATCTCCAAACACCTGGGATGGATATAAATCATGATAGTTACCAGATACGAAATCCAGACCAAATTCAAAAAGCAATCAAAAGTCAGAGATTGAAAATACATTTTGACATTATAACAGTGTATTGAAGGTGAGTGTCTTACCCTGACAGACAGCCAGGTGTCCCAGCACCAGCCAGAAGTCTCAGTTGATCTGTCTCTCTTCTCAAAGACCTGATGTCTGTCCTCTACGGATTGACGTGCCGTTTATCATTTATACTGTGAAACGCTCATCATCCAACCAGCTTGACAAGTCATTAAAAAACTATTTTTAATCATTCATAACTTAGTTATGAGGAAACAACGTTCCAACTTCACCGACAGACAGTTCTCAGGAACTGACAGACAGTTCTCAGGAACTGACAGACAGTTCTCAGGAACTGATCCAGGAGAGCTGAAATGATACTTGACTTGTCGAAAAATACTGCTAAAAATGTAAAGAAGAATTATTATTGATCTGTGAACTGAAACGCTATCACTGTTATATTGGAAACTTGACAAAGTGACTTAAAGTCATGGGAGTTTGTGAACACTGAGGGGTTATTGTTATGAATTAGACTTACTCTTAGTTAGACTTGGTTTAAATATCCTATATTTGGTTGGTTTAAATATCCTATATTTAAATCTATATTTAAATATAGGATCTATCCTATATTTTATCCTATATTTAAACCAATCTGCTACTTTGATCTCCATAAATGGATATATGTCAGAATCTGTTCTGACATTTCATATGTTGATCCTTCCCCGTCTCCCCTTTGACTGATGCATCCAACCCCCCCCAAACACACACACGCTCTGTGCCAGGTTCACGAGATTCGATACTCTACAAACATAGCCAGGTATCTTTCCAACTACTGCCTCTGTGTTGATGAACTTCATTCCCACAACACTAGAGGGAGACAGCCAACCACGTCCTACCTAAATAATATGGCACAAAATGAGTGCCGAAATTCATTTCACATTCATGCAATCAAAATGTGGAACGCCCTCCCAGCAGCCTTAAAGACATGTGAATCCCCTATTTGGAGGGGTATTTCACTGAAACCAAATGCTTTCAGGGTCCATTTGGGGTCCATTTGGTTTCAGTGGGTTAGGGTTAGGGGAAAATCTTGCCTGGTGCTCCAAATTGCTTAGAAACACCACTGGCATGGAATACGCCTCAACTCTCCCCCTCTCTAAAAATGCATTTCCTCATTGACTGGGGATTTTTTTTTTTTTTTTTTTTTTTTTTTTTTGCAAACACCAACTCTGTTTCCTCATTGAATCAAGTGCATTTGCATATTAGTGACTGTGAAATCCCTGGTCAAACTGGTTGGACTGGTCTTCATTCTGTGGTTTAAAGGCCCTGATACACTAGCAATATTTTAATCAATATCAACTAGCAATGTCAACATCAACGAGGCAACATGATGAGACACATGGCAACATTAAAAGGGGAAGTCCAGCCATTTTCATTTTTTCCTGAGAGTGTACACATGTGAACCAAATGGACCCTAGCGGGTCCATTTGGTTCCATTTGTACACTCTCAGGAAAAGAAAAAAAAGAATTCTTAATCTGCATTGAATCATTTTCACCCAGCTGCCACCCAACTCAAAATGTTAATTTAGCAGAATAAAAGTTACAAAATCCGTTTTTGTCCACAGCAGTGAAGCAGCTGCAGCAGCAGCCATGGTTTCAGTCTGAGAGAAAGGATCAGGTGACACCAAGGAGGGCTGTGATTGGAGGATTCCAAAATGTTGACCAGTAGAGGGCGCTAATGATCTGACTTCTCTGAACAACCAGGAGTTGATCATTTTCTACAGAATGGTGAAAAATCAACGTTGATAGTTGACGTTGCTTGTTGATGTTGATCAAAACATTGCTAGGTGTATCAGGACCCTAAAAGGCACTGATCTGAAATGGTCCCGACTCCCGACTAAAGACAATTGGACTCTGAAGCAGCATGGAAAACAAACTTTATATGCAAACTCTTGAAATCGACACCTTTCATACAATCCTCATATATGAGAATAAAGTTAACCCATTCAGACCAGGAATACATATTTGGATTCTGTACAGTATGTACAGTATTCAAACATTCATTTGTTTTGGTGCTGCTATAAATTTGTTTATTTATCTTAGTCTTTTTTCCACACATTGTTCAATATGTTTACATACAAAACGAAGACCTTCATTGAAGCGTAAGACCAAAAAGGGAAGGGCTGAAGCCGAAGCTTATTATGCCCACCTTAACTTCATAAAATCATAAAGGAAGAAACATAAATATTTGATGTTTTTCAAAAAAACAAAAAACAAACAAACTTAGGTCAGGACTAAATGGATAAGATAAATAAAGATAAGATAACAAATATTTTTTGTAAAGTGAAATGTATATAAAGCATATACGGTATAACTTTGTGACTTTTTTTTTGTTTAGAATAATATATGACATGCAAAACAGATATAACATTTTTCTTGTAAAGTGACTTGTACGGAAGATGCCACTTTAAAAAAATGTTCACTTTGCATATGATTTTTTTCCATAATATGGGAGATCCCAAGAAAAATGGACTTGGTCTAAAACGGACACAAGGATCATTAGAATTTATACTAAACCCTGTCCAAACGGGACTATAGGCTACCGAAGCACATTCATGCCGGATTGTTTCTATTCTTTTTTTAATTGAAAACAACTAACAAACTCTTCCACATATCCACAATATAAATAGCGCTACAGAATGAGGAAGTAAAGTCAGTCTGGTTCTCTCTTCACGCTCAGCAGATTGTGTGTCTGATAATCTGCAGTATCACTGGAACCAGTGGCGTTTCTAACAAAATTCATTTGTAGCCCCAGGCAAGATTTCCCCGGAGCTCCCCCCGGAGCTCCCTTTTGACTGATGCAGGAGGATGCTATACTGAGTATAGCATCCTCCTGCATCAGTCAAAAGGGAGACGGAAATAACATATATATATATGTGAGTATAGTATACACACACACATACATACCCACAAACACGTGCGCTCCGTGCCAGGTTCACATGATTCGACACTACAACAGTGGTTTTCAACAGGTGGTCCGGGGACCACCAGTGGTCCTTAAGAGGGTTCCAGGTGGTCCCCAGGCTAAATGATGGAAAGTTGGTTAACCAGATGTAACTCTTGAGAATGTGAAAATGAAACCAAATGGACCCTTGCGGGTCCATTTGGTTTCATTTTCACACTCTCAAGAGTTAAAACCGGGGAAAATCTCCTGTGACATCATACCTATGACAGGCACAGTAAAATGGCACCTCCCAAGCGATAAAAATATGAACTATTTTTAATTTTTAACATATTATGTGTTTTTAATGTTCAATTCTAGTTATAGAGGACAAGTATAATGTATTTATTCAAATGAGGAGTATATACAGTATATAGCCTGGGATCCCTGCTACCCCCCTTCCCCCTCCCCTTCCCTCATGGCGCCCCAGGCAACTACCTAGTCTGCCTAATGGCAAAAACACCCCTGAGTAACCCAACGCAGCAGCATTCCAACCGTCATCGTAAGTAAACAAACACCCCAGTATCACCTAACAGAGGTTAGCAGAGGCAGTACAAAACAAAGCCTTTAATGATGCATATAGCAGTTTATTAAAATGATTCATACGTTTTGATTAAACACAGGAGAGAGATCAAAGATCTAGATTTATCTAATGTAAGTGAGCGTCTGCAAAATGACTAAATTGTAAATTGTGTCTGTAGGTTACCTAAAACCCTCAAAATGTGTGATCATCTGATAATGTAATGTCAATTGTTATCATTATTATTACTATTATTTGACAGTGATTAGGGCTCTGCAGTGACATGCCTGTAGGGTTAGGGTTATGTTCCGGAAGAGATTTCTCCTTTCATTTTCCTCATAGACTTTTCAAAAATTATTTATATAATGATTTATATATCGTGACAAATCATGAAAACACACACAATGTTTTGGACCAAACAAAAACTACAACAAAAAGTGCTGTAACCTGATGTTTCTTTCATCTTTCTAAAGATTTGTTTGGATGTTATCGGTTGTCATCATTTGTCACGACCAGATCGAGTTAATTGGCTTTGTCCGCCGTGTAAACGTCTTTGAATAAAAACTTAAAAAAAAAAAAAAAAAAAAAAAATCTATGAGGAAAATGAACAGGGAAATCTCTTCTGGATCAGGCGCCCTGACGTCACCGCGGAGCTCTACTAGGGTGAACAGATCTAAACTGTTCATTTGAGGGGCAGAACGTGTTGCCACGCGTGGGACAAGTGGGGAAAACGTGACGTTGCCAATAGAGCTGCGCAGTGACGTCACCACCCCCGGTTCCAGAAGTCTTTTCCCCATTCATTTTTCTCATAGACTTTTCGAAAATAATTTATATCAAGATGATTACGCCGCGGACAAAGCCAACTCGAGTCGTGACGAATCATGATGACACACACAAACTTTTGGGACAATAAAATAATTTCTAAGATGAAAAACGAAACAAAAAGCCTTGTATCATGCCGTTTTCTACTTCTTCCTAATTATATATTATATGACGATATTGTGTTTGTTGTCATGATTTGTCACGACCCGAGTTGGCTTTGGCCGCGGCGCAATCGTGTTTTTATTAACCATTTTCGAAAAGTCTATGAGAAAAATGAATGAGGAAAAGACTTCCGGAACCGGGAAGGTGACGTCACTGCGCAACTCTATTGTGGTTGGACAACTAAGGATCTTGATGTCATAAGATTCAGGATTTCAATTCAAATGTAGCAAAAATAGCTGATCTACAAGCTCAAAACGTGTGGCAGTGCGACTGTGATGCGTTCTGAGCTTGTAGATCAGCTGTTTTTGATAGGACAGTACATGCAGTGTGTCCTCTCTAGAGTGAGTGTGTAAATATATAGTGTCACCAGGAGTATACTGAGGTTATTTTAACTGACTTAAAAACAACATCTACAGTATAGCAGGAAAAGAGACAACAGACAGACAGACAGACAGACAGACAGACAGACAGACAGACAGACAGACAGACAGACAGACAGACAGACAGACAGACAGACAGACAGACAGACAGACAGACAGACAGACAAACAGACAGACAGACAGCTCAATTTGTGGGACACCTGAAAAGTCTTGGAGATGATCTAGAGCAGGGGTTTTCAACAGGTGGTCCTTGAGTAGGTTCCAGGTGGTCCCCAGGCTAAATGATGGAAAGTTGGTTAACCAGATGTAACTCTTAAGAATGTAAAAATGAAACCAAATGGACCCTTGCGGGTCCATTTGGTTTCATTTTTACACTCTCAAGAGTTAAAATATTCATCATCTGAATTAGCACCACTTAATTAAGAAGTCTACACTGTTTTGTTGGCAAAATCCAGCCTGGATTTGTGGACAAAATCAAAAAAATTCTTTAATTTTAGGTCTTTGGTGTAAAAATGTAATCAAATGGTGGTCCCCTGTGGCTCAAATGCTGAATAAATGGTGGTCCCTGGAGTCAAAAAGGTTTAAAACCCCTGATCTAGAGACTGTCCCCACGCAAATTTAGAGGCACATCTGGTCACCCTCGGCCCTACAACACAACAACAGTATACGGTACTGTAGCTCAGCTGAGCCCTCATTCAGTAGCCTTCATGATGACCCCAGTAGTGGACACACCATAGATGGTACCCAGATCATAGGACACTTGTCTCATGGTCCCAAAGCAGGGAATGAATTGCCAACCTCTGCCTTGTGGAAGATCACTGGTAATGTTGGTTCTGTTGGGACACAGTCATTGTACATATAAACATTAGAGCCATATACAGACCCGGATCTAACATTTCCCAATGGGGGCAGGCGAAAATGGCACACCATTTTCATTTAAATTCTTCAGTTCTGTGACCGACAAGATCTATATCTTTGTACAGGACTTATATTAGTCAAGTAAAGCATCAATAATAACATCAGTTGTTGTTGAAGTTGCAACAGACACGCAGCATGCATGAAGCTAAAGGTCTGACTCAGAGAGTTTTCTGTTTTCAATGGTGAAATGCTGTTGGTTTAGTGGTGACACAGCTGTAGTTAGTTAGTCGCAGTAGTAGTGGTTCAAATCTGTTATAATTCTAAGCACTTTTTAAATATCTTGGAAATGTGGGATGTTTGCATGTCATCATGTTTGGTGGGGCAATCAGGGCGTTAGGGGGGGGCACTGCACTGCCCCCCCATGCCCATGCCCATGCCCTGGCCCCTCCCTCTTGACATCTCACAGACAGCGGACCATTTCAGACTCAAGTTTCAGGAAGCTGAACTTGAGTCTGATGATCAGGCTATTTTTATATGATGGTGGTTGATGGTGGTTAAAACAAAAATTACAGCTCCGACCTACCTTTGGAAAACGTGTCCAGTACTTTTTACCCCAAACACGCTGCCATCGCTCCCAACCTCGATCATCTGGAGAGACTTTCCAACTAGCTGCCAGCCTTCGAACAAGCAGCTGGCTGCTGACGTGAGCTAGTAATATTAAACAAAGACAAACACGTTGTCAACGTTTAGTTATTACAATCACTAGTACTGTTATGTTGTGTTTTGATGTCCAATTTACTTTTTCTTATTCTTTTGTTATTATGTAACATTGTTGCAGTATGTTTTAGTATGTGCCGACCAGTGCTGGGGAATATTACTCAGGAAAGCAATATCTTTACTTTACTTTTGACCCCTTAGAAAAAATAATTATAATATATTACTTATTACCTGAATTAGAGAGTGTTTCAGATATAGAGACAACTTGTAGTGTAGGTCATGTGTTAAAGAATAAAGATGTACAACACAATGTGTTTACAGACAACTTGTAGTGTAGGTCATGTGTTAAAGAATAGAGATGTACAACACAATGTGTTTAGAGGCAACTTGTAGTGTAGGTCATGTGTTAAAGAACAGAAATGTACAACACAATGTGTTTAGAGACAACTTGTAGTGTAGGTCATGTGTTAAAGAACAGAAATGTACAACACAATGTGTTTAGAGACAACTTGGCCACTCCCAGGCCATTTCCTTTTAGAGCCATATAAAGTATTTTTTCTTCTTTTTTGGGGGCTAAAATCGTTTTTAGTAGTAAGATCAAAGTTCCTACTTTTTTTTAATATGATTAAAAAAGATTTTAGCCAGAAAACGAAAAAAAAAAAAAAAAAAAAAAAAAAAAAAAAAACTTTAGATGGCTCTAAAAGGAAATAGTGGAGCGGGTTAGCAAAACCATTCTGCACTTTTTGAGAAAAGCGTGAAAATTGGTACACGCATAGCCAAAGACATTTAAAAAATATTTGGATGTGGAGGTATTTTGAATTCCAAGATGGCGGCCCCAAAATCCAAGATGTCTGCCCAGAAATGTGTTTTTTCCTCCATAACTTGAAATGCATTGATTTTACGCCCCATAAATGTATTGAACGTTAATACAAAGTTGGCCATTACGGACGATTTGGTACCAAGTGTCTGTATCTCCTACGGTTCTTGAGATACAGCATATAGGTACTTTCATAGATTGAGGAGAGCAAGACATTTGTAACATTGACTCTTAAGTAAATCAAATGGTCATACAGACATGAAAATTGGTACACACACTCTGCAAACCCCACTATTTCTAAAAGTACTGCATGCCCTGCAAAATTCCAAGGTGGCAGCCCCCAAAATCCAAGATGTCTGTCCAAAAATGTGGTTTTTCCTTCATAACTCGAAATACGAAGATCTTAAGCCCCATAGATGTATTGAACGTTAATATAAAGTTGGGCATTACGGACATTTTGATACCAAGTACATGTCTCTATGTACTACGGTTCTTGAGTTACAACATATCCATATTCATGAGGCACCAAAAGTGTAACATTTTGGCACATTTCACTATTTAACTCAAAGATCCCTTAATCACTTTCAGGAATCATTTTCAGGAAATGGACCTACATGTATCTGCTATCATAAACCACTTTAAGTTTCCCAATTGATGAAACGGGTAGGGAGTTATTAAACCGATCGTAAAGGGCTGTTTCAGTGCTACATTTGCTGCGTATAGTTAGCGAACATAAGCCACCCAGAAATGTCTGTCTGTGCATCTGCCCTTCACAATAAGGGTATATGTGAAGCGGACGCAAGTGTAGCATGTGTCTAGTATAATGGTATAATATGCTAATAGGCGTAATAGTGTGATATATGCAATAGTGTAATAGGGTTAATAGTGTAATATATGCAATAGAGGTATACTGTAATATGGTAATACATGTAATAGTGTAACATGTGTAATAGTGTAATAGGGTAATGTGTGTAATAGTGTCATAGAGTAAGATGTGTAATAGGGTAATATTGTAATAGTGTCATAGTGTAACATGTGTAATAGGGTAACATGTGTAATAGTGTCATAATGTAACATGTGTAATAGTTTCATGGTGTAACATGTGTAATAGTATAATAGGGTAATATGTGTACTAGTGTCATAGCGTAATATTTGTAATAGTGTCATAGGGTAACCTGTGTAATAGTGTCATAGTGTAACATGTGTAATAGTGTCATAGTGTAACATGTGTAATAGTGTCATAGTGCAACATGTGTAATAGTGTAATAGGGTGTAATAGGATAATATGTGTAATAGTGTCATAGTGTAACATGTGTAATAGGGTAATAGGGTAATATGTGAAATAGTGTCATAGTGTAACATGTGTAATAGTGTAATAGGGTAATATGTGTAATAGTGTCATAGTGTAACATGTGTAATAGGGTAATGGGTTAATATGTGTAATAGTATAATATATGTGCAATAGTGTAATAGGGCAATTACACTATACAGCCATTTTGTATACCACACTCTTACCTTAATGCACATATATTACACTATTACACATATTAACCCATTACCCTATTACACATGTTACACTATGACACTATTACACATATTGCCCTATTACACATGTTGCACTATGACACTATTACACATATTACCCTATTACGCTCTTACACATGTTACACTATGGTACTATTACATATATTACCCTATTACACTATTACACATGTTACATTAAGACACTATTACACATATTACCCTATTACACTATTACACATGTTACACCATGACACTATTACACATAGTGCCCTATTACACTATTACATGTGTTACACTATCACACTATTACACATATTACCCTATTACACTATTACACATATTGCCCTATTACACTATTACACATATTACCCTAATGCACTATTACACATGTTACACTATGACACTATTACATATATTACCCTATTACAGTATACCGCTATTGCATATATTACACTATTAGCCCTATTACACTATTGCATATATTACACTATTACGCCTATTAGCATATTATACCATTATACTAGGACACATGCTGCACTTGGTGCGTCCGCTTCAGATATACACTTATTGTGAAGGGCAGATGCACAGACAGACATTTCTGGGTGGCTTATGTTCGCTAACTATACGCAGCAAATTTAGCACTGAAACAGCCCTTTACGATCGGTTTAATAACTCCTGACCCGTTTCATCAATTGAGAAACTTGAAGTGGTTTATGATAGCAGATACATGTAGGTCCATTTCCTGAAAATGATTCCTGAAAGTGATGAAGGGATCTTTGAGTTAAATAGTGAAATGTGCCAAAATGTTACACTTTTGGTGCCTCATGAATACGGATATGTTGTAACTCAAGAACTGTAGTACATAGAGACATGTACTTGGTATCAAAATGTCCGTAATGCCCAACTTTATATTAACGTTCAATACATCTATGGGGCTTAAGATCTTCGTATTTCGAGTTATGAAGGAAAAAACACATTTTTGGACAGACATCTTGGATTTTGGGGGCTGCCATCTTGGAATTTTGCAGGGCATGCAGTACTTTTAGAAATAGTGGGGTTTGCAGAGTGTGTGTACCAATTTTCATGTCTGTATGACCATTTGATTGACTTAAGAATCAATGTTACAAATGTCTTGCTCTCCTCAATCTGTGAAAGTACCTATATGCTGTATCTCAAGAACCGTAGGAGATACAGACACGTACTTGGTACCAAATCGTCCGTAATGGCCAACTTTGTATTAACGTTCAATACATTTATGGGGCGTAAAATCAATGCATTTCAAGTTATGAAGGAAAAACCACATTTCTGGGCAGACATCTTGGATTTTGGGGCCGCCATCTTGGAATTCAAGATACCTCCACATCCAAATATTTTTTAAATGTCTTTGGCTATGCGTGTACCAATTTTCACGCTTTTCTCAAAAAGTGCAGAATCTGCCCTAATAAGAGAGCTAAACCGCTCCACTAAAAACGGTCTTGGGAGACAGGAGGAACAAAGTACCAGCCCTGACACAAAGGTACTTCTAGTAGGCTGTTATAAAATATGGAATTATAAAAGGATTTTGTTATCCAGATACAGTACTTTTTAGTCAATTAGTATGTCATTTCTAACCCCTAACTCTTACTGCGTTGAAGTAGATGCGCTCTGCCTTGTTGACTCCCCAGCATCCATATGGACCACAGCTGAAGTACTTTAGTCTTCCTCCTCTCACTGGTATCCATGAAGCAGCACTGTGACCGTGGGATCCCACAGCATAGGCCTCACGCAGGCAGTGGACATGTTGGTCTGCACTGACTCCAACCACAACACCATCACCTCCAGCATCCACCTGCAGCAAGCCTCCTGAAGAACAACCACAAAACAACACCATCACCTCCAGCATCCACCTGCAGCAAGCCTCCTGAGGAACAACACAACACCATCACCTCCAGCATCCACCTGCAGCAAGCCTCCTGAAGACAACCACAAAATGGTGGTTGTTGAGTACAGGCAGCTGTCATATCCCCCAACTTTTGTGTGGTTGCCTTGTGATTCGAAATATGGACAAGAAAAAACAACTGTTCTAATGATGAGAAATTGATAACTTAAATTTTAATTTTACACTCTTTTACACTCACTCAAGAGTGTAAAAGAGAGTGAATTAATTTCCCAGAATCTACATAATTAGAAAATGTATTTAGAATTGTTATTTTGAACAATATTTCGCCATCATAAGTTGTGCATAAAAACTTCCGTCCGAGACTCTAAAATCAACATCAAAGGTGGTCCGACCGTGGCTAAAATGCTGAATAAATGGTGGGCCCTGGTATGAAAATCACTGATGTACAAACCAGTCCCACCTACCTGGTCTCCCTGTAACGTGAGCCCAGCCGCCGTCCGTGAACTTGTAGATCTTGTGTGAGCGTCCGACGGCCCAGATCCCTGTCCCCCCCACCGTGACGTGCGTCAGGTTGCCATGTTGTGGCAGCGACATCCAGCGGTCCCGGCTCAGAGTGTAAGCCTGGCCCTCCGTGTCCGTAGCCACCAGCTGGCCCAGGCTGGCATCCACCTGGGCTGCCAGGGACCCCTGGTTCAGCTGGGGACCCCGGCTGCATGTCCAACCTGGGGAGAAATATGAAACAACATACTGATAATTAATGATTATGGTTGGATGCAAGAATCCGAAACAAATTGTGTACTTAATATAATGCAGTCAAAGGTCACACACAGGATTTGATTAACAAAACAGTCCAACATACAGATCAAAATGACCATTAATCTTCTACATTCTCTAGTTGTGTAGACTTGGGATAATTCACAGGATGAATATGTTAACTCTTGAGAGCGTAATGACTAATGTATTCCTTGTGAATACATCACAATTATGGTTGCATTGGTAATTAGAAACCTTATATAAAATCTGGGATCCTTATTTAAATCATATCGGACCCATAATATTGTCAGCAGTATTCCATGGTTTTCCATGCTAATTTTAGGCTTCTCGTGGACCAGCTTCCTTGTTGCTCTTGGGTATTGTCTCCTCAATGCTCTCTCTGTCGTTTTTATTCCCATGTACTTCAGGGGCGGATGTAACATTTCCAAATGGGGGGGGCAGGAGAAAATGGTAACTAATGTAACATTTTTGTTACATTAGTCAAGTAAAGCATCAATAATAACATCAGTTGTTGTTGAAGTTGCAACAGACACACAGCATGCATAAAGCTAAAGGTCTGACTCAGAGAGTTTTCAGAGAGTTATGAAACACGATTGCATCACACCTGCAACAACAACACAACAACTCCAACAAACAGGGGCGGATCTAGGCATGGGCATAGTCGGGCGGGTGCCCCCCTAAATGCCCAGTCTGCCCCACCAAACATGATGACTTGCAAAACAACCCTAGATATTTTACATTGAAGTGCTTACCTATTTAAAATGATTTGAAACACTACTACTGCTACTATCATTCATTGTGGCACCTTTAGCTTTATGCATGCTGCGTGTCGACACTTCAACAACAACTGATGTTATTATTGATGCTTTACTTGACTAATACAAGTCCTGTAAGCGAAAATGGTATGGGTGCGACTTCATCGCCCATGGCGCGAAGCGACACGGGCGATGAAGCCGCCCCCATACCATTTTCTCCTGCCCCCCCCCCCCCCCCCAATTGGGAAATGTTAGATCCGCCCCCCGCCAACAAACAGCTGAACATACAGACATATAGGTCTAGATTTTCGGCACCTCTAAACCCCTTATCCCTTAACTTCTTTGCCTTTTTAATCTAATAAAAAAAAAAACATTTTTCAATAGTTAAAATGTCCAGTCTACAAGCTCACAATGTGTCAGTAGATTCATTGGCATGTTGAACAATTCCTAAATGTTTATCAAAATAGTAAAAGAGGGATAAGGGGTTTGGGATAAGGGGTTTAAGCGTAAGCGAAATGGTTGAAAAACACTGCTCTATAGTTTTGTTAAAATTCAATAATGACACTTTATTTAAAAAAATAAATAAAATAAAATGCAATCACAAAAAGAGAAAAAGCCAGGTGCTCAATGGAGACGCAAAAAATTAAAAAAACAAAAAACAAAACAAAAAAAACAAATAAAAGTTGTTACTGATGCTGCGAAGATCAAAAAGGGACTGGAACAGTGAAAAAACAGGAAGGCGAGAATCCGAGCTCTCAAAAAAACAAGGTACTTTATTAAAATGGTAAAAGAAAAGCCAACATATTTCAACTCAAAGAGTCTTCATCAGGGCTAGTGGCGAAACATGGTGGCTTTTTTATCATTTGTGATCAGATCTGGTGCTTTAATTGTTCCCCATGTCGGGAAAATTTCTGAAACTTCAACTGGCTTTTTCTCAGTTTTGCTATTTTGGGACACTCAGATTTAAATGCTCATAAATGCTCACAACTCCTACAAAAATGCTCCAATTTCCTTGAGTGATGCATCATATGAAAGCTTACATACATTGTATATTTTAATAATCTGTAAAAACAGAAAATTGATCCTGGCCTACATGAGGCACAAACTACCAGGTGCTGTCACAAATTTTAACAAAGTACCTTGTTTTTATATCCCCTCTCCTCGTTTTTCAACTTTTGAGTGCTCGGATTGTCGCCTTCCTGTTTTTCAAATAAAATGCAATATTGACAGGAAATAAAACCGGTATAGTTTTTAAGCTCCCAAGAGTTAAGTAATATTCAAACATCTGAATCACTTCATTTTCAAGAGTCTAAACAATTAGAAAATGTAGAATAATTGTTATTCTGACCAACATTTTGCCAGTTTCTTTCTCCTAAATTGTGGACACAAACTTCAAAATCCTTATAGTTTCGGGTCCGAGAGACGAAACTCAACATCAAAAGGTGGTTGGTGGCTGTGGCGAAAATGCAGAATAGATAGTACCATACAGTGTTGTTTTTGTCGACTAAGACTAAGACTAAAGACTAAGTCGACTAAGGTTTTTGATATTTAGTCGACTAAGACTAGACTAACAAAAATTAATTTCAAAAGACTAATTGGGACTAAAAGATGTGTGTTTTCAAAAGACTAAGACTAAGACGAAGACTAAATCATAACCTAAGAGTAATGGAAATAGGAAACATTTTTAACTTATTTTTTTTTTTTCCGTTCTTTTTAAGTATGTGAACATATCTGCAGTATAGATTGCATACATTTTCAGGAAAGGAACTTATTACTAATGCAGTAATTTTATACAAAGAAATAAAACGAGACATCTTTCATACTAAAAACTATAAATCTGTATAACATAATATAAACCTACAATGCATGTGTATGTAAGACTAAACTACTAAAACTAAGACTGAAAGACTAAGACTAAAAAAGACTAAGACTGAGACCAAGACTAAATCAATGTTGATATTTCGTCGACTAAGACTAGACTAAAAAAATGAATTCCAGAAGACTAAATGGGACTAAAAGACTAAGGGCTCCATTTTCGTTACATGCTAAACCCCTTATGCCATATTTCATTTTCACTATTTTGAAAAACTTTTTTGGACTATTTCAACATGTCAATCTATTATTTTTTTTAATAGTTTAAAAAGGCAAAGAAGTTAAGGGATAAGGGGTATAGCGGTAACGAAAATCTCACCCTAAATGTGTGTTACTCAAAAGACTAAGACTAAGCCAAAATATTCTCAAACAAACAACACTGGTACCATAGGCCCTGGTATGGAAATGGTTGAAAATGAAAACCACTGGTCTATAGTTTTGTTAACATTCAATAATGACACTTTAAAATAAAAGCAATCAATTTAAAATAAAATACATGTTGACAGGACATTAAAAATAAGAGTATTGAAGGTGAGTGTCTTACCCTGACAGACAGACAGGTGTCCCAGCACCAGCCAGAAGACTGCAGTAACTCTCATGGTGTCCTAACAACTAACAACTGTCTCTTCAGGTTGAAGTTACAGCTTGTCCCTGATCCAAGGGATCTGGATCAGACATCAGTTCTGCTGAACGTTTAAAAATAGCACAGCAAGGAGGAAACCAAGTTCCACAGAAAGATTAATTCAGGAATGCAACACCAGGTCATTTCCCTCAGGGGCGGATGTAACATTTCCCAATTGGGGGGGGGGGGGGGCAGGAGAAAATGGTATGGGTGCGACTTCATCGCCCGTGACGCGAACAGGATTTTTATTAGTCAAGTAAAGCATCAATGATAACATCAGTTGTTGTTGAAGTTGCAACAGACACGCAGCATGCATAAAGCTAAAGGTCTGACTCAGAGAGTTTTCTGTTTTTCAGTGATGAAATGCTGTTGGTTTAGTGGTGACACAGCTGTAGTTAGTTAGTAGCAGTAGTAGTGTTTCACATCATTTTTAAATAGAAGCACCTTAATTTGAAATATCTTGGAGTTGTTTTGCATGCCATAATGTTTGGTGGGGCAGTCAGGTCATTTAGGGGGGCATTGCCCCCCCCCCCCCCCCCCCCCCCCCCTCATGCCCATGCCTAGATCCGCCCCTGCTTTCCCTATTGTTCACCTGCAGTCTCTAATCAGTCTCCTGAGCCGCTGGGGGCAGCCCCTATAACCTACCTGGCGTTAAGGTATTTTTTTAATCACACATCTTCCGGCTTGGCAAGGAGAGGGTTTCTCACGGCTTTTAGTTTTGCATAAGCGTCGACCGTTTTGCATAGCAGTGGATTAGAGGTAGAGTCACCGGTTCGATCCCGGGCTCCCGCAGAGTCAGAAGTGTCCTTGAGCAAGACACTGAACCCCTAATTGCTCCCGATGTGCTAGTACAGGGGTTTTCAACAGGTGGTCTGGGGACCACCAGTGGTCCCTGAGAAGGTTCCAGGTGGTCCTCAGGCTAAATGATGGAAAGTTGGTTAACCAGATTTAACTCTTGAGAATGTAAAAATGAAACCAAATGAACCCGTTTCATTTTTACATTCTCAAGAGTTAAAATATTCATCATCTGAATTAGCACCACTTAATTAAGAAGTTGACACTGTTTTGTTGGCAAAATACAGCCTGGAATTGTGGACAAAACCAAAAGAATTCTTTAGTTTTAGGTCTTTGGTGTGAAAATGCAATCAAATGGTGGTCCGTGGCTCAAATGCCGAATACATGGTGGTCCCTGTAGTCAAAAAGGTTGAAAACCCCTGTGCTAGTAGGTACCTTGCATGGTTGCCATCAGTGTATGAATGTGTGTGTGAATGTGGTGAATGTGATGCACAAGCTATGTAAAACGCCTTGGATAAAGGCGCTATATAAATGCACCATTTACCATTCATAACAGGGTTAAGGTTCAGTTTAGGCATTGGTTTTACAGACCCAAAAAAACTAACGATTTCTTTTTTCCCCCACAATTCTAGATTTGGGAAACCAAACAGTCCAACATACAGATCAAAATGACCATTAATCTTCTACATTCTCTAGTTGTGTAGACTTGGGATAATTCACATGATGAATATGTTTAACTCTTGAGAGTGTAAACATGAAACCCAATGGACCCACAAGGGTCCATTGGGTTTCATGTTTACACTCTCAAAGAGTTACTGTATATCTGGTTAACCAACTTTCCATCGTTTAGCCTGGGGACCACCTGGAGCGCTCTCAGGGACCACTGGTGGTCTCCGTACCACCTGTTGAAAACCTCCCGTTTAACGTTTCGATGTGGTGTTGTTTTCTGATCACCCGGAAAGCAACTTAAACTGGAACAACCACTAAAGTCTCATTTTACATTTCTCCATTCTTTCTCTCTCTCTCTACCGCCTATACCTGCCTCAATTATAATCCTTTTCTGCTCCTTTTATAAAGTTTATTTCCTATTCTATTCATGCCATTGTCTCAATTATTGAATTTCTTCCTTCGTTCTCATCCAGCCTGGCGTGCCTTTCTTTTTTACGTTAAAAACAAGCAGCCATGGCGTTCTACAGCGGATTGTAAATGCCCGTTCAAAAACGCCTGTTTTTAAAACAGGCCTTGCCGGCTGATCGAAGCTGAGATACAGAGAATGTTCAGAGATACATTACGGTAGATCAGTGGTTTTCAACCAGTGGTTCCCTGAGAGGATTCCAGGTGGTCCCCAGCTAAATGGGCGTCCCTAGCGGGAATCGAACCCAGGGCTTCTAGCTTTGAGGAGCGACAGCACTAAGCACTGTTTCACCGTGCCACACAACTATAGTATTTTAAAATCAATTCTAAACCTGACCAGTGTATGGTGGCTAGAATTGGGGGATGTGATCATATTTTCTGGAGCCTGATAAGAGGATGCAGCATTTTGAATGAGTTTAAGTCTATTGATGGATTTTTTTATATGTGTATATATAGGCATAAGCATATGGGAGTTGCAATAATCCACACGAAATAGATGAATGTGGGTGACTTGTTAGGTCTGGGAGGGAGAGAAAGGGTTAGATTTTGGCTATTTCGGTACGTATTTCGAAGGGGCTAATGATGGCAGCTTTCAAACAAGGTTCATGCACATACAGATACACACAGTGTGCAAATTCCCCACACACAGAGGTAAACAAATGCACATGGAAACACCTCTCTCTCTCCCTCATAACTCAGTATTGTACTTTCCCTGGAAAAGTTCTTACGTGAGACAGTTGTCACTGTACCAAACCAACAGAATGCGGACCAGCCTGATATACAGCTGATAAAACACTCAGTCCTCTTCCTCCTCTCTCCTCACTGTCACCCAGGCCTGGATATAACAGGCGGGGGGCTCTTTCACATATGGGTGCGGCTTCACATATGGGTGCGGCTTCATGAAGTCGCACCCATACCATTTTCGTTACAGGACTTTTATTGGGAAAGTATAAGCATCAATAATAACATCAGTTGTTGTTGAAGTTGCAACAGACACGCAGCATGCATAAAGCTAAAGGTCTGACTCAGAGAGTTTTCTGTTTTCAATGATGAAATGCTGTTGGTTTAGTGGTGACACAGCTGTAGTTAGTCAGTAGCAGTAGTAGTGTTTCACATCATTTTAAATAGAAGCACTTTAATTTGAAATATCCAGAAAATTTGGCTTGTTTTGCGTGCCATCATGCCATCAGCATATGGGGGGGCATTGCCCCCCATATGCCCATGCCTGGATCGGCCCTGCTCTCATCACAGTCCATCAGACAGGCTGTTTAACAGAGAACATTTAGGTTTAAATGTTAAGGTTTAAATGGATTCAAGCATCAATGTCAGAGTCAATGGTGGTAGCCTATATATTATGTGCCGAGATTGTAGATTTATGATTTGTTCCCAAATTGTTATACATACATAGGTTACACTTACAACAGCCTATAACAGACGTCTTCAACCTTTTTTTATACCAGTGCCCACTATTTATTCAGCATTTTAGCCATTTCACGTCAAAAAAATAACAATTCTACTACATTTTCTAACTGTATAGCTCATTGAAAGTAAGCAATTCAGATGTTTAAATTTGATTTAACTCTTGAGAGAGTAAAATGAAACCAAATAGAGTACGTAAGAGTCCATTTAGTTTAATTTTAACACTCTCGAGAGTTACAGATCTATAAGGTTCCGTTTGGTTACCAAATGTCTACATTTAGCTGGGGACCACCTGGAATCCTCTCAGGGACCACCTGTTGAAAACCCAAGGCTTATAAGAATATATATCTTAGTGAATAGTGACCCACAGCTCTGCACAAACATGGAATTTATTAAGGCAACATTTATGTCTATATTATATAATATTTTATATAGCGCCTTAAAGGGGAATTCCACCCATTTTCAACATTTTTTTCTGAGAGCGTACAAGTGCAACCAAATGAACGCTAATGGGTTCATTTGGTTCCATTTGTACGCTCCACTAGGCCACTAGGGCTGTGTTCTAAAGCCCAGTGTGTATGTAATAATGCTACATCCAGGGAGCCACTAGGGCTGTGTTCTAGAGCCCAGTGTGTATGTAATAATGCTACATCCAGGGAGCCACTAGGGCTGTGTTCTAGAGCCCAGTGTGTATGTAATAATGCTACAGTCAGGGAGCCACTAGGGCTGTGTTCTAGAGCCCAGTGTGTATGTAATAATGCTACAGCCACTGAGCCACTAGGGCTGTGTTCTAGAGCCCAGTGTGTATGTAATAATGCTACAGCCACTGAGCCACTAGGGCTGTGTTCTAGAGCCAGTGTGTATGTAATAATGCTACATCCACTGAGCCACTAGGGCTGTGTTCTAGAGCCCAGTGTGTATGTATAATGCTACATCCACTGAGCCACTAGGGCTGTGTTCTAGAGCCCAGTGTGTATGTAATAATGCTACAGGGAGCCACTAGGGCTGTGTTCTAGAGCCCAGTGTGTATGTAATAATGCTACAGCCACTGAGCCACTAGGGCTCGCTGTGTTCTAGAGCCCAGTGTGTATGTAATAATGCTACAGCCACTGAGCCACTAGGGCTGTGTTCTAGAGCCAGTGTGTATGTAATAATGCTACAGCCACTGAGCCACTAGGGCTGTGTTCTAGAGCCCAGTGTGTATGTAATAATGCTACAGCCACTGAGCCACTAGGGCTGTGTTCTAGAGCCCAGTGTGTATGTAATAATGCTACAGCCACTGAGCCACTAGGACTGTGTTCTAGAGCCCAGTGTGTATGTAATAATGCTACAGCCACTGAGCCACTAGGGCTGTGTTCTAGAGCCCAGTGTGTATGTAATAATGCTACAGCCACTGAGCCACTAGGGCTGTGTTCTAGAGCCCCAGTGTGTATGTAATAATGCTACAGCCACTGAGCCACTAGGGCTGTGTTCTAGAGCCCAGTGTGTATGTAATAATGCTACAGCCACTGAGCCACTAGGGCTGTGTTCTAGAGCCCAGTGTGTATGTAATAATGCTACAGCCAGGGAGCACTAGGGCTGTGTTCTAGAGCCCAGTGTGTATGTAATAATGCTACAGCCAGGGAGCCACTAGGGCTGTGTTCTAGAGCCCAGTGTGTATGTAATAATGCTACATCCAGGGAGCCACTAGGGCTGTGTTCTAGAGCCCAGTGTGTATGTAATAATGCTACAGCCAGGGAGCCACTAGGGCTGTGTTCTAGAGCCCAGTGTGTATGTAATAATGCTACAGCCACTGAGCCACTAGGGCTGTGTTCTAGAGCCCAGTGTGTATGTAATAATGCTACATCCAGGGAGCCACTAGGGCTGTGTTCTAGAGCCCAGTGTGTATGTAATAATGCTACAGCCAGGGAGCCACTAGGGCTGTGTTCTAGAGCCCAGTGTGTATGTAATAATGCTACAGCCACTGAGCCACTAGGGCTGTGTTCTAGAGCCCAGTGTGTATGTAATAATGCTACAGCCACTGAGCCACTAGGGCTGTGTTCTAGAGCCCAGTGTGTATGTAATAATGCTACAGCCACTGAGCCACTAGGGCTGTGTTCTAGAGCCCAGTGTGTATGTATAATGCTACAGCCACTGAGCCACTAGGGCTGTGTTCTAGAGCCCAGTGTGTATGTAATAATGCTACAGCCACTGAGCCACTAGGGCTGTGTTCTAGAGCCCAGTGTGTATGTAATAATGATACAGCCACTGAGCCACTAGGGCTGGTGTTCTAGAGAGCCAGTGTGTATGTAATAATGCTACAGCCAGGGAGCCACTAGGGCTGTGTTCTAGAGCCCCAGTGTGTATGTAATAATGCTACAGCCACTGAGCCACTAGGGCTGTGTTCTAGAGCCCAGTGTGTAATATTGCTACAGCCACTGAGCCACTAGGGCTGTGTTCTAGAGCCCAGTGTGTATGTAATAATGCTACATCCAGGGAGCCACTAGGGCTGTGTTCTAGAGCCCATTGTGTATGTAATAATGCTACAGCCACTGAGCCACTAGGGCTGTGCTCTAGAGCCCAGTGTGTATGTAATAATGCTACATCCAGGGAGCCATAGGGCTGTGTTCTAGAGCCAGTGTGTATGTAATAATGCTACAGCCACTGAGCCACTAGGGCTGTGTTCTAGAGCCCAGTGTGTATGTAATAATGCTACATCCAGGGAGCCATAGGGCTGTGTTCTAGAGCCCAGTGTGTATGTAATAATGCTACAGCCAGGGAGCCACTAGGGCTGTGTTCTAGAGCCCAGTGTGTATGTAATAATGCTACAGCCAGGGAGCCACTAGGGCTGTGTTCTAGAGCCGCATGCGGCTCCTGAGCCGCAGGTTGCTGACCCCTGGTGTAGGTTAGACCTCACTCTCACAGAAACAGTAACAACATAGAGTGTAGTATGTAAAGACAGAAAAGACAGATTGATCATCTAATAATCATTTTAATAATCATCTAATAATCATTTTTATTGTCAGTAGAAGAGAAGTGTAGTTCTGCTGCTCATTCAGTAGCCTTCATGATGTCTCCAGTAGTGGACACACCATAGATGGTACCCAGATCATAGGACACTTGGCTCATGGGTTTAAGGCAGGGAATTGATTGCCAACCGCTGCCTTGTGGAAGGTCTTTGGTAACGCCCACTCTGTTGGGACACAATAATCGATGTATTAACATTTACGATCTGGACTACCTGTTTCCCCGCTCCATCCAATAGAACACGCAGGAAGAAAATGGAGAAAATACACTAAAGAGCAAATTTAGCTATGGCTCGGACCAGGGGCGGATCTAGGCATGGGGGGGGGCAATGCCCCCCTAAATGCCCTGACTGCCCCAACAAACATGATGGCATGCAAAACAACCCCAGATATTTCAAATCAAAGTGCTTATATTTAAAGGTAGGGGAAGTGATTTCACTTTTGTCAGATATCACACATTTTTTTTCTGTTAAAATGCTCTATTATAAGGTGTGCAGACCATATATGGAGTTTCCCCTCCTCCCACGTTAGCAGAGGAGCTAATAAAAGTTCCCCAGGTGGTGGGTGAATTATCCTCCAATCAGGATGGAGCAGCAGGTTCACATAGTGTAGCTACTCTTGGGGGCACCTAGTGCACCAGGCTGGTACTACACCATGAATTTCAAATCACTTACCCTACCTTTAAAATGATTCGAAGCACCACTAAACCAACAGCATTTCATCATTGAAAACATTGAAAACTCTGAGTCAGACCTTTAGCTTATGCATGCTGCGTGTCTGTTGCAACTTCAACAACAAAACTGATGTTTATTATTGATGCTTTACTTGACTAATAAAAGTCCTGTAACCGAGAATGGTATGGGAGCTATTTGTCAGGCATATCCAAATATGAAGCTGTTTAAATGAAAATGGTATGGGTGCGGCTTCACTTCGCACCACGTGCAATGAAGGCGCCCCCATGCCATTTTCTCCTGCCCCCCCAATTGGGAAATGTTACATCCGCCCCTGGCTCAGACTCACCTTTCGAAAACCTGTCCTCCAGTTCCCACTCCAACCGCCTTGCCGTCAGTCCCAACCTCGATCATGTAGAGTCCTCCTGGAACCACCTGCCATCCTGAGAACGAACAGCTGGAGGCAGACTGGAGCTAAACACACAAACAACATTTAGTTCTCAGTTTCATAGCCCAAAGAATGACTTTGTGTATATTATATTATATATTCTTTTAAATAAATACTCCTGACTTTATATGAGGGATATATTATTGGCAACTATGATTACTATTACATGAATAATCAGGTTAGGGTTATTGTGTCAGTTACTTTAAGTTTTAGTAATTATTAGTAGAGATGGCAGATATTATCGGCCCTCCGATATTATCGGCCGATAAAAGCTTTCAAATTTCATATCGGAAAATATCGGTATCAGTATTTACAAACTGGAAAATTATGACTATTTACAGAGATGTAGACTCAGCACTACGGTCAAGTTTATACCATTACTTTTGTACTTTACTCAATTAGGCTACATGTTGAATTTATAGTTGTATGGAGTATTTCTAGGCTATACCATGAATTCGTATTTATACTAAATGTTTATTTATATTAAATATTTGTATAGTAATAGTTTCTGTTATTTTTCCACCACTGGAGGCCGCATATATCGGTATCAGTTGATATCGGTATCGGGAATTAGTAGTTGGATAATATCGGGATATCGGATATCGGGCATCTCTAATAATGCAAAAATCTTACTGCATTGAAGTAGACGTGGTTTTCGCCGCCGATTCCCCAGCATCCGTATGGACCACAGCTGACGTACTTCAGAAATCCGCTGATCTTAGTTAAAGCAGCTTCACCTCCATTGAAGCCCATTGTGGAAGCCGTTGTCAGACAGTAAGTCTCCATGGCTGCGTTCACTCCAACCACAAAGCCATCACCTCCAGCATCGATCTGCTTCAGCTGTCCTGAAGACAATAGCCTATTTAAGATTGGGGAACGTGAGGCCTACGACCGACGTAATCAATCACTCTGTGCTCGATACATAAGCCTCGCGGCCGTCCGACCCTCTCCTAGGACGGCAAAACGCAGCTCTTGGCGTCGTGTCACAACGTGGACGAGAGCTGAGTGAGATTCATGGATTGTTAGTTTGTTTGCATGGAATGTGCTTATATAATGACACCTACTGGCCAGTGGCCGTCATATACTTTTGCCTGTGATCCAAAAGTGAAATTAGATCTTTTCACTGCACTCAAATTATAGTGTGGTAATTTTCACTTCATCCCAATTAATGGATTTCCTTAAATCGTCCTTTCTGTTAATTCAAGACATGGTTCATAGAATGATATTGACCCTAGTTAAAAAATCCTATATGACTCCCTATAAAACTTTGGAACAAATCTATTTGCTATCCAGTGGGAATCCAATAAGCTTTCTTTCTTTCTTTCTTTCTTTCTTTCTTTCTTTCTTTTTTCTTTCTTTCTTTCTTTCTTTCTTGTTTACATTTGACACGTGCTGTGTAGGAGTCACCATGGAAAACCACTTTGTCACGTGCTGCATAGACGTGTCACTATGGGAACCAGTGACATCATTGGGAAGGGTGTGGCCTCGTCAACGTCGGCTGCTTTCTTAACCATGTTGGGCTTCTGTTGCAACGGCGACGGACCACGCCCACATCCGCTCCGTCTTGTCCACGGCCTAGCTTAATCTTAAAGTCCCTATTGATACATGTAGGAAGAGCTGCAGTGTTGCCAACTGCCAAAATCCAAAATGCACTAGTGGCACTTCCAAAATGCACTAGTAGAATGCGCTAGATGCTCGCCTGGAAGGGAATATGACCATTAAATGACCATTAATCTTCTACATTCTCTAGTTGTGTAGACTTGGGGCTAATTCACATGATGAATATTTTAACTCTTGAGAGCGTAAAAATGAAACCAAATGGACCCTTGCGGGTCCATTTGGTTTCATTTTTACGCTCTCAAAGAGTTAGATCTGGTTAACCAACTATCCATCATTTAGCCTGGGGACCACTGGTTGAAAACCACTGTCATAGGAGGAGAAATGGTGAGAAATGAGGGTTTTATCTCTGGCGCCTGTCAATCAATTTCACCCCAACTCACCAGCCAAAAAGCACTAGATTTTCCGCCAGGAGTTTTTCACTAATTTTGGCGCTAGGGGGGTCTGAAAAAGCGCTAAATATAGCGACAAATGCGCCAAGTTGGCAACACTGGTAGGAAGAGATGCAGTGTAACAGTGGCGACACTAAACAGACCAACATTATAACTTAGCCTACAGCAGGGGTTTTCAAACTATTTCGTCCCAGGGACCACCATTTATTCAGCCCACACTTTATCAAATTATTTTTTAGACTAAGACTGATTGAGCAGAAGTTGAAAATGTTTTTTTTTTTTACCTGGATCTGGTAATGTTTTTGTGTACTGGGCTCCTGGCAGCGCTGCCCAGTACCCTCCAACATATTTCCAGGCGTTGTAGAACATATCGATGGCCCAGATGCCTGCCTGCCCCACGGTGATGTGCACCACGGTTGGCATAGAGGTCAGTGGAGTCCAGGAATCTTGGATCAGGTAGTAGACGTGACCGTCGTTGTCCAAGGCCACCACCTGTCCCAGGCTGGCATCAAGCTGTTGTGCCCCGTAAGCCTGGTCGTCCCTGGACAGGTCCGATAACGTGCTGCAGGTCCAACCTGGGAGGAATACAATACATACAATACAATATTACTTAGGAAAGTAACTCCTTTACAAAGTAATATCATTACTTTACTTATTACTGGAATCAAAGAGTAATATATTATAGAGATGCCCGATATTGACTTTTTTACCGATATCCGATATCCCGATATTATCCAACTTCTAATTCCCGATACCGATATCAACCGATATATACCGATACCGATATATGCGGCCTCCAGTGGTGGAAAAATAACAGAAACTATTACTATACAAATATTTAATACAAATAAACATTTAGTATAAATACGAATTCATGTTATAGCCTAGAAATACTCCATACAACTATAAATTCAACATGTAGCCTACTTGAGTAAAGTACAAAAGTAATGGTATAAACATGACCGTAGCGCTGAGTCTATATCTCTGTAAATAGTCATAATTTCCAGTTTGTAAATACCGATACCGATATTTTCCGATATGAAATTTGAAAGCTTTTATCGGCCGATAATATCGGAGGGCCGATAATATCTGGCATCTCTAATATATTACACATTACGTTATTACTTTCCCAAGTTCAATAATACCTGCATCTGAAAACAAAGCCAACAAAATCCGACATTGTAAATGTCTTTCTTCGACAAAAGAACCTTGAATAAAAAAAAACAGACCTGCAACTAACAAAACCAGATTTCAAAAATTTGTCTCTTTGACTTTTTAAACTTTTTCACAATTGTTTTCAAAGACAGTGGAGGTCTTGTATTTAAAAATAAAATACAAAATAAAGCAACAAGCGATTTGTAGTGTACATAACATAACTGTGCGCAGGATGCAGCTTGTGGACTGGATCTACAATCTACTGCACATCTCTGTTGCTGTTGTTACAGTACCTGTCGATAGCTTGGAAATCTGTTCTATTTTTGCATGCAGCAAGAAGCTCGTTTTAAACAATTAACTTGGCGTTACTTGCAAAGTAATGCATTAGTTATTACCCATTTTTGCAGAGTAATCTCGTTACTTTACTTTTTGGAGCAAAAGCAATAATATTACAGTAATGTGTAATCTAAAATTCATAACTGCCCAACAGTGACTGTAATTAACACTGGATTCACAATCCGAAGCAAATAGCGTCACTTCATAACATAATCCAAAGTCAGAGCTTGAAAAAACATGTTGACAAGACAATAAAGGGATAGTCCACTTTCCCATGGTGGGAGTTCTGCTTTGGTTTTGGAGAAATGTGAAGTAGTTCTGGTCATTTTTGGACGTTTAACAAACTTTTCACAAAATGTATGATTAAATATTTAGTATCTCTATTAATCAAATATTGCGCAGGCCAGTGGCAAACCTAACACAGGAGTTAAATGTATTCCTTGAATTTATGGAAGCCAGTGAATAATTTGATGACAAATTATAGAAAATATGTAATTATTTAATTATTATGTAATTATTTCTGCAGTTAATAATAATAATTTCACAAGAACATTTTCAACGAGACAGATTGACAGAAAGTAATATAGAAAGTAGTGCAGTAATGCGAAAAGAAAAGTATAATACATTAGATTTTTTTTTGGTGAGTAATATATTTATATTACAAGTTACTGCATTTTGGTAATATATTATGTAATACATTAAGTTACGTAGTGCACATGTCCCAACACTGACAGTATCTTACCCTGACAGACAGACAGGTGTCCCAGCACCAGCCAGAAGACTGCAGTAACTCTCATGGTGTCTCAGTTGATCTGTCTCTCTGCTGTCTGTACTCTACTGGTTGATGTGGCTCATATATATAGGAGACGAGTGGAAACAGCCACTGTTGAACCAACAGCACGATAAGAAGGCTGTGTGTGTGTGTGTGTGTGTGTGTGTGTGTGTGTGTGTGTGTGTGTGTGTGTGTGTGTGTGTGTGTGTGTGTGTGTGTGGAGGGATAAGAACCAAGGTCAAGGTATACACGTTTCTTAATTTGCCATTTCAGCAAGTTGAATTCAAAAATTCCATCATAACAACAACGTGCCCTTCAAAACCACTCCTGTTATGCAGTATGAGAGTGGAATATGTAAACTGAACACCACTATTTACAAATAACAATTAACTGTAACAATGTCAGATTCGGCAAAGCTCAAAACCTAACCCTAGCATCCCTATTTTTTGTGAACACAATTCAAGCTTAGCTGCATTCATAGTCTCAAGCCCTGTTCTGTTCATACTCTCTCCGACGTCCAACGTTTCGTCGGGAAGATCACACTTTTATTTATTTATTCGTTCCCGAAAAAAAAAAAAAAAAAAAAGAAAAACCTCTCTGAACACAGCTCACCTCCATCTTGATTGGAAAAAGCGAGACTGTCTCGACTGATTGGTTAAGTGCTGCTAGAGCAGTTGACATGATGGGGTCAGCGTGCTAATTAGTATCATTTTGGGGGTCCATGACATGAAAAGGTTTGGGAACCACAACATCCTCATAGGTCCGATGAGGAATATAAACGAGGAGAAGCACTTTTGTATCCCCTCTACGAGCCGTTTTGACCATCTAAGTGGAGTCAAGCCCTGCATGCCCTATCATACAGTGCAGCTATCTGGAGACTCGCCTGTCGAGTCCAATATCAGCCGACAGTAGCCTCGACACCCAGGCTTTCATTTTCGTTCGCGTTGTGCGGAAACGGAAAGCCTGGACTAACTTGTTACACAAAGTGTCCTTGAGGGAGGAGTCAACCTTCCGGGGTGGGCGTGGCTCTAAATGATGTGACGTAGAACAGAGGGAGGAGTCAACCTTCCGGGGTGGGCGTGGCTCTAAATGATGTGACGTAGAACAGAGGGAGGAGTCAACCTTCCGGGGTGGGCGTGGCTCTAAATGATGTGACGTAGAACAGAGGGAGGAGTCAACCTTCCGGGTGGGCGTGGCTCTAAATGATGTGACGTAGAACAGAGGGAGGAGTCAACCTTCCGGGGTGGGCGTGGCTCTAAATGATGTGACGTAGAACAGAGGGAGGAGTCAACCTTCCGGGGTGGGCGTGGCTCTAAATGATGTGACGTAGAACAGAGGGAGGAGTCAACCTTCCCGGGTGGGCGTGGCTCTAAATGATGTGACGTAGAACAGCAGTGGACGGGCGCGGGAGGGGGAGGGGCCGGGGATGACGACACGTTAGTGAGATCAAATCAGATCAGCTCGATCTGCCGTGTGGATCCCACGGCACCCCGCCCCTCCAAGGCCAAAATCATTGCGGGTTAGGCCAGCTAAGCCGGCAGCGGCCTGCAGATCCACGCTATAGCCTCTTCAAACAGCACCACTGACTCATGCATGTTGATTGTTGCGCCGTTTCGTAGATCCAAAACAAACAAAACGACTGTACCTGTACAGTACATGCAGTAATAGCAGAGCGGTGTGTGTGTGTGTGGGGGGGGGGGGGGGGTTGCGGGCAACCGACCAATCACATTCTCCATCTTTCCGAAGTGGAGTTCGGAGAGTCACAAAGTCTATGCAGCTTTCAGAACAAAATTTCGGAAAGATGCACTTCAGACCTTTCAGATGACGTCACTTTTCTCTCTCTCTCTCTCTCTCTCTCTCTCTCTCTCTCTCTCTCTCTCTCTCTCTCTCTCTCTCTCTCTCTCTCTCTCTCTCTCTCTCTCTCTCTCTCTCTCTCTCTCTCTCTCTCTCTCTCTCTCTCTCTCTCTCTCTCTCTCTCTCTAATAACCCAATGATAGTAGCATTACATGCTGTGGTATTAAAATCAAAGTCTGCCGTTCCTAACATGGACAAACCTTATTCTAAACCCATTCATCACATTCCTGTGAGTTGTAAAAACTCCTTTCTCAAACCGTCTCTCTCTTAAGACAGATCCCTAAAGGTAAGATAAGGATATAGGCCAACCTGCCTGGAACTACAAACCACCATTTGGCAGTCTCAGAAGGCCTTAAAAACCATGCTTCAGACCTCCCAAAACCAACTGTCCAGGCCACTGTAGGGACTGCCCTGATTGGCATTCCTCAAGTACAGCTTAAACATCACCAGAGCTACAGATTTGATTTTAGTTGTTGATTTACACTGGAAAAAAAAATGTAGTGTATTTTTGGTATGTATTTGTCTATATGTAAAAATACATTCTACATATTCACTATTTTAACTTATAATTCAAATTAGTTTGCATAATGTTGTTGACTCAAAGTGCTCACAGCTGGTTAACAAATGTTACAGGAGATTAATGGTATTATACATGCTGTAGGACAGGGGTTTTCAACAGGTGGTCCGGGGACCACCAGTGGTCCTTGAGAGGGTTCCAGGTGGTCCCCAGGGTAAATGATGGAAAGTTGGTTAACCAGATGTAACTCTTGAGAGTGTGAAAATGAAACCAAATGGACCCGCAAGGGTCCATTTGGTTTCATTTTCACACTCTCAAGAGTTAAAACATTCATCATCTGAATTAGCACCATTTAATTAATTTTGTTTGCAAAATCCAGCCTGGAATTGTGGACAAAACCAAAAGAATTCTTTAATTCTAGTTCTTTGGGGCTAAAGTGTCATCAAATGGTGGTCCGTGGCTCAAATGCTGAATAAATGGCGGTCCCTGGTGTCAAAAAGGTTGAAAACCCATGCTGTAGGATACTTGAGTGCATCATACTGTATGTGTGGACGAGGCAGCAGTGGCTCAGGGGTAGAGTCACTGGATGGTAACCACAAGGTTGCCGGTTCGATCCCAGGCTCCCCCTGAGTTAGTGTCGAAGTGTCCTTGAGCAAGACACTGAACCCCTAATTGCTCCTGATGTGCTAGTAGGTACCTTGCATGGTTTCCACTGCCATCAGTGTATGAATGTGTGTGTGAATGTGGTGAATGTGATGCACAAGCTATGTAAAGCACCTTGGATAAAGGCGCTATATAAATGCACCATTTACAATGCACCAAGTGAGGCGCATTGATCATTTGGTATGACCCGGCCGGGAATCGAACCCTGACCTCTCAGTCTCAGGGCGGACACTCTAAAGGCCACTGAGCTGGTCTAGGATCAAAGAAAAAGTTTCTTTATGTCTCTGGATATTATAGGCAATGAGTATAGCTTTCAGTTATAAGTATACAGTAAACTAAACATTGTAGAATTAAATTGTTTTCTAGGGTTTTGCATAATTTGCAGGTTTTAGTTGAGCCTTTCTTCTCTTTTTTGCCTCTTTAGGCCCTTTTTGTTTTATGTCTACTTATTTTTATACATTGCTGTTTTTACCGATTCTTGCACATTTTATTCCATCTGATATATCTGTTTTTATACTTTTTATACTTGTTTTTAATGTTGTTGATATGCTTTTACATTCCTCTTAGCCATTTTATTTTATTTTATCTCTGTAAAGCACTTTGAGCTGCACTTGTGTCATGAAAGGTGCTCTATAAATACAGTTTACTATTATTATTACCCTTATTACTACCCATAATAATAATAATATTATTTTGAACCATAAATCATCATCTAAACTAAAGCATCTATAAGATGTGTTAAATGGAGATTTTGTTCAAATGACAACTTGACAACTTAAACCACAATATTCTAGATAAATTATGAATTGTGTTAACATTTTTATGCTATACATTTTATGACATTCTTAATTATGAAAAAACATCCACAGTAGGAGAGCAACATCTTTGGTAAATGCTAATTCAACTCTTCATACAGGACCTCCAAACCATGCTTAGAAGTTTATTGAATGATTTATATGTCATGATTAAACAGTAGAGAGAACACCAGAGTTATACAGGGTTATATACGATTCAAAGGGCAAACCCAGGAGAGTAAAGCAGCGTACCATATGTAGACGTACTGCAGTGTGACAGTTTATCTAACAACACTGTCTGCACCGCTCAATAACCTGATGGTAGACAGGAAATAAATCATGGAGGACAGATCAGAGGTTAGACCTCACTCTCACAGTGACTGTAACAACATACAGTGTTTACAGTAAAGACAGATTATTACATATATCTGGTAATCAATGTTATTGTCAGTAGAACAGAAGTAGTAGTTGTGCTGCTCAGCTGAGCCCTCATTGAGTGGCCTTCATGATGAGCCCAGTAGTGGACGCACCATAGATGGTTCCCAGATCATAGGACACTTGTTCCATACTGGTCAATTCAATTCCAAAGCAGGGAATACGGCGCCAACCAGTGCCTTGTGGCTGTGCTGCGGTGATGCCAATTCTGTTAGGACACAACGCATGGTATGATCAGTGTAACGGACCCACATGGGGTGGTTAAAATGGTCACAATGTTTTGTCCTCAAAGCGTTTATTTTGAAATGACTTCCTGTCCAAATGTCAGTCTTGGGTCTTATTCTGACTGTCTTTCACAAACTGGGGCTGATTACTGGGATCAAGATCACCTGTTATGTTACCCAGTATGGGGGAAGGCATTATAAAGCTCAGTTGTCCACCACAATAGGAGAGGAACAGATATTGCCCTGAGAAGGAACGGATGTTGCCATGAGAAGGAACTGAAAATATGAAGTTTTGTTTGTTTGAGAAAAGAAGGACCAATGTGGTCAGACTCTAAAGGAAGGACGGATAACCAAACAAGCCAAACTGCCACTTTAGCGCCGAGCTGGAAGGGGGAAAAAGGTGATGCTTTTATTGTTGGTTAATCTTGTATTATCACTGAGTATTTATATTTGATCATTGTTGTTTGAGGGTTATTTTATTGCATTTTGATTAAATATTGTAGAATGTAAAGCTAATGGATTATGTAAAATGTATTATGCTTATGAATTGTTGTATTGATGTGTCCTACATGTTGTCCTTTTGCCAGTTTCTACGTTGGGTTCTGAATAAAGAGAGATGTCAAACTCATCAGTCGGCTTTACCCGATTATTGTCCAGCCGGTCCGCTACAATCAGTGATAAAGCATAATTAAGACTTATTAGCCTTTTAAAAATAATGAATTAACAGTGTAGGCTCGGGGATTGACTACTCTGGTCTGCAGTCTCCTGTTTTTGTCCATTATTGATCACGTTCTGGTGATGACGTTGGTGTCAATGCGTCTGTATTATTCTGTATTACCCCTCCCATATACAGTACTGATTAGAGTTCTCAAACTCTACCCGAACGTGACCCGATCCGAGATTTTAGGGTCAGGCTCAGTCCTAAAATGTATGCAGATCAGTAGGGCCGGGTCGGGCCTATAGGGCTCCATGAAAAAAGCAATATATATTGAATTATTTTATTATGATAAAAATAATAGTTCTGTTCTGTCTATCTATGTATTTACCTATTGGTGCTGATTGGTATTTTCACTTTTACTCTGTGTAGAGTGCTCATCTACCCAAACCCGACCCGACATTGTAGGGCCGGGTCTGGCCTAAAAACTGTACTAATTGCACAGGCCAGGCCGGGCTTTGGGCCTGATCAGTTAGGAGGGGGCCGGGCCTCAATTTTCAGGCCTGTTGAGAACTCTAGTACTGATCACTGACGCTGGATGAAATAAGTAAGGGATAACACCCGTATTTGTTTCCTAACTAACTGACCTCGGCTGCGCCTCGGTCAGTTAATAGGAAACAAATACCGGCTCGAAGGGTGTTATCCCGCTTATTACATGGCTTACGTCAGTGGTTTTCAACCAGTGGTCCGAGGACCACCAGTGGTCCTTGAGAGGGTGACGGCAACGGCATGTAAACAACCAAATACGTAGCTAAGTGCTAACCAAATGGACCCGCTAACGGCGTGCTGGAACTAAATGCGGAAGCGCACCACGGGCTTACGTCAGTGGTTTTCAACCAGTGGTCCGAGGACCACCAGTGGTCCTTGAGAGGGTGACGACAACGGCATGTAAACAACCAAATACGTAGCTAACCAAATGGACCCGCTAACGGCGTGCTGGAGCTAATGCAGAAGCGCAGCGCGGATTGATATGAACACAGCTGTTTGCACTTTGGGGAACTTGTTTATGCAGCGGTCAATAATGGCGAGGAGCGGTGATTATAGTGTATTATGTGACCGCTCACGTGACGTGAACGCTGGCTTCTGATTGGAGCATTCATTCAAGCCATGTAATAAAGTAGAATAAATGCTGTCATGGAAAGTAAAAACACTTTAAATAAACAATTATTTTTTTTATTTTTTATTTTTTTTTTATTATTTTTAGATTAGCTAATTATGATTCACGCTATTTTTCCTCCCCAGTAGCCTATAGTTGTTATTACATTGATTTCTCCTGAGACAAAATGTGTTTTGTCTGTTACCAACCCACCCCTCTCACTGAGAGCTGCTGGCCCTGCCTGTAGTACATGGCAGGGGCGGATGTAACATTTCCCAATTGGGGGGGCAGAGAAAATGGTATGGGGGCGGCTTCACCGCCCGTGTCGCTTCGTGCCACGGGCGATGAAGTCACACCCATACCATTTTCAGTTACAGGACTTTTATTAGTCCAGTAAAGCATCAATAATAACATCAGTTGTTGTTGAAGTTGCAACATGCATAAAGCTAAAGGTCTGACTCAGAGAGTTTTCTGTTTTCAATGATGAAATGCTGTTGGTTTAGTGGTGACACTAAACCAACAGCATTTCACATCATTCACATCATTTTAAATATAAGCACTTTAATTTGAAATATCTTGGGTTGTTTTGCATGCCATCGTGTTTGGCGGGACAGACTGGGCATTTAGGAGGGCATTGGCTCCTCTCATGCCCATGCCTAGATCCGCCCCTGCTACATGGAATTGGAAACATTTAAGGCTAAATGTAGCTCTGACTCAGACTCACCTTTCGAAAACGTGGCCCCCATAGTTCACCCCAAAGGCCTTGCCATCAGTCCCAACCTCGATCATTTTGAGTGACCCTACAATGTGCAGCCAGCCTGAGAATGAACAGGTCGATGCAGACCTGAGCTGTAGATGAAAAACAGCAACACAACATCAACATTTAGGACTCATCTTCATAGGACAAAGAATGACATTGAGCAGATGATGTAATGTTACAAACGTACAAACATATGAAATGGAAGCGTGTATTATCACAAAATATTCATAGACGTGAGAAGGGGGGGGGGGGTGCTTTGGGGATTTGGGTTGAAAATGTTTTTATGTGAGAATCACACTTTGTTTTTGGCATAATGTGCCTGACTGCTGTTAATCCAAAATCTATTGACATGTTGTAAGCATGTGACTGGCCATTTGAACAATTGATTTTTTTATTTATTTGTTTTCTTTATAAATAGTTTAAAAAGGCAAAGACGTTAAGTGGTAAGGGGTAAAAAGTGGTGACGAAAATCTAGGCCTAAGTATAGTGGATGTTTAAATGACCAAACTTTTTTGGAAGTGAAATATCCTTTTAATTAATTAATGAATAAAATAAAACCCCAAATTTCTGCACGCATGGACTCGGCCCCCGGCCTGGTACCCCCCTCAAAATGGGGCTCTTGAGGAAAATGAATTGGGGAACCCAGCAACATTATGTCAACGCATAATTGCTGCTACTGCCTAACTACAGTGCCTATAGTTAGTAATTATTTGCAACTCTTACTGCATAAAAGAAGATGTGGTCTGCACTGTTGACTCCCCAGCATCCATATGGACCACAGCTGAAGTACTTCAGTCCTCCACTAATCCGTATCCAGGATACAGAACCAACACCATTGAAGCCCAGTGTCTGAGACCTCGGGAGACACCAAATCTGATTGGCTGAATTCACTCCAACCACAAAGCCATCACCTCCAGCATCGATCTGCATCAGGCCTCCTAAAGACAATGACTTTACTTTACTTTACTTGCACTTTACTGGTCTGCTGCACTACTGTTGTCTCGTCCATATATTGTCTCGACCTTGTCTTATTGCACTATTTGTCTATTTGTCTCTGTCTTACTACACTGTCTTGTCTATTGCACTGTGGAAAATGGAAACGCTATTTCATCCCTGTATATGTCCCGACATACACTGGAGTGACAAATAAAAACCTTGAACCTTGAACCTAAATACAGGAAGAGATTCACTGCAGTGTCAATAAACAGACCAACACCTTCCAGGATTGCTTGAAAATGTGATGATTTATCAAAAAGTTGAAATGTTTTGTTTACCTGGAACTTTTTTCCAGCTGCCACCCACGTATTTGTAGATCTTATCTTTAGCGTCGATGGCCCAGATCCCTGCTGGTCCCACTGAGACATGCTTCAGGTTGGCGTAGGGCAGTGTCTTCCAGTAAGGACTGCTCAGAAAATGGGCCGACCGGTAGGTGTCCTTAGCGACCAGCTGTCCCAGGCCGGCATCCACCTGGAATGCCGGCCTCCCCGTCAGGTGATGGCCCTTGCTGCATGTCCAACCACCTGGGAGTAATGCACAGTGTTGGGAATATTACTTTACCTTGTTAATATATTACTTATTAATTATTTTTACTTTACTTTATACTTACTATTATACTTACTATACATTACTTTATAATGTTACAGTTGCACTTTATTGCTCTAGTCTGTTGCACTACGTCACTTACTGTTTCTGGTATTGTTTGTATGTGTTCTTTTTCTTATTGCATTTTGTCTATTGTCTTATAGCACTGTCTATTGTCTTATTGCACTGTCTATTGTCTTATTGCACTGTCTATTGTCTTATTGCACTGTCTATTGTCTTATTGCACTGTCTATTTTCTATTGTCTTATTGCACTGTGGAACAATGGAAACGTTATTTCATCCCTGTATATGTCCTGACATACACTGGAGTGACAAATTACCTTGAACCTACTTGATTTTAAAGTGACATATTATACTACAATATTACTGTCTGAGCAAGTGTAATATATTAATATTACTATTACATACTACTTTAAACAACTTTTTACAAAATGTGTAATATTTAGTATCTATTAATCAAATATTAATTGCGTAGGCCAGTGGCATACCTAACACAGGAGTTAAATGTATTCCTTGAATTTATGGAAGCCAGTAAATAATTGTAGAAAATAAGTAATTATTTAACTTCTGCAGTTGTCATGATAATTTCACAAGAGCATTTTCAACGAGTCAGATTGACAGAAAGTAATATTGAAAGTAATGCAGCAATGCAGAAAGAAAAGTATAATATATTAGATTGTTTTTGTTGAATAATATATTTATATTACAAGTTACTGCATTTTGGTAATATATTATGTAATATATTAAGTTACGTAGTGCACATGTCCCAACACTGGGAATGCATGATTATAATTAACATTGGATTCAAATCCGAACCAAAGAATGTACCTCATAATATATTCACAAATACATGCCGACACTAGGACATTAAAACAGTGTAGTGAAGGTCAGTATCTTACCCTGACAGACAGACAGGTGTCCCAGCACCAGCCAGAAGACTGCAGTAACTCTCATGGTGTCTCAGTTGATCTGTCTCTCTCCTACTGTCCTCTACGGATTCATGTGACCCTTATATATCATTAAACAGCCGTCCAACCAGCTTAGGGATTTCACAGATATCGTTGAAACGATATACCTTACAAGACGTTCACGTGTCGCCAAGCAGGGGGTGAGGAGAGATTCAAAAATGATGTCATAACAAGATGACATGGTGTTCAAAGACAATCTGGGTTCCAGACAACAAGCAGCTTACAGTATGTAGTTATCAGTGCACGCTCCAAGGCCTTTTAGATAGTCTGGTTTTATTAGGGTTGCCACATGTGTCTGACAAAAATCCTGGACATTTTGACCATCCAATCGGCGGCCTATTATCGGCGGGATTATCGGCCTTTTTGTTCGGAAGCAACGCACCTCTTTAAACATCTGACCCAGAAATATATCACACTTTTACACTGAAATGTTACTGCTCTCATTATTTTATTACTCTTCTACATATCAGATTAATAATTAGGCTACTTAACCATTCATTTCCAACTCTTTCTGGAGCAGTCCAGTTTTCATTTTTCTCATCTCAGTTATCTTTAGATGAACAGATTTAGATTCAGGAGTTTTTCCACTAATTTTGGCGGTAGGGGGGTCTGGAAAAGAGGTAAATATAGCAACAAATGTTGGCAACACTGGTACGTACAGGCGCTACAATTTAATAGGACTATCATACTGATCTGAGACTGTGAGTGACGCAAGTCAGGTTAGTTGCGGTCTCTAGTTTTGGCCATATAAAGAAATATATATAGCCTATATATACTTTTGACCATGTATAAAAATCCGGGACATTCAAGTGTCCAGGATTTATTTTATTTTTTTCCTGGACAGACCATGAAAAACCGGGACAATCAGGAAAATCCGGGACCTGTGGCAACACTAGGTTTTATACTCTCTGGTGGAAAGGCGAGAGTCTGTTAGTCCCATACGCGCCAGGGGCGGATCTAGGCATGGGCATGGGGGGACGGGGCGCCCCCCTAAATGCCCAGACTGCCCCAACAAACACGATGGCATGCAAAACAACCCAAGATATTTCAAATTAAAGTGCTTCTATTTAAAATGATGTGAAACACTACTACTGCTACTAACTAACTACAGCTGTGTCACCACTAAACCAACAGCATTTCATCATTGAAAACAGAAAACTCTCTGAGTCAGACCTTTAGCTTTATGCATGCTGCGTGTCTGTTGCAACTTCAACAACAGCTGATGTTATTATTGATGCTTTGTTGCATGTTGATTGGGTCAGAGGGAGCAGTACAGTCTAATCCTCCGGGCACAAGGCCATGTGACAGTGTGTCAGTGTTTACGTTACTGTGAGATATAGAGCAGCTACAACATTTCCCCGGCACGGTCGGTCACGCACTGTTGTCCCTCGCTGGGTGCATTCTCGTGTCTGTAAGAGGGGGGGGGGGGGGGTCGAATCATAATTTGCAGTAGAATCAGAAATTTAGTTGTATTGTAGCACAGCCTGGTTTAACAGCCTGTCAATAACCTAGAAAAAACAAACCTTAGAGCCAAATTAAGATCTGTGCTAAAATTACTGGCAGGCCGGTTGAGGCCGTGCTACACTCATTCAAAGAAGCCCATACTAAGAGCTGCTCAGACTGGAAAATAGTATTTCCTCTGATCCCTCACATGTCCTGAATGAAGAATACCAGCTGTTACCATCCATGAGGCGGATCAGAGTTCCTACATTTAAGAACCCACATAGGTCAGGAGCCTATCTCCTGTTTCTGTAGCGTGAGGCAGCTTGATGTACAAGTCCACCCCCTGGACATGATGCTAGTATATCGCAGGGACTTAGCCCCAATCCAACCCTTGATGCCGAGTGCCAAGCAGGAGACATTATGGCTCTCATCTTTGGTATGACCCGGCCAGGAATCGAACCCTGGCCTCCCAGTCTCAGGGCGGACACTCTAACCACAAGGCCAATGAGCTGGTCTAGGATGAACATTGGTCTTAAACAAACAAATCTCTTTATGTCTCTATAGATTTATAGACGATGTGTATAGCTTTGAGTTATAAGTATACAGTAAACTAGATATTCTAGAATTAAATTGATTTCTAAACTAGGGCTTTGCATGATATTATTTTGAACCAGAAAGCATCATCTAATCTAAAGCATCTATAAGGTGTGTTAAAAGGTAATTTTGTTCAAATGACAACTTGACAACTTAAACCACACTAGATAATACAAACAATAATAAATTATTCATTGTGTTAAAATCTATGCTATACATTTTATAACATTCTTAAACATGAAAAAACATCCACAGTAGGAGAGCATCATCTTTGGTAAATGCTAATTCAACTCTTCATACAGGACCTCAAAACCATGCTTAGAAGTTTATTGAATGATTTATATGTCATGATTAAACAGTAGAGAGAACACCAGAGTTATACAGGGTTATACAGTATATGACTCTATGGGCAAATCCAGGAGAGTAAAGCAGCGTACCATATGTAGACGTACTGCAGTGTGACAGTTTATCTAACAACACTGTCTGCACCGCTCAATAACCTGATGGTAGACAGGAAATAAATCATGGAGGACAGATCAGAGGTTAGACCTCACTCTCACAGTGACTGTAACAACCTACAGTGTTACAGTAAAGAGATTATTACATATATCTGGTAATCAATGTTATTGTCAGAAGAGTAGTTGTGTAGTAGTAGTTGTGCTGCTCAGCTGAGCCCTCATTGAGTGGCCTTCATGATGACCCCAGTAGTGGACACACCATAGATGGTTCCCAGATCATAGGACACTTGTCTCATGGTCCCCAAACAGGAAATATGGCGCCAACCAGTGCCTAGTGGACGTGCTGCGGTGATGCCAGTTCTGTTGGGACACAACGCATGGTATGATCAGTGATATAAATCATAATTAAGAATTATTATAATGTAGCCTTTTAAAAATAACGAATTAACAGTGTAGGCTCGGGGATTGACTATACTCTGGTCTGCAGTCTCCTGCAAGATTGGTAGAACGTACCACTACAACAATGTATATAAGCCTCACGGCCATCCTACCCTCTCCTACGACAGCACAACGCGGCTTTTGGCGTCGTGTTACAACTTGGACCAGAGCTACGCTGTAGAGGAGCGTCACCATGGAAACCAGAGGCGCCAGTAGAAGAGGTGGATCATGTCGGCGTTGCCTGCTTTCTGAACTATGTTGGGCTTCTGTTGCAACTGTGACAGACCACGCCTACCGTTTTCGTCCGGTCCAAGGCCTAGACACGGAAACTTAAATTCCCTATTATTCTGGCGGGACCACCCCCGTTGTTACAGGACTGTTACAGTCCAGTAAAGCATCAATAATAACATCAGTTGTTGTTGAAGTTGCAACAGACACGCAGCATGCATAAAGCTAAAGGTCTGACTCAGAGAGTTTTCTGCTTTCAATGATGAAATGCTGTTGGTTTAGTGGTGACACAGCTGTAGTTAGTTAGTAGCAGTAGTAGTGTTTCACAGCATTTTAAATATAAGCACTTTGATTTGAAATATCTTGGGTTGTTTTGCATGCCATCGTGTTTGGCAGGACAGACTGGGCATTTAGTGGGGCATTGCCTCCTCTCATGCCCATGCCTAGATCCGCCCCTGCTACATGGAATTGGAAACATTTAAGGCTAAATGTAGCTCTGACTCAGACTCACCTTTCGAGAACGTGGTTGTTACGGTTCACCCCAAAGGCCTTGCCATCAGTCCCAACCTCGATCATCCTGAGTGACCCTCCAATGTGCTGCCAGCCTGAGAATGAACAGCAGTCTGCAGACCTGAGCTGTAGATGAAAAACAGCAACACAACATCAACATTTAGGACTCATCTTCATAGGACAAAGAATGACATTGAGCAGATAATGTAATGTTACAAACTTACAAACATATGAAATGGAAGCGTGTATTATCACAAAATTATTCATAGACGTGGGAAGGGGGGAGGGGGTGCTTTGGGGATTTGGGTTAAAAATGTTTTTATGTGAGAATCACTTTAAATCAATGCATTATTTTGTTTTTGGCATAATGTGCCTGACTGCTGTTGATCCAAAATCTATTGACATGTTGTAAGCATGTGACTGGCCATTTGAACAATTGATTTTCTTATTTTATTTTTTTCTTTATAAATAGTTTAAAAAGGCAAAGACGTTAAGGGGTAAGGGGTAAAAAGTGGTGACGAAAATCTAGGCCTAAGTACAGTAGACCAAACCTTTTTTTGGAAGTGAAATATCCCTTTAATTAATTCATGAATAAAATAAAACCCCAAATTTCTGCACGCTTGGACCCGGCCCCCGGCCTGGTACCCCCCTCAAAATGGGGCTCTTGAGGAAAATGAATTGGGGAACCCAGCAACAGCAATTATGCTCAACGCATAATTGCTGCTACTGCCTAACTACAGTGCCTATAGTTAGTAATTATTTACAACTCTTACTGCATTAAAGAAGATGTGGTCTGCACTGTTGACTCCCCAGCATCCATATGGACCACAGCTGAAGTACTTCAGCCTTCCTCCAAGCTCTACCCAGGGTACAGCACCCTGACCATTGAAGCCCAGTGTCTGAGACCTCGGGAGACAGTAAATGCGGTCGGCTGAATTCACTCCAACCACAAAGCCATCACCTCCAGCATCGATCTGCTTCAGGCGTCCTAAAGACAATGATAAATACAGGAAGAGATTAAGTGCAGTGTCAATATGGGTGTCAATAAACAGACCAACATCTTCCAGGATTGTTTGAAAATGTGATGATTTATCAAAAAGTTGAAAATGTGTTGTTTACCTGGAACTTCTTTCCATATGCCATCCACGTGCTTGTAGATCTTATCTTTAGCATCGATGCCCCAGATCCCTGCTTGTCCCACTGAGACATGCTTCAGGTTGGACGAGTACAGTGTTTTCCAGTAATAACTGCTCAGAAAATAGGCCGACCGGTAGGTGTCCGTAGCGACCAGCTGTCCCAGGCCGGCATCCACCTGGGCCGCCCTCCTCCGCGTCAGCTGATGACCCTTGCTGCATGTCCAACCACCTGAGAAGAACGCACAGTGTTAGGAATATTACTTTACCTTGTTAATATATTACTTATTAATTATTGCCTTGATTTTAAAGCAACATATATTACAATATTACTGTCTGAGCAAGTGTAATATATTAATATTACTTAATATTACTGTTATCTTTTTACAAAATTTGTAATATTTAGTATCTATTAATCAAATATTAATTGTGTAGGCCAGTGGCATACCTAACACAGGAGTTAAATGTATTCCTTGAATTTATGGAAGCCAGTAAATAATTATAGAAAATAAGTAATTATTTAACTTCTGCAGTTGTCATGATAATTTCACAAGAACACTTGCAACGAGACAGATTGACAGAAAGTAATACAGAAAGTATTGCAGCAATGCAGAAAGAAAATAATATAATATATTAGATTGTTTTTGTTGAGTAATGCATTTAAGTTACTGCACTGGTAATATATTATGTAATATATTAAGTTGCGTAGTACACATGTCCCAGCACTGGGAATGCATGATTATAATTAACATTGGATTGAAATCCGAACCAAAGAATGTACCTCATAATATATTCACAAGTTAAAGAAAATACATGCAGACAGCCTAGGACATAAAAACAGTGTATTGAAGGTGAGTGTCTTACCCTGACAGACAGACAGGTGTCCCAGCACCAGCCAGAAGACTGCAGTAACTCTCATGGTGTCTCAGTTGATCTGTCTCTCTCCTCAAAGACCTGCTGTCCTCTTCGTGTTGATGTGCGTGGCCCTTATATATCATAGTATCATCCTATCTAACCATCTTGGACGTGAAAAGGACATCTTTAAAATAGCATCACTCAGAGATAAAATCAGAAATGGAAACACTTCCTCGTGCTTCAGTGGTCAAGAGCTGCACGCACATCGCAAATCCTCTCAGGTGTAGGATCCAAACACACAACTATTTAACAAAGGAGAGGGGGAAATCCACACACTGTTTTTAATGTCTCCTTTCTCCTTACTTCCGCATGCTGCTCATGTTTACTACCACACCAGCCTAATTTGTGTGAGGTGAGGTGAGCTAGGTGCACCCTTTGCGGCTAACTTGCGTTAAGGCATCTTATCTTTTAAAAGACACCCAACAAAACAATTTCTCACGCCCCATACAGCAGCGTCAAAATGTTGATCCGAGTCAATCTGTTCCATATTACAGAGTGCACCACAATTATACACTATCCGAAAAGTATCAGTGTCGGCCCTTACTCTGTTAATTAAAGGGGTATTCCACTTTCAAAAAAACTTTAGGTCATTTTATGGTCTACTCAGCCTCATGTGAACACACCAGACAAATTCTAAGTTACTACATTCACTATTTAGATATTTGATGTTCATTTTAGTGCCTCCAGCTCCTTCCCATAGAAACCCATTATAACTTAAAACTCAATTAACCATGACTGATTATTCAAAAACAGCCAATCTTTTTTACTGGTGACTGATATTGTCCTCCTAATACGCGAGAGGACCGTGGAATTTCATTTACAGTTTTTATTTATTTTTAAAATATTGTTTTGGAAAATGTAGCCGCCTCCATATTTGGGTAAGCCTACCTAAATTAATAAAACAATATTTTATAAATAAATAAAAACTGTTAATGAAATTTCTCGGTCCTCTCACATATTAGGAGGACAATATCAGTCACCAAAAATATTTTGGTTGTTTTTGAATAATCAGTCATCGTTAAAATGGAGTTTTAAGTTATAATGGGTTTTTATGGGAAGGAGCTGGAGGCACTAAAATGAACATCAAATATCTAAATACTGAAAGGAGTAACTTATAAACTGTCTGGTGTGTTCACATGAGACTGAGTAGACCATAAAATGACCACACGTTTTTTTGAAAGTGGAATATCCCTTTAAGCAGCTTTGGTTTCACCTGTTGTGAGTAGGAGAGTGCAGTCAGTGTTGCCAACTTGGTGCATTTGTCGCTATATTTAGCTTTTTTTCCCCTAGCGCCAAAATTTGTGAAAAACTCCTGGCAGATAATCTAGTGCTTTTTTGCTGGTGAGTTTGTGGTGAAATTGGTTGACAGGCGCCAGAGATAAAACCCTTGTTTTTTCACCATTTTCCTCCTATGATAGAAGCCCTTTTCCTTCTTACCAAATGGACCCTCATAGAGCTGTAACTCTTGAGAGCGTAAAATGAACAGCAGGAAGTGCTCCGGTCGCAGGATGATGATGTCACATGAGCATGTTCATTCTGTATATTCCATAGAGCTAGATCACACAAGGGCATGACATCATCATCCTGCGCCAGGAGCAGTTCCTGTTGAGTGAAATATTATTTTTATTTATGAAAGAAATAATCTGCCATTAGTGGTTTTATTTGTTTATTTTAGTTATATATAGGGAAAGTATATGTTTGATGTCTTATTAGGAATGAAGTCAATAGAGAAAGAGAGAGAAAACAAAAGGATTTTCCAGAAAGACTGAAGAATCCAAGTCGACCCCCCCCCCCCCCCCCCCATTCATGTGCAAGTCAGTACTGTATTGTATTTCTTTGTGCATGTTATTGTGAAAAATTGTGAATGTAACCAAATATCCAAGTAAATGCTTTATTTTTTGTTTCCTTTTGTTTGTCGGTCCTACAGTGTTCTACAACATTGTGTCTTCAGCATGTAGTTAATTAACAGCAGTAAAACGAACTCTGAGTCTTGTGAGATGGATGGGAGGCACACTGCTATTTACAAATAATTACAATTAACTATAATAGTAATGAATAATAATAATAACAGATTCATCAATGCTCGAAAAAACTTCAACTTCAACCCTAGCATTAACCCTAGCATCAGGGGCGGATCTAGGCGTAGGCATGGGGGGGGGGGGGGGGCAGTGCCCCCCTAAATGCCCAGGCTGCCCCACCAAACATGATGGCATGCAAAACAACCCAAGATATGTCAGTGGCTTATATTTAAAAGTACTTGAAACACTACTGAAAATGGTATGGCATTTTCTTCTGCCCCCCCCCCCCCGCCTAGCATCCTTTTTGTGAACACAATTCAAACGTAGCAGCATAAGCATTCATAGGCTCTGACGCATTGTTTTTAAAGGCCTTGGAGCATGGGCAACTCCCATGCACCCTGGTTTTCCATATGAAGCAGTGGTTCTCAATCTTTTTGACACCAGGGCCCACTATTTATTCGGCATTTGAGCCACGGAGGAGGACCACCAGTTGAGGACATTTTAGCCCCACAGACCCCAAAACTAAAGATTTATTTTGTTTTTGTCCACAATTCCAGGCTGGATTTGGGGAAACCAAACAGTCCAACATACAGATCAAAATGACCATTAATCCTCTACATTCTGTAATTCACACCATGGATATTTTAACTCAAAGAGTTACATTGGTCAACCAACTTTCCATCATTTAGCCTGGGGACCACCTGGAACTCTCTCAAGGACCACTGGTGTGTCCCCATACCGCTGGTTGAAAACCACTGATAGTACCTTTCATTGGGTGGGCAGGATGCATGTTTGGACCCCTGCCCCCTCTAGCATTTATATAGCACACACACACACACACACACACACACACACACACACACACACACACACACACACACACACACACACACACACACACACACACACACACACACACACACACACAGGTGGTGGAAAGCATGCAAGGTACAACCAGCACATCAGGAGCAATTAGGGGATTTGATTTTACAATATACAACTAAAATCAGATTTGATTTTATCTGTACTAGATTTACACTTATTTATTATTACTTATTTTTTGCATGGCCCTTTTATAATCACGGTATGGTCCTATATCTAACCTATATCTAACCTTGAAAAGGTGAAAAGGACATCTTTAAAATAGCATCACCCCGAGATAAAAATCAAAAATGAAAACACTTCCTCGTGCTTCAGTGGTCAGAAGGTGCACGTTTCGCACATCGGCAAATCCTCTCAGGTGTAGGATCCAAACACACAACTATTTAACAAAGGAGAGAGGAGATCTGCACACTGTTTTTATGTCTCCCAAAATAATGTATGAACAATTACAACAAAACATTTTTTTCCCCTACTCTGTTGTCTATGCACTAGTGATGCGTGGGCCGCCATTTTTCCTTAAACCTGCACCTCTCTGCCCCACCAAGGGTGCCAGTCCGTCTGCAGCACCCAGTCCTGCAACATTTTAATCAACGGCCCGCCCCAGCGAGAGAGGGACAGAGAGACAGACAGACAGACAGCGAGTGAGACAGTGAGGTAACATCGATGTTGTAGCTTAAAGGTAGGGGAAGTGATTTCACTTTTGTTAGATATCACCCAATTTTTTTTTCTGTTAAAATGCTCTATTATAAGGTGTGCAGACCATATATGGAGTTTCCCCCTCCCCCACGTTAGCAGAGGAGCTAATAAAAGTTCCCCAGGTGGAGGGCGAATTCTCCTCCAATCAGGATGGAGCAGCAGGTTCACATAGTGTAGCTACTGCTGGACGCCCCCTAGTGCACCAGGCTGGTACTACACCATGAATTTATAATCACTTACCCTATACCTTTAATTATTTTTGTTATTTTACTTGAATCTTGACACGACACTTGTTCACTGTTCACTTCACTCACGTGTGTGTGCGCGTGCGTGCGTGCGTGCGTGCGTGCGTGCGTGCGTGCGTGCGTGTGTGTGTGTGTGTGTGTGTGTGTGTATCCCACTGCAGCCACATATAGCTCTCCACTCCAGGTCAATGAATGATATAGCCACTCTACAAGCTCACAACGCAACGCAATGCACTGTGAGCTGGTGGATCTGCTATAATTCTGTGCACCGTGCATGACTGTGCCTTTCTTTAAAAAAAAATATATCCCACAATTTTGTAACCCATTTTTTCACCCAGTGCCAATTCCTAATGTGATCCTGGGCTCTACACACCAATTCCTAATGTGATCCTGGGCTCTACACATCCTCCGCTAACCTGGGGAGGCAGCGGACTGGCCTCATGCTTCCTTCAATGCATGAGGAGTCCAAGCTGCCTTCTTTTCACCCGACAGAGGGGAGTTTCCCTGGTTGGACGTACCGCGTGGAAGGAACACGTTATTCCAACCAGTTCCTGTCCCCTCCATCAGGCGCCCCGGCTGGCCAGGGGGAGGCAGTCTAGTGCCCAGGATCACTGCATGTTTTTTGTGAGGGTATCTACCCTAGGGGACACGGGGAGAACATGTGAGGGTATCTACCCTAGGGAACACGGGGAGAACATGTGAGGGTATCTACCCTAGGGGACACGGGGAGAACATGTGAGGGTATCTACCCTAGGGGACACGGGGAGAACATGTGAGGGTATCTACCCTAGGGGACACAGGGGAGAACATGTGAGGGTATCTACCCTAGGGAACACGGGGAGAACATGTGAGGGTATCTACCCTAGGGGACACGGGGAGAACATGTGAGGTTATCTACCCTAGGGGACACAGGGAGAACATGTGAGGGTATCTACCCTAGGGGACACGGGGAGAACATGTGAGGGTATCTACCCTAGGGGACACGGGGAGAACATGTGAGGGTATCTACCCTAGGGGACACGGGGAGAACATGTGAGGGTATCTACCCTAGGGGACACAGGGGAGAACATGTGAGGGTATCTACCCTAGGGGACACAGGGGAGAACATGTGAGGGTATCTACCCTAGGGGACACGGGGAGAACATGTGAGGGTATCTACCCTAGGGGACACAGGGGAGAACATGTGAGGGTATCTACCCTAGGGGACACGGGGAGAACATGTGAGGGTATCTACCCTAGGGGACACAGTGGAGAACATGTGAGGGTATCTACCCTAGGGGACACGGGGAGAACATGTGAGGGTATCTACCCTAGGGGACACGGGGAGAACATGTGAGGGTATCTACCCTAGGGGACACGGGGAGAACATGTGAGGGTATCTACCCTAGGGGACACAGGGAGAACATGTGAGGGTATCTACTAGTCTTGGGCAATATACCGGTATTACCGTTTATCGCGATATTGGAAATTAATACCGAGTAATACCGTTGGATCTATAAAAAATATCGAATACCGAATATCGTGAAATACCGACATTACACTGTATTTTATTAAAATATGAGCTATGAGACTTTTAATTGTAACTATAAAAACAATTTTCATGTTACACACATGCCTAAAATATCCCTTATTTGGGCTAGACTTGTATTTCCAACTCCAGTTTTTCCCTATTTAGGCTGCTTGAAGAGTAGAGCGCTCAGTTTCTGACCCCTCAATGTCGCAATTCTGAGAACTAGGTGATGCCATTGCCATCTAGCCGTCAATACCGGTAATATCGAATATCGAGCTAATTAACACGTTATCAATACCGATATTAAAAATCCAATACCGCCCAAGACTATGTGAGGGTATCTACCCTAGGGGACACGGGGAGAACATGTGAGGGTATCTACCCTAGGGGACACAGGGGAGAACATGCAAACTCCACACAGAAAGGCCCTTTCGCCAACCCCGCCTCGGGTTTGGGCACTGATGACGCGGAGGAGCAGACACGCCCTTCAGCACCCACAGCAGCGCCCCTAGCGGGAATCGAACCCAGGACCTTCTAGCTGACTGTGCCTTTCAATTGAGAAAGATTGTGTGCATGCAGTTGTGCTCATTCTGCTGGTGTCCACATGTCCCCACAGGTCCCCACATGTCCACACATGTCCACAGGCTCAGAACGGAACAGAGAGGCACAGCAGAGGACACTTTAGTCAAAAGTACTAGAGTGTTTTTTTTCCTTTCTCCTCCTTTTTGGGAGGCGCCCCTCCCTGCCCACAGCCCGCTAATTGGCGCCAAAAACCTTAACACACGGTACAACACCTCACCGAGGGGCCGGCCCGCGCATCACTACTAGGCTATGCACACGCGAGTATGGTTGTCATCAGGGGCGGATGTAACATCTCCCAATTGGGGGGCAGAAGATAGTGTTTTAAATACTACTAGCAGTCTGGGCATTTAGGGGGGCATTGCCCCCCATGCCTATGCCTAGATTCACCCCTGGTTGTCATTCATTCTTGCAACTCCAGAAGTGGTTGGCACAACAGCTACAAATTCAACACACCTGTTCCAATCCCCCGCAGGGAGGCAGGCGGACGCACCATTGCCCAGAAACACCACGAAAGACTCTGCATGCAGATCAGCCTCTGCCAGTGCTCCTAATCAGCCAAAGTCCTCTTCAACCTGTGCAATTTCCCACCTCTACTACAGCCAACTGATTGCCACGGCAACACCACACCTGCCAATTGACAACAACTTAGTCTAACTTAACCGTTCCACTTTTCACAGGCAGTTTGCAGCACTCTCTGCAAACTCCATTTTCTCTCCATTTTCGGCACACGACAAACCCCTTATCCCAAAGAAGTTCAGGGATAAGGGGTTTAGAGGTGACAAAAGATCTAGGCCTTAATATACAGCATGGGCATAAAAAAGGGTCAGATAGTGAAAACAGGAGCTAAAACTGAGTTTTGTTTTGTTTCCTCCGATGTGAAATTCTTGATATATTCATAGTAAGTTCCGGCTTCAGCCCTTCCCTTTTCGGTCAAATGTTATCTTAATCTTAATGTCTTCAGTTCAGTTCAGTACTTAAGTATGTAAAAAATGTTGTGTTAAACAATGACTGAGATACGCCAATAAACTGCTGTAATTAGATAACTTAGTTAGAGATATTCAAAGAACACACACGCACACACAGACACACACACGCACGCACACGCACACGCACACACACACACCCCCACACACACACACGCACACACAGACACACACACGCACACACAGACACACACACGCGCGCACTTTATCGTTAGATGTTTTGCCCAAGGACACTTCAACATATAGACAGGAGGAGCTGGGATTTGAACCGCCGGACAACCCGCTCCACCTCCTGAACCACAGTTGGCACCAATAGGTGTCAATGCACCAGACATCATAAAAAATATGTGCACATGGAGAATGAGGAAGAAGATTAGAAAAGGAATGTTATTATCTGATAATGTTCCTGGATGATAAGTGACGCGTTTGTGACACGTTTTCAAATGTCTCCAGGAGGGCAACGCGATTTAAGCGATAACTTTTGCGCGCACACACACACACGCACGCACGCACGCACGCACGCACGCCAATGGGCCCCCTACACTGGAGCGTTTTTCTAGTTTCTTTTTCCTGCCGCGGTGCACCAGCATTTCAGCAGGATTTACAGCATTGGATTGCTTTAAAATAATAAACACCAAAAATAACCAAGCCAAATAAGAGCAAAATACTTGCATTCATGTATCGTATAATGATGGTTTAGGCCTTTTGTGTGTGTGTGTGTGTGTGTGTGTGTGTGTGTGTGTGTGTGTGTGTGTGTGTGTGTGTGTGTGTGTGTGTGTGTGTGTGTGTGTGTGTGTGTGTGTGTGTGTTGCGCGCGCAACAGGGGTGTAGTGGAGGGGGGACAACAGCAGCAGCAGCAAAAACATCTGGGCCAAGACATACAGTATAGGCTACTATAAATTACCTTAAATTAACATTTTACCCATCAGTAAAACACAAACCTAAACACCAAAATGCAAGCATACGTGAATATTTATTAATCGCCATCAACAATATAAAAGAAAACAACAGAAATCAATTCTAAATAAGTTGCAGCCAAGCTTGTGCCAATCAGACCATTTTAATGGATTATCGTAGGCTAGGTTTACGATATGTCGTCACTCGGCACCAAGATGTGGAACGCCCTACGAACAGTCATTAAGACATGTCAATCCCTAACCCGCTGTCAAAGGGCACTTACAGACGGCTGCAAATCAAAACTGGCCTCTGTAAGACAAAAAAAGTATATAAAATCCCCCCACCCACCCCGCCTCTCCTCATTGTACATTTCTCTTTTCCCTTTTTACCTCCACTATGATTTTACCTCCATGATTTGCTGCTTCTGACTTCACTGAAGTAGTTGTTTTGTATGTATTTGAATGCCTTAATGAAATGAACAAGTTGGACACTATTGTAAACAAGTGTATGCTTAACTAGTGTGTCCAATCAGCTCTGTCAGATTTGATGTAGTCGTACTTGAATTGTACTGTAATTCTCCAAGCTGTTATCAGTTTTGTAGCAGTGTGGACTTGACTTGTACTGTAACACAGGGGTTTTCAACCCTTTTGACACCAGGGCCCACCACTTATTCAGAATTTGAGCCACGGACCACCATTTGAGGACAGTTTAGCCCCACAGGCCCCCAAAACTAAAGATTTATTTTGCTTTTGCTCCACAATTTCCAGGCTGGATTTGGGAGAAATCAGGCAAAACCTACAGATCAAAATGACCATTAATCTTCTAGTTGTGTAGACTTGGGCTAATTAAGATGATTAATATTTTAATATGATTAATATTTTAAAATGAAACCAAATGGACCCTTGCGGATCCATTTGGTTTCATGTTTACACTCTCAAGAGTTACATCTGGTTAAACAACTTAGCCTGGGGACCACCTGGAACCCTCCTAAGGACCACTGGTGGTCCCCGGACCACTGGTTGAAAACCCCTGCTGTAAAACATAACTCTCATTTCTGTTAATAAAACAAATCATTCAAAAAAATGCATTCGTTCATATTTTTGTCAATACAACCATCGGAATCCCCAAAGGTTACTGTAAGCATAAGGCATAAGCAACAAGAGTGACTCCTAGTGGCCAACTTGTAGAAAAACAGCATACTAACTAAACTACCATCAGCACAACAGTAGGTTAAACTTCATCCAGGCAATGACACAAACCGTACCAGACCAGGCCAGACAAGATTCACCAAATGTTCTTTTATCCAGAGAATAAGCATGCTGTTTATTCCCATGGTAATGCATTCTGTCAATCAGAGCCGGATCTAGGCATGGGCATGGGGGGGGGGGATGCCACCTTAAATGCCCCTGCTGCCTCACTAAACATGATGGTATGCAAAAGTAAAGTGCTTCTATTTAAAATGATGTGAAACACTACTACTGCTACTAACTAACTACAGCTGTGTCACCACTAAACCAACAGCATTTCATCATTGAAAACAGAAAACTCTCTGAGTCAGACCTTTAGTCTTTATGCATGCTGTGTGTTGCATGCTTTTGTTTCTCTCATCTCTTATAAAAATGTCTGTATGTGTGAGATCGCCCCATCAAACTTATCTTGATTTTGCAATGTACAGTACATGTGTGCTGGACTGCCCTGTCACATTATGACCCATTTGTTCTGTAATGTTCCACATGCACGTGTATTGATTCTACTATCAGCTGTCGTCCACTACAGATAACAACTACAGGTATACCACTGTAAAATGATGTTCCTTGAGAGCAGGGGCGGATCTAGGCATGGGCATGGGGGGGCAATGCCCCCCTAAATACCCAGTCTGCCCCCCCCCCCCCCCCAACACGATGCCATGCAGAACAACCCAAGATATTTCCAATTAAAGTGCTTCTATTTAAAATGATGTGAAACACTACTACTGCTACTAACTAACTACAGCTGTGTCACCACTAAACCAACAGCATTTCATCATTGAAAACAGAAAACTCTCTGAGTCAGACCTTTAGCTTTATGCATGCTGCGTGTCTGTTGCAACTTCAACAACAACTGATGTTATTAAACCACCAGGGTTCTGAACAACACCTAGAATCTATTGCACACATAACGAATGGCTGTAGTGCATACAAAAATGTGCATATTGCTCGCCATGACCGACGTATTGTTGACCTCGTGTCTGATGCAGTGCGAAAATATGTACCATCTAGTGCAGCAATGTAGAAACATAAGAGTGAAAATATGTACCATCTAGTGCAGCAATGTAGAAACATAAGAGTGAAAATATGTACCATCTAGTGCAGGCCTGGCCAACCTGTGGCTCTTGAGCCTCATGCGGCTCTTTGGCTGGTTTCATGTGGCTCTTAAGGGCTTTCACATGACAAGTGTCACAATTGCTTGGCCTGACGACTTTCTGAGTGTGCACATAGGGCAATAAATGGACTACTACATCCATCGATCATCAACCGATTATCCCTAGTCAGTTTGCATGGGTTAGGAGTCAATTTCTGTTATTATCATGTTGGTGTGTGACATTTACAATAACTATGTGTGTGTGCGCGTGTGTGCGTGTGCGCGCGCGTGCGTGCGGAAGGGATGGGGTGATCCTCACGTATATGTCCACGTGTATGATGTGGCTCTTTGCAGTAACACTGTAAAAAAGTGGCTCTTAGTCTCTGACTGGTTGGCCACCCCTGATCTAGTGCAACAATGTATAAACATAAGAGTGAAAATATGTACCATCTAGTGCAACAAAGTATAAACATAAGAGTGAAAATATGTACCATCTAGTGCAGCAATGTATAAACATAAGAGTGAAAATATGTACCATCTAGTGCAGCAATGTATAAACATAAGAGTGAAAATATGTACCATCTAGTGCAGCAATGTAGAAACATACAAGAGTGAAAATATGTACCATCTAGTGCAGCAATGTAGAAACATACAAGAGTGAAAATATGTACCATCTAGTGCAGCAATGTATAAACATACAAGAGTGAAAATATGTACCATCTAGTGCAGCAATGTAGAAACATACAAGAGTGAAAATATGTACCATCTAGTGCAGCAATGTAGAAACATACAAGAGTGAAAATATGTACCATCTAGTACAGCAATGTATAAACATACAAGAGTGAAAATATGTACCATCTAGTGCAGCAATGTATGTAGAAACATACAAGAGTGCTACCACTTTGGTTTACTTGTGAATGTGATGTCTTGCTAGTTGCTAACATTTTTGTTGAGACAAGGTCACAAGTAGGTTTTGATTTTGGAGGTGGGCTGTGTCTTTGATTCGTACATGGAGCAGGCATTCCAGGTTAAAATCTCAAAGTATCAACCATTACTTGGAATTATGACGGGTCTAGGATATCGATGTAGACTTGCCATATTGATATTTGGAAGCCTGGGCCATGTGTATAAACTGACCGTGAGTGGCCTACGAATAGCTGGCATGACAAAGAGTAAAGCTAAACAACTCGCTATAAATTCTGTTCTGTATCAGCTGTTATAGGCAGTCTAGCTGTCTGTGTGGAGGAGGAGGTGCTATGTGTACCCTTAAGTGAACATGAACTGTCAGCCCTGTTATATTTGTTTCCCTGTAAATTAATGTAATTGTGGATTCAAATGAAGAACTAAAATGTGTGTGTGTGAGTGTGAGTGTGAGTGTGAGTGTGTGTGTGTGTGTGTGTGTGAGTGTGAGTGTGAGTGTGTGAGTGTGAGTGTGAGTGTGAGTGTGAGTGTGTGTGTGTGTGTGTGTGTGTGTGTGTGTGTGTGTGTGTGTGTGTGTGTACACACACAGTGAAGTAGTACAGCAGATTAACTCATTTTTTTTCATACGATACTTCACTTTGGTATAGAAGCGTGAAAATTGGCACAGATACTCTCCAAGGTCTACTCTTTAGGAAAAAGGCGCGTGCCACTCAAAATTCCAAGATGGCGGCCCCAAAATCCAAAATGTCCGCCCAAAAATGTGGTTTTTCCTTCATAACTTGAAATGCATTGATTTTACACCCCATAAATGTATTGAACATTAATACAAAGTTGGCCATTACGGACGGTTTGGCACCAAGAACATGTCTGTATCACTTACGGCTCTTGAGATACAGCATATAGGTACTTTCACAGATTGTGGAGAGCAAGACATTTGTAACACTGATTCTTAAGTGAATCAAATGGTGATACAGGCATGAAAATTGGTACACACACTCTTCAAACCCCACTATTTCTAAAAGTACTGCGTGCCCTGCAAAATTCCAAGATGGCAGCCCCCAAAATCCAAGATGTCCGTCCAAAAATGTGGTTTTTCCTTCATAAGTCGAAATACAAAGCTTTTAAGCCCCATAAATGTATTGAGCGTTAATATAAAGTTAGGCATTACGGACATTTTGATACCAAGTACATGTCTCTATGTGCTACGGTTCTTGAGTTACAACATATACGTAGTGATGAGGCACCATAAGTGTAACATTTTGGCACATTTCCCTCTTTAACTCAAAGATCCCTTTATCACCATATCTTCTATTTTCAGGAAATGGACCTACATGTATCTGCTATCATAAACCACTTCAGGTTTTTCAATTGATGAAACAGGTCGGGAGTTATTAAGCCGATCGCGAAGGGCTGTTTCAGTGCTAAATTTGCTGCGTACATTCTGCGAATATAAGCCACCCAGAAATGTCTGTCTGTGCATCTGTCCTTCACAATAAGTGTATATGTGAAGTGGACGCACCAAGTGCACCATGTGTAAAATGCGTAATAGTGTAATATATGCAATAGTGTAATAGAGCTAATAGTGTAATATATGCAGTATATAGCGGTATACTGTAATAGGGTAATGTATGTAATAAGTGTCACAGTGTAACATGTGTAATAGGTTAATATGTGTAATAGTGTCAGTGTAATATGTGTAATAGGGTAATATGTGTAATAGTGTCATAGTGTAACATGTGTAATAGTGTAATAGGGTAATATGTGTAATAGTGTCATAGTGTAACATGTGTAATAGTGTAATAGGTTTATATGTGTAATAGTGGCATAGTGTAACATGTGTAATAGTGTAATAGGTTGATATGTGTAATAGTGGTATAGTGTAACATGTGTAATACTGGCATAGTGTAACATGTGTAATAGCATAATAGGGTAATGTGTGTAATAGTGTAACATGTGTAATAGTGTAATAGGTTGATATGTGTAATAGTGGCATAGTGTAACATGTGTAATAGCATAATAGGGTAATATGTGTAATAGTGTCATAGTGTAACATGTGTAATAGGGTAATAGTGTAATAGGGCTAATAGTGTAATGTTTGTGCATTATGGTAATAGTGTAAGAGTGTAATATATTACTGTAATATTGGTATAGCATAATAGCGTAATATGTGTAATTGTGACATGTGTAATAGGCAAATATGTGTATCATGTGTAATGGTGTAATAGGACAATTACACTAGACCACTATTCCATATATTACACTATTACCCTAATGTACACAGATTACACTGTTACACATATTAGCCTATTACACTATTACACTAGTAGCCTATTGTACATACATTATGCTATTGCACGTATTAGCCTATTACACTATTACACAAATTACCCTATTACAGTATTACACGTTACACTACGACACTATTACACATATTACCCTATTACCCTATTACACATGTTACACTATGACACTATTACACATATTACGCTATTACCCTATTACACATGTTACACTATGACACTATTACACATATTACCCTATTACCCTATTACACATGTTACACTATGACACTATTACACATATTACCCTATTACCCTATTACACATGTTACACTATGAGACTATTACACATATTACCCTATTACACTATTACACATATTACCCCATTACAGTATTACACGTTACACTACGACACTATTACACATATTACCCTATTACCCTATTACACATGTTACACTATGACACTATTACACATATTACCCTATTACACTATTACACATTTTACCCTATTACAGTATTACACGTTACACTACGACACTATTACATATATTACCCTATTACAGTATACCGCTATAAACTGCATATCTTACACTATTAGCTCTATTACACTATTAAACTATTGCATATATTACACTATTACGCCTTTTAGCACAATATACCATTATACTATGACACATGCTACACTTGGTGCGTCCGCTTCACATGTACACTTATTGTGAAGGACAGATGCACAGACAGACATTTCTGGGTGGCTTATATTCGCAAAATGTACGCAGCAATTTTAGCACTGAAACAGCCCTTCACAATTGGCTTAATAACTCCCGACCGTTTCATCAATTGAAAAACTTGAAGTGGTTTATGATAGCAGATACATGTAGGTCCATTTCCTGAAAATAGAAGAAATGCTGATAAAGGAATCTTTGAGTTAAAGAGTGAAACATGCCAAAATGTTACACTTATGGTGCCACATCACTACGTATATGTTGTAACTCAAGAACCGTACTACATACAGACATGTACTTGGTATCAAAATGTCTGTAATGCCTGACTTTATATTAACGCTCAATACATTTATGGGGCTTAAAAGCTTTGTATTTCGAGTTATGAAGAAAAAACCACATTTTTGGACGGACATCTTGGATTTTGGGGGCTGCCATCTTGGAATTTTGCAGGGCACGCAGTACTTTTAGAAATAGTGGGGTTTGAAGAGTGTGTGTACCAATTTTCATGCCTGTATCACCATTTGATTCACTTAAGAATCAATGTTACAAATGTCTTGCTCTCCTCAATCTGTGAAAGTACCTATATGCTGTATCTCAAGAGCCGTAAGTGATACAGACATGTTCTTGGTGCCAAACCGTCCGTAATGGCCAACTTTGTATTAATGTTCAATACATTTATGGGGTGTAAAATCAATACATTTCAAGTTATGAAGGAAAAACCACATTTTTGGGCGGACATTTTGGATTTTGGGCCGCCATCTTGGAATTTTGAGTAGCACGCGCCTTTTTCCTAAAGAGTAGACCTTGGAGAGTATCTGTGCCAATTTTCATGCTTCTATACCAAAGTGAAGTATCGTTTCACTAATCTGCTCTACTAGGAGGGATAAGAACCAAGGTCAAGGTATACACGTTTCTTAATTTGCCATTTCAGCAAGTTGAATTCAAAAATTCCATCATAACAACAACGTGCCCTTCAAAACCACTCCTGTTATGCAGTATGAGAGTGGAATATGTAAACTGAACACCACTATTTACAAATAACAATTAACTGTAACAATGTCAGATTCGGCAAAGCTCAAAACCTAACCCTAGCATCCCTATTTTTTTTTTGTGAACACAATTCAAGCTTAGCTGCATTCATAGTCTCAAGACCTGTTCTGTCCATACTCTCTCCGACGTCCAAACGTTTCGTCGGGAAGATCACACTTTTATTTATTTTTTTGTTCCCGCAAAAAAAAAAAAAAGAAAAACCTCTCTAAACACAGCTCACCTCCATCTTGTTTGTCTCGACTGGCTGGTTAAATGCTGCTAGAACAGTTGACATGATGGGGTCAGTGTGCTAATTAGTATCATTTTGGGGGTCCATGACATGAAAAGGTTTGGGAACCACAACGTCCTCATAGGTCCGATGAGGAATACAAACGAGGAGAAGCACTTTTGTATCCCGTCTACGAGCCGTTTTGACCATCTAAGTGGAGTCAAGCCCTGCATGCCCTATCATACAGTGCAGTAATCTGGAGACTCGCCTGTCGAGTCCAATATCAGCCGGCAGTAGCCTCGACACCCAGGCTTTCATTTTCGTTCGCGTTGTGCGAAAACGGAAAGCCTGGACTAACTTGTTACACGAAGTGGCCTTGAGGGGGGAGTCAACCTTCCGGGGTGGGCGTGGCTCTAAATGATGTGACGTAGAACAGAGGGAGGAGTCAACCTTCCGGGGTGGGCGTGGCTCTAAATGATGTGACGTAGAACAGAGGGAGGAGTCAACCTTCCGGGGTGGGCGTGGCTCTAAATGATGTGACTTAGAACAGAGGGAGGAGTCAACCTTCCGGGGTGGGCGTGGCTCTAAATGATGTGACGTAGAACAGAGGGAGGAGTCAACCTTCCGGGGTGGGCGTGGCTCTAAATGATGTGACGTAGAACAGAGGGGGAGTCAACCTTCCGGGTGGGCGTGGCTCTAAATGATGTGACGTAGAACAGAGGGAGGAGTCAACCTTCCGGGGTGGGCGTGGCTCTAAATGATGTGACGTAGAACAGAGGGAGGAGTCAACCTTCCGGGGTGGGCGTGGCTCTAAATGATGTGACGTAGAACAGAGGGAGGAGTCAACCTTCCGGGGTGGGCGTGGCTCTAAATGATGTGACGTAGAACAGAGGAGGAGTCAACCTTCCGGGGTGGGCGTGGCTCTAAATGATGTGACTTAGAACAGAGGGAGGAGTCAACCTTCCGGGGTGGGCGTGGCTCTAAATGATGTGACGTAGAACAGAGGGAGGAGTCAACCTTCCGGGTGGGCGTGGCTCTAAATGATGTGACGTAGAACAGAGGGAGGAGTCAACCTTCCGGGTGGGCGTGGCTCTAAATGATGTGACGTAGAACAGAGGGAGGAGTCAACCTTCCGGGGTGGGCGTGGCTCTAAATGATGTGACGTAGAACAGAGGGAGGAGTCAACCTTCCGGGGTGGGCGTGGCTCTAAATGATGTGACGTAGAACAGAGGGAGGAGTCAACCTTCCGGGGTGGGCGTGGCTCTAAATGATGTGACGTAGAACAGAGGGAGGAGTCAACCTTCCGGGGTGGGCGTGGCTCTAAATGATGTGACGTAGAACAGAGGGAGGAGTCAACCTTCCGGGTGGGCGTGGCTCTAAATGATGATGTAGAACAGAGGGAGGAGTCAACCTTCCGGGGTGGGCGTGGCTCTAAATGATGTGACGTAGAACAGAGGGAGGAGTCAACCTTCCCGGGTGGGCGTGGCTCTAAATGATGTGACGTAGAACAGCAGTGGACGGGCGCGGGAGGGGCCGGGGATGACGACACGTTAGTGAGATCAAATCAGATCAGCTCGATCTGCCGTGTGGATCCCACGGCACCCCGCCCCTCCAAGGCCAAAATCATTGCGGGTTAGGCCAGGCTAAGCCGGCAGCGGCCTGCAGATCCCACGCTATAGCCTCTTCAAACAGCACCACTGACTCATGCATGTTGATTGTTGCGCCGTTTCGTAGATCCAAAACAAACAAAACGACTGTACAGGTGCTGGTCAACGAATTAGAATAATTTGAACAGTGCAATCGTTAAATTCTTTGAATGCATTTCTTGTGCAGAAAACAAATCGGTGTTCACCGCGCCTGTCCTACTGGTTAGAGTAATCACAGAACTCATTACCTGTAAAAAAATTTGCTCAGCTGAGCTTTCCAAAAGGCCATTTAGGCCATTTAACTGTGACACTGTTGTTTCATTGAATTAGAATAATGGAGAAACCGTTTCATTGAATTAGAATATTTTTATTATAATTAGAATCATCACTTTCTCAGTATTTTGTGGCTGCCCCCTTGGCTTGTATGACTGCCTGAAGTCTCCGTGCAGGGCTTGACACTAAGGTCTCCGAGGTACTTGCCCATCGGGCAAGTGCAATCAGGTTCTACTTGCCCTCAGGTCATGGTCACTTGCCCCCCAAAAATATATTGTAAATTTTGCTTTTAAGTTTACTTCCTACTTGGGTGCTTTCAACAGGTGGTCCAGGGACCACCAGTGGTCCCGGAGAGGGTTCCAGGTGGTCCCTAGCTAAGTTGGTTAACCAGATGTAACTCTTGAGAACGTAAAAATGAAACCAAATGGACCCGCAAGGGTCCATTTGGTTTCATTTTTACGCTCTCAAGAGTTAAAAATTCATCATCTTAATTACCCATAGTGGTCACAGACCCAGTGGTCCCTGACCCCAGCAAAATGATAGTTTGGAACCAAATGAACCTGGAGAGAGATAGGTAGATAGCTAGAAAGCAGGAAAGACACAGAGGCAGAGTGCAATGACCGCCTTCAAGACAAATTTATCTTGTGTAGTGTTATAGTGCACGAAGTTGCACACTTGCGTGATCGGGCAACCAGGTAGCAGTCTTCACTTGCCCCACCATTTTTTTACTTGCCCCGGGCAAGCGGGCAAGTGTTAGTGTCAAGCCCTGTCCGTGGCATCGATTTGAAGAACTAGCTATCTCTAACTATCTCTCTCCCAGGTCCATTTGGTTCCAAACTCTCATTTTGCTGCGTCAGGGACCACTGGGTCTGTGACCACTATGGCTGATTAAGATGATGAATTTTAACTCTTGAGTGTAAAAATGAAACCAAATTGATCCGCAAGGGTCCATTTGGCTGAGGGCAAGTAGAACCTGATTTGCACTTGCCCGATGGGCAAGTACCTCGGAACCTTAGTGTCAACCCCTGCACGGAGACTTTAGGCAGTCATACAAGCCAAGGGGCAGCCACAAAATACTGAGAAAGTGATGATTCTAATTATAATAAAAAATATTCTAATTCAATGAAACGGTTTCTCCATTATTCTAATTCAATGAAACAACAGTGTCACAGTTAAATGGCCTAAATGGGCCTTTGGAAAGCTCAGCTGAGCAAATTTTTTTTACAGGTAACGAGTTCTGTGATTACTCTAACCAGTAGGACAGGTGCGGTGAACACCTGATTTGTTTTCTGCACAAGAAATGCATTCAAAGAATTTAACGATTGCACTGTTCAAATTATTCTAATTCGTTGACCAGCAGTACATGCAGTAATAGCAGAGCGGTGTGTGTGTGTGTGTGTGGGGGGGGGGGGGGGATTGCAGGCAACCGACCAATCACATTCTCCATCTTTCCGAAGTGGAGTTCGGAGAGTCACAAAGTCTATGTAGCTTTCAGAACAAAATTTCGGAAAGATGCACTTCAGACCTTTCAGATGACGTCTCTCTCTCTCTCTCTCTCTCTCTCTCTCTCTCTCTCTCTCTCTCTCTCTCTCTCTCTCTCTCCTCTCTCTCTTTCTCTCCTCTCTCTCTCTCTCTCTCTCTCTCTCTCTCTCTCTCTCTCTCTCTCTCTCTCTCTCTCTCTCTCTCTCTCTCTCTCTCTCTCTCTCTCTCTCTCTCTCTCTCTCTCTCTCTCTCTCTCTCTCTCTCTCTCTCTCTCTCTCTCTCTCTCTCTCTCTCTCTCTCTCTCTCTCTCTCTCTCTCTCTCTCTCTCTCTCTCTCTCTCTCATATTATAATAACCCAATGATAGTAGTATTACATGCTGTGGTATTAAAATCAAAGTCTGCCGTTCCTAACGTGGACAAACCTTATTCTAAACCCCTCAATAGTAGGGTGTCCATTCATCACATTCCTGTGAGTTGTAAAAACTCCTTTCTCAAACCGTCTCTCTCTTAAGACAGATCCCTAAAGGTAAGATAAGGATATAGGCCAACCTGCCTGGAACTACAAACCACCATTTGGCAGTCTCAGAAGGCCTTAAAAACCATGCTTCAGACCTCCCAAAACCAACTGTCCAGGCCACTGTAGGGACTGCCCTGATTGGCATTCCTCAAGTACAGCTTAAACATCACCAGAGCTACAGATTTGATTTTAGTTGTTGATTTACACTGGAAAAAATGTAGTGTATTTTTTGCTATGTATTTGTCTATATGTAAAAAATCTACATATTCACTATTTTAACTTATAATTCAAATTAGTTTGCATAATGTTGTTGACTCAAAGTGCCCACAGCTGGTTAACAAATGTTACAGGAGATTAATGGTATTATACATGCTGTAGGACAGGGTTTTCAACAGGTGGTCCGGGGACCACCAGTGGTCCTTGAGAGGGTTCCAGGTGGTCCCCAGGGTAAATGATGGAAAGTTGGTTAACCAGATGTAACTCTTGAGAATGTAAAAATGAAACCAAATGGACCCTTGCGGGTCCATTTGGTTTCATTTTCACACTCTCAAGAGTTAAAACATTCATCATCTGAATTAGCACCATTTAATTAAGAAGTCTACGCTGTTTTGTTTGCAAAATCCAGCCTGGAATTGTGAACAAAACCAAAAGAATTCTTTAATTCTAGTTCTTTGGGGCTAAAGTGTCATCAAATGGTGGTCCGTGGCTCAAATGCTGAATAAATGGTGGTCCCTGGTGTCAAAAAGGTTGAAAACCCCTGCTGTAGGATACTTGAGTGCATACTGTATGTGTGGACGAGGCAGCAGTGGATCAGGGGTAGAGTCACCGGATGGTAACCACAAGGTTGCTGGTTCAAAACTGGGGTCCCCCTGAGTTAGTGTCGAAGTGTCCCTGAGCAAGACACTGAACCCCTGATTGCTCCTGATGTGCTAGTAGGTACCTTGCATGGTTTCCACTGCCATAAGTGTATGAATGTGTGTGTGAATGTGGTGAATGTGATGCACAAGCTATGTAAAGCACCTTGGATAAAGGCGCTATATAAATGCACCATTTACAATGCACCAAGTGAGGCGCATTGATCAATTGGTATGACCCGGCCGGGAATCGAACCCTGACCTCAGAGCCCCGGGGCAGACACTAACCACAAATCCACTGAGCTGGTCTAGGATGAACATTGGTCTTAAACAAAGAAATAGTCTTCTTTATGTCTCTGGATATTATAGGCAATGAGTATAGCTTTCAGTATACAGTAAACTAGATATTGTAGAATTGTATAATAGAATTGTTTTCTAAACTAGGGTTTTGCATAATTTGCATGTTTTAGTTGAGTCTTTCTTCTCTTTTTTGCCTCTTAAGGCCCTTTTTGTTCCATGTCTACTTATTTTTATACATTGCTGTTTTTACCGATTCTTGCACATTTTATTCCATTTGATATATCTGTTTTATACTTTTTATACTTGTTTTTAATGTTGTTGATATGCTCTTACATTCCTGTTAGCCATTTCATTTTATTTTATTTCATCTCTGTAAAGCACTTTGAGCTGCACTTGTGTCATGAAAGGTGCTCTATAAATACAGTTTACTATTATTATTACCCTTATTACTACCCATAATAATAATAATATTATTTTGAACCATAAATCATCATCTAAACTAAAGCATCTATAAGATGTGTTAAATGGAGATTTTGTTCAAATGACAACTTGACAACTTAAACCACAATAGTCTAGATAAATTATGAATTGTGTTAACATTTTCATTCTATACATTTGATGACATTCTTAATCATGAAAAACATCCACAGTAGGAGAGCATCATCTTTGGTAAGTGCTAATTCAACTCTTCACACAGGACCTCCAAACCATGCTTAGAAGTTTATTGAATGATTTATATGTCATGATTAAACAGTAGAGAGAATTAACACCAGAGTTATACAGGGTTATGTACGATTCAAAGGGCAAACCCAGGAGAGTAAAGCAGCGTACCATATGTAGACGTACTGCAGTGTGACAGTTTATCTAACAACACTGTCTGCACCGCTCAATAACCTGATGGTAGACAGGAAATAAATCATGGAGGACAGATCAGAGGTTAGACCTCACTCTCACAGGAACTGTAACAACATACAGTGTTTACAGTAAAGACATTATTACATATATAACCCTCTAAATGTGTGATCATCAGATAATTATTTTTTATTATCAGTAGAAGAGAAGTGTAGTTCTGCTTCACTGCCCAGCCCATTCAGTAAGCCATCCTGATGACCCCAGTAGTGGACACACCATAGATGGTCATTCAGTAGCCTTCACGATGTCTCCAGTAGTGGACACACCATAGATGGTCATTCAGTAGCCTTCACGATGTCTCCAGTAGTGGACACACCATAGATGGTACCCAGATCATAGGAGACGTGTCTCATGGTCCCCAAACAGTAAACATGCTGCCAACCGCTGCCTTGTGGATAGGTAATGGTGATGCCGGTTCTGTTGGGACACAATAATGATGTATATAAACATTACAGTCTCATACTGTACCATGGAGTTGACAATTAGCACTCTGTCAAAAACTAGACTGTTTTTAATGGCAGTGAATGGAGGAGGGTTTACTCTCGTGAAGCCATTCTCTATATGTGTACTAGACATGTTATGGGAGTGACTATACATGTGTTTATCAGTGGAGCAGTAGTGGAGCTCTGGAACAGAGCTAGCTCAGACCAGGGGTGGATGTAACATTTCCCAATTGGGGGGTGGGGGGGTGGGGGGCAGAGAAAATGGTATGAGGGGCGGCACAATTGTAGTTAGTTCGTAGTTTTTTACATCATTTTAAGTATAAGCACTTTAATTTGAAATATCTTGGGTTGTTTTGCTTGCCATTGTGTTTGGTGGGGCAGTCAGGGGCATTTAGGGAGGCATTGCCCCCCCCCCCCCCCCCCCCCCCATGCCTAGATCCGCCCCTGGCTCAGACTGACCTTTGGTAAACGTAGCCGTCAGTTCCCACTCCAAACACTTTGCCGTCAGTCCCAACCTCGATCATTGTGAGACTACCTGGAATCAGCAGCTGCTCTTCTGGGAATAAACAAGTGGAGGCAGTGTAGGACCAGACCTAAAGAGAGAAACATAACATTTAGTATTCATCTTCATAGCAGATAACAATCTATTTTATACATAAAAACATATGGCTTTATATGAGGGAAATATTACTTTGATTACCATTATGTGAATGATCAATTATTTCTGCAATAGTTACTTTGTGTGTGTGCGTGCGTGTGTGTGTGTGTGTGTGTGCGTGTGTGCACGCGTGTGTGTGTGTGCGCGTGTTGTCTATGTAAAAGTACAATTAATACTGTGCTGTTGAAATGTAACCGTGTTATTATTTATATATATATTAATATATATATATATATATATATAATATATATTTATATATATATATATATATTATATATTATATAATATTATATATATATATAATATATATATATTAAATATATATATATATATATATAATATATATTATTTATATATAGTTACTTTGAGGCAATTATAAAATCTTACCGGTTGGAAGAAGACATGACCTTCGCTGTGGACTCCCCAGCACCCAAATGGACCACAGCTGACATACTTCAGTCCTCCACTAATCTGTGTCCAGGATACAGCACCCTGACCATTGAAGCCCAGTGTCTGAGACCTCGGGAGACAGCTACCGGTATAGTAGTCTGGGTGGTATGGGGAGGATGGTCCCACTCCAACCACGAAACCATCGCCTCCAGCATCCATCTGCTTCAAGCGTTGTTCTACACCATGACCTGAGGGCAAGTAGAACCTGATGGGCAAGTGCCTCCGAGACCTTAGTGTCAACCCCTGTTTATATATTACAAGTTACTGCATTTTGGTAATATATTATGTAATATATTGAGTTACGTAGTGCACATGTCCCAACTCTGCAGACTGCAGACCTAAAGTTCAATGTTCATCCTAGACCAGCTCAGTGGCCTTTAGAGTGTCCGCCCTGAGACTGGGAGGTCAGGGGTTCGATTCCCTACTGGGTCATACCAAAAAATGGGATTGGAATAATAATAGTCTCCAATCCCACAAACTGCAACCTCCTAGTAGTGGCCGGCAGCTAAAACAAGCGCTCCTTCCCAACCCTGCTGCTTTATTTCGGGTGGCAACTGAAAAATGGCTGAGCTGCAGTGCAACAGGTGTCAGTAAACACTCCAAACATTTAAATCTTTTACAGCAGGGGTTTTCAACCTTTTTGACACCAGGGACCACCATTTATTCAGCATTTGAGCCACGGACCACCATTTGATGACATTTTTACCCCCCCCCCCCCCCCCCCCCCCAAGACCTAAAACTAAAGAATTCTTTTGGTTTTGTTCACAATTCCAGGCTGGATTTTTTTTTTTTTTTTTTTTTTTTTTTTTTTTTAATAAAACAGTGTAAACTTCTTAGTGCTAATTCAGATGATGAATATTTTAACTCTTGAGAGTGTAAACATGAAACCAAATGGACACACAAGGGTCCATTTGGTTTCATTTTTACACTCTCAAGTTACATCTGGTTAACCAACATCCCGTAATTTAGCCTGGGGACCACCTGGAACCCTCTCAGGGACCACTGAAAACCCCTGTTTTACAGGATTGTTTGCAAATGTGATCATCAAAATGATTTCTACAACGTAATTACGATTGATTGAGCAAAGTTGAAAATGTTGTTTACCTGGAAGTACCACCCAGCTGCCACCCACGTATTTGTAGATGTAGTCTGTAGCATCGATGCCCCAGATCCCTGCTGGTCCCACTGTGACATGCTGCAGGCCGACAGTAGAGGGCAGTAAAGACCAAGAATCGATGCCGGTAAGAGAATAGGCCTGTCCGTAGATGTCCGTAGCGACCAGCTGTCCTACGCTGGCATCAACCTGATTTGCCATTTGGTTCAGCTGAGGACCCGTGCTGCATGTCCAATCACCTGGAATACAGGAATACAATGTCATGATTAGGACCTTAACGTTGGATTCACAGTCTGAAGCAGATAATGTCACTTCATAAAAAAAAAGTCAGAGATTGAAAATGCATTTTGAAGGGACATTATAAAAGGGTATTGAAGGTGAGCGTCTTACCCTGACAGACAGACAGGTGTCCCAGCACCAGCCAGAAGACTGCAGTAACTCTCATGGTGTCTCAGTTGATCTGTCTCTCTTCTCAAAGACCTGATGTCTGTCCTCTACGGATTCATGTGACCCTTATATATACCATTGAACACCCGTCCAACCAGCTTAGGGATTTCACAGATATCGTTGAAACGATATACCTTACAAGACGTTCACGTGTCGCCAAGCAGGGGGTGAGGAGAGATTCAAAAATGATGTCATAATAAGGACATGGTGTTCAAAGACAATCTGGGTTCCAGACAACAAGCAGCTTATGTAGTTATCAGTCCACGCTCCAAGGCCTTTTAGATTTTTAGTCTGGTTTTACTCTGGTGGAAAGAGAGAGTCTGTTAGTCCCATCCGCGCGGGGCCGGGGCGCCCCCCTAAATGCCTAGACTGCCCCGCCAAACGAAGTTTGGTGGGGCAAAAGTTTAAAGTGCTTCTATTTAAAATGATGTGAAACACTACTACTGCTACTAACTAACTACAGCTGTGTCACCACTAAACCAACAGCATTTCATCATTGGGTTACGGTTAAAAAACAGATATATCAGACGGAATAAAATGTGCAAGAAACGGTAAAAACAGCAATGTATAAAAATAAGTAGACATGGAACAAAAAGGGCCTAAAGAGGCAAAAAAAGAGAGAGAGACTCGACTAAAACCTGCAAATTATGCTAAACCCTTTAGAGATGAATTTAATTCTAGAATATCTAGTTTCTTTGTAGTTTACTGAATACTTATAACTCAAAGCTATACCCATTACCTACAGTGTTGGGAATATTACTTTACCATTGTTAATATATTACTTATTAATTATTACCTTCATTTTAAAGCAATATATTATATTACAATATTACTGTCTGAGCAAGTGAAATATATTACTATTACATATTACTTACAAAAACCTTTTTAAAAAATATATATAATTAAATATTTAGTGTCACTATTGATCAAATATTACGTAGGCCAGTGACATACACAGGCCTACAATAAAGCAAGAGCACTTGGCTATCTGGACGAATCCATTTGAAATCAACTTAAAAAAAAAAAAAAAAAAAAAAAGTAAAGTATAGTATAGTAAAGTATAGTAAATCTAACTGCAGTTTGTCAAGATAACTTCACAAGACCACTTGAGACAGATTGACAGAAAGTAATATTGAAAGTAATACAGTAATGCAGAAAGAAGTATAATATATATTAGATTTTTTGTTAGGTAATATATTTATCAAGGCTTGACACTAACACTTGCCCGGGGCAAGTAAAAAGAAATGGTGGGGCAAGTGAAGACTGCTACCTGGTTGCCCGATCGGGCAAGTGTGCAACTTAGTGCACTATAACACAACACAAGATAAATTTGTCTTGAAGGCAGTCGTTGCACTTTGCCTCTGTGTCTTTCCCTGCTTTCTAGATATCCACAATTCCAGGATGGATTTGGGAAACAAAACAGGCAAATTAACATACACATCAAAATGACCTAATCTTCTACATTCTCTAGTTGTGTTGACTTGGGCTAATTAAGATGATGAATTTTAATGGACCCGCAAGGGTCCATTTGGTTTCATTTTTACGTTCTCAAGAGTTACATCTGCAAAATTTACCATATACTTTTGGGGGGCAAGTGACCATGACCTGAGGGCAAGTAGAACCTGATGGGCAAGTGCCTCCGAGACCTTAGTGTCAACCCCTGTTTATATTACAAGTTACTGCATTTTGGTAATATATTATGTAATATATTGAGTTACGTAGTGCACATGTCCCAACACTGCTGACCTAAAGTTCAATGTTCATCCTAGACCAGCTCAGTGGCCTTTAGTGTCCGCCCTGAGACTGGGAGGTCAGGGGTTCGATTCCCTACTGGCTCATACCAAAAAATGGGACCCAAATGCCAATGGCACTCAGCATCAAGGGTTGGATTGGGGGTAAGTCCCTGCGACATTCTAGCGTCATGTCCAGGGGGTGGACGATGTGGACTTGTACTTTACATCAGTGGTTTTCAACATTTTTGACTCCAGGGACCACCATTTATTCAGCATTTGAGCCACAGACCACCATTTAATTACATTTTCACACCAAAGACATAAAATTAAAGAATTCTTTTGGTTTTGTGCACAATTCCAGACTCGATTTTGCCAACAAAACAGTGTAAACTTCTTAATTAAATTGCGCTAATTCAGATGAATATTTTAACTCTGGAGAGTGTGATAATTAAACCAAATGGACCTGCAAGGGTCCATTTGGTTTCATTTTTACACTCTCAAGAGTTACATCTGGCTAACCAACTTTCCATCATTTAGCCTGGGGACCACCTGGAACCATCTCAGGGACCACCTGTTGAAAACCCCTGATGTACTGCACAGACACTGTAGCGTCCACACTGCACGCGCGCTGTTGGATCTAATATTTTATTATGTATTATTATTTCATGCTTTTGTGATCATAAAAATGTCTGTATGTGTGAGATCGCCCCATCAAACTTATCTTGATTTTGCAATGTACAGTACATGTGTGCTGGACTGCCCTGTCACATTATGACCTATTTGTTCTGTAATGTTCCACATGCACGTGTGTTGATTCTACTATCAGCTGTCGTCCACTACAGATAACAACTATACCACTGGAAAATGATGTTCCTTGAGAGCAGGGGCGGATCTAGGCATGGGCGGGCAATGCCCCCCTAAATACCCAGTCTGCCCCCCCAAACACGATGCCATGCAGAACAACCCAAGGTATTTCTAATTAAAGTGCTTCTATTTAAAATGATGTGAAACACTACTACTGCTACTAACTAACTACAGCTGTGTCACCACTAAACCAACAGCATTTCATCATTGAAAACAGAAAACTCTCTGAGTCAGACCTTTAGCTTTATGCATGCTGCGTGTCTGTTGCAACTTCAACAACAACTGATGTTATTATTGATGCTTTACTTGACTAATAAAAAGTCCTGTAACCGAAAATGTCATGGGGGCGGCTTCATCGCCCGTGGCACGAAGCCGCCCCCATGCCATTTTCTCTTGCCCCTCCAACATGTCCTCTTGCCCCCCCCAAATGGGACATGTTACATCCGCCCCTGCTTGAGAGGAGATTGTCACGGAGAAAAACATATCATACCAAAGATTAAAAAAAAATAGATGAGAACGACAATGATGACAACAACCCTTAATTGGGTCAGTGTGATAACGAGTCAAACTGGTCTGAACAAGATGAACCTCACGTGTTTCACGTGTCCAGCAAGAAACCAAGAAACCCGACCAAATGTCGCCAGATGATGACATCATGACACTGCCCTGTTGTCATGACAAACCAACCCACCTATATGGAGATGTGAATGTCAGTTCTTAACAGTATGTGAATGAGGAGAGACTATTCTGCGCTTTCAAATATTCTGCTCTTTCAAGTATAATCATAAAACAAAACTGTAAGAAAAAGAAAATAACCAAATGGCATTTGGTTAAGGCCAAGGGGGCCTCCAGGGAAAATCTTGCCTGGAACTCCAAATTGCTTAAAAACACCACTGAATCACATCATCATCATCAGCTGTTTAAGTCCTCAGAACAAACTGTCAGTCCAGCTGAGTCCTTGTCAACCCTAACAGCAAACGGACAGCTGAGCGTGAGCACAAGTCACAACTTGTCCAATAAACAAGGTGGCTCTAGTGGTTTTCACTCTTGACACATGCACGTGCACACGCACATCGCGAAGCACACACGCACAGGCACACACACACACACACACCAGGGGCGGATGTAACATGTCCCATTTGGGGGGCAAGAGAACATGTTGGAGGGGCAAGAGAAGGGCTTCATCGCCCGTGTCACTTCGCGCCACAGGCGATGAAGTCGGACCCATACCATTTTCAGTTACAAGACTTTTATTAGTCAAGTAAAGCATCAATAATAACATCAGTTGTTGTTGAAGTTGCAACAGACACGCAGCATGCATAAAGCTAAAGGTCTGACTCAGAGAGTTTTCTGTTTTCAATGATGAAATGCTGTTGGTTTAGTGGTGACACAGCTGTAGTTAGTTAGTAGCAGTAGTAGTGTTTCAAATCATTTTAAATATAAACACTTTAATTTGAAATATCTTGGGTTGTTTTGCATGCCATCGTGTTTGGGGGGGCAGACTGGGTATTTAGGGGGGGGATTGCCCTCCCATGCCCATGCCTAGATCCGCCCCTGACACACTCACGTTGAGGGGATTGTTTGAGATCTCCCTCCACTCACCATATGAGACAATAGACTCCCCGCCAATCCACTGTGACTGATTGACTACAGGCCAGAGAGAGAGAGACACACACACACACACACACACACACACACACACACACACCACACACACACACACACACACACACACACACACACACACACCACACACACACACACACACACACACACACACACACACACACACACACACACACACACACACACACACACACACACACACACACACACCAATTTTAATCTTCTGGAGAGTCTGTGGCCTGATGGACTTATTAGTCCTGACTCCTCTCACTATGATAGACTGTACTGACGCCCTGATCACCCAGGCATACGAAACAACCCATATTTCAACTGCTTCTATTTAAAATGCTGTGAAACACTATTGCTGCTACTAACATTAATAAATAATCACCTAATATGACCACCAACGATGGCAAATACAAACACCAGAACCCTAGTGGTCTGTCAGCCCCAGATTATGGTGTCTGAGACATGTTGTCCACGTTTACATGTTCTGTGGTCAATTAACCACATAACATGTATTCATCCTATTCTACAACCATCTACTAATTTTACTGTTTGATGTTCACATTTTCTTGGACCTCCAACGTATGAAATTATCATTTAACATGCTGTAATTTCTTACAGCGTAAGGGGTAGGCATTAATAAGCTTCGGCTTCTGCCTATACCCTTTCGGCACCAGTACGGACTGTACAATTATCTGTATATCAACATATGTAAATTTTTCTCTTTTATTTTATTTCTTTTCTTTCATGCTTCTCATTTGTGTAAAGTTTTTCATTAAGTGCCGAAATAAAAACCTACTACTACTAAAAAAAAATACTAACTAACTACAGCTGTGTCACCACTAAACCAACAGCATTTCATCATTGAAAACAGAAAACTCTCTGAGTCAGACCTTTAGCTTTATGCATGCTGCGTGTCTGTTGCAACTTCAACAACAACTGATGTTATTATTGATGCTTTACTTGACTAATAAAAGTCGGCCTACTGTAACCCAAATTGTGAAATGCTACACCCAGGCCTGATACCACCAAGGTGCCATGATGAGCTGAAGTTGACCAAACAGACACACAGATGAGGTCAACATGATTTCTCTCACTGGGTTACACCACAGGACATGGTTGACACTGCAAGCCAGTCTGTTGGCTGTTATTGTAATATCAGCTTGGAGTAAACATTAGAAATTGAATTACGTTTGTACAAAAACATAAATAAAACACGGCCCTTTGTCATGTGTGTGAGATTAGATTTCTGCAGTGCCTTCACTACTAGCAGGACTGTAGCCAATACTCTGTAGATCTGTGCATCTGTTTTTTAGAATTAACCATAGATCTGTGCATCTATTTTTTAGAATTAACCATAGCGAACTGAGCTTTTAATTGTCCATTATATAAAAGAGCAGCTGCTGCTCCAGTGTTTTATTGTTATTATTATTATTAATTAAAACACTGACATGACCAAAACTGTTGTTGTGGATACCATTGTTTGTCTCGTCTATATTGTTTGTCTTTGACTATTGTCTTATTGCACTGTGGAAAATGGAAACGTTATTTTATCCATGTAAGGTTCACAGTCCATATATAGGCATAGCTGAGTGGCAGCTATGTATGGACTTCTACAGTGTTACACCCGGCGTTACACGTGTTACGCGTTATACCTTTATCCCAGAACTCAAATGTTTAATAGGATGTCGTGACATACAGTACAGTACATTGGAGTGACAAATAAAGAAACTTGAACCTTGAACAACGTTTTGGCCATCAATGCTCTTCTGCTGCTTCAAGCCTGTTCTCGGCTGGGCTGGTGCATCTCTGGGCTAACCTCATCTTCATCAACTAATCATCACGATTCACGACTAAACCAGGATGTTATAGTTCCATTTTAACTTGCTAGATAAAGGCTTTAACTGTGCAGCAACTTCTGCTTTGGTGTGAATGCATGAACTAACGAATTACTCTGGGTTCTGTGTGTGTGAGTGTGTGAGTGTGTGAGTGTGTGAGTGTGTGAGAGTGTGTGTGAGTGTGTGAGTGTGTGTGTGTGGTGCCAGGAGAGGATATGCCAGTTCATTGCTTTGCAGAGATCAGCAGAGAGCACGCATATGCAATTTAGATTTAGTTTAGACTAGAGCATTTGAGAATAAAACACCTACAGTCTGAAGGAATCAGTTGCATTTGTGTTTTTTTAGCGGTCTGTGGGTGACTAGCCTATATGAACAATTCAGTTCAATTCAATGGGGGCTTATTGACATGAGAGAAACAAATGTTTACATTGCCAAACCAAGTGTCACAAACAGAGTAAAACAGTTGAAGAGGGGGAACATGGGTGGTTTTAGGCTCGTCCAGCAGGGGGCGCACTTGGGTCCTTATTGAACTCTTGGGAACGTAAAATGAAACCAGATGGACCCTTATCATGGGTCCATTTTAACGCTCTCAAGAGTTAAATTATATTCAAACATCTGAATTACGTGATTTTCAAGAATCTACACAATTAGAAAATGTAGAAGAATTGTTGTTTTGACCAAAGTTTGGCCATGCAGTTTATCTCAAATTGTGGACAAAAACTCAACATCAAAGGGAGGTCCGTGGCTAATGATGAAAATGGTTGAAAAACACTGAATATAAGCAACTATAAATATGCTGCTGCATAATATACTTGGGGGGGGGGGGGGGGGGGGGGGGGGGCACTTTCCTAAAATTGCCAATATATACATGTTATTATAACAGGGTGTATAAAAAAAAAACGAAAAAACAAAAACAAAAAACAAAAAAACAACAACTTTAAAGTAGGGCTGTTGAATGATTTAAAAAAAATCAAATTAATCACAGCTTCAAAATTAATTTAATCATGATTAATCACCATTCGAACTATGTCCAAATTTTCACTTACAGAATTTGAACACAACAAAGAAAAAGAGTCTGTGAAAAAAAAAGATCTATTTCTTAAATATTTATCAAAATAGGTGATCTACAAGCCCCCAATGCTTGTAGATCTCTTGTGCTATATAGGTACTCTATGGCTCTGGTTACAGAGAAACACGGCTATAGGCTATGTCTCAATAAAACCATGCTCTACCTATTTTTTCTAATGAGAAAATGCTCAGTGGGTTGAGTTACCAGTTACCTAACCAGATTAATCAACAAAATTAATTTAACTAATTAAATCGTTATTTTCAACAGCTTTAATTTAAAATCCTTTTAAATCTATCAGCTCTGTTTACAGGGCGGGAGCCGGTCAGTCACAGACTAAATTTGATTATGCAAATGTGACAGTTTGCATTGTATTGGTTTAAGCCTACACTGAACTGAATTTGGCGGCAGATTTTGTTTATTGGGGGTCAGTATGCAGGCATGCAGGGGTGTAGTGGAGGGGGGGACGCGGGGGGACGGCGTCCCCCCACTTCTCACATCTAAATTATTTTTGGGTCTGAAAAAAATCATTAGCATGGTGAAATACATCTTGGTGACATCATCAATGTGTTTCACCATGTTAATGAGTATTGTGTACAAATGGAACAAATGGAACCAAATGGACCCGGCCCATGTACATTTGTACCGCTTTCAGGAAAAAAATGGGGGGAATTACCCTTTAATAGGCGTCCCCCCACTTCTAAAAGTACCACTACAACACTGCATGCAGCACACACTTTGGCTTGGTTGGGGGTTTAAGTTCACACTCACACAGACTGTGGGTGTGTGTGTGTGTGTGTGTGTGGGGGGGGGGGGGGGGGGGGGGGGGGCGGATATAACATTTCCCATTGGGGGGGGGGGGGGGGAGTGAACATGTTATAGCATTTTCAGTTCCAGGACCTTTATTAGTCAAGTAAAGCATCAATAATACCATCAGTTGTTGTTGAAGTTGCAACAGACACGCAGCATGCATAAAGCTAAAGGTCTGACTCAGAGAGTTTTCTGTTTTCAATGATGAAATGCTGTTGGTTTAGTGGTGACACAGCTGTAGTTAGTTAGTAGCAGTAGTAGTGTTTCAAATCATTTTAAATAGAAGCACTTTAATTTGAAATATCTTTGAATTTTGGGTTGTTTTGCATGCCATCGTTTACGTGGGGCAGCCAGGGCATTTAGGGGGGTATTTAGAGGGGCATCCCCCCCCCCCCCCCCCCCCCCGTAGATCCGCCCCCTGGAGGGGAGCAGCCGGGGGGGGGGGGGGGGGGCTAGAAACGCAGCCGTTCTCTCCTTACAACTTTTCCCGCGGTGTCCCAGGTAATATTAGCGCCACACACTTCTCCCTGCCGCCCCCCCATCTGTCTACAAACCTCAACAATGCTAATTACAAAAGGCAAACAAAGCCTGGGTGATTAGGGCTATTAATAGGCTGGCTGGGGTCTCTATGCCGTGGTGGAGTGATCTAGGGACTGACTGACTGACTGACTGACTGGGGGTGAAAGGCTGTCAGTCAGTCCCCAGATGACTCCAGACCAGTGTTGCCAACTGCCGAAATCCAAAATGCACCAGTGGCACTTCCAAAATGCACTAGAATGCACTAGAGCAGTGAGTTTAGTCTCTCATCAGGCAATAACTGGCAAAATGTTGGTCAAAATATTTATTTATAGCCATTTCTAAATGTGCAGATTTTTGAATATGAGGAAACTCAGATGTTTGGAATATAATTTAACTCTTGAGAGCGTAAAATGAAACCAAATGGACCCTTACGGGTCCATTTGGTTTCATTTTACGCTCTCAAGAGTTACAGACTGTATCATAAGAGGAAAAATGGTGAAAAACAAGGGTTTCATCTCTGGCGCTAGGGGGGGTCTGGAAAAGCGCTAAATATAGCGACAAATGCGCCAAGTTGGCAACACTGCTCCAGAGCCGTCTGAGCGCGCCGGGTTCCCCGCCAACTGCACGGCGCGGCAGCACAGCCTTTGGGACATTCTAGACAGAGCGGCGCCAACTCCGTTCACTGCACGGGGCCATCATCCACCGGGAGACTTCTATAGGGACTTGTCCCAAATAAGTAGGCAGAAATAGGCTTGCAATGGACCAAACTGATGTAGCTCTGAGTTGTTTTTTGTTTTTGTTTTGTTTTTCCTGTGGGTAGTTTGGGTCTGTTTTCCAGGCTAAGGCAGAAATGCATTAATTGGGCTCAGGGAAGTCGTTTTGTAATAGCAGTAATTGTAATGTAATTGTAATAGTACTGCTACAATAACAACAGCATAACAAACATTACAGTAGGCTACTGTACATTACTTAAAAAAAACGGTTGCCATGTTTTGCACCCGTGCTATAAAATAACTCGTATTCGCGCCGCCCTCGTTGAAAACAATGTATTTCCCAAATCCAGTCTGTCCCTATTCATACTACACGAAGAGCAGTTTCCCTGGCTCCTCAATGTCGCACAGGCGGCTCTGAATACCATTAGATCCCAGTGGCTTAACGTCCATTGATTGGACGAAGCCACGATGACGAGTCCGCCTAGTCTCCGGCGTGCCGGCTCGCCCATTGGCTGGTCTCCGGCGTGCCAGCTCGCCCATTGGCTGCGCGCGAGTCAGATGGCCGAGAGCGCCAGAAAACAAGCTCGAGGCGCGGGTAGTTGTGTGAAGTGAACCGGCGGGGAGCTGGATCTATACCCAGCCACAGTGTCTGGGACACGACAGGGACGTCACACACACACACTGCAGGAAGTGGAGCGGCAGCAGCGACAGCCTGTAGTTACTCAGAGCCATAGAGCAGGGGTTTTCAACCTTTTTCATCTCAGGGACCACCATTTATTCAGGATTTGAGCCAGGGACCACCATTTATTCAGAATTTGAGCCACGGACCACCATTTGAGGACAGTTTAGCCCCACAGGCCCCAAACTAAAGATTTATTTTGCTTTTGTCCACAATACAAGACTGGATTTGGGCAACAAAACAGGCAAACATACAGACAAAAATGACCATTCATCTTCTAGTTGTGTAGACTTATGGGCTAATTAAGATAATGAATATTTTAACTCTTGAGAGTGTAAAAATGAAACCAAATGGACCCGCAAGGGTCCATTTGGTTTCATTTTTACATTCTCAAGAGTTACATCTGGTTAACCAACTTAGCTGGGGACCACCTGGAACCCTCTCAGGGACCACTGGTGGTCCCGGACCACCTGTTGAAAACCCCTGCCATAGAGTATAGACAGAGAGTTACGCAAGTCCGTTCACTTCATGGGGCCCAGTGCAATGGCGGCTCTGCTACTTAGACTTGCATAGAGAATGGGGTCAATAAATATGGACCCGATTTAGACAGAAATGCATTGGACTCAGGCCACAACAGCCCAGCTTTAATGAGCTTAAATCGCTTAATTTTATATCGTTTTTAGTAATAGTACAACATAAACATTATCGTACAGTAACAATGCCGTTGACGTGTTAAAAATCATGCATGAAATATCCCTTATTTGCGCCGCACTCGTTGAAAACAATGCATTTCCAACTCCAGTTTGTCCCTATTCGGACTGCATGAATGAACAGCAGCTCGAGCGCCCAGTGACTGATCCCCCAATGTCGCAACTCTGACACTAGATGGCTGTAGTTACTGAACCCACCCAGCCAGGGGCGGATTGGCCATCTGGAGTACAGGGAGTTTTCCCGGTGGCCTGCGCCACCTAGTGGCCTGGACAGTTTTTTTTTTTTTTAAAGTCCAGGGCAGGCCAGGGCGCCAGGCCCAGGCCAGGCAAACTAGTGTTTCTATCCTTCAAAAAAGAAAAGGTGTCCTACACCAGAGAGTTGTCATATTCCCGTTCACTCCTGTGCACCAGGGTGCTAGCGCTGCTGGAGGCAGTGTTGCCAACTGCCAAGATCCAAAATGCACTAGTGGCACTTCCAAAATGCACTAGAATGTGCTAGATGCTCGCCTGGAACATACAGATCAAAATGACCATTAATCTTCCACATTCTCTAGTTGAGATAATTCACATGATGAATATTTTAACTCTTGAGGGTGTAAAAATGAAACCAAATGGACCCGTAAGGGTCCATTTGGTTTCATTTTTACGCTCTCAAAGAGTTACATCTGGTTAACCAGCTGCCTCCCAGGGTGGCCTGGCAAAGGCAAAATTGTCCCGGTGGGAAAATATGTGCCAATCCGCCCTGCACCCAGCCCCACAGATAGCTGTGATGTCACTGTCGTGTCCTTTGTGCTGTGTGTGTATTCTGTAGGTTTACTACTCTGGTATGTGTTCTAGTAGGAAGGAGTGTCCACTTCTCTCCCTCCCTGCAGTGTCCCAGTCAGAGATCAGAGCAGACACAAGTACTAGTAGTAGCACAGAGGAGAGGGAGAAACTGGCAGGACGAATAGTACTGTTATTACGCGCCTAGAACTACCAGAAAGGGACCCTTTAATATACATTAAGGGCGCTGCTGCTATTATATATTATATATGTGTCTGTCGAGAAATCAGTGAAACTGAAAATCAAGCCAACCTGTGGAGGATCTTTCATTCATTCATTGGAGTCTGTGAGGGGAAGGGTGAGTTTGATTTTACATTAGCCTACTGCATGCAATTATTATTATTATTATTGTTGTTGTTATTATGGTGATCATGGCCTGGTATTAAACAAAGCAAAGTATCATATAAATCAGGGGTTTTCAAAAGGTGGTCCGGGGACCACCAGTGGTCCCTGAGAGGGTTCCAGGTGGTCCCCAGCTGAATTGGTTAGCCAGATGTAACTCTTTGAGAGCGTAAAATGAAACCAAATGGACCCTTGCGGATCCATTTGGTTTCATTTTTACGTTCCCAAGAGTTAAAATAGCCCCCAATCTACACAACTGAAGGATTTATGGTCATTTCGGTCTGTATGTTTTGCTTGTTTTGTTTCCCCAAATCCAGCCTGGAATTGTGGACAAAAAGCAAAATAAATCTTTAGTTTTGGGGTCATCAAATGGTGGTCCTCCACGACTAAAATGCTGAATAAATGGTGGGCCCTGCATGGTATGAAAAAAGTTTGAAAACTACTGGTTTAGTGAAGAACAACATTTTTCTACATAGTATCTGAGCGCCATGATGTTTATCATCATTATTAATAAAGTTATGGGGTGAATTGATAGTGATCTAAACGTAGCTGTCATAATATCAATATATACAGTAAGATGTGACCACTGCCAGGGTGTTAATAATCACCTACAGTTACAATAATCAGAGTTTTATTTTTTACTGCAGTTAGCTCTGCGCGCTATGCGCCATTAGCTGCTGCGTCTTTGCGCCAAATCCTGACCACTAAGTTGCGCAAGAAGAAGTTTTACGTGTCGTGACCAGCGGACCCCCCTCTCCCTCCCTAAAGCGACCCACTATAATACCACTAGTATTAAGGACCCAGGGGGTCCTTAGTTGAGAGAGTTCCATGCATAGGGGTCCCTGGTAGCTAAATGATAGTGTTGCAGACCCATATAGGCCTACATGGGGTCCATTTGGTTCATAAACTGACCATATTACATTGTGGACCCCACTGATAGAAGTGTCATATATGGGGGGGTCCCTCCACAGACTAATACATGTCATGTCAAGACTGAGGGGTCCTTGAAATTAATCTGGTTGATAATCACTGCCTGTAATCCGGGTTACAGTGTTCCCTTAGTTTAAGAACCAAATGGACCCCTAATATGGGTCTGTGACTCTGACAAATATACATTAGGGGTCCCCAAGGTAGAAATGGTATTATGTGGGTCCCTCCATAGACTTAATGCATGTCAAACTGAGGGGGTCTGTGGGATTAAATAGGTGTCAATTTGGGGGTCCCTTGGCATGGAAAAGTTTGGGGACCACCGACTGCACCAATACTCTACAGCAGTGGTTTTCAACCAGTGGTCTAGGGACCACCAGTGGTCCTTGAGAGAGTTCCAGGTGGTCCCCAGGCTAAATGATGGAAAGTTGGTTAACCAGATGTAACTCTTTGAGAGTGTAAACATGAAACCAAATGGGGTCCATTTGGTTTCATTTTTACACTCTCAAGAGTTAAAATATTCATCATGTGAATTATCCCAAGTCTACACAACTAGAGAATGTAGAAGATTAATGGTCATTTTGATCTGTATGTTGGACTGTTTGGTTTCACCAAATCCAGCCTGGAATTGTGGACAAAAGCAAAATAAATCTTTAGTTTTTGGGGTCTGTGGGACTAAAATGTCCTCAAATGGGGGTCCTTCGTGGCTCAAATGCAGAATAAATAGTGGGCCTTGGGGATCAAAAAGGTTGAAAACCACTGCTCTATACCCATTCCGTGTTACAGCGTTCTATGATTTGATTATCTTGCTATAGGTGACATAAACTGGATGCTAATTACGTATTTCCTTCCTTTTCCTAAGATGGAAGTCAAATGCCTGGCGTTGAAAGACCTCTCCAGTCCTAGGAAACACAACATACTAGATTTGGCGACGGACGGCACCGAAAATGAGCACAAGGTAAAGTTATAGGACATAATTATGTTTGTAAGACAGGCATAAAGTCTCTCTGATGTTGAAGTAGCGACTGCTTGAGCTAACTCTATGGATGAGCCGCTGAGAGGCGATCGCATCGTATGGGCCAGTTTGTCAGACGCGGAATTTATTAAATCAAAAAAGTACAACTAAGGAGGGTGCTCAAACATAAAGTAACATAACCACAGCGAACAACGTAAATAACAAAAAAAAATGAAATAAAGCAGAATAAGTGGTAAAGCGTCCCACACACCCGCTCTCTCTCTCACTGTCTCCAGCAAGTGAACTAGGTGAGATACTTGACTAAACCAGTTCCGCCCCTTATGCCGTCAATCAATCAATCACCAGTGACAGCCCATTAATCTTGTTGACCAAAACACAACTCCACAATAAACCAATTCATTGCTCCTACACTGATGTTGATATGAATGACAGTGGCAGCAATAGCCAATAATAATAATAATCCCCAAACAGATCCCATTCATGGTATTACAAACATGATGTTTGGCAGTAAGCCTGATGATTTATCTTTGGTTGTTGTATGTGCACACACACAGTTCACGGTTCTGACTTATTGATATGTCAAGTATCCATATTGATCATAATATGTACTTAAATCAGCCTAGTTTCATGCCAACTCGTTGAAACAACAGACTTACAGAGCCTGAGTAATGTAGGTACCCGTTCATATCATACTACAAGTCTCCACCATTTGAAATCGGTACCTAAGTCTTGTTGAATCGGCTCTACAGAGCTTCGCAACGCTCAGCACGGCGACTCGGTTGACGGTGCTTCACGATGCTCAAATTGTGTAGAGACAGAGACGTTGCCGCTCTGTTATTGTTATAAATATATAGATTTTTTATTACCGGTACTCTATGCACAAACACAGCCACAAAATAGAAAACCCATTGACTAAACCAAATTATAAAAACAGCAAAAAAAGGAAAACTATCTGACACACTGGAAAGAAGAAGCAACACAAAAGCAGAGTAAACTAGAAAGCTATCTGGCCCTAAAAAGAGAACACAAAATGGCAGAATATCTGTATGTGACTGACCCAAAACAAAGGAAAATCTTAACTACTGTAGGTACAGACTTGTGATTGAGAAATACATGTCTATACTGCTGTGATAAAAAAGAAGGATATCGAATGGAACACAACCACCATGAAGAATACTGTATAATCACTGTGTGTTACTTGGATTGATCTTGGGGTATAGAAATTGATTTATTGAAGATTACAACTTTCAAATGTTCATAAGTTTTGTATTGATATATTGTCGTACTGTTGTATTGTGCGTTCTTGTTTTTGTTATATTGTGTTTTTGTGTTTTCTCAGTACTGTACTAGACTATTGTACAGACCTTTGTTTATATTCGTAGATTATGTACAGAAATTGGCTCCGTGCTAGGGCTTCACGATTTTGCCTAAAAAATAAATCTCTTTTTTTTTTCTCTGAAACTTCAATCTCGATTCCGATTTTTTGGGGGTAAAACTAATTTAAAAAAAGATTATTCATTTTAAATAGGTTTTTATTTGATTCTCCAAAAGGGAATAAGGTGTTTTTTTTTTAATGAACAAAGACAATGGATAAAGTCCAAACTTCACTTTTGTTCCTGTTAATGAACATATGTAAAGGTAAACAGTGTATTTCTTTTCTCTTTTTGTTGTCTTGGACTACTTTTTCCTAAAGTAAACAGCATTTTTTTTCTTTTCTCATTCAACAGAACACTTTTTTTTCGCTACACAACGAGAAGAGTGAAGGCAGGGTACGAATCATATGATAGGCTGTGAGTCAGTGTTACACAGTTCTACTTTAAATGTACCAGTGAAGGGGAAATCTCCATTTTCATTTTTTTTTTTTTAAATTGTCCAAACTCTGAAACGTCAATTTTGATTTGATTTAGATTAATTGTGAAGCCCTACTCTGTGCTATTTCACAGACTTTGGCAGAGACTAGGTTGACTAAAACATCAATAATATGTGAGTTAAAGGTTTATCAACCGTCCACTACAGGAAAACATCTGCACCGAGAGGAGGAAGTCCACTCCACTCAACCCAGACTCCACCGTCCCGACGTTATTCCTCTCCAACAACAAAGCGACCGCCCCCGAGGTCGCCAACATCACCCCCATCAAACACCCAGACCGCGGCCTGACCCACACAGACCCCTGGACCCCCACGGCCAACCTGAAGATGCTGATCAGCGCTGCCAGCCCAGACATCAGGGACCGCGAGATGAGGAAGAATCTGTTCAGACCCATAGAGAATGAGAGAGACAGAGAGAGCAGCGCCGCCCTGGTGGAGGAGGCTGGAGACGCAGAGGAGTCCTGTCAGGTAGCAGTTACCCCTGGGGCTGCAACCATTAATCCATTAATCCATGTAATCGATAATTTAATCAGTTAGTTAACTAATTTAGTTATGGATTCAGCGGAATGGCAACTAAATCACTGGCGTTTCCCGTACCATAGTTTTTTCCAGTGTTGAAGGGGAATTCCACCTATTTTCAACATTTTTCTGAGAGCGTACAAATGCAACCAAATGAACCCGTTAGGGTTGCAACCAAATGAACCCTAACGGGTTCATTTGGTTGCATTTGTACGCTCTCAGAAAAAAGAAGCGTCTAAAGAAATCCATTAACATGGTGAAAAAATACATCTTGATGATGTCATCAAGATGTGTTTCACCATGTTAGTGGTTTTCTTCAGACCTCCATTTCTAGGAAACACAGAATGGGGGGAACGTTTTTTATCATGTCCACCCATACAGCACCTCTAGGGTATACTAATGACATATTAGAATGTTGAAAATGGGGTGGAGTTCCCTTTAAGTGTAATTTAACTAAAGATCAGTGATTCTGCAAAGCAAAATGACACACAATCATGATTTCAGTATCGTGCAAAAAATCCCTAATAATCAAATGCAGCCTAAGTCAGTTTAAGCCTAAAGACACCATGAGTTGCTCTAATTAATTACAAATGTGTTTGTTTAAAAAGCAGCCTAATCAGCAGCTAATTAATTGTATTTTTTATTTATTTTTTATTGGGTAGAACATGTCTAAAAATAGATATTTTTGTAAGGTCAAGTGTTGAAATGCGATGAATCGATTACCTCCCAGAAGCAAAATATTTGAGTAAAAACATTCACTGTGACAGAATATTCTTGTCACAGATTTTTGCCACACTTTTTTCCAAAATAGCAGACCTACAAGCTCATAGCGCGCCACCGATTGGCACACTTAATTTGGGCTAAGTCTCTGATGTTTTCGTATAGTTCTAGTTGTCAGGGGGTTATAAGTTAAGTTAAGAACTTTGATGTGACAACATCAAAGTTCTTAACTTAACTTATAACCCCCTGACAACTAGAACTATACTATTCCTTCTCACATAACAGCTGGTTTTCTCTGTCTTTCTGTCTCCCTGTCTCTCTCTCTCCATCTGTCTCTCTGTCCCTCTGTCTGTCTCTCTCTGTCCCTCTGTCTGTCTCTCTCTGTCCCTCTGTCTGTCTCTCTCTGTCTCTCTCTCTGTCTGTCCCTCTGTCTCTCTCTCTGTCTGTCTCTCTCTCTGTCTGTCCCTCTGTCTCTCTCTCTCTGTCTGTCTCTCTCTGTCTGTCCCTCTCTCCTGCAGTCTGACCATGTGGAGGTGACAGAGGAGGGGACGGAGGAGGAAGGACAGACAGCCAAACCCAAACACATCCTGGTGGACCGGAAACAGAAGAGTCTGGGTCTGCTGTGTCAGAAGTTCCTCAATCTCTACCCAGATTACCCTCCGGCCAACCAAGCCATCAGGCTGTCCCTGGACGAAGTAGCCACCAGCCTCAGTAAGTAGCCACCAGTCTCAGTAAGTAGCCACCAGTCTCAGTAAGTAGCCACCAGTCTCAGTAAGTAGCCATCAGTCTCAGTAAGTAGCCACCAGTCTCAGTAAGTAGCCACCAGTCTCAGTAAGTAGCCACCAGCCTCAGTAAGTAGCCACCAGCCTCAGTAAGTAGCCACCAGTCTCAGTAAGTAGCCACCAGTCTCAGTAAGTAGCCATTCTCAGTAAGTAGCCACCAGCCTCAGTAAGTAGCCACCAGTCTCAGTAAGTAGCCACCAGCCTCAGTAAGTAGCCACCAGCCTCAGTAAGTAGCCACCAGTCTCAGTAAGTAGCCACCAGTCTCAGTAAGTAGCCACCAGCCTCAGTAAGTAGCCACCAGTCTCAGTAAGTAGCCATTCTCAGTAAGTAGCCACCAGTCTCAGTGAGTAGCCACCAGTCTCAGTGAGTAGCCACCAGTCTCAATAAGTAGCCACCAGTCTCAGTAAGTAGCCACCAGTCTCAGTAAGTAGCCACCAGTCTCAGTAAGTAGCCACCAGTCTCAGTAAGTAGCCACCAGTCTCAGTAAGTAGCCACCAGCCTCAGTAAGTAGCCACCAGCCTCAGTAAGTAGCCACCAGCCTCAGTAAGTAGCCACCAGCCTCAGTAAGTAGCCACCAGTCTCAGTGAGTAGCCACCAGTCTCAGTGAGTAGCCACCAGTCTCAGTAAGTAGCCACCAGCCTCAGTAAGTAGCCACCAGTCTCAATAAGTAGCCACCAGTCTCAGTAAGTAGCCACCAGTCTCAGTAAGTAGCCACCAGTCTCAGTAAGTAGCCACCAGCCTCAGTAAGTAGCCACCAGTCTCAGTAAGTAGCCACCAGTCTCAGTAAGTAGCCACCAGCCTCAGTAAGTAGCCACCAGTCTCAGTGAGTAGCCACCAGTCTCAGTGAGTAGCCACCAGTCTCAGTAAGTAGCCACCAGCCTCAGTAAGTAGCCACCAGTCTCAATAAGTAGCCACCAGTCTCAGTAAGTAGCCACCAGTCTCAGTAAGTAGCCACCAGTCTCAGTAAGTAGCCACCAGTCTCAGTAAGTAGCCATTCTCAGTAAGTAGCCATTCTCAGTAAGTAGCCACCAGTCTCAGTAAGTAGCCACCAGTCTCAGTAAGTAGCCACCAGCCTCAGTAAGTAGCCACCAGTCTCAGTAAGTAGCCACCAGTCTCAGTAAGTAGCCACCAGCCTCAGTAAGTAGCCACCAGCCTCAGTAAGTAGCCACCAGCCTCAGTAAGTAGCCACCAGCCTCAGTAAGTAGCCACCAGTCTCAATAAGTAGCCACCAGTCTCAGTAAGTAGCCACCAGTCTCAGTAAGTAGCCACCAGTCTCAGTAAGTAGCCATTCTCAGTAAGTAGCCACCAGTCTCAGTAAGTAGCCACCAGTCTCAGTAAGTAGCCATTCTCAGTAAGTAGCCACCAGTCTCAGTAAGTAGCCATTCTCAGTAAGTAGCCACCAGTCTCAGTAAGTAGCCACCAGTCTCAGTAAGTAGCCACCAGTCTCAGTAAGTAGCCACCAGTCTCAGTAAGTAGCCACCAGTCTCAGTAAGTAGCCACCAGTCTCAGTAAGTAGCCACCAGTCTCAGTAAGTAGCCACCAGTCTCAGTAAGTAGCCACCAGTCTCAGTAAGTAGCCACCAGCCTCAGTAAGTAGCCACCAGCCTCAGTAAGTAGCCACCAGCCTCAGTAAGTAGCCACCAGCCTCAGTAAGTAGCCACCAGTCTCAGTAAGTAGCCACCAGCCTCAGTGAGTAGCCACCAGTCTCAGTAAGTAGCCACCAGTCTCAGTAAGTAGCCACCAGCCTCAGTAAGTAGCCACCAGCCTCAGTAAGTAGCCACCAGCCTCAGTAAGTAGCCACCAGTCTCAGTAAGTAGCCACCAGCCTCAGTAAGTAGCCACCAGCCTCAGTAAGTAGCCACCAGTCTCAGTGAGCAGCCACCAGTCTCAGTAAGTAGCCACCAGCCTCAGTGAGTGTTGGCCAATGAACAGAGATAGCCAGGAGACAAATTATGGCAAAAAGAGTGCTGTTTCACTACTTTGTATGGTTCTATGGACTTAACTCCATAGAACCAAACAAAGTAGTGAAGCTAAAGGCAGCTTGTTCACTCTTACTTTCAGGGAAAATGTTTAACGGAGTGTGCGACATGCACACGATTCCGTCTTATAAACCTTTACAGCAGCTTTGTGAGCACAAAGGGAGAAATACAATGTTTCTGCGGGGTGTACATTTTCAGGAGCACCGTGCCGTGATTGGCTGAAAAAATGGCAACTTCCGGGGAAAGTTAACAAAGCGGAAATCTGGCCTTTTGATAGTATCTCTGGGGTAGCCTGGGTCCAGACTTCCATTTCGCAGTGCAGATGTAATCCTGGAGATGGAGGTTAAAACTCTTTTTAATAACACCACATACAGTAGCAGTGAAGCCAAAGGCAGACATTCTAAGGCGGTGGTTTTCAACCAGTGGTCTGGGGACCACCAGTGGTCCTTGAGAGGGTTCCAGGTGGTCCCCATGCAGGCTAAATGATGGACAGTTGGTTAACCAGATGTAACTCTTTGAGAGTGTAAAAATGAAAGCAAATGGACCCTTGCGGGTCCATTTGGTTTCATGTTTACGCTCTCAAGAGTTAAAATATTCATCATGTGAATTATCCCAAGTCTACACAACTAGAGAATGTAGAAGATTAATGGTCATTTTGATCAGTATGTTGGACTGTTTGGTTTCCCAAATCCAGCCTGGAATTGTGGACAAAAGCAAAAATAAATCTTTAGTTTTGGGGTCTGTGTAGGGGCTAAAGCGTCAAACGGTGCTTCTCTGTGGCTCGAATGCTGAATAAATAGTGGTCCCTGGTATGAAAAAGGTTGAAAACCACTGCTCTAAAGGCATGGCATCCTGACTGTTCTCTCCCATTAACAGGTGTGGAGCGGCGGCGTATTTACGACATCATCAACGTGTTGGAGTCCCTGATGATCGTCGGACGCATCGCCAAGAACCGTTACACCTGGTACGGGCGTTCGAGGCTGGGGACCACCCTGGGAGAGCTGCAGAGACAGGGACGTATGCAGGGATACCATCTACAGGTGGAGCAGGGAGCCGACGGAGGAGAGGTGGTGATGGCGGGGACGGGAGGAGAGGACACCGAGTCCTGCAACGGTAAGGACCACGTCTAGCTGCAATATATGCAACTCCTAGGGCTGTGTTCAAATTCACAGCCTACTACCTACTGCTCATATGGGGCTCTAGAGTAGGGGAGGGACAATTCATTTACCTCACGATACAATACAATATTGATATTTATAGTCCAGTAATAGTGTCATTTGACCTAGAACTAATTGCAAAAAAAATCAAACTCAGCAGATTTTTTATCTTCAATATATCCTGAATAACAGATAAAAAGTTGCCTGGAATTGTCTGAAGGGAAAGGTTTGAAAATGGCTTTTACAGTAAGTCCACCATTGACATCCCATTTAAGGAAAATATTGTCTAAATTTCATTATGCTTTGAGTAGTAAGTGACATATAAAACTAGAGTTTTCATGATGCTGAATCCATTCTTAGCATTAGTTTTGCACAAAATCACTCATTGGGTGAAATATTGCCATAACAACTTGCCCAAATGTGCTGACCTCATCATATTTGTCAACACGGTTATGGCTGTTTTTAACCCAAGGAAGATTTTTGGGGCAAAATTAATGCTTGTACAGACAGAAAGTAGCTGTTGATGTTCTTCAGGAAACAAACGCTGTGCAGATTAATGTTGTCAACTGCAACTCTGAAGTCATCCCATTACAAAAAAATAAAAAATAAAATAGAGTTCACACTTGCGGCTAGTGTGGATCTGAATTCCAAAACATTTGTGTTGCAGTTAAACCAGTTTTTGATACCAGGGCCCACCATTTATTCAGCATTTGAGCCACGGACCACCATTTGATGACATTTTCACAACAAAGACCTAAAATTAAAGAATTCTTTTGATTTTGTTCACAATTCCAGGCTGGATTTTTGCCAACAAAACAGTGTAAACTTCTTAATTAAGTGGTGCTAATTCAGATGATGGATATTTTAACTCTTGAGAGTGTAAAAATGAAACCAAATGGACCCGCAAGGGTCCATTTGGTTTCATTTTTACATTCTCAAGAGTTACATCTGGTTAACCAACTTTCCATCATTTAGCCTGGGGACCACCTGGAACCTTCTCAAGGACCACAGGTGGTCCCCGGACCACCTGTTGAAAACCCCTGATTTAAACTGCCACAGCAGCTAACAGATCACCTAATACTCCTCCTTAGCAACAACAACAGCTTTTTCTCTAGTTAATAAATGTCACACGTTGTCACCAACATGATTAATAGTCGCCTCTTTGTCCAGGGAGGGTATTAGTAATAATCAGCTTCCACAACAAACAGCCAACAAACGCAAATACGCTTGGCTTATTATCGCTGGTAATAAAAATGAAAATTGGACCGCGAGCAAGAGCGGGTATGTTTGTGGAGTCGTCATGGAAACTAGGCTGTGTTTTAATTTCTGTGGGTTTAGCAGACTAATGGAGGGATGTGTGGCGTTAATTTAGTCGCCTCTCTGGGCGGGAAGGATTACGTTATTACCCCCTTCCTGTTTGTTCTTATACCGGTAAGTTAATTTGAGAAAACTGCAGCCGACGCATAATCGAGGGAGGAGTTTTCCCCTCTCTCTGCTGAGAAATAATGATATCAGAAATAGTGGCAGTGGCTCAGTGTGTTGCCTTTCACCAACAAAACGGCTTCATTAAGTGTAATTGACAGTAATTACTTAGATTTTCCTTCATTCCTTGTGATGGTGGATGGTTAGTTATCCAGGGAGTTGTGCTAAACTGAGATGTTAGCAAACATGTTGGTCATGTTGCCTGGCAGTAGCAGCAGCTATAGTTTTACATGCTGAATGAAGACACTGTCTCTCAATATCATCTCAAGATCATATCTACAAGTTCAGTAGAAAAAAAGTAGAAAAACACCTGGAGCGGAGACTATTCATATCGTAGACATTTTCCCCGATATGGCCTTATGCAGGCACGGACTGGCCATAGGGCATAGCGGGCATTTGCCGGTGGCCTGCAAGGCTTTCTGGCCTGCTGGCCACCTGGCCACGACGTGAAATATAATAATTATAATTTACACAACATTGTAGTAGGCGAATGATGGTATATAAGCGGCTTATATAAGCCTAATGTGCTGTTGTAGATGCTAAATGCTGCTATCTATGCGTTTTTGACCCACCAAAAGCCCGAGGTGTCGTCGCCGGGCAGCTGGGAGGTGGCCTGGTCTAAGTACAAAGTGCCCGGCCTGAAAAAATGTCCCAGTCCAGCCCTGGCCTTATGTGCTCATATCGGGGGCCGATATGACTGCCTGATGTACAGAGTCGACAATACGATACAATACAATACAACACAACAGTACGACAGGTTTTATTAATCCCTCAGAGGAAAATTATAGTTTCTCACAGAAGCTCAGACAGTAGGGACATCCTAAAAGACTAAAAACTATACATAATCACATCATAAAAATATTAAAATAGTAGATACTATAGTACATTGCCAACTAGACAGTGTATAGTTGCACGATTAATGATAGAAGACTAAAGTCAGTTAGACCCATTACATGCCATGCCACAGCTCTACATAATATATGGTATAAGTACGTGGATATGCGTTTGACGTGTGCGTGTGTGCGTGTGCGTGCATGCGTGCGTGCGTGCGTGTATGTGTGTGTGTGTGTGCGCGTGTGCGTGTGTGTGTTGCATACAGGAGCTGCTAGCAACAGGAAGGACAAGTCTCTCCGCATCATGAGTCAGAAGTTCGTCATGCTGTTCCTGGTGTCTAAAACTCACACAGTCACTCTGGACCTGGCAGCCAAGATCCTCATCGAGGAGAGCCAGGACTCCACCAATCAGAGCAAGTACAAGAGTAAGTAAGGACACCTCAAGTAGCATTAAAGGGTTTTCCATACGGCAACGATAAACGCCTGCATTATCGACGGGCAATTTTCTTTATGCCGGCACTGGCGACATGAAGAAAAACGCCTGTCGATTAGCGCCGGCCGTTTAAAAAGCTCACTGGATTGAGCTTTCAAAAACATTGCGCGCGTGTGCACGAAACGAGCAACACAGCACGCAACACACATCACTGGACTACCGCCGCGCGATAAACGACCGGCGTTACACGCTCTCTTTATCGCAGGTCGTTTTCTGAGCACAAAACGCTGGTCCCATTGAAAATGAATTAGAATGCACCATTTATTACTCGCTGTCTGTAAGCCCCTTAACTCAGTCCTCACCATCAGCGCTTTTGGCTGATTACATGCAAAGTGCATCCTCGACAATTAAGCCTTTAATGTCTTCATAGAGCACCTTTAATTAATGATATACACATAACGTGATGTTGACGTGGATCCACAGCGCCACGTTTGTTTTGGCTTTTCACTTCAGCCACAATGCATTGAAGAAAAGGAAAGCTCCGTTTTGGGGTTAATCCAGTTCAGATACAGGGCTTGACACTAACACTTGCCCGCTTGCCCGGGGCAAGTAAAAAAAAATGGTCTGGCAAGTGAAGACTGCTACCTGGTTGCCCGATCGGGCAAGTGTGCAACTTAGTGCACTATAACACAACACAAGATAAATTTGTCTTGAAGGCAGTCATTGCACTCTGCCTCTGTGTCTTTCCCTGCTTTCTAGATATCTCTACCTATCTCTCTCCCAGGTTCATTTGGTTCCAAACTATCATTTTGCTGGGGTCAGGGACCACTGGGGTCAGGGACCACTGTGGGACCGAACCACTGACTTACAAGTTGAATATTTATTGTAAGATTTGCAGTCTTTGACTGTGAAAGGAAATAATTAAAGCACCAAGTAGAATGTAAACCTAAATGCAAAATTCACGAGGAGGAGGAGGGCAAGTGACCATGACCTGAGGGCAAGTAGAAACTGACTTGCACTTGCCCGATATGCAAAGTGCATCCTCGACAATTACAGGAACTTTAATGTCTTTATAGAGCACATATAGAGCTCAAAAATTTCCTGAGAGGATACAAATGGAACCAAATGGACCCTAGCGGGTCCATTTGGTTCCATTTGTACCCTCTCAGGAAAAAAAGGGGTCTGAAAGAAAAATCATGGTGAAATACATCTTGATGATGTCAGATGTATTTCACCATGTTAATGATTTTTTTCAGACCTCCATTTTTAGGAAATACAGAATTGGGGGAACTTTTTTATCATGTCCACACAACATCTCTAAGGTATATTAATGACATAGTAAATTATAAAAATGGGTGGAGTTCCCCTTTAAGCAGTACTTCACGCATAAAATGACTGATTTGAATCAATTACTCACCCTATGAAGTCCTGAATTCACAGAGTTTGTTGGTGTTCATCCTGTCCTGTCGTCTGTGCATCTGTCCAGCTAAGGTTCGTCGTCTGTACGACATCGCCAACGTTCTGACCAGTCTGGACCTCATAAAGAAGGTCCATGTGAGAGAGGAGTGGGGCAGGAAGCCAGCCTTCCACTGGATCGGTCCTGTAGATTTCACAAACACAGACGGTAAGAATACAATGTCTTATATACTAGAATCTAGAGTCAAAAACTAGAATCTAGCCTTGTGAACATCAAGAAAATAGAAACCTGCATCAGAAACTAGAATCTAGCCTTGTGAACATCAAGAAAATAGAAACCTGCATCAGAAACTAGAATGTAGCGTCAAAAACTAGAATCTAGCGTCAGAAACTAGAATCTAGCGTCAGAAACTAGAATCTAGTGTCAGAAACTAGAATCTAGCGTCAGAAACTAGAATCTAGCGTCAGAAACTAGAATCCAGTGTCAGAAACTAGAATCCAGTGTCAGAAACTAGAATCCAGTGTCAGAAACTAGAATCTAGCGTCAGAAACTAGAATCTAGCGTCAGAAACTAGAATCTAGCGTCAGAAACTAGAATCTAGCGTCAGAAACTAGAATCTAGTGTCAGAAACTAGAATCTAGTGTCAGAGACTAGAATCTAATGTCAGAAACTAGAATCTAGCGTCAGAAACTAGAATCTAGTGTCAGAAACTAGAATGTAGCGTCAGAAACTAGAATCTAGCGTCAGAAACTAGAATGTAGCGTCAAAAACTAGAATCTAGTGTCAGAAACTAGAATCTAGTGTCAGAAACTAGAATCTAGTGTCAGAAACTAGAATCTAGTGTCAGAAACTAGAATCTAGTTGTAACCAAGTGGGATAGTATTGAGTATTTGTCAGTATATAAAACCTTTAAAAATGGAGGAACTGGACAGGAAGCGGTCTTGCAGGTGAGTATGGTTTAATAATATTATCCGGATCCAGATAAACAAAGTGAACAAAAGTGCAAAACAAACAACTTAAGATGAAAAACAAATCAAACAGAACTTAACAGAGGGACACAGTCAACCTCCCTGCATGGCTGCCACACACAAACTGAGCTACACAGACACATATATAGCCCCAGACTCCACCCATGTTTACAGGCAACCAATCAACAGTTTCTCCAAATGATCTGAGAACACGCCCCTTAAAGTAACAGGGCTCCTCTTGTCTTCCTCACTGGATCTGCAGGATTGAAGCATACACTTTAGATTATGTGTCACAACAGAATGTGCACCTTCTGTGGGACAATCTAAACACCGCATGATTACATTTACTGCACCATTATTGATCAGGAATACAGTTAATGCTTCATAGGATTAACAAACATTACAGAATCTAGTGTCAGGAACTAGAATCTAGTGTCAGGAACTAGAATCTAGTGTCAGAAACTAGAATCTAGTGTCAGAAACTAGAATCTAGTGTCAGAAACTAGAATCTAGTGTCAGAAACTAGAATCTAGTCAGAAACTAGAATCTTGTCAGAAACTAGAATCTTGTCAGAAACTAGAATCTTGTCAGAAACTAGAATCAATTGTCAGAAACTAGAATCTAGTGTCAGAAACTAGAATCTAGTGTCAGAAACTAGAATCTAGTGTCAGAAACTAGAATCTAGTGTCAGAAACTAGAATCTAGTGTCAGAAACTAGAATCTAGTGTCAGAAACTAGAATCTAGCATCAGAAACTAGAATCTAGCGTCAGAAACTAGAATCTCGTGTCCAGTGTTGGGGAAGTTACTTTTAAAAAGTAAGGGCATTATAGTTATAGTTACTTCCTGAAAAAGTAATTAGTTACTTTATTCCTTACTAAATTCTGAAAGTAAGGGCGTTACTTTACTTTACTTTACTTTTTTTTTTAAACATACAAAAAAGGGGTGTTGTTCTGTGGTATTCGTGGTCACAAGTTTAAAGTGGAATTCCTCCCATTTTCAACATTTTACTGACATTAATTAATATGCCTTAGAGATGTTGTTTGGACATGATTCTGTGTTTATTAGAAATGGAGGTTGTGTTTCGCCATGTTAATGATTTTTCTTTTAGGACCTTTTTTGAAAAGGGGTGGAATTCCCCTTTAATGGCAGCATGCTGAGCATGGACTGTAATAAGATTTTCTTTGCTGAGGACAATGCTTGCTGCCTTCTAACATAATTTACACTTCACTTCAATGTTTTTGTCCTGGTCCTTTACCACAGTCGTTTTCAACCTTTTTCATACCAGGGCCCACTGTTTATTCTGCATTTGAGCCATGGACCATTTGAGGACATTTTGGCCCCACAGACCCCAAAACTAAAGATTTCTTTTGTCCACAATATCAGGCTGGATTTCAAAAACGAAACAGTCGAACATACAGATCCATGTTTACACTCTCAGTTATATCTGGTTAACCAACTTTCCATCATTTAGCCTGAGGACCACCTGTTGAAAACCCCTGCTTTACCAGCAAGAATGTAAAATAATGTTTATATTTCCGCGCTGCAAAGGCTCCAGTCACGCTGCCGTCGTCGTATCATTGCATTTGAGAGCGTATGTTTTATTATTATTTTACCGCAGCGAGTGCGAGTGTGTGTGCGCAGCAACAACACAGCTTTGTGTATGTGTGTGCTTAGAGGCCAGAGCCTTTAATTACGCGAAAACTCTGTTCACTTCATGGGGCCACTTCAATGGCGGCTCATCTATATATACTCTTCCAATTGGGACAACCGAGGTTACCAAATGCATTTAAGTCTATGGGATCATACGCTTTGTTTTCTGCCCCCTCAATGTCGCAACTCTTCTACTAGATGCTTGACGAATAAGACTGGCTCTGATTGGCTTATACTGCCATGTGGCGCCGTGTTAGCCAATCAATGACCTTTTCTGTGACGTGGTGGACGGCATCACGTTAGACACATAGATATATAAATACTAGATCAGGCATCCGAAATTAATGCAAGTGGATGAGAGGGGGACTTTAGTCCGGTGCCTTCTCTATTCAATATACTCTATGTTAGACTGAAGAAGCGAGCAGACAACACACAGTGCAGTGCAGTGCAGCGAGTCCTGCCGCCGCCGCGGAGTAGTAACGACATATAACGATGGTACAATAATCATAACGACGTTATGGATTTGAGAAATGTAAGGAGTTACGTTAGAAGTTACTGGAAAAAGTAATCCCTTACTGTAAGGGCGTTACTTGTAAGGGCGTTATTCACAACACTGGTCATCTCAGAAACTAGAATCTAGTGTCAGAAACTAGAATCTAGTGTCAGAAACTAGAATCTCGTGTCAGAAACTAGAATCTGGTGTCAGAAACTAGAATCTGGTGTCAGAAACTAGAATCTAGTGTCAGAAACTAGAATCTAGTGTCAGAAACTAGAATCTAGTGTCAGAAACTAGAATCTTGTCAGAAACTAGAATCTTGTCAGAAACTAGAATCTAGTCAGAAACTAGAATCTAGTGTCAGAAACTATAATCTCGTGTCAGAAACTAGAATCTCGTGTCAGAAACTAGAATCTAGTGTCAGAAACTAGAATCTAGTGTCAGAAACTAGAATCTAGTGTCAGAAACTAGAATCTAGTGTCAGAAACTATAATCTCGTGTCAGAAACTAGAATCTAGTGTCAGAAACTAGAATCTAGCGTCAGAAACTAGAATGCAGCATCAGGCAAAATGGGTTAAACATGTACAAAATGGTTTTAAAATAAATAAATAAATAAATAAATCACAACCCTCCATCTTTAAAAAATGCTACTAACTCTCACATATTTTAGGCCTGGACTGTAACCCCTGTGTTCTCTCTCTCTCTCTATACTTCCAGAGCTCTGCCCCAGCGGAGCATCTCTGGGCTCTCTGTAACCCCTGTGTTCTCTCTCTCTCTCTCTCTGTCTCTCTCCTTCCAGATCTCTGTCCCAGCGGAGCGTCTCTGTAACCCCTGTGTTCTCTCTCTCTCTCTCTCTCTCTCTCTCTCTCCTTCCAGATCTCTGTCCCAGCGGAGCGTCTCTGGGCTCTCTGTCGCGGGGCGGAGCCGTCGGACAGACGGTCAGACAGCTCATCGACCAATCACGGCCCAGGCTGGGCCGCTACGCCTCCTTCAACGTCACCCCTACTAGCAACGCCTGCCACAGGCTGGTTAACTCCGCCCCCAACCAGAGGCTGGTTAACTCCGCCCCATGCAGCCCCCGCAGAGAGAACAACGCGGGTAAGGAGAACATGTAAACATGAAACCAAATGGACCCACACGGGTCCATTTGTGACTAAACCCCACCCACGTTGAGTCATCTCGGGGAAATGAAGTTGTCAGTAGAGGGGTCTAAACTTGATTTTCTCTTATTTTTTATTTTCTGTGAAAAATGACCTGAAGCAACTTTATTAGTTGTTTCATACTAAAGCATACATGAGGTGAATGTTAGACCTTAAAACGCAGTGTAAACATGTTATAATTGAATTAATGTGAACTGTAATGACAGTTCTGACCATTATTACCTCATTCCTCCGGGCCGCGATCGGGCCGTTAGCTTAATTAGCTTAAAATGCTAACGGTTGTAATCTGATAAGTGCCTCTAGTTCTGTAAATATGCGATGCCCGCCGTCATCAACAGAACGCGGACTTCGCGTGATTTTGAGCTCAAATAACAGCCAGGTGGCATTCCACATAACCTATTAGTAGCGACGTTCTGTTAGTAAATCCATGTATAAAATATCAAAACATTGGATTCTTCTTCGTGGCGTTTTTTTAGAGCCGGAACTACGTCACTATTCTCAGAGGAAACAGACAAAGGGTTGCCATGTTGGCTTGTTGGCTTGTTTTCCGTCCATGTTAACCAACATTTTATTGGATATTATCCTCATCTGTTTCTGGTGACTACTATGTGTGATTGTATAATAATGGCAAAAAATCACCCTAGATACATAGTATTTATAATGATAATGCATCACAATTATTGTTGTTGTTCCATTCATGCATACAAACAATGGACTGTGGGGATGGTTATCTAAAAAAAAACGTGGAGTAAGTACCTGCAAATTGGCCAATGTACTCAATGTCCATAACAATTAAACTGTAGTAGGCTACTGTTGGCATTCCTGCACAGCATACTATTAATTATAGACATACAGTACATGTGCCTAGCAGGGTTATTATAGTTATGGCTTTTTCATTCTACTTTAGTTTTAATTGTTTTTTTTCCTACTAGTTTTTACTTTAAGAAAAAAGTTATCGTTTTTTCGTTAGTTTTAGTTAACTATAAAAACCCGGATGCCTAGTAGTATTTTTCAACTATACAATATTATTGGACTTTTTGGCGTTATTGGCTTACTTCTCTCCAAATACTTGGCAACAACAGAGAACAGACGGAGAGAGAAGAGAGTCAAGTTGGAGTTGGAAATACGTTCTATACAACGAGGGCGGCGCAAATAAGACAAACAACTAAAGTCTCTGGATGTTTATCTTTTATTATTACTACAAAACGATCTAAAATAAAGAGATCTAGGTGGACCGTTGCTGAGTTCAATGCATTTCTGCATAGACCTACTTTCGGTCCAGGACTTGTCTTTATTTGTTGACCCATTCTCAATACAAGTTTATACAACATACCCGCGGTAAATAATAAAAATAAGAGTCGCGTTATTTGTAGACTTAATAAGAACCAAAGTGCAGTACATTATGAACATTAACCACGTTATGTTGTTTAATAGATTACGTTTTAAACATTTTGGAACAAGAGAAGCTGTTGTTGTTGTGAACATCTGGGATAGGCTCTGGCCATTGTCACCTTCTTGAAAGTGGGACATTAACACATTGTGAACCACTAGATCAATACAACAAAAGCAAATACTTAATTTAATATGCATTAACCACTGTATGAATGGACACTAGTTAAAGGGGAATTCTACCCATTTTCTGTTACTGTCAATATACCTTTTTTCCTAGAAATGGAGGTCTGGGGGAAAAAAAAAAACATTAGCATGGTGAAACACAACTTCACGACAATAGAGTTGTGTTTCACCATGTACACTTGTATAATGGTTACTATGTATAAGTATCCTTTTAAAGTAAAAATAGCCGTATAAAGGCGAAATGTATTACTATATTCATTTTAGCTACTATTATTAGGCTACTATTCAAACACCTTGACTCAACAATGCCCCCCAGTATTGAGGAGGTGTTCCCATGCCCAAACTGTTCAACTGTTCAGCAAAGAAGAGGAAACAGCGCCCCCCTCAATGCCCAGACCAAGAACTACATCTTTAAAAGCCAAATTCTCAAATTCCTGTTTCTCTGCAAGACATTACTCTATAAACCATATCTCAAAAACTGGTGGGTCAAATTGCACAACCAATATGTCAAATTGTAGCTATGACTCTCTGCTTTCACATGACATGATAAAACAAAAATGAGAATTTCCTCAAAGACTCAACCTGGGTGGTGCTGGGACACATTTGGTCTTACTTTGGATGGATTATTAGCTTAATTTTATTTTTCTAAAACGTCATATAAAGGCTCATATGTATGTATGCAGATGTCTTTGACTGCTATAGACGTGTTAACCATCTCTTCAAAATGTCTGACAGCTGGTTTCTCTCTCCTCCTACCATCAGGTTTATCAGCTCAGCCTGTGGATTATTTCATCAGGACTACAAGTAACAGCACAGTGTGTCAGATGCAGTTTGGAAAGAGCACAGAGTAAGCACACATGCACGCACGTACGCACGCACACACACGCGCACGCGCACACGCATTAACCAAACACGTTGTTTGCTAGTCGAATCAAATACTTTGACTAGTCGAATAATTTGACTAGTCGAATAATTGTCGACTAGTCTATAGTGATAGTCTATAGTGATATATATATATATATATATATATATATTATATATATATATATATATTATATATATATATATATATATATATTATATATATATATATATACATACATTTGTGTGTGATTCTGGACTTCCCATTGAAACAGTGCATGTCTATTACACTACTGCAACTCAGTTACATTATGACATGAAAAATCACCAACAATCACTACCAACACCACAGCACACATCCACAATGCCTGCTGCAGAAGATTGAAAGATCCAAAATAATTATTAGCGAATAACGAATAATGAATTATTAGTCGAATAGTGTTTTGCTAGTCGAATAAACGAATAGCCGAATATTTAGTTAATGCCCCCCCACACACACACACACATACTAGTTCTTTATTTGAATCCACAAAAACTACATTAGTTGTATAGACATTAACGGTGTGCACTTCTGTCGTATGCGTGAAGTATAAGATGCAGAAGGGCGGACGACAGGCCATAAGTACAGTCTTGCACAGCATGCTGTTTTTCATCGTTTTGAGGAATTTTGAGGATTTTCGAAAAATGACGAAATTTCGGTAAAAAAAAAAAAAAAAAAAAAAAAACAAAAACAAAGTACGTTGTCTTTCAACGATTTTCAAAAAATGACAAAACCTGGTAAAATCGACAGGCTATAGTACACGGTCTTGCACAGCACACCGTTTTTCATTGTTTTTAGGATTTTCGTGGAATGTTGAAGTTTCGACAAAACGACGACACCTGGCAAAAGCAACAGGCTATTAATGCAAAGTAAGACTTTGGTGACTTTTTTAGTTACCAAAGTCTTTTTTTATTCCTTTTTTAGAGTAATAAATGACTATTTAAGTAATATTTTGACACTGACTGGGGCATAGTATACCCTTAGCGCCCTCAAACAAGCAAAACAACCCAAGGTTTTTTAACAGGCTGTCCGAAATGGAACAGGCCTCAGCCGCCTCACGTCTCGTCCAAGTTCTGCACGGATAATTTAATTTGTAAAAGTGAGTTTTTCTCGTCGTCTCTCTGTCATGTCGCTTTGCTCCAACCCTCAGTGTTTGCGTTGGACGCTGTGCCTGGCTTCAGGGCTAGGTTTTACAGGAGCTGGCCGTATCGCTTTCGTTTCTTTAGAGCGTTGTATTTCAAAGCGTTGTTCCTATGGATGGATGTGTTGTTTTGGGCGGTTCGCTGGCCTTGTGGGCAGGGGCGGATTGGCCATCTGGAGTACAGGGAGTTTTCCCGGTGGCCTGCGCCACCTAGTGGCCTGGACAGGTTGTTTTTTTTTCCTTCTTCTTCTTTTTTTGGAAAAGTCCAAGGCAGGCCACTAGGGCGCCAGGCCCAGACCAGGCAAACTAGTGTTTCTATCCTTCAAAAAAGAAAAGGTGTTAATCTTCTACATTCTCTAGTTGTGTAGACTAAGTTGGGCTAATTCACATGATGAATATTTTAACTCTTGAGGGTGTAAAAATGAAACCAAATGGACCCGCAAGGGTCCATTTGGTTTCATTTTTACGCTCTCAAAGAGTTACATCTGGTTAACCAGCTGCCCCCCCCCTCCAGGGTGGCCTGGCAAAGGCAAAATTGTCCCGGTGGGAAAATATGTGCCAATCCGCCCCTGGTTGTGGGCCAAGCCGCACGGTCGCCTTGACACGGAGTTTTAAGTGTTTATAGAGGAGAAAAGGCTCTGATGGGGATAGATTGCTGAGGAGGAGGAATATTTTTGTTCCACGATGTTTTCTTATTAAAGTGCTCGCGTGTAGCGACCTCAGGAACGTGGTTACGGATCCAAGAATACCTATCTCTGCACAAAGGCAATTCAAAGATTCACCACATACACACTACACATGTTCTTAATAACTTAATAAGCTGTATGTTTTTAGTTAGATGTACCTGTACAGTATCTGTTCCGCCACAGTAGTTTTAATGTTCTATCCATAGTGGTCTATACCCTGAGAGCAGGATGGGTGCGATCAACTAGCGACCAGGCATAGGTTTTTTACTGACGTTATGTTTAGGTTTGTGGTATAAGACTTCAATGTTTTGTATCTTACAACATTACAGAGTACAACACAGAGAATGTTTGCATTCGCCATCCTTGTTGAAGAAGAGTCTATCTATGTCTGAGATAACTAATCTTACTTATCTTTCATAGTGGTTTAAGCCCTGTGGAAATGTTGTATTAAGTTTTAAAATCCATTGTTTTTCTGCAAACTTCCTCTCTCCTTCTGTCCACGTTTGGTCACATTCTAGTCTAGTAGGGAAAACGGACGACTGTTCATAACAACTGTTGTGCGAAATTATTATGTCATGGTCGTAAATGGATTTCACTGTCCTTCACAATAACTATAGGGATACTCAGAAGAAGCAAAAAACAGCAGATCATCCTATATTCCAGGGTCGTGCACACATACACATCAAATGGGGGCTTCAGCCCCTGCCACCCTGCCAGGTGGAATGCCCTTATAAAAAATCCCTGTCCAGCTAACATAGTGTGTTCTCTTCTCTCCACAGTGATCAGCTCAGTGCAGCAGCACAACAGCACAACAACACCAACATCAACCAGCTGATCTCAGGACCGTTCTCCTCTCCGCTGGCTGTTCCTCTGCTTCCAGAGGGAGGGGGTCCCTACAGCAGCACCCCGTCACACCCCCAGACCCACCACCAGCTGGCCTACCTGCCCAGCCTGTCCCAGCCCTCTGTGGTGATGCTCTACGGAGCAGAGAGTCTGGAGGAGACAGAGGAGAGAGGGAGGAAGAGAGGGAGAGAGGAGGAGGAGGAGGAGGAGGAGAGGAGTGGAGGCAGGAGGAGAGGAGGCTCTGACAAGGTTGGTGTTGGAGATAAAAATCAGGGCTTGACACTAACACTTGCCCGCTTGCCTGGGAAGGCGGTCATTAATGCACTCTGCCTCTGTGTCTTTCACTGCTTTCTAGCTATCTCTACCTATCTCTCTCTGGGGTCAGGGACCACTGTGGGCTAATTAAGATGATGAATTTTAACTCTTGAGAGTGTAAAGATGAAACCAAATGGACCCGCAAGGGTCCATTTGGTTTCATTTTTACACTCTCAAGAGTTAGCTGGGGACCACCTGGAACCCTCTCAGGGACCGCCTGTTGAAAACCCCTGGTTTAAAGCACCCAAGTAGGAAGTAAACTTAAATGCAAAATTTACAATATATTTTTGGGGGGCAAGTGACCATGACCTGAAGGCAAGTAAAACCCTCGTTTCTCACCATTTTTCCTCCTATGATAGAGTCCTTCCTTCCTAGAAAGGACCATTGGTAACCAAATGGACCCAGATAGATAGATAGATAGGTAGGTAGGTAGGTAGGTAGGTAGGTAGGTAGGTAGGTAGGTAGGTAGGTAGGTAGGTAGGGGGGCGGGGAGGGGCATAAGGTTGGTGTTGGAGTTGCAGCCCTGAAACATGACATGTCATTATCATGACAGTCATGCACTACATCCAGTGACTTAATCCAGTTCCACGCTGGTCGCTACATTTACGTTAAAACGTGGATATAAACATTACAGTTCAAAGATAAAGTACTCACACATCTTTCTACAGGTTGTTGTTAGACACTTGCAGTGCCTAAAATTAGGATTGGAGCATGCCGCGTTGTTTAATAAAAAGCTACCATTATTAAAAAATACTAGTGGCAAAGGTGTTAATAAAATGCCATTCGTAATACATTTTTAATGCTGCTTAATTCCGGGTTATTGGCAAACAAACTCAACTGGCCAATTAAATGAAAAAAAAAAAGAAAAGAAAATAAGGTTGTGTTCAGAATGTATTGTCTCAAATCTTACCACAAAAATACACAAAATGCTGGATAGTGGGCTGGATAAGGACCCAACTCAATAAGCCTGATCGATAAGGTTATCGTTATCAATAAAACCTAACCAGCTCCATCCCTATAACAATAACTTGAAGCAGCGATTATGTATTAAGCAATGTTCTGAACCAATCCTTAAACTTTCAACAAAGTATTTAAGTTGTAAGTGTATTACAAGTTACAAGTGTAGTGTGATTGTTTAGTATTTAAAGGTAGGGGAAGTGATTTCACTTTTGTCAGATATCACCCAAAAATATTTTTTTTTTCTGTTAAAATGATCTATTATAAAGGTGTGCAGACCATATATGGAGTTTCCCCCTCCCCCACGTTAGCAGAGGAGCTAATAAAAGTTCCCCAGGTGGAGGGTGAATTCTCCTCCAATCAGGATGGAGCAGCAGGTTCACATAGTGTAGCTACTCTTGGGTGCCCCTAGTGCACCAGGCTGGTACTACACCATGAATTTATAATCACTTACCCTACCTTTAACTGTATTCACATCTCCAGGTGTCTTAGTTTGAGGCTTTACATGGATGGGCAGGAGATAAAATATGATTTCATTTTCAGCTCCAGTGAGCAGTAATCATTTGCATCATCATATCCATTTTTTCCTCTCAATTGAATTTCACTCCCTTGATCAGAAGATGTTAATAATTCTGGAAGGAAGATCATTAAATTAAAAAATACCAAATTATACACGGCACGCTCCCTGACTACAGTGGAAGTCATTCCTGTTGTAATTAAAGCTTCATTATCATCATCTCAGTGATGTATCGGGTGTTTCTTAATTAATTAGTTAGTCTACCACTCTGGGGTTTCCAAATAATTGAGAAGTCCCATTTTTCATGGCAAGATAATGGTCTCCCAAAAGATGAAAGAAAGAAGGGGAAAAAGCGATTAAATGAGCAAGAAAAACACTGCTTTGTTTGGTCTACTCTATAACAAAAATTACAGCAGGATCTTAGAGACATTAACAGTGAATGTTAATGGAATGAATGCGCCTCTGCCCTTATGAATCTTAATCTTAATCTTTTATAATTGGGAGTTATTTCAGAAGTGATGCAACTTTGGTTAAAAGGAAAGTACAGCTGCGATGTGGTCAACAATACCCAGCTCTACTTATAACACAAGAAGAAATTATAGACAAACTGCCCTAAGATCACATTAGGTAATTGGCACTGGGTGGAAAATGGGCTACAAAATTGTGGGATAAAAAAATACTATGTATTTCTGTCCTTCTAGCCTCCATCTGAGCCGCAGTGGGAGCTGAGGGAAGCATCGTCTCAGGTTCCAGGTCCAGAGACCCTCACACAATCCCAGGATGTCCTGTCTGTGGTGTCTGGGGACCCTGTCTGTCCCCCCAGCCACCTGTCTGTGGTGTCAGGGGACACCAACCCTCTGGGACAACACTACCTCTACGTACCGAACACTGCTGCAGGTAAGCAACAGGTTCTCATTGCCAGCGTCAATAGTTGACGCCGTTCTTGTCAAGTATGGCGTCAGAATCAGAAGCTATGGAATGTGCTTAGCATCACATGTCGGACGCTAAGGAATTTGATTGTGCTGATTTGTGCATAGTTTTACTGACTTCATAGTTTTACTGACTTAGGTTTAGGCATAGTTTTACTGATTTTATAGTTTTACTGACTTAGGCTTAGGCATAGTTTTACTGAGGTTAAGTTTAGGGTTAGGTTTAGGCAACGTTAGGTTTACGCCTAGTCGCCTACCCCCAATCTTAGTAAAACTATGTGCAAATCAGCAGGGCTCAGGTGGCTTAGGAGGTAAAGCAGCATGGGCAATAATAGGTTGCCTGATCGAGTCTGCATGGCTGCTCTCTTGGTGATAATTTGGCAGTTCTATAACTGGCCGCTAGAGGGAGCAAGTGTTCAACATAGCGTCCACATGGGACGACTAAGAAGATTCTGTGGTGTCAAAGGTAGTGTCAAAGGTAATGTTGGGAATATTACTTTACCTGGTTAATATATTACTTATTAATTATAACCATAATTTTAAAGCAATATATTATATTACAATATTACTGTCTGAGCAAGTGTAATATATTGATATTACTATTACTTTTTACAAAATATATAATTAGTATTTAGTATCACTATTAATCAAATATTGTGTAGGCCAGTGGCATGCGTACAATAAAGCAATAAAGTCACTCCTTAACACAGGAGTTAAATGTATTCCTTGAATCCATGGAAGCCAGTAAATAAGTTGATGACAAATTATAGAAAATAAGTAATTATTTAACTTCTGCAGTCAAGATAATTTCACAAGAACACTTGCAACGACACTTGACAGAAAGTAATATTGAAAGTAATGCAGTAATCCAGAAAGAAAAGTATAATATATTAAATTGGTTTAGTTAAAGGTAGGGGAAGTGATTTCACTTTTGTCAGATATCACCCAAAAAATATTTTTTTCTGTTAAAATGCTCTATTATAAGGTGTGCAGACCATATATGGAGTTTCCCCCCTCCCCACGTTAGCAGAGGAGCTAATAAAAGTTCCCCAGCTGGTGGCGAATTCTCCTCCAATCAGGATCAAGCAGCAGGTTCACATAGTGTAGCTACTCTTAGGCGCCCCTAGTGCACCAGGCTGGTACTACATCATGAATTTCAAATCACTTACCCTACCTTTAAGTAATATATTTTTTATTAATACAAGTTACTGCATTCTGGTAATATATTATGTAATATATTAAGTTACGTAGTGCACATGTCCCAACTCTGGTCAAAGGTAGTATTGGTCGCCATCCAAATAGGAAGCCGTGGCAATGAATGGGTTGAGGTAGGAAATGTACTGTATGAATGTGCCAGTGCTTGTGTGTACGGTACGTTGTATTGCACTTGAGTAACTCGAGTACTGTTTGCCCAACCGACTTCAAATCCGACAAACGCGTTCCACAGCCCCACAGGGAGGTCAGTGCCGCGACTTTTCAGTTGCCACCCGAAATAAAGCAGCGGGGTTGGGAAGGAGCGCTTGTTTTACCCTACCGGCTACTACTAGTAGGGCGGGGTGAAGCATAGTTTTACTGAGGTTATGGTTAGGGTTAGTAACCGCATAAAGCAGTGGTTTTCAACCTTTTTGACACCAGGGACCACCATTTATTCAAAATTTGAGCCACGGACCACCATTTGAGGACAGTTTAGCCCACAGACCCCAAAACTAAAGATTTATTTTTGCTTTTATTTATCTACAGTTCCAGGCTGGATTTGTGGAAACAAAACAGTCAAACCTACAGATCAATATGATGATGAATATTTTAACTCTTGAGAGTGTAAAAATGAAACCAAATGGACCCGCAAGGGTCCATTTGGTTTCATTTTTACACTCTCAAGAGTTACTATGCTTCGCCCCGCCCTACTAGTAGTAGCCGGCAGGGTAAAACAAGCGCTCCTTCCCAACCCCGCTGCTTTATTTCGGGTGGCAACTGAAAAGTCGCGTCAGTGCCCGACCTCCAGTCTGTAGGACACACTGTTGTCCAGAAACACCACGAAAGCCAGTGGACCTAAAGTCCTCTCAACCTGTGCAATCTCACTCAACGCAGTTGTCTTGCTCTTCAAAAGGATGACAGAAAATGCTATATGAAATATTTTTTTTAGATTAGATGCTGACAAAAAAAAATTAAGGGCAAAGATAATTGGCAGACTAAGACTAGACTAAGTCGTTAAGACTAGACTAAGTCGTTAACAGTTTTTGCTGACTAAAACATGAATTCTGGTGAAAATTAAAAACCTCCGACAGGAACAACACTGATTGAAATTCACAGGCTGTCGGTTGGGTCAGCCTTACAGAGGACCAACATCCAGCGTTAGATATAAGTTATGCTTTAGTACAGGGGTGTCAAACCCAAATACAGAGTGGGCGAAAAATAGAAAAATTGGTACAAGTCGAGGGCCGGAGATACCGGTCTGTGTTTCAACACCGGTTTACGATGACGTCACTGTCAAACAGCAAAAAGGTAATTTTCCTTCAAAAATCAATGTCTCTTAATGGCAAGATAATTGTAAAGATGAAACTGCCTGCATTAAAAACTGTTTAATGTTTTAATGAAAAATAGCGGGTGTTCACGTCTCTGTGGCGCGCTATGAGACGTGAACACCTGCTATTTTTCAGGGATATTTTTTTTCTTCTATGATCCTCACCAAGTGCTGCTTTCATAGTTAATTGAGAAAGTAAATGAGACTGAGTTGAGGAAGTAAAACAATTGGTTGCATTCATTTCTTATCATGGGCCAGTTCTAATACTAATTCAATATCATCCCGCGGGCCGAAGATAATTCATTCACGGGCCTGATTTGGCCCCCGGGCCTTGAGTTTGACATATGTGCTTTAGTAGAGATGACCCATTATTAATCCTCCCCTGTCTCCCCTGCTAGGTCTCAGCAGCTTCAACCTCCTCCTCCCAGCTGCTCAGTCTCCCAGCGGAGCCCTGGGGCTCCCGCATGGTGCTCTAACACTCCCGCATGGTTCCCTAACGCTGCCCCCCGGGGCCCTAACGCTGCCCCCTGGGGCGCTGCCCACCCTGGCCCTGCCCTACGTCCTGCTACCCTCCTCTGCCCTGTCCCACCACTTCCCCCTGGACGGCAGCACCCCCCTGCTCCACCCCCACCACCACCACGCCAACCTCAACTTCACCCCCTCCACCTCCACCCTGTCGCCCGCTCACTTCACCATGGCGGCGCCCTACGCCGTAGCCACGGAGATCGGCGGCGTGACGACGACAGCGACGGCGACGTCGGTTCAAACCCCGTCCACCCCGGAGCAAGGCACTGCACCACCCTGTGCTCCTCTCTCTCCCCGGGGATCGAACCAGACCGTAGGACTCACTACTACAGAACCACTGGTAAGGCAGGGGTTGACACTAAGGTCTCAGAGGCAGTTGCCCATCGGGCAAGTGCAAGTCAGGTTCTACTTGCCCTCAGGTCATGGTCACTTGCCCCCCAAAAATAATTTTAACTCTTGAGAGCGTAAAAATGAAACCAAATGGACCCTTGCGGGTCCATTTGGTTTCATTTTTACACTCTCAAGAGTTAAAATTAATCATCTTAATTAGCCCAGGTCTACACAACTAGAGAATGTAGAAGATTAATGGTCATTTTGATCTGTATGTTAATTTGCCTGTTTTGTTTCCCAAATCCAGCCTGGAATTGTGGATAGCTAGAAAGCAGGGAAAGACACAGAGGCAGAGTGCAATGACTGCCTTCAAGACAAACTTATCTTGTGTTGTGTTACAGTGCACTAAGTTGCACACTTGCCCGATCGGGCAACCAGGTAGCAGTCTTCACTTGCCCGACCATTTTTTTTACTTGCCCCGGGCAAGCGGGCAAGTGTTAGTGTCAAGCCCTGCAAGGGTTAGTGTTACCACTTGTAATATGTACCGTAGTTTCCGGACTATAAGCCGCACCAGCTAAATTTGGTGCAAAATACTGATTTTCCCTTGTATAAGCCGCACCTGACTATAAGCCGCACCAAGACAACAAGCTTCATGTTAGAGCAGTGGTTTTCAACCTTTTTGATCCCAGGGCCCACTATTTATTCAGCATTTGAGCTACAGACCACCTCTTGAGAGTGTAAAAATGAAAGCAAATCCAAAAGCAATCCTCGAAATAATTCCTCACATTTAGCACAGCAGGATGATTAATCTCTGAGACATTAAACAGAGATTAATGCTCTTGACGTTGCAGTCCAATATTCTGTAACCCTGATGACATTTACTCTGCCTAGCAGAACGTCAAGAGAACAGATCTCAGAGACCCCATGCATGTGAGACCCCCAGGTGCCAAATTAACCCAGTATTATTAACGAGGGGCTGAGACCATGACTACTGCTATGTAACGAGGAATAGATCAACTGGGCAATGCCCCCTAAATACCCAGTCTGCCCCACCACCAAACACGATGGCATATGCAAAATAACCCAAGATATTTCAAAATAAAGTGCTTCTATTTAAAATGATGTGAACCACTACTACTGCTACTAACTAACTACAGCTGTGTCACCACTAAACCAACAGCATTTCATCATTGAAAACAGAAAACTCTCTGAGTCAGACCTTTAGCTTTATGCATGCTGCGTGTCTGTTGCAACTTCAACAACAACTGATGTTATTATTGATGCTTTACTTGACTAATAAAAGTCCTGTACAAGATATAGATCTTTGTGGGTCACAGAACTAAAGAATTTAAATGAAAATGGTATGGGTGCGGCTTCATCGCCCGTGACGCTTCGCGCCACGGGCGATGAAGTCGCACCCATACCATTTTCGTTACATCCGGGCATGCCTGTTACCATGTGGTTTAGGACTTGTCTCATCGCACTCTCTCCCTCTCTCCCTCCTTCCCCCTTCCTCCCTCTCTCTCTCTCTCCCTCTCCCTCTCTCTCTCTCCTCTCTCTCTCTCTCCCTCTCCCCCTCTCTCCCCCTCCCTCCCTCTCCCTCTCTCTCTCTCTCTCTCCCCCTCTCTCTCTCTCTCTCTCTCTCTCTCTCTCCCTCTCTCTCCAGACCCCACACACCCAGAAGCAGTCGGCACCGCTGAGCTCCAAGTCTCTGTTCCAGACCCCAGGCTCCCTGGGAGGAACAGTCAGCACGGCCACCAGACGCAAACGGGGCTCCGCACAGAGGAGGCTGGACATCGGTCAGGCCAACACCCCTCAGCCAATCAACTAGAGGCTCCGCCCCCAGAGGAGGCTGGACATTGGTCAGGTCAACACCCCTCAGCCAATTAAACGAGGCTCCGCCCCTTGGTCACCACGCCTCAGCCAATTAAACGAGGCTCCACCCCCAGAGGAGGCTGGACACACAACGCGCTGCTACCTGAGCTGATCTACGGTGCTACAACATGACATTACAACACTCAGGTGTCTAGCATTAGTTTTAGTAGTTTTTTTTTTTATTGTAATCTCGACAACAAAATGTTAGTTTTGTTTAACCGTTGGTGCTTTATATGACTTTAAAGATTTTAAAACTTGACTTTTTTTTTTTTTTTTTTTTGCAAAACAAATATATGTTAATGGCATTTATAAAAAAAACACTTTCCTGGTGTGTGTAATCTGTGGTTTTAGATGTTTTAGCAGTGAGTCCAGTGTCTCTGAGGTCATGTCATCAACACTACTTCCTTCCTGGACTACATCTTATTCCCATTCACTAAAAGGAGCGGTGCACCAAAGCATTATGGGACTTATGGCAGTCCAGGAAGTAGTGTCGATGACGTAACATCAGAGGCACTGGCAGTGTTGCCAACTTGGCGCATTTGTCGCCATATTTAGCGCTTTTCCAGACCCCCCTAGCGCCAAAATTAGTGAAAAACTCCTGGCGGAAAATCTAGTGCTTTTTTGCTGGTCAGTTGGGGAGAAATTGACTGACAGGCGCCAGAGATAAAACCCTCATTTTTCACCATTTTTCCTCCTATAATACAGTCTGTAACTCTTGAGAGCGTAAAATGAAACCAAACGGACCCGAAAGGGTCCGTTTGGTTTCATTTTACGCTCTCAAGAGTTAAATCATATTCAACCTTCTGAATTACCTAAATTACCGAATTGCTATTTTGACCAACATTTTGTCAGGTATTTCTCCTAAATTCGCCAGAGAACATCAAACGGTGGTCCGTGGCTAAAATGCAGAATAAATAGTGGGCCCTGGCATGAAAATGGTTTAAAACCCACTGCTCTAGCGCATTCTAGTGCATTTTGGAAGTGCCTCTAGTGCATTTTGGATTCTGACAGTTGGCAACACTGGGCACTGGGTTCACTGTGAAAAATATCTAGCCTTGGTATCCAGGCTTAGATCTACGCTGTGAATGAAAGTCTGCACCCTGGGGGTCCCCCATCAAAACTATTGAAAATATATACACCCCGCAAAAACACTTTATTTCTCCCTTTGTGCTTGCAAAGCTGTTGTAAAGGTTTAAAAGATGAAATCGTGTGCACTTTGCACACTTCTATCTAGCTGCTTTGTTTGTTGAGATCACTTTTTTTCTGAAAATAAGAGTGAACAAGTCAAGACACTAGTGACTGTAAATACAAAAACCTCCGCAAATCTAAAACTACACCCTCAGGAAAGTGTTCTAAATTTTATAAAGGTTATCAACATATATTTGTTTAGCAGAAATGGTAAAAAAAAAAATGTCCCTTTTAATTAGCAAATGCTGAGCGGTTTGGTTCAAAGTACACCGTCATGGTGAATGATGAATCAGTATTGCTATGCAACAGTGGCCTCCTGTGGTGGGAGAATGCCACTTCTGTGTTTTATACAACATCAGCCTAAAGAAACGAAGAAACGGCCCCAAAACATGATGTGAGCTACCTAATCCCCCACTCCCCCCACCCCCAATCACCCCCTAATATTGTACAGCCGTTATTTATATTATAGGGGCTGTAATTGTAATTTTAGCACTAAGTATTTAAGAATGTATGTCTAAATTTAGAGTAATGTCTTTAGCCAGGCCACTCATGAGGATCAGAAAGTCCTTTAATGTGAAGTGACATCACACCAGCCTTAATCGTACTGTAATCCATCCAATAGCACTGTAGCATTAAAGCACATGGTGCACATTAACTCACGGAGCCGTTTATCAACTGTACTTGAAATTCATGGCTATTACTTGTCACCGACCGCGCAGAGGTGGAGCCATCGCTGGCGCAGAATGTCTGTGTCATCTATCCTAGTGCTTCACAGAGTGGTGGTGGTCCCCGACTCCTTGTGGTGGGGGACCCCTGCCTATGCTGCTTGCTATTTTATATTCGGTTAACGACTTCCACATGGACCCTAGCAGAAAAAAAACGCCTGTCAGCCGATTGGTCTCAAACACCTCAATTGGACATACCATTTCCTACTCCAGAAAATTGTGACGGCCAATCAGTACACGATATGCAAACATTTTTGAATACTACGTCTTGATTGGCCACCCCATTTTCCTGGTGTAGGAATTGGGAGTACAATTGAGCTATTCCAGACCCACCTGCTCACAGGCTATTTTTTTTTGCCATTATTTTGCGAAATAATCAATCCTGTGGTTCCTACCAGGTATAAAACCAAATGACCAGAGTTTGGACGCACCAAATTATAGCCCTATAACCCATGGGTTTTCAACCTTTTTGACACCAGGGCCCACTATTATTTATTCAGAATTTGAGCCACGGACCATCATTGTGATGATATTTCAGCCCCACAGACCCCAAAACTAAAGATTTCTTTTTGCTTTCGTCCACAATTCCAGGCTGGATTTGGGGAAACCAAACAGTCCAACATACAGATCAAAATGACCATTAATCTTCTACATTCTCTAGTTGTGTAGACTTGGGATAATTCACATGATGAATATTTTAACTCTTGAGAGCGTAAACATGAAACCAAATGGACCCGCAAGGGTCCATTTGGTTTCATGTTTACGCTCTCAAAGAGTTAAATCTGGTTAACCAACTTTCCATCATTTAGCCTGGGGTCCACCTGGAATCCTCTCAGGGACCACTGGTGGTCCCCGGACCACCTGTTGAAAACCCCTGCTATAATCCCAACCCTATAACCACTGTTACAGCTTGTGGAAATGTGAAAACGTTATGCCAATGTTCTCAGATATACTTGAATTAACTTGATTGTTGTGAACTTTTCCTGAGTGACAATAATACTCTGGGGTGAAAATATCAAAGTACTGTAAAATGATAAACACAAATAATTGTTGTTGTTTATTTTTTACTCTTGTTGATGTATCCTATGTACTGTAACAGCTGTTCTATAAACGAATAGGGAATAATTGAGGATATCTTAGCTATGGTACACCCAAAACAATATCCACTATGAACCGTGGATATGTAACTTAGTTCTTAATTAATGTATGTTGTACAGTCGTACTTGTTTTTATGTGTGATTATCTGTACATATAAGCATTTCTACAATGCCATTTAATATGCAGAACGTTTAATTTAATGCTGCTTAATATGTTTTTTTTTAATGATACTTGCACTGTTAGATTCGTAGTTGTGATGTGGAGTGGAGTGGAAACTCGTACCGGTGCTTTTGTGAAACAAACACTTTGATACAACAACTGTTTTTGTCTTTGCATTCACAAGCTAATGTAATAAAAAAACGTGCAAAATCTTTAAGATTTCTTTTAACGGCTATTTGTTCAACATCGAAAATGTATATTCAAAGTGGTACGGAATAGGAATGTCCCGATGCCACTTTTTTTCATTTCCGATCCGATCCCGATACCACAATTTCTGTGTTAGCCGATTAGTAGAAGATCCAGGAGGGGTCCACGCGCACCCCCTGTATTTTTTTTTCTAGTCTGGTTTTTATTCATCCTTAGGACCTCTAAAAGAATTTTGATGATCCCAAGAACAAATTTTGTCCTTTTGGTGTTTTTTTTTTCAATGTTTTGTGAGTCATACACATGCTTCGAGATTACCGTCAAGAACGCCTGCGAGACTGTCTATTAGAGACTGTGGTACGCTCAAATTTTGAGATAGCCAGGAAGTAAACACACCATTCTTTTCTAGACAACCTCAGCTTTCCAATGAGACCATTCACATCATGCTCCCATGTCAGAAAAGGGGACAAATACCTAATGATTCAAGTTAGAATAATATTTTGCGAAGGAAAAAAGGCCATAGACTATTTTCCAAAAGGTCCCTTGACCTTGCCACTTCAAAATATGTGAATGGAAATGGGTTACAGGGGTAGCTACAAGCCTCCCCTATACAGACATGTCAAATTTATGGCAATCAAATGCAGTTTTGACCAAGAACCTGCACTTTTGTGCATGCAGTACAAATGTAATTTTGTCCAAAATGTTGTATTAGTCAAGTTGTTTAGTGCACATTGGGTTTAGATACCAAATACCAATACCAGAGAAGAATATATATAATAATATAAAAGGAACAAATATCTTATATGAACTCCACCGACTGGGAATAGCAGACTCCTCACTGAAATGTGCACTTGGGAAACTCTAAAGCAAACTCTTTATCTTTCCAGATAAATTGCTCTCCTAGCCTTGGATTTATTCATTCATGAGTTGCTCCGTGAGTTCAATCCCCTAAACCTGATGACCAGGCTAAAACCACACTCAGCAGATCACTATAGATCACTATAGAATCTATAGTGATCTATTCTATAGTATAGATCACTACTGAATGTCAATACTGTGTTATGTTTACTGTTGAAACGCTACATGACATGGACATTACTCTCTGCAGCACGGTGGGTAGGCTGGAGCAGAGGTTTTCAACCTTTTTTAATGCCCGGGCCCACTATTTATTTAGCCACGGACCACCATGTGATGACATTTTAGCCCCAAACTAAAGATTGCTTTTGTCCACAATTCCAGGCTGGATTTGGGGAAACAAAACAGTCCAACATACAGATCAAAATGACCATTAATCTTCTACATTCTCTAGTTGTGTAGACTTGGGATAATTCACATGATGAATATTTTAACTCTTGAGAGTGTAAACATGAAACCATGAAACATGGAGTGAAACATGAAACCAAATGGACCCTTGCGGGTCCATTTGGTTTCATGTTTACACTCTCAAAGAGTTACATCTGGTGAATAACTAACTGTCCATCATTTAGCCTGGGGACCACCTGGAACCCTCTCAAGGGTTTCACCACTGGTTGAAAACCCCTGAACTATCAGACAAAGTTCTGAAACTACAAGAGCAAAGTGATGAGCTAACCCTGACCTTTGATAAAAGAGAACTCCAGACAGTGTCCATTTCAAAGCGATGCCTCTAAGTCTGAAAATTCCTACTATGTGTGGATTTTATCTTTCCTTTTGAGTGGTGCAGCCCCCTTCCAAGGCCTCCCTATAAAAGGAGAATACCACACCAAAAGCGTTTTTTTTTTTTTTTTTTTTTTTTTTTTTTTTTTTTTTGCAGTTATTATTATATATATTTTTGTAGTCCAGGTGTTATTTTGTGAAAACACTCCTTTATGGCCGTTTCCCCTAACCCCAAATAATGAGGCTAAGGGGTGTTGTTCAAGATGTATATAGGTGAACTTGAACAACACCGCTTAGCCCCATTATAAGCTTATTTTATGGTAGGAGAAACAGCCATAAAGGAGTGTTTTCACCAAATAACACCTGGACCACTTTTTTCCCAAAAAATAACTGCAAATAAAGATTTTAAAAAAAAAACTTTTGGTGTGGAATTTTGACAAATTAATCACTTCACTCACTGCTATCTTAACTGTCCACAGCCCTCCTATGAAACACAGACAAACAGTAGAAAATCATTCAGTCAATCAATATTTCAATATTCAGCAATGAACAAGTTGGCCACTATTGTAAACAAGTATGAATGAATGAATGAATGAATGAATGAATGAATGAATGAATGAATGAATGAATGAATGAATGAATGAATTTTTTGAACATGAGAGTTACAGTACAATTCAAGTACAACTGCATCAAATCTGACAGAGCTGATTGGACACACTAGTTAAGCATACACTTGTTTACAATAGTGTCCAACTTGTTCATTTCATTAAGGCATTCAAATACATACAAAACAACTACTTCAGTGAAGTCAGAAGCAGCAAATCATGGAGGTAAAATCATAGTGGAGGTAAAAAGGGAAAAGAGAAATGTACAAATTCTTATTCTTAACTAGTAGTGTGTCCAATCAGTTTTTTCAGATTTGATGCACATAATAGTTGTACTTGAACTGTAGGCCTACTGCAATTCTCATTTCTGTCAATTCAATTTTCATTCATGCATCCACCATTCATACTGCCATTGAACAGCAGCAGCTCGAGCGCTCGGTGTCTGACCTCTCAATGTCGCAACCCTGACACTAGATGGCTCTGGTGATCGACAATACAGCACTGTGCAAGTGTATGCCATGGCAGGACGCTACACAAGCTCTCAGCTGTGAGCCAGGGGCGGATGTAACATGTCCCATTGGGGGGGGAGGGGGGCAAGAGAACATGTTGGAAGGGCAAGAGAAAATGGTATGGGGGCGGCTTCGCACCCATACCATTTTCAGTTACAGGACTTTTATTAGCCTCGTCAAGTAAATGGTATGGGTGTGACTTCATCGCCTGTGGTGCGAAGCGTCACGGGCATTTTCAGTTCCAGGACTTTTATTAGTCAAGTAAAGCATCAATAATAACATCAATTGTTGTTGAAGTTGCAACAGACACGCAGCATGCATAAAGCTAAAGGTCTGACTCAGAGAGTTTTCTGTTTTCAATGATGAAATGCTGTTGGTTTAGTGGTGACACAGCTGTAGTTAGTTCGTAGCAGTAGCAGTGGTTCACATCATTTTAAATAGAAGCACCAAGCATCTTGTGTTGTTTTGCATGCCATTGTGTTTGGTGGGGCAGACTGGGTATTTAGGGGGGCATTGCCGCCCCCCCCCATGCCCATGCCTAGATCCGCCCCTGCTGTCAGCTTGCAGATCATAGTGACTGTAGGCCACGCCCACTGCGTGGAGCCCCTCCCCCTGAAGGTATAACTATGATGTGATGACGTAACATTCAGTCTGACTCGCTACACTGTATCTAATAGTGTGTCGCTACATTGTATCATCTCTGGACGCTACTGGATACTTTGTTACAACTTCACTGGATCCACTACTGCTTTTCAATCATCTGGAATTTATTTACTTAACTTGGAAAACCGCGATCTAAAAAGGTATGCATCTCCAAGCCTATTTCTCATTCTCACTCAGTTTTATGATATATTATAAAACACATTTCATCCACAATACAGCTATCTAGGACAGTGGCTCACTATTTATTCAGAATTTGAGCCACAAGAGGACCAACATTTGATGACATTTTCACCCCACGGACCCCAAAACTAAAGATTTATTTTGCTTTTGATCAAAATGACCATTAAATCTTCTACATTCTCTAGTTGTGTAGACTTGGGATAATTCACATGATGAATATTTTAACTCGAGAGTGTAAACCAAATGGACCCGCAAGGGTCCATTTGGTTCCATTTTTACGCTCTCAAAGAGTTACATCTGGTTAACCATCATTTAGCCTGCAGGGGACCAAATGGAATCCTCTCAGGGACCACTGGTGATCCCCGGACCACCTGTTGCGGGCCTAAGTAACACGTACATCCCTATAACACAGTATCTCTCCCACTGAGCACAAATCTAAAAAAAAAAAAAAAAAAAAAAAAATGTAAACGTTTTTTAGAGGTCTAACTTTAGATCTTAGATTAGTTCATTTAAAACAGTGTTTTTCAGCCAGTGGTCCTTGAGAGGATTCCAGGTGGTCCCCAGGGTAAATGATGGAAAGTTGGTTAACCAGGTGTAACTCTTTGAGAGTTAAAATATTCATCATGTGAATTATCCCAAGTGTACACAACTAGAGAATGTAGAAGATTAATGGTCATTTATGATCTGTATGTTGGACTGTTTGGTTTCCCCAAATCCAGCCTGGAATTGTGGACAAAATCAAAAGAAATCTTTAGTCTTGGGGTCTGTGGGGCTAAAATGCATGTCTACCCCGTTGTGACGTCACTCATACGAAATTGACACTTGAAAAAGTAATTCCACCAATTTTCATCATTTTACTATGCCATTAATATACCTTAGAGATGTTGTGTCGTGTGGACATAAAAAACAGTTCCATCATTCTGTGTTTCCTAGAAATGGACAAATGGAGGTCTGAAAAAAACATGGTGAAAGAAACAACTTGATGACATCATCAGGTTGTGCTTCACCTGTTTTTATTTTAGGACCTTTTCTTGAATATGGTTGAAATTCCCTTTTAAGTCACAAGGGATAAAAGTTATTAGTTGTGTTTGTCTGTAATCTTGTAAAGATGAGGGGTACTAACTAACTACAGCTGTGTCACCACTAAACCAACAGCATTTCATCATTGAAAACAGAAAACTCTCTGAGTCAGACCTTTAGCTTTATGCATGCTGCGTGTCTGTTGCAACTTCAACAACAACTGATGTTATTATTGATGCTTTACTTGCCTAATGAAAGTCCTGTAACTGAAAATGGTATGGGTGCGGCTTCATCGCCCTTGGCGCGAAGCGACACGGGCGATGAACTTGAGAAATGTTACATTCGGGCCTAATAAAGATAATACTTCATTAATTTCACTCCAACAGAGTTAAAATGGGTCTTATACTGTGTGTATATGTTTATAAAATGCTCCATTCCTTCAGCCTTGTTTTCTTCTAGGTGTGGACATGTGACAGGTCATGTGGAAATTAGTGGTTTTACTGGTTGTGTTAATAATAGACTAACTCTGGTTTCATGTTATTCATTTACACACTTCAGAGGTTCAGACCCGTTTAAGTGTAAACGGAGGAGACACTTGTGTAAACACGACTTAATGCTTTTTATAAGGTTTTACTCTATCCTCATCACAGATTTTATATGGCTCTTAACTAAATTCCACCCATTTCCAAAAATGTTCTGGGGAAAAAAGGGGCATGTATGGACAAATAATCGTTAACATGGTGAAACACATCTTGGTGACATCATGACGATGTAGACAAGATGTGACATATTTTTTCAGACCTCCTTTTCTAGGAAACACAGAATGGGTGTGTCCGCACAATATCTACATTAAAAGGACCACTTCACCAAGGTTATCTGCATACAGTATAATACTGTAGGTCCTCAATAATGTACATGAAAAAAACACTACTTTTTTCTACTCAGTCTGTATCTCACATGAGGACTGTGGACAGTTCAGAAACCTGTCCTCCAATGACGTCATCATTCGTCAGATTTTTGTAAAATATTTTTGGGGAAAAATATTTATATTTTTATCATCAGTAGAACCATGGCTGCCATTTTTACATAACAACTTAAAGGTAGGGTAAGTGATTTGAAATTCATGGTGTAGTACCAGCCTGGTGCACTAGGGGCGTCCAACAGTAGCTACCCTATGTGAACCTGCTGCTCCATCCTGATTGGTAGAGAATTCACCCTCCACCTGGGGAACTTTTATTAGCTCCTCTGCTAACGTGGGGGAGGGGGAAACTCCATATATGGTTTCCATACCTTATAATAGAGCATTTTAACAGAAAAAGATTTTTTGGGGGTGATATCTGACAAAAGTGAAATCACTTCTCCTACCTTTAAAGCCTGCAGTTTCTATTAGCTTGGATTCCACCATTGATGATGTCATTGGAAGAAGTTTGTGAACTGTCCACAGCTCTCCTGTGAGACACAGACTGCGTAAAAAATAAATAGTGGTATTTTATCATGTACATTAGTGAGGACACTAATGTACATGATACATTACTGGAGGGGGTCCCTCCAAGCTAATGATTAATAGTTGACCTATCAATACTTAGCTGGTGAACCTGTTGGACTCTCGAGGACCCCAACATTGAGAACCCACAATCCCAAAGGAGTATAGGCCTACCAAGACATTTCAACCTGACTTCTAGAGGGTCATATACACACACACCAACTCATCTAGCTGTGAGCCGAGGAGAAAACTGAGAAGCCAGGGGCAATTTCAGAGGTTTCTTTGATCTCTGTCTTCATGTTTGAGCCTGTCTGTCTGTCATCATCACAGACTCTGTAATACAACTAGGAGGAGGAGGAGGAAAATATACAGTTTATTCTGTGTGCCTGCCAGTATGGCAGAAGCACACAGGTTGTGATTCGTCAACTTAATCCATCCATCACTCGTCTATCTATCCGAAATTTTGACCGCTATGGCCGGCCGCACGGTTTGCACAATCCCCGCAATATAGACATCGAAACGTGCGGCTCGGCCGGGAAAGATGTGCTTGTGCTTTTCTTTCCGATACGCGTTACCGTGCCAACGTAATTCGCAATAAACGACGCAAAAAATCCCCATTCGAAATGAATGGGGGCACACCGAAAACATCAGAAAAAGAAGCGCTTATTTGGAGCCACATTACTCTGGCACACTGTGACGTAGAAACACGATTTTAACTTTAAACAGCAGACGCGGCCCTCGACTTCGTCACGGTTCAGACCGTATTCGAATATGTTGCACGGTTTGTCCGCTATCGCAGTTCAAAGTGTGCATAGTTCGAGAATTTAGCGGAGCTTAGAGGCTCGCACGACCAGTGAGCGAGTGAAACAGAGTGCGAGATGCAGTGTCTCGAGGTTCGGGTCATGACCGAACAAATCGTCCTCACGGCCACAATATTCGCTTTACACGCGTGGTTTTCGGACATTTTATAGACAAACTTCTCGCCTTTCACCCAATGTGACCACTAAAGCCCAGTCAATTACAGAACCGGTGCTACGGGCCTCAGAGCGAGATGACGTAACCTCCCGTCTCCATATTAATTACATTATAATGTGCGGCATTTTGGCGTTTGACGTTTCTTTGCAAACGCTAATTCTTAAATCGCTCTCACGACCACGTCTTTTATCGTACCAATACCACGATCGCACACAACATAGCTTGCGAAGTCGTAACGCCCACATCGAAAAAAGTAAACGCTTACGAGTTTTAATTTTCGCGTGAGAGGCCTTCGTTCCAAGAGAGTGCTAGCCATTGACTCCCTGTTTAAACTAATGGACAATAGTATCTGTACTCACAGGTGTAACAGATTAGGCCCTAATTAGATGGCTGCCACTAGCCACACGCGCGCAGAGACACGCACACACATGCTCTCCTCTCCAGTCTATGCTTTGGCCACACGCGCGCAGAGACACGCACACACATGCTCTCCTCTCCAGTCTATGCTTTGCCCAAATATGGAGTGTGTGACGCACACACGCGCGCACACACACACACACACACACACACACACACACACACACACACACACACACACACACACACACACACACACACACACACACACACACACACACACACACACACACACACACACACACACACACACACGCGCGCGCGCGCACACACACATGCATGCACACACACACACACACACACACACACACACACACACACACGGGCGCGCGCGCGCGCACGCACGCATACGCATGCACACACACAGTCCGGGTCCTCTCTGAGGTCACCTGATGGGCCACGACTGGTTATCCATGCATGCAGCAACACACGCACACACGCAAGCAAGCACACATGCACACTCACGCACACACACATAATGAGTGCCTGACGTTGATTGGTGTAACTTAGCCCCGCCCCCTATTCTGATTGGCCGATACTATTTCCTGCCATAACTCCTCAATGCTATGTCATAGAGACATATGGGTGGCATCATTGGACTCGGTAAGGAGTCCCTGACGTTGATTGGTGTAACTTAGCCCCGCCCCCTATTCTGATTGGTCAATACTATTTAGGGTTTGCTACTACGTTAGCATAGCATGTTAGCATGCCAACTCCCACGAAAGTTTGCACACACTTGGCGAGTGGCAGGCACACAGTAAAATTTCTTAGAAATTTTGTTTCTAGTATTATATTGTGGTTCACACAAGATGTGCAGATCAATGAGACCATGGCCTTCCTGTGGTCCTCTCTGCTTAATGAAAACTAAGACTGCTCCATAGTGACATCATGACACACTGCTGGTTGTCAGACACCACAGAGAGAGCCCCAGCTAGCTGCTTCTACTACTACTACTACTACTACTTACAGCATTTTATTTGTCACTTTGAAAGCTCCATAGCTCGAGTCTCCTCTCCACCTAACCAGTGTTGTAGTGGGACTTTTAGAAGTGGGGGGACGCCTCTTAAAGGGGAATTCTACCCATTTTCATTTTTTTTTTCTGAGAGTGTACAAATGGAACCAAATGGACCCGCTAGGGTCCATACACTCTCAGAAAAAAAAGGAAACTCATTAACATGGTGAAACACTTCTTGATGATGTCATCAAGATGTATTTCACCATGCTAATGATTTTTTTCAGACCTCCATTTCTAGGAAACACAGAATGGGGGGAACTTTTTACCATGTCCACACAACATCTCTAAGGTATTATTAATGACATACTAAAATATTGAAAATGAGTGAAATTCCCCTTTAAGACACGTGCATGCACACTTAAAACAAGTATAGCATATTGAGAAAGATTGTTTACAATGCCTAATTGTATCCATGAAAGTAAATGACAAGACAAAAAACATAGGCCTACTTTTGCCCCAAAAATATTTTAGATGTGAGAAGTGGAGGGACGCCGCCCCCCCTCGCCCCCCCGCGTCCCCCTTCGTCCCCCCCCCCCCCCCCCCCCCCCCGTCCCCCCTCCACTACACCCCTGCTCCTAACTTTGACTGGGGACGTGAGAGTCTATAATTACCAACAGTTCGTAGTGTAGTATCTGTCGTGCGTGTGTGTCAGCATTGGCGATATTAGGGTGGTACCAGGGCCCCTGGTGGCCCAAAAAAAAAAAAAAAGTCATTTGTAACTTCATACTCTTTTATGCAAATTTATGTTTTTCATTCCATTTTGTAACATACTTGGCTATAGTATGTTCCACAGTGAGTAAATAAATCACATAGTGTTTAGAAAAACAAGTCTAGTCTTACGTTTTTGTCTTAGTTATTTAGTTATGGGTATAAGTTTTCCAACTCAGTAGGTTCTTGAAAATTACATAATTCAGACGTTTAAATATAATTTTAATTCTTGAGCGGTTTTAACGCGGTTTTAACGCTCTCAATAGTTCTATGCCCCCCCCCCCCCCCCGCTCCTAAAACTCGCCCCTTCTAGGACCTCCTAAAATCGCCCATGTGTGTGAGACAGACAGAATGCGTTAGTCAGACACATTCCATGTGGTCTCACCACAGTGTTTATTGAGTCCGCTGTTTGCCTGGAAGCTTTTAGATTTATATCCTGTGGCAGGCAGGCAGGGCTGCCAGAACAATGCTCAAAGGCACAGCGTTGGTCTCAGACCAGCAACCCCTGCATGGAGGCAGGGCTGCCAGAACACTGCTCAAAGGCACAGCGTTGGTCTCAGACCAGCAACCTCTGTATGGAGGCAGGGTCCCATTGTTTCTGGACATGTTGTAGAGTTCTCAACGGGCCTGAAAATTGAGGCCCGGCCCTAACTGGGCCCTAACTGATCAGGCCCAAAGCCCGGCCCGGCCCGACCAATTAGCATAGTTTTTAGGCCCGACCCGGCCCTACAATGTCGGGTCGGGTCGGGCCTGGTCGGGTTTGGGTAGAATTAGAGCACTCTACACTGAGTAAAAGTGAAAACACCAATCAGCACCATCTTCATAAGAGGTAAATACACAGACAGACAGAACAGAATTATTTTTATCATAATAAAATAATTCAATATATATATAGTTTTTTTTCATGGAGCCCTATAGGCCCGACCCAGCCCTACTGATCTACATACATTTTAGGCCCGACCCTAAAATGTCGGGTCGGGCCTGGTCGGGTTCGGGCAGAGTTTGAGAACTCTAACATGTTGGGACTCAGAATCTCTTTGCTCAGTTTGAGGTCTTTCTGGGACATCCTTGAGTCAGCGGGTTAAGCAGGTTTAGAAACACAGACGGAACTAGGCATGACCTAGATCCCTAATTGCCCTGACTGTCCAAACATGAAACAACCCAAATTTCAAATATATTCCAAATTAAAGGGCTTATATTTATAATGGTTTGAAACTCCATGCTACTGATTACAATTGTCGCACCACTAAAACTCTGAGTCAGACCTTTAGCTTTATGCATGCTGCGTGTCTGTTACAACTTCACCAACAACTGATGATTATTATTGATGCTTTACTTGACTAATAAAAGTCCTGTACAAGATATAAATTTTGTGGGTCACAGAGCTAAAGGAAATATATAAAATAGAAGATAGATTTTGTATTAAAGTGAATTGAAACATTACGCTACTACAATTGTCGCACCACTAAACCAACACCATTTCATCATTCAAAAAACGAGTCAGACTGCTTCATGCAAAACGCTGGCTTCTGATTCAAGCCATGTAATAACATATATACAATAACCATGTCAAATGCATAGTACATGCATAGTTAAAGGGGAATTCCACTCATTTTCAACATTCTAATGTCATTAATATACCTTAGAAGTGCTGGGTGAACATGATAAAAACGTTCGCCCATTCTGTGTTTCCTAGAAATGGAGGTCTGAAGAAAACCACTAACATGGTGAAACATCTTGATGACATCATCAAGATGTATTTTCACCATGTTAATGGATTTCTTTAGATGCTTCTTTTTTCTGAGAGCGTACAAATGAACCCATGTTCAACATTTTTTCTGAGAGCGTACAAATGTGAAAACAAGCAGAGCTGCCGAAGCAGACAACCCGCAACACTCCATGTTAAAAAATATTCTTCCAGGTGCAAGGCTCAGAGATATACGTAGAAAACGTTGTGGACAACGCTGAGGAAGACCACATAGGTCGAAACGCGTTCGTTGCTGTACACTATGCGAGGTAAATAAAGAACATTAGAAAGGACATTTAATGAGTGCTGGCATTTTCTCTGTTTTCAGCGTACAAATGTGAACCAAATGAACCCGTTAGGGTTCAACCCGTTAGGGTTCATTTGGTTCACATTTGTACGCTCTCAGAAAAAATGTTGGACATGGGTGGAATTCCCCTTCAATACATAGCTATTGGGGTCCATTAAAAAAAAAAAAAAAAAAAAAAAAAAAAAAAAAGGTATTGGGGTCGGCCTTGTGCCACGGGCGATTTCCGCCTCCCCCGATCAGGAAATCTTACATCCAGACTTTTTAGAGACACTATTGACCAGCCAACACAGCCTGTATACTTCAGTGAGATAACCAAATTAGGAAAACTAATAATACCACCAAACACAGAGCTATGGACACAACAGTTCACGTAGAGACAAGGAAATATTATTACAGGACTCGCATATTAGTGCACGTTGCACTAAACCACATTAGTGCACGTTGCACTAAACCACATTAGTGCACGTTGCACTAAACCCACATTAGTGCACGTTGCACTAAACCACATTAGTGCACGTTGCACTAAACCACATTAGTGCACGTTGCACTAAACCACATTAGTGCACGTTGCACTAAACCACATTAGTGCACGTTGCACTAAACCACATTAGTGCACGTTGCACTAAACCACATTAGTGCACGTTGCACTAAACCACATTAGTGCACGTTGCACTAAACCACATTAGTGCACGTTGCACTAAACCACATTAGTGCACGTTGCACTAAACCACATTAGTGCACGTTGCACTAAACCACATTAGTGCACGTTGCACTAAACCACATTAGTGCACGTTGCACTAAACCACATTAGTGCACGTTGCACTAAACCACATTAGTGCACGTTGCACTAAACCACATTAGTGCACGCTGCACTAAACCACATTAGTGCACGTTGCACTAAACCCACATTAGTGCACGTTGCACTAAACCACATTAGTGCACGTTGCACTAAACCACATTAGTGCACGTTGCACTAAACCACATTAGTGCACGTTGCACTAAACCACATTAGTGCACGTTGCACTAAACCAGGGGTTTTCAACCTTTTTGACTCCAGGGACCACCATTTGTTCAGCATTTGAGCCACGGACCACCATTTGATTCCATTTTCACACCAAAGACCTAAAATTAAAGAATTTTGTTGACAATTCTAGGCTGTATTTTGCCAACAAAACAGTGTAAACTTCTTAATTGAGCGGTGCTAATTCAGATGATGAATATTTTAACTCTTGAGAATGTGTACATTCTCAAAAGAGTTACATCTGGTTAACCAACTTTCCATCATTTAGCCTGGGGACCACCTGGAACCCTCTCAAGGACCACTGGTGGTCCCCGGACCACCTGTTGAAAACCCCCGCACTAAACCCACAACTCAGTCTGGGTAAATTAGAGAGCAGAGAGCAGACACAGTGTGATGAATGGTTTGTTCCAACAACAAAACATTCCTAAAGTCTTTCTGCCCTGTAGTTGTTTCCAAGTCCTGCCCATTTAGACCCTAATTGTTTCGCAGTCTGTAATTGTTTTCTAGATAGTTAGGGAATTTTATCAGATATTTGACCAATTAGGAAACTAAGTCATTATACCAGACCTGTCTCAGAAGGAGTGGTTCTCAGTGCCAGCAAAAGAGCGTTCCAGGGGGTCCTTCACCTCAAAAGCTCGATCACCCTTTGACTTTACCCTGTTCTTGATGAGGTTTCCTATAGACATGGCGCTAGTATGTACCCCAAGGACTGATGCTGCTGAATGCAAAGGTCTTTTTGGTACCCCAACCCTGCAGTCTCAGGGTGGACACTCAGTGACAACTCTGAGTTGTTAATTCAACCAATCAAGCAACCGACACCAGGGTTCTACTCTGAATAGTGGTAACGAAAATCTCACCCTGAGTGTCTGTGGCTGCCTCTACACTGGTTTTTGCACAGTCCAGGTCTCGCACCGGGGGTGTGACGTCACATTTTCCTTTTTTGAATGGGTTTCGATGGGAACTTCCGTCTAGTTTCGGACAGTGCTCAGGCAGCAGGAAAGACCCGCCCGTGGCCGAAATTCAGACAGGAATTCTAGCCGGAAGTTCCCAATGAAATCCATTCAAAGAAGGAGGATGTGACGTCACACCCCGCGGCCGAAACTTGGAATGTGCACTTGTGCAGTCTGTAGGCCCTGTGTCTGTCTGTCTGTCTGTGTTGCGTCCTGTCTGTCTGTCCGTCTTCCTGTTACTCAGCAGGTAGCTGTTCCTCTGCTAACTTCTCTTGTTATTCCAACAACAAGGCTCAGGGTTCAGGGTGTGTCATGATATTTGTCAAGTCAAAACACAACCATTAAAGGATTAATGTATTCTGCCTCTCCCTGAGGTTGTTTGCATTGTGTCTAGTTATTTACACACAGATAAAAAGCATAACAGAGCTGAGACCAAGTGCATTGGTGAGATTAAAAAATACAAAAAACACATCTCACCACAAAGCAGACGAAACAACATAATGAGTGTCCTAATGTTTGGTAACATGAGATTACCTGTGCACAGTAACGGGCAGTAACTTGTTACAGCTACATCTAACTACATTTCCACACACACATTTTCAAATTCCACTCAAGTACTACTTGATTTATTGCTTAATGAATAATACATCTTTATTTTATTTTATTTTATTTGTATTTATAATATGTTTATAAATTTGTACATTAAGTTGAGATGCATATTTATATACTGTATATATATACACTAGCGTTCAAAAGTTTGGGGTCACTTAGAAACGCCTGCATCCCACATCCAAAACCTTTGGAGTTGGACCGCATTCCATGAACACTACTGTACTATATTATATACCAGGGGTTTTCAACAGGTGGTCCGGGGACCACCAGTGGTCCTTGAGATGGTTCCAGGTGGTCCCCAGACTAAATGATGGAAGGTTGGGTAACCAGATGTAACTCTTGAGAGTGTCAAAATGAAACCAAATGGACCCTTGCGGGTCCATTTGGTTTCATTTTGAGGTAACAAATGCACCATTATAACGTGTGTTTTTCTCTGTGATCACAGACAGAATGCCTAACTGGGGCGGAGGTAACAAATGCACTGCGTGCAGAGGAACAGTCTACCATGCTGAGGAGGTCCAATGTGACGGGAAGAGTTTCCACAAATGCTGTTTCCTGTGCAGTGAGTATTGTTCTGTTCTGTGTTGTTTTGCTGGACAAACATACGTCCATGTTTTGTAAATAAAAGACCACCAACATCAAATTAATATAAAATATGAATCGGAATTCCATTCATCCATCTTCAACCACTTGTAGTCTGATCGCAGGGGGAAAAGGTCCACCAGAGCTCCAGGCTTCCCTGTCCCGAGCAACATTAGTGACGCCAAGTATCTGGTTAAAAACGTGTTTGCTTATCATTTAAAAGGTTCTCAAATAGAAACATTTGGCACCTTTTGACCCACTATAATTCAGTATCGGTTAAAATATTGGCTTGGACCACCAGGATCACACATCACTGGTCTTAAGATGCATTTGGCTGTGACTGGAGACAACAGGACAAAACATTACATTTCTTCAAGATCTGTCCTCATGTCCAAAAACAACAACCAACCAACCAACCAACCAACCAACCAACCATGTACAGAGGAGAGAATCACGCGCAGAGAGCATAACTGAACTCCATGTGACCTCTGTATTGTACAACTGGTGAACTCTCAGAAACAACAGCTCACATTGACACTTTGCTCACCAACATCTCACTGGTCAATGGCTGTTCAGAGCCCAGTCAGTCTCAGGGCCGGATGTAGGCATGAGCATGGGGGGGGGGCAATGCCCCCATAAATGACCCTGGTCTGACTGCCCCACCAAACACGATGGCATGCAAAACAACCCAAATTTCAAAGATATTTCAAATTAAAGTGCTTCTATTTAAAATGCTGTGAAACACTACTACTGCTACTAACTAACTACAGCTGTGTCACCACTAAACCAACAGCATTTCATCATTGAAAACAGAAAACTCTCTGAGTCAGACCTTTAGCTTTATGCATGCTGCGTGTCTGTTGCAACTTCAACAACAACTGATGATATTATTGACGCTTTACTTGACTAATAAAAGTCCTGGAACTATTTCCCGATGCCACCTTTTTCATTTCCGATCCGATCCCGATACCACAATTTCTGTGTGAGCCGATACCAAATACCGTCACCAGAGAAGAATATATACTATTGAAAAAAAACATCTTATATGAACTCCACCAACTGGGAATTGCAGACTCCTTACTGAAATGTGGACCTGGGCAACTCTAAAAGCCTTAGCCCTATAGTAAACTCCACATGGCCCAACATTTCATTTAACTACAACCCCTTACCCCTGTGTCAGACCTGCAGTTGGACTGGCATATTTGCCAATACCTTCCCTACCTGTAACTGAAAATGGTATGGGTGCCATAACGATTCTCACCTGCCCCCCCACAATTGAGAAAGTTTACATCCGGGCCTGCCTGCTTGTGTCCATCCTCCTCCAAATGTCAGAGAGATGTTCCATAGAAACGTTCCTCTCTCTCTTCACACTGTAGTTATACAGGGGTGTCAAACCCAAATACAGAGTGGGCCAAAATAGAACAATTGGTACAAGTTGAGGGCCGGAGATACCGGTCTGTGTTTCAACACCGGTTTACCATGACGTCACTGTCAAACAGCAAAAAAGTAATTTCCCTTCAAAAATCAACGTCTCTTAATGGCAAGATAATTGTAAAGATGAAACTGCCTGCATTAAAAACGTTTTTCAAGTTTTATTGAAAAATAGCAGGTGTTCACGTCTCATAGCGCGCCAGTCTGTGGCGCGCTATGAGATGTGAACACCTGCTATTTTTCGGGGAAACGCCTGTTATTTTTTCGGGGAAAATCTTCACCAAGTGCTGCTTTCATAGTTAATTGAGAAAGTAAATGAGACTGAGTTGAGGAAGTAAAACAATTAGTTGCATTCATTTCTTATCATGGGCCAGTTCTAATACTAATTCAATATCATTCCGCGGGCCGAAGACAATTCATTCATGGGCCTGATTTGGCCCCCGGGCTTTGAGTTTGACATATGTGATGTAGTCTTTCCCCAGTGGACCGCCAAACACCAACTGGACCATAACAGTTCGTGTTTATGTTTGTCTGCTTCCCTCTAACAAAAGCTTCATTGTTCCCCAGATCTCCCACTGTATGAGATAATGAAGTGTATTTATTAGAGCCCCGGTGCTGTGTACAGCAAGGGAATGCCATAACACAGGGGTTTTCAACCTTTTTGACACCAGGGACCACCATTTATTCAGCACTTGAGCCACGGACCGCCATTCGATGACATTTTAGCCCCACAGACCTAACACTAAAGAATTCTTTTGGTTTTGTTCACAATTCCAGGCTGGATTTTGCAAACAAAAACAGTGTAGACTTCTTAATTAAGTAGTGCTAATTCAGATGAAAATTTGCCAAAGACATTGAGACGAGATTTGAAATCACGCTGGATTTAAAGTCTCGCAAGATTTGAAATCACACAGGATTGCTTATATGCACCCCCACGGGTGCATAATTAGGTGACAGGGGTCCTGTAGGGTCCATAGGTCCATATCTGAGCCTATACACATAACTTTCACTTTCACTTCAATATGATTAATTTTGCCATAATAACATCCTAGCATCTCTCCTGTGTGTGTGTGTGTGTGTGTGTGTGTGTGTGTGTGTGTGTGTGTGTGTGTGTGTGTGTGTGTGTGTGTGTGTGTGTGTGTGTGTGTGTGTGTGTGTGTGTGTGTGTAGTGGTGTGTAGGAAGGGTCTAGACAGCACTACGGTGGCCATGCATGACCTGGAGATCTACTGTAAATCCTGCTATGGGAAGAAGTACGGTCCTAAAGGCTACGGATACGGGCAGGGAGCTGGGACACTTAACATGGACCGAGGAGAGAGGCTGGGCATCAAACCAGAGGAGTAAGTACTAACTGGGCATCAAACCAGAGGAGTAAGTACTAACTGAGTATCAAACCAGAGGAGTAAGTACTAACTGGGCATCAAACCAGAGGAGTAAGTACTGTACTAACTGGGCATCAAACCAGAGGAGTAAGTACTAACTGGGCATCAAACCAGAGGAGTAAGTACTAACTGGGCATCAAACCAGAGGAGTAAGTACTAACTGGGCATCAAACCAGAGGAGTAAGTACTAACTGGGCATCAAACCAGAGGAGTAAGTACTAACTGGGCATCAAACCAGAGGAGTAAGTACTAACTGGGCATCAAACCAGAGGAGTAAGTACTAACTGGGCATCAAACCAGAGGAGTAAGTACTAACTGGGCATCAAACCAGAGGAGTAGGTACTAACTGGGCATCAAACCAGAGGAGTGAGTACTAACTGGGCATCAAACCAGAGGAGTAAGTACTAACTGGGCATCAAACCAGAGGAGTGAGTACTAACTGGGCATCAAACCAGAGGAGTAGGTACTAAAGTAAAGTCCTTTGTTTGCTTTAGAGATGGTTAGTGCCAGGATTCTTTTGGTGAAAAATAGTGCATTTA
>CM076987.1:4202305-4312305 GCA_039105355.1 Benthosema pterotum
CGACCCGAGTTGTCTTTGTTCGCAGCATAAATGTTTTCATATAAATACATTTTGAAAAGTATTGTGACTGAGATTAACACAAACATACGACTAAAAAGAGACCAAATTGTTAGGAGGGACCTAGTGGAGGAGAGATCTGGCCAAACGAAAATCAAAACCAGTCATTTCATGCTTTTTTGCTCTCTGAAAATAGCTGAGCTACAAGATCACAGCAGCCAAAACGCATTCTAGTCAACACAATCAACCATAGATTTAATCTAGAATAACTAAACTAAAACTAGCCACAATGCGACTATAGATTCTTTTATCATTATGAATCTAGAGTTGTAACTCGGTCTATCGACTTCCCCATAACAAGAATGTTCATCTGCGATTTGCTTGAATCCAACAATGTTAAATCCACAGTATACAGAAAGTAGCTATTAGCTACTTTCTGTATACTGTGGATTTGACATTGTGTCCTCTAGAACTAGAATCGAACATTTAAAACACATAGAATATGTTCTTTAGCTTAAAAATTGTGTGTGTGTGTGTGTGTGTGTGTGTGTGTGTGTGTGTGTGTGTGTGTGTGTGTCTGTGTAATAGCTACTAATGTGTTAGTTCAATAGCGTGTCAATTAAACTAACACATCACTGAAACCAAGCGTAATTTTAACACTTCACTGTAGACAGCCAGAGGGGAATAATCTGTTTGGATTACAAGCAGCTGTTTATAGTAAACACAGTAGATCTAATCCTAGTGACAGACAGACAGCTCTGGGATCCTGTTGGACTCAAAACTATTACACAGATTCTGGTGTAAGAATGCTGGCTTGTGAAATAACACACACACACACACACACACACACACACACACACACACACACACACACACACACACACACACACACACACACACACACACACACACACACACACACACACACACACACACACACACACACACACACACACACACACAATTTTTAAGCTAAAGAACATATTATATGTGTTTTAAATGTTCGATTCTAGTTGTAGATGACAAGTATAATGTATTTATCCATATGAGTCTTATTAGCCTGGGATTCTTTTAAAGCATGTCTGGTGGTCGCCCCCCTCGCCTCATGGCGCCCTAGGCAACTGCCTAGTCTGCATAATGGCAAAAACGCCCCTGCCACATATCAACTACACTCCCATGGTGAATCATTCTCCTAGTGTCACAACATGACCGCAACACTCTGTCCAGTCAAGCCCCATCATGATGACATGACAACATTCATTGATTCATATGCCACCAAAATGTGGAATGCCCTACCAACAGTCATAAAGGCATGTGAATCCCTTGACTCCTTCAAAACCGCTCTCAAGGGGCACCTACAGATGGCTGCAATTCGAAACTGGCCTCTGTAAAACAAAAATGTATATACTGTAAAACCCCCCCACCCTCCCCGCCTCTCATTGTACATTTCTCTTTTCCCTTTTTACCTCCACTATGATTTTACCTCCATGATTTGCTGCTTCTGACTTCACTGAAGTAGTTGTTTTGTATGTATTTGAATGCCTTAAAGGTAGGGGAAGTGATTTCACTTTTGTCAGATATCACCCAAAAATATTTTTTTTCTGTTAAAATGCTCTATTATAAGGTGTGGAAACCACATATGGAGTTTCCCCTTCCCCCACGTTAGCAGAGGAGCTAATAAAAGTTCCCCAGGTCACCACAATTCTCCTCCAATCAGGAGAGAGCAGCAGGTTCACATAGTGTAGCTACTTTTGGGGGCCCCTAGTGCACCAGGCTGGTACTACACCATGAATTTCAAATCACTTCCCCTACCTTTAATGAAATGAACAAGTTGGCCACTATTGTAAACAAGTGTATGCTTAACTAGTGTGTCCAATCAGCTCTGTCAGATTTGATGCAGTTGTACTTGAATTGTACTGTAATTCTCCAAGCTGTTATCAGTTTTGTAGCAGTGTGGACTTGACTTGTACTGTAACTCTCATCTCTGTTAATAAACATTTCATTCATCCATCCATCCATTCTCCTCCCCAGCCCTGGCATAAGAACTGTTTCCGCTGTGCTAAATGTGGGAAGAGTCTGGAGTCCACCACCCAGACGGAGAAGGATGGAGAGATCTACTGCAAAGGTAAGGATGGAGTGGATCAGACACCCCCCATACCAGGCGCGTAAAGTTTGTGTAGGCTGCAAGGCTGCAGTCTACATGAGGATTTCAGTAGGATTTCACAGGGACTGGGTCTCGACTTAATTTGCTGGCCCAGGCTAGGCTTGGGCCAGGAATTCAGGGTAGGGGGGAAATCGCCCTTGCATGATAACTGACAAACAATGAGTAGTGGTGTGGGATTTGGGGAGCTATACATTACAATGGCACGTTTCCAAAGGTGTTAGACTTCATTAATAGCCTTTTGTTATCAAATGACTCAAAACCTGTTTAACTGGTCCTGGAGACTGGAGGTGTTGATGGCTAATGAATGGCCCATCACTAATTCCACTAACCAGCCTCTCTGTCCACTATGTGGAGAGGCTGGGGGATAAAACATTGCCCTAAAACAAACAAATAAATACTTAGGCTATGCAATACATTGAATATACTTGCATTGCATATTTTATTCACGTTTTATTCACATTTCTCTTTCTTGCATTACTAATTAGAATGTTACAATTAATGACACACACACACACACACACACACACACACACACACACACACACACACACACACACACACACACACACACACACACACACACACACACACACACACACACACACACACACACACACACACACACACACACACACACACACACACACACACACACACGCTGAGCCGTCAGCCTACATGAGGATGGACGCAAGATGACGCCTCTGCCCCATACTAGCTATGGGTCTTTAACGTGGTGGGTCCCTTACCTATCATCCGGTCTCAAATGCAGTTGAGGGCAAAATAACCACTTTGACGTTCACCTGCATTACATATTTTCACACGCATTCCAAATTAATCCGCCTCAGCCACGATTGAGAAAGTCACAAGTGCACTGTACCAAATTCCAAAGAGTTCTGATTTTTTTAAATCATTTTTGGCATCAGAACTCTTTTGAAAGCAGTCTGCTTTCCTGTAAATGAGCGCTTCCAAACTGCAGTCTGAATATGGTCATATTAGTCCACATGAAATAATGATGTCACACTGTCTGGCACTTATAAAGGCTACTATATTTTCCTATCACACTCTGTGTGTTTGTAGAGCGTTTCATTTGCATACCATGAGAAGGCAGCTAGCATGCCAAAGACCAAGGTCTGTTCTTCCATATGCATTATCAATTAAAAGGTTTCAACGAATAGACCTTTAGCTGTCCACCCTAGGACACTCTCCAGCCAGGCTCATTCATTCCAATGTAATAAATATCATGGACTTTACACATTAAGTACTGGTTCATTTGTGGAACCTTACCAGACTCAAATCCATCAACAATGCATGCTCTATGCAGTGGAAAAATGTGTGTGTGACATTTATTTTTTAAAACAATGTTCCATCATATAGGAAAGCTATTGGCGGAATTAAGGTTTGTCTATCACATGTTACGCTTAGTTGTGATTGGATCATAGTAGTTTGGGTGGGGGGGGGGTGGGGGGGGGGACCAGGGACCACCACCATCAACCCAGGAACCACAACCCTGATCAACCTAACATGGTGACCACCACAGTTATAGCCCTTATTCCATTCTCTTCTCCATTAAACTGCTAAACAACACCGATAGGCTCACTGTAGACCAGGGGTTTTCAACCTTTTTGACTCCAGGGACCACCATTTATTCAGCATTTGACCCACGGACCACCATTTGATTACATTTTCACACCAAAGACCTAAAACTAAAGATTTCTTTTGGTTTGGTCCACAATTCCAGGCTGGATTTTGCCAACAAAACAGTGTAGACTTCTTAATTAATTGGTGCTAATGCAGATGATGAATAATGTTAACTCTTGAGAGTGTGAAAATGAAACCAAATGGACCCGCAAGGGTCCATTTGGTTTCATTTTTACATTCTCAAGAGTTACATCTGGTTAACCAACTTTCCATCATTTAGCCTGGGGACCACCTGGAACCTTCTCAGGGACCACTGGTGGTCCCCGGACCACCTGTTGAAAACCCCTGCTGTAGACACATGACGACATGGTTAAGAATTCTGACTCATCAGGTTGCCTTTCTGGACAATCTTCCATAACCACAATTAGACTGCCCAGAAACTGAACACAGAACAGTTTACAAAACCTATTCTGAAGAAAGTAGTCCCACACACTTAACGCATCTTCAGGGACCACATGCAACACCTTCACGGACCACCAGTGGTCCACGGCCCACCTGTTGAAGACCCCTAAACCGCAGCCATCAGTGAACCTTTAGAGCAGTGGGTTTCAACCATTTTCATACCAGGGACCACTAGTTATGTTGAGTTTAGTCTCTCTGACCAAAAACTAAGGATTTTAAAGTTTAGGTCCACAATTTAGGAGAGCTAAACTGGCAAAACATTGGTCAGAGTAACAATTCTTCTACATTTTCTTTTTTTTTTTTTCAAAAATTAAATAATTCAGGTGTAGATATATAGATTCAATATATTTTAACTCTTTGAGTGTAAATTGAAACCAAATGGATCCGTAACGGTCCATTTGGTTTTATTTAAACCCTCTGAAGAGTTACAGATCTATACAAGGGTCCATCATTTAATCTGGGGACCACCTGGAATCCTCTCAGGGACCACTGGTGGGCCCCGGACCACTGGTTGAAAACCACAGCTTTAGTTTTATTCAACCATGTCAGCGCATGGATAAAAACAGGAGCTTTTTCTAGCATGATTACCTGTAGGCCATGGCCTGTTGGAGTGGGATGGAGGGGGGTCCATAGATCCATAGATCCAAAGTGGAGTTTAGTCCAAACATCCGTAGTAAATCCATCCTTCAGCTTGTTTTAAGCCCTGTGTCCACATGGTGCTGTGTCCACTGTTATGTTGAGGGTGAGGGTTTCGAAAATAATAGGGGCCTATTTTGATTGTCTCAAGTATCAGCTGGTTAACCAGAACAAGATCAAGAGTTAAAATATTCATGTGAATTAGCCCACCTTAGTCTACACAACTAGAGAATGTAGAAGATCTCTCCTACTTGAAGGCTCTGGTGTAGGACACCTTTTCTTTTTTTTTTTAAGATAGCAACACTAGTTTGCCTGGCCTGGGCCTGGTGCCCTGGCCTGCCCTGGGGAAAAAAAAAAAAAAAAAAATTGCCCAGGCCACCGGGAAAACTCCCTGCACTCCAGATGGCCAATCCATCCCTGCTACGCCCAGGTATAGGCCCTAAGACTCTCACACCCCAAGGTGTGCATACACAGCACGGCTGCTTGACAGAACTGAGAAGCCCTGCCAGCAGTCTCCCTTATATAGGGCGGATCCAACCACTGTGAGGGTTCTCAATTAGGTCCAAAGCAGCAGAATTACAAGCTCACTTTACTCAAATATGAGAAATATAGATCAATAGCAATAGACATTAGTTGTCTGACCAACATCCCCATGATCTACATAACTTCATATTGTATATTAATCATATTTTAATCATTTCAGTTTGTGAACCACCCCTCTCCTCCCCACAGCACTTGGAACCTTCCACCTGTACTTCAGCCAATGGCTGCCTCTGCTGTGGTTTGGCTGTGAGCAGTGTTGCCAACTGCCAAAATCCAAAATGCACTAGCGTCACTTCCAAAATGCACTAGAATGCGCTAGATGCTTGCCTGGAAGGGAATATGACCATTAAATGACCAATAATCTTCAACATTCTCTAGTTGTGTAGACTTGGGCTAATTCACATGATGCATATTTTAACTGCATCATGAAATGATGAAACCAAATGGACCCTTGCGGGTCCATTTGGTTTCATTTTTACGCTCTCAAAGAGTTACATCTGGTTAACCAACTGTCCATCATTTAGCCTGGGGACCACTGGTTGAAAACCACTGTCATAGGAGGAAAAATGGTGAAAAATGAGGGTTTTATCTCTGGCGCCTGTCAATCAATTTCACCCCAACTCACCAGCCAAAAAGCACTAGATTTTCCGCCAGGAGTTTTTCACTAATTTTGGCGTTAAGGGGGGTCTGAAAAAGCGCTAAATATAGCGACAAATGCGCCAAGTTGGCAACACTGGCTGTGAGCAGAGGAGAGCAGGGCAAGTGCTGAGGTGGAGACAAGGTGACAAACATAATGAATAAAATGCTTCCTCTGACACAGGGGTTTTCTACCTTTTTGACTCCAGGGACCACCACTTATTCAGCATTTGAGCCACGGACCACCATTTGATTACGTTTTCACACCAAAGACCTAGAATGAAAGAATTCTTTTGGTTTTGACCACAATTCCAGGCTGGAATTTGCCAACAAAACCGTGTAAACTTCTTTAATTAAGTGGTGCTAATTCACATGATGAATATTTTAACTCTTGAGAGTGTGAAAATAAAAACCAAATGGACCCGCAAGGGTCCATTTGGTTTTATTTTTTACATTCTCAAGAGTTACACCTGGTTAACCAACTTTCCATCATTTAGCCTGGGGACCACCTGGAATCCATAAAATGACCAAAAGTTTTTTTGAAAGTGGAGTACCCCTTTAAACTTAGAGTGAAACTTTTAGTGAAAAACTCCTGGCGCAAAATCTAGTGCTTTTTGGCTGGTGAGTTGGGGCGAAATTGATTGGCAGGCGTCAGAGATAAAACCCTCGTTTTTCACCATTTCTCCTCCTATGACAGCGGTTTTCAACCAGTGGTCAGTTGGTTAACCAGCTCTTTGCGAGCGTAAAAATGAAACCAAATGGACCCTTGCGGGTCCATTTGGTTTCATTTTTACGCTCTCAAGAGTTAAAAATATTCATCACGTGAATTATCCCAAGTCTACACACCTTCCAGACAAGCATCTAGCGCATTCTAGTGCATTTTGGAAATGCCACTAGTGCATTTTGGATTTTGGAAGTTTGCAACACTGGTCTGCATTTATCCATGAGCACCTGCTGCCTTGAATGTCTTATGGATGTGTGTGACTATTGTGTAATGTTTGACGTCATTCCAACCTGGCATGACATGACACCACATTGAGGACATTCAGAGCGCAGCAGCCATCCTGTCAACATCCCCTTTTCTTTAAATGTAAACACTCCTAGCATTCTAAACATTCCTGTTAATTCTACATTTACATTACATTCAAAACTTGCGGTCTGCATGGGCTGAGAAGAGATGATTAAGGAGCACTTGTAGCAGGTGGCTACAGCCTCTGTGGTGATGGCCTCCAAAGTCTAGTATCTGCCCCTGGACCAAGGGGATGTCCTCTTGGTCTAGTGGTTAAGATGTTGGACTTTCACATGCGGGAGACCCGGGTTCAAATCCCGGGTGTTACACACTCTCAAACTGCAAGCACAGAAAGTAGCTCATAACATTGGATTTTAAATGAAGCAAAAAGCCTTGTTTTCAAGAGAATAATTCAAGTATCTGGTACAGTTTAGCTGTATATACTGTATATTTGTCAGTTTGACGTTTTGTAATGCAATCAGATAGAATGTGAAGTTGCACACTTGCCAGATTATGCGATTATATCAGCAGAGCGGAAAAAACTGGATGAACTTGTACTGTATGTGTATGAATAGCTACTTGAACGAACACCACATAGAATCACCAGCATTCACACAACAGTGATACTCTGAGCTGTCACCCAGCGTAGTGCAGGGGCGGATCTAGGCATGGGCTAAATGCCCAGTCTGCCCTACCAAACACGATGGCATGCAAAACAACCCAAGATATTTCAAATTAAAGTGCTTGTATTTAAAGTGATGTGAACCACTACTACTGCTACTAACTAACTACAGCTGTGTCACCACTAAACCAACAGCATTTCATCATTGAAAACAGAAAACTCTCTGAGTCAGACCTTTAGCTTTATGCATGCTGCGTGTCTGTTGCAACTTCAACAACAACTGATGTTATTATTGATGCTTTACTTGACTAATAAAAGTCCTGGAACTGAAAATGGTCTGGGATTCCCAGTTGCCCCCCAACTGGGAAATGTTACATCCGCCCCTGGTGTAGTGTGGTCTCAAACGGTGCGTTGTTGTTGTGTTGTGTGGGTCTGTTTGTCTAGAAATGGAGTGTAAAGAACTTGTCAGGCTCCATGTCTCACTCCTCCAGCAGAGCCATTTATCATACCAGTTCTAACTGGAGTGGAGAAAACAATCAGCTGACCTCAACAGCTGTAACTCCCTGGTCTCGGCTCTGGTCAACAATGACCAGCCACACACACACACACACACACACACACACACACACACACACACACACACACACACACACACACACACACACACACACACACACACACACACACACACAGACACACACACACACACACACACACGTGAAAAGCGGAAATGGTATGAGGGCGGCTTCATCGATGAAGTCGTCCACATACCATTTTCATTTAAATTCTTTACTTCAGTCTAAGACAAGATGCATATCTTGTACAGGACTTTTATTAGTCAAGTAAAGCATCAATAATAACATCAGTTGTTGTTGAAGTTGCAACAGACACGCAGCATGCATAAAGCTAAAGGTCTGACTCAGAGAGTTTTCTGTTTTCAATGATGAAATGCTGTTGGTTTAGTGGTGACACAGCTGTAGTTAGTTAGTAGCAGTAGTAGTGTTTCACATCATTTTAATTATAAGCATTTGGAATATCTTCTAGGTATATCATCTAGGTATATCTATATCTAGGTTGTTTGCATGCCATCGTGTTTGGTGAGGCAGTCACCCCCATGCCTAGATCCAGCCCTGACACACACACACACACACACACACACACACACACACACACACACACACACACACACACACACACACACACACCAGATTGATAGAGAGGGACATGGTGGTTCTTGCGTTTCTCCAATGAATCCTCTGCACTGATGATCAGGGGCATAGCTAGCAGTTCTGGGCCCCCTGCAAAGCTTTTTCACATGGGCCCCCCTTTCCCGGCGGCGTCAAAGGGGAATTTCACCCATTGTCAACATTTTTTCTGAGAGTGTACAAATGCAACCAAATGAGCCCTAACGGGTTCATTTGGTTCCATTTGTACGCTCTCAGAAAAAAAGAAGTGTCTATAGAAATCCATTAACATGATGACATACATCTTGATGATGTCATCAAGATGTGTTTCATCATGTTTTTGTGGGTTTTCTTCAGACCTCCATTTCCAGGAAACACAGAATGGGGGGAAACGTTTTTATCATGTCCACCCATACAGCACCTCTAGGTTATACTAATGACATATTAGAATGTTGAAAATGGGTGGAATTCCCCTTTAAAATGCTTCAATCTGGTGCACTTTGAGATCAAATATTTTTCATAATATAATCGATACAAATAAAACCTTATTAATCGAAGCTTTTAGTGGGCGCCCCCTGACTTTGGGCCCCCCTACAATTGTCCCCCTTTTCCCCACGTGTCTACGCCCGTGGTCCTCTGCACTGATGAGCAGGAATGTTGCAGCTCAGCTCCAAGTTCCAAACAGAGTGTAAACTGTTATCATTCAGATGGGATACTGTCAACAACAAGAACAACAACATCTTGACTCCATTTTCACTTTGTCCATTGTTCTTTCCCTGTTAAAACGTCCATAAAATAGATAATTAGGACAAGATATGAAAATCATGGGAACTAAATGGTTACCAAGAAATGTTTGGAGTTCACCAATGTGTTTCTAATAGTGTCTAATAGAGATGCGCAGTGACGTCACCGCCCCGGTTCCGGAAGTCTTTTCCCCATTCATTTTTCTCATAGACTTTTCGAAAATAATTTATATCAAGACGATTACGCCGCGGCCAAAGCCAACTCAGGTCGTGACAAATCATGACAACAAACACAATATCGTCATATAATATATAATTAGGAAGAAGTAGAAACCGGCATGATACAAGACTTTTTGTTTCGTTTTTCATCTTAGAAATTATTTTATTGTCCCAAAAGTTTGTGTGTGTCATCATGATTCGTCACGACTCGAGTTGGCTTTGGCCGCGGCGTAATCGTCTTGATATAAATTATTTTCGAAAAGTCTATGAGAAAAATGAATTGGGAAAAGACTTCCGGAACAGGGGCGGTGACGTCACTGCGCATCTCTATAGGGGTGGGAAATAAGTTTGGAGTTACAGAAATACCCACAGTAGAATAAAGACAACCTGCGGCCATGTTAACTGTTCCCAACGTCGTCATGGGGACGACGGGGACCTCATGGTGAAATGTAGAGAATGGGACATCTGTGACACAAATCAAGGACATTATGTATCATGTCACAGGAATCAAGGTAGATTGAGGTCCAATGTGTTTTTGGTGTTTTCTCTTTTAAACTCATGTCTTCCTCTCCTCTCCATTCTCTCTTCAACAGCATGTTACGCCAAGAACTTTGGACCCAAAGGATTTGGTTACGGCCAGGGGGCGGGGGCTCTGGTCCACGCCCAATGAAAACCCTCCGCTCTGCTCTGCTGACCAACCAGAGAGCAGGGGCTCTGGTCCACGCCCAATGAAAACCCTCCGCTCTGCTCTGCTGACCAACCAGAGAGCAGGGCTCTGGTCCACGCCCAATGAAAACCCTCCGCTCTGCTCTGCTGACCAACCAGAGAGCAGGGGCTCTGGTCCACGCCCAATGAAAACCCTCCGCTCTGCTCTGCTGACCAACCAGAGAGCAGGGGCTCTGGTCCACGCCCAATGAAAACCCTCCGCTCTGCTCTGCTGACCAACCAGAGAGCAGGGGCTCTGGTCCACGCCCAATGAAAACCCTCCGCTCTGCTCTGCTGACCAACCAGAGAGCAGGGGCTCTGGTCCACGCCCAATGAAAACCCTCCGCTCTGCTCTGCTGACCAACCAGAGAGCAGGGGCTCTGGTCCACGCCCAATGAAAACCCTCCGCTCTGCTCTGCTGACCAACCAGAGAGCAGGGGCTCTGGTCCACGCCCAATGAAAACCCTCCGCTCTGCTCTGCTGACCAACCAGAGAGCAGGGGCTCTGGTCCACGCCCAATGAAAACCCTCCGCTCTGCTCTGCTGACCAACCAGAGAGCAGGGGCTCTGGTCCACGCCCAATGAAAACCCTCCGCTCTGCTCTGCTGACCAACCAGAGAGCAGGGGCTCTGGTCCACGCCCAATGAAAACCCTCCGCTCTGCTCTGCTGACCAACCAGAGAGCAGGGGCTCTGGTCCACGCCCAATGAAAACCCTCCGCTCTGCCGACCAACCAATGGGCTTACACACGAAGACAAACCCCATTTTGTACATCTCTCTGTCCGAGTTCAGACCATTTGTTTTTATCTTTCCACAAACTGGAGTTTGTTGTTATGTATTTCATGATGCAATATAGAAATAAAACCCTTTACTAAAAACATCTGAATAAAGAGTCACTGAATCATTTCTTCCTACAGATATGATGTCCAGGGAGGTTTCTCTCACCACAAATACAACTCACCGCAATTCACTGCTTTTTTGTTTTTATTCCTAAAACACTTCAAACATTTATTTCAATTGCATTTGATTGTTATGGAGGGTATAGATGTTTTAGACTTATATAGATATAGTAGGAATGACATATCAAGAGAGGAAATATGTCAATGACTGTTCCTAATGTACCATTCACCTTTTTATTATTTATTTGCCATGCCATTTAATTGCACAAAATTTGCTCCATTTCAAAAAGAACTAGAACCTATTTGGGTTTGGCATACTAGATTAGTTTTACTAATACTAGATCTGCTTTTTTTTCCCAACCAAGGCTCATGTTTTTGGTTATTAGAGAAAGTAAAAGATGGATGTTAATTGTGTTACATTTCTTGCTTTCTTTATTTTTAGGGATTTTAAAGATGAGATGCCATGATTTTTTCTACCCTAAAACATGATCATCAGGTATTAATGTTATATGAAAAGTAAGATTTTTTTCCCCCAAAAAGTGTACAGTGTTTGTTAAACTGTCATTTTTATGATTCCACCCTACCAGTTCATTAAGTATGCCTGGTTTGCCTGGTGGGTGGTGATGGGTGGAGATCCACCTGAACTGAAGCCACGCCCACAGCTTTAGTTGCATGATAAAGGGGGAGGAGTTAGGGGAGGGGCTGAGCATGTTACGTCACTATATTGCAGTTTTTTCATTAGCATGTTTGACTGGAAATGTTCAGCCCCCAGGAAGAAACCCTAAATACAAATGGAAGACATCATTGCACATAAAAAACACACCAAGGGGTCTATTTACATACAGTCAGCTCTTAAACATGTACAAAATTGGAAAAAATACAAAAATCACGGCACCCCCTCTTTAACTATGGGAACATGGTCCTAAATACATATTGGAAAAAAAAATTAAATAAAGCTGTCCTTTAATATAATACGTTGCTAATAGTGGTTCAATAGTTTCTCTTGACTTTTCACTGCGGTGAGTTGGTAATGCGGTGATAGTTTTTTTTTTTGGTTTGGGGGTGAGGAAGAAATCACAAGTTGACAAACAAAAGCTTTTCCACATTTGACTGTATTTTATTATTAAAGCCATTAAAATTGATCCATGCCCAATATGTTTACATCTGAAGCAGAGTTACAGTGAATGTCCTGAAGTCGACGGAGACGGAGAGAGAGAGAGGCAGAGAGAGAGAGAGAGACAGAGAGAGAGGCACTGGAAATGGACATGTGCTTTTCACATGGTGGTGGGGGGGGGGGGGGGGGGGGTCTGGAAGTACCAGAGCCTTGTAGTGGGAGAGTTAGGATATTCCCGTTCTCTCCTATGCTCCAGGGCGCTAGTGCTGCTGGAGGAGCATGGAGGAGCTCTGTGAGTTCACTGACTCTCAAGCCAGAAGTCCATGAAATGAATGGGATTTAATAGAGACCAGCAAAGTCTCGCACTACGGTATACGTCTCGCGAGACTGTAGGAGTAGTGAGCGTTATCATAGACTTATTATGAGCGTTATGCTCAGATAGGACTCAAAGAGGCTCTGTATAGTCACGTGACCTGGCTGCTCCGCTCTGCTTCCTGGTACACCAATATCCCAACTCTCCCACTCGAAGGCTCTGGGAAGTACGATGGTTCTACACTGACATGGCTTTAGATCCACCAATGGAACGCCTGAATTAGACTTATTTTTATTTTCCTCCTTTGCATCTTCGCGTCTCACAGAAAACACAGCACAGCCCTGATCCAATCTAACCTAATGTTGGGAGTCATTTTCTCCAGCTTAAAAGGGGAATTCCACCCCCTTTCAACATCCATTTTCAACATCTGAGAGCGTACAAATGGAACCAAATGAACCCTAACGGGTTCATTTGGTTCCATTTGTACGCTCTCAGAAAAAAGAAGCGTCTAAAGTAATGCATTAACATGGTGAAAATACATCTTGATGATGTCATCAAGATGTTAGTTCAGACCTCCATTTCTTGGGATCACAGAACGGGGGAACTTTTTTTTTTTTGTCATATCCACCCATCACCTCTAGGGTATACTAATGACATATTAGAATGTTGAAAATGGGTGGACTTCCCCTTTAATAATACAAATTGGCATTGTACAGGTATATCTTATATGCTTTTAATCACTGATTAGTCGCCTTTACAACAAGGTATGACTTTTAGAGATCAGACATTCCTGGAATGAGTAACGATGATAAAACTGTGGGTTGAACACCATTTCAAATTCATCCTGGCTTGGAGGCAGATTCTGAAGATACAGGGTCATTAAACAGCATAAACACAGTCAACAAAGTGGCAGGACTCATGCTTATGTGCATGGCTCACACCTGTGACTGAGTGGCACACACCTGTGACTGAGTGGCTCACACCTGTGACTGAGTGGCACACACCTGTGACTGAGTGGCACACACCTGTGACTGAGTGGCACACACACCTGTGACTGAGTGGCACACACACCTGTGACTGAGTGGCACACACACCTGTGACTGAGTGGCACACACACCTGTGACTGAGTGGCACACACCTGTGACTGAGTGGCACACACACCTGTGACTGAGTGGCGCACACACCTGTGACTGAGTGGCACACACCTGTGACTGAGTGGCACACACACCTGTGACTGAGTGGCACACACCTGTGACTGAGTGGTACACACCTGTGACTGAGTGGCACACACACCTGTGACTGAGTGGCACACACACCTGTGACTGAGTGGTACACACCTGTGACTGAGTGGCACACACACCTGTGACTGAGTGGCGCACACACCTGTGACTGAGTGGCACACACCTGTGACTGAGTGGCACACACACATGTGACTGAGTGGCGCACACACCTGTGACTGAGTGGCACACACCTGTGACTGAGTGGCACACACACCTGTGACTGAGTGGCTCACACACACCTGCCAGCAGTTGAAAAACAAAAATTCAAATAAAAAAAAACAAACAGTGAATGCCAACAGAACAACATTTCATTTTGGTAAAGTTTTTTGAGTCTACAGCCAACACGTTTATCATCGTTACTCATTCCTGGAATATCTGATCTCTACAAGTCATACCTTGTTGTAAAAGTGACTAATCAATGATTAAAACCATATCAGATACAATACAAAATACGTATTATTAAAGGGGAATTACAGCCATTTTCAAACCTTCAAAAAGGACCTAAAAAACAAACAAAAGAATCATTAACATGGTGAAACACAACTTGATGACGTCATCAAGTTGTGTTTCACCATGTTAATGATTTTTTTAAGGGAACACAGAAATGGTGAACCTTTTTATCATGTCCACACAACATCTCTAGGATTTATTAATGACATTAGAATGTTGAAAATGGGTGGAATTCCCCTTTATGATGGAGAAAATCGTTCCCAAACAGAAGTTTTACAAGCGGACAAGGCGATCAGTTCTCACTGTGACGCTTCGTGAGTGGAGCTCGTGGATCTGTAGTTTTCTGTGACAACGTGAGTGGAGCTCGTGGATCTGTAGTTTTCTGTGACAACGTGAGTGGAGCTCGTGGATCTGTAGTTTTCGGTGCGAGTCGCCACTGCTGGCGAACCGCAAACCAACAATAACATCAGGCATATTATGGGATGTGTTGGGTGGGGTTGGCATGGCGACATGATGGCATGGTGGGGGGGGGGTGGGTGTGGGTGAAATGAAGACACTGTCCCCTTCTGATGATGCAAACACGAGACCCCCCGCAAAAAACCTTTTTTTGGGGGGGAGACCATAGTATAATATATATACCCCCCATATCTCTTGAATGCTATTCCTTAAAACTATTGCATGAACACGTTTTCATTTTCATTTTTTTCTTTACAAAAAAACAAACAAAAACAAAACAAAAAAAGAATCGGTGCTGTCCGTTTAGTTCTCTAAGTGTCTTTTTGCTTTACAATTTGTACATCCAGTGGTATAACAAACCAGCAATATGACATAGAAAAACAAAAATAATAACAATAATAATAATATGACGACTAGAATTCACCAGCATGGAACATTCAAATATATTACACTTGTACACAGGATCCAATCCAGACCGTTGGGGGTCCCTGGATATCCATCCTGTTTTGACCGTTAAGAGGTCCTCGACCATAACACACACTGGATGAAAAAATAAAAATAAAAACGAAAGAGAGACATGAACAGAAAACAGAGAGAGAGAAAGAAAGTACTTCTTGCAAATACTGAACATTCACTATATACAGAGGTTAACAGGAAGGCTCCGCCCAAATAACACTCGGCCCTGACGAGTATAGACAGAGTTACGCTGTCGCAAACTCAGTTGGTGTGATGCGACCAGTCCAATGGCGGCTCTATCGTCAATTGTGTTTCACCGTGTTAGTGATTTTTCTTTTAGGATCCTTTTTTTCCCTTAGAGTACACTCTCAAAATATTGGAAAATGTCCCTCTTTCAGTCTGCAACAGCCCTCCTGAGAGCTCAGTTTTCTGACCCCTCAATGTCGCAACATTATTTGTACACATTATTATTTGTGTTATTATTATTTGGACTATATTGGAAAATAATGTCCCTCTTTTTGTCCCTCTTTCAGACTGCAACAGCCCTCACCGAGAGCTCGGTTTTCTGACCCCTCAATGTCGCAACATTTTGCCTGGTCCGAGTATTATTTGGGCCGAGTCCTCATGTATTTTATACAGAAACGTCGTGGCTTCGCTGGGCTGATCACCTGGGCAGCCTGGAGGATGGTGGTACGGTAGGGTTTTATCGGCGACAGCCCAGTATTGTCCCAAGCATTTACACATGCAGTGGAGAGTCGTCTCGCGAAGTTCAAAGGCCGGGGGTTCAGGGGGTCAGAGGTCAGGGGGGAGGGGTTTAAAACGCCTATAGACAGCAGTGTTCGGACATCACTAAAAGCTACGGTCATACAATTGGATTATAATCATCAGGTACTTCTCTTTTTTTCTTCTTTCCTTTTGGTTGAATGAAAAAAAAAGGAGTGAAAAAAAGACATTTCCGGGAGCAGCTTCAACAAAAAAAAAAGAAAAAAAAAAGTCACTTGGAAAAAAAAAAACAAAAGGCTAGATCAGTTTTATGTACAAGATGCACATTTTTTACACTTCTTCAGTCTGTCTGTCTGTCTGTCTGGTGGCTGCTGTTCAGTTCAAAGTGGGGTCCAGAAATCAAGTGATGCGAGCTCAGAGGAAGGGGAGGGGCATGTCTGATTGGCCCCTCCCCTTCTCTCTGTAAAACATGGAGGTGTTTAAAGATGAAGCGGCAAAACGCGTTGAATCTCCTCCCTTCAGCAAAAAAAAAACACCAAAAAAAGTCTGAAAACTAAACGAAAACAAACTAACAAAAAGGTGATCAGTGCAATGTTGTAGGAGGACAAGAAGAAAAACAAAAAAGTAACACATTATGGACATAAAGTGAAAAAAAGAAGACTTTAGAAGTCTCATTTTAAAAAGAATACACATGGAATGAACCTTTCTTGTAAACTCGACGACGTCATTTCAAAAAAACATCTCAGTAAAGTCACAACAACAAATGAAATGATCGTTTCCTTCTTCTTCGTCGCTCCTCGATTGTTTCTCCTAAAAGATCTACTCTTACAGACTAACGTTTTATATTAATAAATATATGTCATGTACCTGCATAATAGTAGGTTTTTGTTTTCCTGTAAAAGTTCCTAGAGGGCACCATCCATCCATCCATCCATCATGTCCGACAGCTAGAAGTAAGAATCGCTTTTGAATTAAGTTTCTCAGGTCTCAAAAAAGAAGCCACTCGCTTAAAATGGCATAAAATGTAAAAAATAAGATGGTACTAGGACAAATATACGCATTATTATTTACTCTATAAATAGCTTTAAAATAAATATACTTGTATCACATTTTTTCCGTAGGATATCCTTTATCTTATTCGGCGTCATCCAAGTTAGACCAGCTCTGCGATTGGTCGACTCTTCGACAGGTTCAACAACGTTGGCAAATGAAATCTTTAGGTATTCTAACCCACACAAACAACTAAATGTTCACACGGTGCAAAAACAAAGACCTTAAAAATCTGTTTCCTTTAATCTATGTATTAATTAGGAAACGCACTGTAAAAAGGAAACAAAAAATAACCGAAAAACCTCCTCCTCCTCCTCACCCGTCACGATATAACAGGAACTACAGTTTTCATTTCACAACGGCGAATGCAAAATAAAACAAAACGATTTAGGAGCACCAGCGATGCTGCAAAAACATGATTATGGTTGAGTGACAAGTAAAAAAAAAGTTACAAAACAAATAAACAACATCAACAACATCAACAAGCCCTGGTGGGTGAATGAACGTTTTCCCGCCGTTTTGATCGCGATGCTCTGGTTCTTTCTTCACAGAGTGACCCGTCTCCATCACAACTAACAAAAAATAAAACATCCCTTTATTTTGAAGGACTAAAACGTCTCCTCGTCCCCTAACCCCTTGCCGCCTCCTTTCCTCCTTTCCTTCCTTCCTTCCCCATGCGTGTGTGTGGCAGTACTGCAACTGTCCATATATGGGCATGGCTGGAAGGAGAGACTTTAGGGAAGGCAGGGGAGGTTGTTGATGCCCCCAGCACTAGGCTAGATGCCCCTAGAGGGGGCAGGTAGGTAGGTAGGGGAGGAGGAGGTGGTATATTAGCGACAGACAGGCTACCTGCTAGGTAGGGTAATTCCAAACCAAACGGTGGTGATAGTAGTAATAGTAGTATGTGATGGAGGTGTGTGTGGTGTTATCCCCTAAACAAACAGCATGCTAGTCCCCAGGCTGAGTCCTCTGTAGTCTCGGTTGATCGTTTGACGGCGAGGAGAGAGAGAGAGAAAGCAAGCGCTCCCCAAGACAGCATGGCTCCCATATGAAGGGTGGGGGAGGGTTTGGGGGTGTTGGGTTGTTGGGTTTGGTGGTGTGAGGGAGGTGTGCTCCTCCTCCTCCTCCTCCTCTCTCTAGACCAGCTGGTATCCTGACCCAGACGTCTGGTCATACTCTATTGTGTACTGAGAGGTCCAGTCCGTGGTCACAGGGCGAAGAAGACCGCAGCAGCGGATCTCAAAGAAGTCTATGAGGTTCCGTATGCAGCCGTGGCTGTGGAGGAGAGGAGAGATGTTTGAGCATGAAAACGTAGCCGCAATACCAACCTAACCTATAATACAGGGGTGGGCAATTATTTTTCCCCAAGGGTCCAAATGAGATACATAAAATATTGTGGAGGAGCCAAGACTAAAGGCTGAACTAAAGTCTGTGTAATATTAATTTAATTTCAAGATAAAAGTAAGCGTAAGACCAACAACCATTTTGACACCAGGGCCCTCTATTTAGGCAGTATCTGAGCCACAGAGGATGACATTTTAGCCCCACAGACCCCAAAATTATAGATTTCTTTTGTTTTTGTCCACAATATCAGGCTGGATTTGGGAAACAAAACAGGACAACATAGATAAAAAAAAATGACCAGTCGTTTACATTCTCTGATTGTGTTAAAGAAGATGAATATTTTAACTCTTGAGAGCGTAAAAATGAAGGGTCCATTTGGTTTCATGTTTACGCTCTGAAAGAGTTACATCTGGTTAACCAACTTTCCCTATTTAACTGGAAGTTGCTCAAGGACCACTGGTGGTCCCCAGGCCGGTCAGAGTCAGCTAAAAGGCCACATTTGGCCCCCGGGTCGCATAATGCCCAGGTATGCCACAATGGACCTTTAGCTAAGCCCCGCCCTCTTGTCCACCCTAGGACACTTTCCAGCCAGGCTCATTCATTCCAATGTAAATATTATGGACTTTACACAATAAATACTGGTTTATTTTTGGAACCAGACCTTCCAAATCTCTTCCAAATCCATCAACAAGGCATGCCCTATGCAGTGGAAAAATGTGTGTGTGGTATTTATTTTTTAAAACAATGTTTTATCATATAGGAAAGCTATTGGTGGAGAGGTTTGTCTATCATATGTTATGCTTAGCTGTGATTGGACCATAGTAGTTTGGGGAGGGTGGTATCTAAAGGTTTATTGGACAATAGCAGTTTGGGAGGGGCTTAGCTAAAGGTCCATAGGATGAATGTAGAGTTGCAATACCCTCCATTGGGTTCCTCCTACTCATCCAGGTTTCATTCGTGTTCTGCCTATGTTAAACTCAGCAACATTGCAGCTGCATGGAAAGCTTTAATTATCCTCTTTCTATCTGCAAAGCATTTGTTTGATAAAAATCTACCGCAGATACGTTATAATCTACTTTCTATCAAGAAGTGATAGAAAGCTCGTTTTAATGAATGGGTCACGCTGACTCCTACAATAAGTGCAAATTCCAAACACAGGACTGTTCAGTGACTGAGTTTGAAAGCGACCAGCGCTTCCAAACTCCATCACTTAGAGAAAGATTCACCTGCAGAAAAAATTCTCGACAGAAAATTGTGGATAACATGTCTATGGCATATTTTTCAAACAACTGCCGTGCAGATTGAAATAGAGTTAATCCAAGCTTTCCCTACAGGTGCAATGTTGGTGAGTTTAGTGTTGATCAATACAAGCAGATCTCAGATGAAAATTCAACGAGTAGGGAGTGAATGGCGGGTATTGCAACTCTACATTCATTCCATTATAAAAAAAAAAAAAAACAATAATAAAAACAACCCTTTTGACTGGCGTACTGACAACCCTTACAACTTCAGCTGATAAATGTATGCACCACGGTCCATAGAGGACTCAGGGTGTTAAAAGCCTTCACTGTACATAAAGAATCCTATTATGGTAGAAAATGACTACATTCCATCTATACTCACTTGAAGGGGCTTTCGATGGACGTTGCTGTGACTTTAAAGTGCTTGTACCGTCGGGCGTTCATTCTCTCGTTGGTGGTGATTCCTAGACCAGCGATCTGTGGGAGAAGAAGTCATGACGAATCAATAACTGGACACTAGTGGAAATGATCCCCCCCCCAGGCCAAAATCATTTCAGGTTAGGTCAGAGCCTTCTAGTGGGAGAATTAGGATATTCCCGTTCGCTCCTATGCTCCAGGGCGCTAGCGCTACTGGAGGAGCATGGAGGAGTCCTGTGAGTCCACTGACTCTCAAGCTGGAAGTCCATTAAATGAATGGGATTTAATAGAGACCGGCAAAGTCTCACGATACGGTATACGCGAGGCTGCAGGAGTAGTGAGCGTTATCATAGACTTATTATGTATGTGTTCTGTATAGTCAGGTGACCTGGCTGCTCCGCTCTGCTTCCGGGTACACCAATATCCTAACTCTACCACTAGAAGGATCTGGGTCAGGCTAGACCAGACTTTAGCTTTAGGTGCTATAACCACAGAGGGCTGATGGGTGGAGGTACACACCTGGTACAGTTGACACATGATGAGCACAGTGTTGTATATGTTGTATAGATATATACCCGATAGAGCTGACACATAATAAGCACAGTGTTCTAGATGTTGTATATATATATATATACCTGGTACAGTTGACACATGATGAGCACAGTGTTGTATATGTTGTATAGATATATACCTGATAGAGTTGACACATAATGAGCACAGTGTTCTATATGTTTACCTGGTATAGTTGACACATAATGAGCACAGTGTTCTATATGTTTACCTGGTATAGTTGACACATAATGAGCACAGTGTTCTATATGTTTACCTGGTATAGTTGACACATAATGAGCACAGTGTTCTATATGTTTACCTGGTATAGTTGACACATAATGAGCACAGTGTTCTATATGTTTACCTGGTATAGTTGACACATAATGAGCACAGTGTTCTATATGTTTACCTGGTATAGTTGACACATAATGAGCACAGTGTTCTATATGTTTACCTGGTATAGTTGACACATAATGAGCACAGTGTTCTATATGTTTACCTGGTATAGTTGACACATAATGAGCACAGTGTTCTATATGTTTACCTGGTATAGTTGACACATAATGAGCACAGTGTTCTAGAGTGTGTTCTAGATGTTTACCTGGTACAGTTGACACATGATGAGCACTGCCACCCACATGAAGTGGAACACACTGTTGAGGAACATCCAGAACATCCATGGAGAACAGGAGGCGATCTGCGTCAGGTACAGCCAGAAACCATCCTTAGCATAGCTGGTGGAGCAATGGATCCTCCAGTCTGGGGAGAGACATGAAGAGAAGACTGTTCTTACAGCTAATGCTGTTCCTCATATATGGAGTTCTCCATATTTGGGTATGGAGTGTGATGCACAGACAGACACATTTCCCCCTGTTTACACAGTAATCTTGTTCACTGTGTTTGCAATTAATTATAATATGAACTTTTGCTGTGAATTAATACATACGAGAAGCAAAAAAGTCAAAGTCAAAGTCGCATGATTTGTCACTACGTTACCGCAGCGAAATTGGTTCTCCGCTTTTGAGCCATCACTTGCATCGGTGAGCTCCAAGGAGCGGTGAGCTGCGGCTTGCCACGCTCAGGAATCATTAGCTAGCAGGTCTGATTCATAGATAGTAGACTTTACTAAAACATACAGGTTTTCCTTAACTTGGAACTACATTCAAGGTTTACTTTCATTTGAGGCTTTTGATAAAACAACGGTAATACAACATATATTTGGAACCTTCAACACTCTCACAGAAGACCTGGCTGTCTACAATCAGTAATAGTAGTTTGGGTAGTTTTAGGACCGTAAAAATCTCTTTCTGTTGTAGTTAGGGTAGTTGTATGACATTGTAGTTATGGTAGTTTTCTGGTAGTTTTATCTGTACTCACAGGCGATGCATCCATACATCATCCAACAGATCATACACAGCAGGAAGAACAGATATCCCATGAAGTATCGATGGTTTCCACTGCCTGTAGACACAACACACAAACATTTATAGAACAGATATCCCATGAAGTATCGATGGTTCCCACTGCCTGTAGAAACAACACATTAACAGTTATAGAACAGATATCCCATGAAGTATCGATGGTTCCCACTGCCTGTAGAAACAACACATTAACAGTTATAGAACAGATATCCCATGAAGTATCGATGGTTTCCACTGCCTGTAGAAACAACACATTAACAGTTAACAAAACAACCACACCTGTTAAGACAGACATTAAAAAGTCCATAGACCATGCCACTTGACGTCATGAAAGCCTGACATTATTTGGTAAGATGTGCCTTAGAGCACTGCTAGTCTACCTGGGTCTACCACTACTCAAAAACTAAATAAAGCTCCAGACTCATCTGGCCTAGAATCAGTCTCATCTACAACCCCAGTTCCGTTGAAGTTGGGACGTTGTGTAAAATGTAAATAAAAACAGAATGCATTGATTTGCAAATCGTTTTCAACCTATATTCAGTTGAATACAACACAAAGACAATATATTTAATGTTCAAACTGATAAACTTCATTGTTTTTTGAAATTATACAATCTTTTGTAAATTGATCCCTGCAACACGTACCAAAAAAGTTGGGACAGGGGCAACAAAAGACTGGGAAAGGTCATGAATGCACAAATAACGCCTGTTTGGAACATTCCACAGGTAAACAGGTTAATTTTAAACAGTTTAATATCGTGATTGGGTATAACAGGACCATCCCAGTCGTTCACAATCAAATATGGGGCGAGGTTCGCCACTTTGTGAACAATTCTGTGAGAAAATCATCCAACGGTTTAAAAATAAAGTTTCTCAACATTCAATTGCAAGGAATTTGGTGATTTCATCATCTACAGTCCATAATATCATCAAAAACTTTCAAAGAATCTGAAGAACTTGCTGTACTAAAGCGGCAAGGCCGAAAAACAAGACCGAACACTTGTGACCTTTGATCCCTCAGGTGGCTCTGCATTAAAAACTGACATCATTGTGTAAGGGATATTACTGTGTGGACTAAGGAACACTCAGAAAATTGTCAGTTTACATAATTTGTCGCTACACCTGCGATTGCAAGTTAAAACTGTACCATGCAAAGCAAAGCCATCCATCAGAAAGTTTGGTTTGAAAAACAACCAGAAAAACAACCAGAAATGCCTTCTCTGGGTCCAATATCATTAGAAAGCACACTTTTCCACTTTGTGTCTAACCATTTCAAATGATATTGGATCTGCTTCCGGCCTCTGCTTCTGGGTACACCAATATCCTAACTCTACCACTAGAAGGTTCTGGTGCTGTTGTACAGATATGAAGAACTTTTTAATAAGCTGCACTATAAACCTGTATTTTGATTTGGTTCAAGTATGATGCATGTTAGAAAGACCAGCTGCACATGGCACCTTTCTTATAAATGGAGCATTTTACAAAGTGAAATACTTCTGTTCCTCTCAGTCTTAATAAGAATACCACTATCCTATTGCTAGTTTGCTACCACCGGATTTTGTTAAAGAAATAATTCATGTTAAAACAAACCTATATCCACTTTGTCCTATATCTTTCCATTTCGGCAACAATACACAGGAAAACATTGGCATATTTTGGACATAGTCCGAATGGTGATTCATCATGATTAAATTAATTTTGAAGGTGGGATTAATTTGATTAAAAATTTTGAATCACACCTAATTTTAACTCTTGAGAGCGTAAACATTTTACGCTCTCAAAGAGTTACATCTGGTTGACCATGTTTACACTCTCAAAGAGAGTTACAACTGGTCAACCAACTTTCAATCCCTGAAAGGGGACCACTGGTGGTCCCCGGACCACTGGTTGAAATCCACTGATCTAAAATAAATGATTCCTGCTCTGTAACCGACACAAGACGACCTTCACAGGGAATGACTTGCTGTTTGTCTCCTCTGCTTCCTCACTAATAAAAAGACAAGACTCATCCTGTCCACCTGGCATTCCACAACCATTAAGGACCCCCAAGGACCCCCCCCCCCCCCCTTCCTTTCTCTATTGTTCAGCTCTTAGTGCCCAGTGGTCCTTTTCAGAAAAAAAGTGTCTCGACACATGTCAGACTTTGGTAAATGCTTTACTTGTCTGCCTGTCTGCCTGTCTGTCTGTCTGTCTGTCTGCCTGTCTGTCTGTCTGTCTGTCTTAAAAGGATCCCTGACTAATAAGATAAACATCGCTTAAAACATTATACTTTCCCTATATAACTAAAATAAACAAATAAAAACACCAATAGCATCTTATTTCTTTCATAAATAGAGAATATTTCACTCAGCAGGAACTGCTCCTGTCGCAGGATGATGATGTCACATGTCCATGTGTGATCTAGCTCTATGGAATATATGGATGAACATGCTCATGTGACATCATCATCCTGCGACAGGAGCACCTCCTATTGAGTGAAAGATTCTCTATTTATGAAAGAAATAAAGTATTGAAGGTGTTTTCATCTGCATGTTTTAGTTATAGAAGGCAGGTATAGTGTTTTAAGGCATATTTGTCGTGTTAGCCAGGGATCCTTTTAATGCACAACTTCAGTTCTTTTTCAACCAAGATTCATGTTTTAGGTTATTAGAGAAAGCAAAAGATGGGTGTTAACCCTTTGTGTCCTGACCCTCGATTCGAGTTTCTGACACCAGATTATACAGTAGTTCCTGACACCAGATTATACAGTAGTTCCTGACACCAGATTATACAGTAGTTCCCGACACCAGATTATACAGTAGTTCCTGACACCAGATTATACAGTAGTTCCCGACACCAGATTATACAGTAGTTCCCGACACCAGATTATACAGTAGTTCCCGACACCAGATTATACAGTAGTTCCTGACACCAGATTATACAGTAGTTCCTGACACCAGATTATACAGTAGTTCCTGACACCAGATTATACAGTAGTTCCTGACACCAGATTATACAGTAGTTCCTGACACCAGATTATACAGTAGCTCCTGACACCAGATTATACAGTAGCTCCTGACACCAGATTATACAGTAGCTCCTGACACCAGATTATACAGTAGCTCCCGACACCAGATTATACAGTAGCTCCCGACACCAGATTATACAGTAGCTCCCGACACCAGATTATACAGTAGCTCCCGACACCAGATTATACAGTAGCTCCCGACACCAGATTATACAGTAGTTCCCGACACCAGATTATACAGTAGTTCCTGACACCAGATTATACAGTAGTTCCCGACACCAGATTATACAGTAGTTCCTGACACCAGATTATACAGTAGTTCCTGACACCAGATTATACAGTAGTTCCTGACACCAGATTATACAGTAGTTCCTGACACCAGATTATACAGTAGCTCCTGACACCAGATTATACAGTAGCTCCTGACACCAGATTATACAGTAGCTCCTGACACCAGATTATACAGTAGTTCCTGACACCAGATTATACAGTAGTTCCTGACACCAGATTATACAGTAGTTCCTGACACCAGATTATACAGTAGTTCCTGACACCAGATTATACAGTAGTTCCTGACACCAGATTACACAGTAGTTCCTGACACCAGATTACACAGTAGTACCTGACGCCAGATTACACAGTAGTTCCTGACACCAGATTACACAGTAGTTCCTGACACCAGATTATACAGTAGTTCCTGACACCAGATTATACAGTAGTTCCTGACACCAGATTATACAGTAGTTTCTGACACCAGATTATACAGTAGTTCCTGACACCAGATTATACAGTAGTTCCTGACACCAGATTATACAGTAGCTCCTGACACCAGATTATACAGTAGTTCCTGACACCAGATTATACAGTAGCTCCTGACACCAGATTATACAGTAGTTCCTGACACCAGATTATACAGTAGTTCCTGACACCAGATTATACAGTAGTTCCTGACACCAGATTATACAGTAGTTCCTGACACCAGATTATACAGTAGTTCCTGACACCAGATTATACAGTAGTTCCTGACACCAGATTATACAGTAGTTCCTGACACCAGATTATACAGTAGTTCCTGAAACCAGATTATACAGTAGTTCCTGACACCAGATTATACAGTAGTTCCTGACACCAGATTATACAGTAGCTCCTGACACCAGATTATACAGTAGTTCCTGACACCAGATTATACAGTAGCTCCTGACACCAGATTATACAGTAGCTCCTGACACCAGATTATACAGTAGTTCCTGACACCAGATTATACAGTAGTTCCTGACACCAGATTATACAGTAGTTCCTGACACCAGATTATACAGTAGTTCCTGACACCAGATTATACAGTAGTTCCTGACACCAGATTATACAGTAGTTTCTGATACCAGATTATACAGTAGTTCCTGACACCAGATTATAGCTGCAGCAACATTCTAGTTTTTGACGCTAGATTCTACAGTAGTTTCCGACGCTAGATTCTAGTTATTGACACTAAATGATAGTTTCTGATGCTAGGATCTCCTTTTTGACACTAGAATCTACTTTCTGACGCTAGAATCGAGTTTTTGACACTAGATTCTATAGTTTCTGACACCAGATTCTAGTTTTTCTGAAAAATCTGTGTTCCTGTGTCAGTAATGCTAACATATTTCTAGCCAAGGACCACCAGAATTATCCATATTTGGCTGCAGACCCCCATCTGAAAACATGTTGTTCTAGGGGTCCCCCAGAAGCGAGAAATTGAGATAAAATGTTTGCTTCCAAAATAATGTATTCAGAGATTTGCAGCACATTTTCACAATTTTTCAAAAATAGCAGAACAACAAGCTCATGTCGCGCCACTCGGTGGCGCGACATGAGCTTGTTGATCTGCTATTTTTCAACAGATAAAACACCAAAACGCGTTCAGGACACTAAGGGTTAATTGTTTTACATTCCTTGCTTTTTTTAGTTTTAGAGATTAAAACCGATTCTAAAAAAAGTATCCACTACAGTTCTTCTAATAAACCCCAGGAAATTATGGTCTTGTGTCAGACCAGTTTAACCAATTGACAAACAGAGTCTTGTGTCAACACTGACCATGTGCTGCCTCTTAAACTGGAAAATTGTACCCATAAAAAAGAAGATTTTAATTTTGTTAACAGAAATGACAAGCGGCTGACTGTTAGGAAATCACATGTTAGAAACGGTAACGTTGTTTACGTACCCACACAGTTCCCCTCCCATGGACAGTGTAAGGTGTTTACGTACCCACACAGTTCCCCTCCCATGGACAGTGTAAGGTGTTTACGTACCCACACAGTTCCCCTCCCATAGACAGTGTAAGGTGTTTACGTACCGACACAGTTCCCCACCCATGGACAGTGTAAGGTGTTTACGTACCCACACAGTTGCCCTCCCATATACAGTGTAAGGTGTTTACGTACCCACACAGTTCCCCTCCCATATACAGTGTAACGTGTTTACGTACCCACACAGTTCCCCTCCCATGGACAGTGTAAGGTGTTTACGTACCCACACAGTTCCCCACCCATGGACAGTGTAAGGTGTTTACGTACCCACACGGTTCCCCTCCCATATACAGTGTAAGGTGTTTACGTACCCACACAGTTCCCCTCCCATGGACAGTGTAAGGTGTTTACGTACCCACACAGTTCCCCACCCATGGACAGTGTAAGGTGTTTACGTACCCACACAGTTCCCCTCCCATATACAGTGTAAGGTGTTTACGTACCCACACAGTTCCCCTCCCATGGACAGTGTAAGGTGTTTACGTACCCACACAGTTGCCCTCCCATATACAGTGTAAGGTGTTTACGTACCCACACAGTTCCCCTCCCATAGACAGTGTAAGGTGTTTACGTACCCACACAGTTCCCCTCCCATGGACAGTGTAAGGTGTTTACGTACCCACACAGTTCCCCTCCCATGGACAGTGTAAGGTGTTTACGTACCCACACAGTTCCCCTCCCATAGACAGTGTAAGGTGTTTACGTACCCACACAGTTCCCCTCCCATAGACAGTGTAAGGTGTTTACGTACCCACACAGTTCCCCTCCCATGGACAGTGTAAGGTGTTTACGTACCCACACAGTTCCCCTCCCATGGACAGTGTAAGGTGTTTACGTACCCACACAGTTCCCCTCCCATAGACAGTGTAAGGTGTTTACGTACCCACACAGTTCCCCACCCATAGACAGTGTAAGGTGTTTACGTACCCACACAGTTCCCCTCCCATGGACAGTGTAAGGTGTTTACGTACCCACACAGTTCCCCTCCCATAGACAGTGTAAGGTGTTTACGTACCGACACAGTTCCCCACCCAGGGACAGTGATGGTCAAACTTGGCGATGCAGCGGTTACACACGGCACAGTGTTTGGACCTGATGGGCTTCCGTATCTGAGGAGATGAAATGCACAAAAATACACATGCAATGATGTAACGTTTATTTAGGAAAACCTTCATTTTGGTACACTGAACATGAAGGTCCTGGAAATGTTTGGCACACATTTCAATATTTTAACACTTGATTCTGGTTTCTGACACTAGATTCTAGTTTCTGACACTAGATTCTACTTTCTGACACTAGATTCTAGTTTCTGACATTAGATTCTAGTTTCCTGCGCTACCTTCTAGTTTTTGACACTAGATTCTATTTAATAATACTAGATTCTAGTTTTTGATGTTACATTCTAGTTTCTGGCGCTAGTTTTAATGAAAAATTAATGTTCCCGTGTCAGCGATGCTCAACATATTTCATGCAAAGGACCAACAAAATTATCTATATTTGACTGCTTCTGAAAAAATATATTCAAATAGCGCCACTATTTTTCTAAAATATCAGATCTACAGCAATGAGGTTGTAGAGCTGATATTTTTCAATAGCTAAAGTACAACATAATGCTTAGAACAACAAAACGTTACGAGTACAGAAAGGGGTTAAAAAAATAAATTTTTCAAGACCCATTTTACAGGAAAAAGAACATTGAATGTCAAATAGTATAGCCCCTGAATACAAGGCGACTCCATTTTTGGGATATTTCCATTGGGAAAAAAACATAGGGCTCCATTTTCGTTACCGCTAAACCCCTTACCCCTTAACTTCTTTGCCTTTTCAATCTATTAAAAAAAGATTTTTCATTAGTTCAAATGGCCAGTCTACAAGCTCACAACATGTTAATACATTGACATGTTGAAATATTCCAAAAAGTTGTTTCAAAATAGTAAAAAAAAAAAGAAATAAGGGATTTGGGATAAGGGGTTTAGCATGTAACGAAAATGGAGCCCGTAGTCTTATATTCAGGCCAATAGGGTACTTAAAATAAATGACAGAATGCCTTGGCTACCAAAAGCAGTAGTTTTAGGAAGTAACAGGGGCGGATTGGCACATATTTTCCCACCGGGACGATTTTGCCTTTGCTAGGCCACTGGTTAACCAGATGTAACTCTTTGAGAGTGTAAAAATGAAACCAAATGGACCCTTGCGGGTCCATTTGGTTTCATTTTTACACCCTCAAGAGTTAAAATATTCATGTGAATTAGCCCAACTTAGTCTACACAACTAGAGAATGTAGAAGATCTCTCCTACTTGAAGGCTCTGGTGTAGGACACCTTTTCTTTTTTGAAGGATAGAAACACTAGTTTGCCTGGCCTGGGCCAGGCAAACTAGTGTCCAGGACCTGCCCTGGACTTTAAAAAAAAAAAAAAAAAAAAAAAAAACTGTCCAGGCCACTAGGTGGTGCAGGCCACCGGGAAAACTCCCTGTACTCCAGATGGCCAATCCGCCCCTGGGAAGTAAAATACCATCTTACCAAGCAGGTACTGCAGAATATACTGAGGTCCAGACTGCCTGTCTCTGCTAGCTCCACGATGGTCTGAGGAGAAAAACGACAAACAGAGAGACAACATGAGAAGTCTACAAATCCTAGTCATTTTGAAGGAGCACCAAAACAAAGAGAAAAGTAAATATTTCCAGAAGGAGTGAGTGCATTTCCCGGCATCACCGTCGGGGATCGATCAGCAGCCACGGCAGTTCAGTGTTCCGCTATGCTAGTGGTTAGAGTTAGGGTTTGATTGAGGTAGATATACGTAAGACATCTCTGAATATTAATGACCTTTTTTAGGTCATTACTATTAGAGCACTTCCTGAAAAAGCCTAATGTCTATGACAAACTAGGGGGGGGGGGGGGGGGGGGGTTGCAAATTCATAGTGCTCCAACATTTAACATAGGGACTGTTTGATTGGCCATCAACAGTCCCGTCAGGACCAGTGTTGGGCAGTAACTAATTTTAGATTACATATTACTGTAATATTATTACTTTTGCTCCAAAAAGTAAAGTAACGAGATTACTCACGCAAAAATGGGTAATAAGTAACGCATTACTTTGCAAGTAACGCCAAGTTACTTTTTTAAAATGAGCTTGTTGTTGCATGCAAAAATAGAACAGATGCACAAGCTATTGACAGGTACTGTAACAACATAGATGTGCAGTAGATTGTAGATCCAGTCCACACGCTGCATCCTGCGCAGTTATGTACACTACAAATCGCATTGCTGCTTTATTTTGTAATAAACGGATTATGTTGTACTTCTCTAATTTTTCAAAAGCGGTGTTGAGAACTTGGGAAAGTAATAACGTAATATGTAATATATTACTATTCAAATCGGTAACGAGTAAAGTAAAGAAGTTACTTTCCTAAGTAATATAGACCAACACTGGTCAGGACTGTCCCTTCACCAATGACAAAGGTTACATACTAGGTATTTCCAGGAAGTGAACAAAAAAGGGTGAAATAACTGAAAACATGTCTTTTATTCTAGTTATGCCAAGAGTTTGCAAATCAGAGCGAACATTGGATACTTAAAGGTAGGGGAAGTGATTTCACTTTTGTCAGATATCACCCAAAAAATATTTTTTTTCTGTTAAAATGCTCTATTATAAGGTGTGGAAACCACATATGGAGTTTCCCCCTCCCCCACGTTAGCAGAGGAGCTAATAAAAGTTCCCCAGGTCACCACAATTCTCCTCCAATCAGGAGCGAGCAGCAGGTTCACATAGTGTAGCTACTTTTGGGGGCCCCTAGTGCACCAGGCTGGTACTACACCATGAATTTCAAATCACTTCCCCTACCTTTAATATAATATAAACTATATTATAAGACATGTTTTCAGTTATAGTATTTCACACTTTTTGTTAAGTACATAAATCCACGTGTTCACTTCATTCGTAGTTTCGATGCCTTCAGTGAGAATCTACAATGTAAATAAAACAAAATTGAAAATGCATGTACCGTAATTTCTGGACTATAAGCCGCACCTGAATATAAGCCGCACCAGCTACATTTGGGGCAAAATACTGATTTTCCCTTGTATAAGACGCACCTGACTATAAGCCGCACCTGACTAAGCTGCAGCTGACAACAAGCTTCATGTTAGATCAGTGGTTTTAAAGATTTCTTTTGGTTTTGTGCACAATTCCAGGATGGATTTTCGCAAACAAAAGAGGCAAAACATCAAAATTAGACCAAAATAAACATGACTTATGACTTATTAAGTGGTGCTAATTTAGATGGTGAATATCATAACTCTTGAGTGCAAACATGAAACCAAATGGACCCGCAAGGGTCCATTTGGTTTCATTTTTACGCTCTCAAAGAGTTACATCTGGTTAACCAACTTTCCATCATTTAGTCTGCGGAGCCCACCTGGAACCCTCTCAGGGACTACCCCTGTGTTACCTGTAAAAATCCATAGATTGGCCGCACCGTTGTATAAGCCGCAGGGTCAAAAGCATGTGAAAAAAGTAGCGGCTTATAGTCCGGAAATTATGGTAAATGAAAACGCATTGAATGTGTCCAAGCCTTTGGCCTGTACTGTACTCTATATCTACTTTAAGGTTAGGATAAGGGTTTCTGCACAAAAAACGACAGACGCGGATGTTTCACGGCGGCTGCCACTGCCCGAAAATGCACTCACACTCTCTGAATTTCTAGGCAATCTCCCTGGAACTCCGGCTGTGATACAGCATGGTGAAATGCTCCTCATGTGTTAATGTACAGGTCAGGAGAGAACAGAAGAGTTTTGCCTGCAGCCTCTCGTCTCAGACAGATTCAGATTCAGCGTTTCACTGGGGCACTAATCAGGGGCGGATTGGCACATATTTTCCCCACCGGGACAATTTTGCCTTTGCCAGGCCACCCTGGGGGTGGGACAGCTGGTTAACCAGATGTAACTCTTTGAGAGCGTAAAAATGAAACCAAATGGACCCTTGCGGGTCCATTTGGTTTCATTTTTACGCTCTCAAGAGTTAAAATATTCATCATGTGAATTAGCCCAACTTAGTCTACACAACTAGAGAATGTAGAAGATTAATGGTCATTTTGATCTGTATGTTCCAGGCGAGCATCTAGCGCATTTTGGATCTTGTCCAGGCCACTAGGTGACGCCACAGGCCACCGGGAAAACTCCCTGTACTCCAGATGGCCAATCCGCCCCTGGCACTAATGAAGGTTGGCTAAATTTAGCTCGCTCATCAATCAAACAATGAGGAGAGGAGCCGAACCAAACCAAACCAAACCAAACCAAAGGCCCCGACACGGACCAGAGCTTCTATTATACACTACACAGTGCACTAATGAGGGGCAGAGGGACCGGACCGGACTGTGGGCTGCAGGCCAGGAGATCAGCAGGACTGGACTAGACTAGACTGGACTGGACTGGACCACAACGACAACATAATGAAAACACCTTCAGCTGAATTCCTCTAATCAGGGTCAAGCTGACAAAGCATGCTGTTCAGGACCGGATGTAAAATTTCCCAATTGGGGGGGGGGGGGCAGGTGAAAATGGCATGTGGTCGGCTTCGTCGCCCGTGGCACGAATGAAGCCACCCCCCACACCATTTTCATTTAAATTCTTTAGTTCTGTGAAAAACAAGTTTTACGTGCATATCTTGTGCAGGAGTTTTATTAGTCAGGTAAAGCATCAATAATAACATCAGTTGTTGTTGTTTAAGTGGCAACAGACACGCAGCATGCATAAAGCTAAAGGTCTGACTCAGAGAGTTTTCTGTTTTCAATGATGAAATGCTGTGACAATTGTAGTCAGTTGTTAAATTGTTTTAAGTATAAGCAGATCTTTGATTTGATTTGTGTGTGTGTGTTTTTTTGGGGGGGGGGTTTTGCATGCCATCAAGTCTGGTAGGGCAGTCAGGGCATTGCCCCCCTCATGCCCGTGTCTAGATCCGGCCCTGATGCTGTTGTTATTATCATTATTATTATTATTATTATTATTATTATTCTGACCTTTTTCTTCTGCTCCTCTGAAGCTTTGATGATTCCAGGATCAGACTTCCAGGATTTTCCGAAGTTGTAGAAGAGAGCGATGCTGTTGATCAGGAAGGGAATGTGGACGGTGGCGAACGGGAGATGTGCACCGAGGTTAAGGAACAACATGAGTCAGGGCAAATGGACCCACAAGGGTCCATTTGGTTTCATTTTTACATTCTCAAGAGTTACACCTGGTTAACCAACTTAGCTGGGGACCACCTGGAACCCTCTCAGGGACCACCTGTTGAAAACCCCTGGTTTAAAGCACCCCAAGCAGGAAGTAAACTTAAATGCAAAATTTACAATATATTTTTTGGGGGGCAAGTGGCCATGACCTGAGGGCAAGTAGAACCTGACTTGCACTTGCCCGATGGGCAAGTTCTTCCGAGACCTTAGTGTCAACCCCTGTCAGAGAGCAGACTACTAGCAGGCTTTTCCTGTGTCTTATCCTAAAAAAACAAATAATATCACCATAGATGCTGGAACTTCAAGTTAGGCCTCAGTGAAACACAGAAAAGCTCCCTGGACAAAGTTTATCACAATGTTTATATATTGCAGGGGTTTTCAACCTTTTTCATCTCGGGGACCACTGTTTATTCAGGATTTGAGCCACGGACCACCACCATTTGAGGACATTTTAGTCCCACAGACCCCAAAAACGAAAGATTTATTTTGCTTTTTGTCCACAATTCCAGGCAGGATTTTGGGAAACAAAACAAGCAAAACATACAAAATGGCTAATTCAGATGATGAATATTTTAACTCTTTGAGAGTGTAAACATGAAACCAAATGGACCCGGAAGGGTCCATTTGGTTTCATGTTTACACTCTCAAGAGTTACATCTGGTTAACCAACTTAGCTGGGGACCACCTGGAACCCTCTCAGGGACCACTGGTGGTCCCCGGACCACCTGTTGAAAACCCCTGGTCTATTGCATGGTGTGACAAAAAGGTATGCTGAGACCCACAGACTCGCTGGCAGGTTCAGGGGTCCCTGGCCTTTGAACAACATTGAATTACATCACTAGTATAGACACTATCCATACTATGAATAAGGAAACGTCTGAATCAATGAATGTCTGAAACTGCCGTAACTCCTCACTGGCTGCACTAATCAGGAGGCTGCCAAGGACTTCCAAAGCCCGCCATAGACTGAGATTTTTCCCTTCAGCTGCCAGGCTGCTCAATGACTCTGGCTTCCCTTTCATTCCTGTCACCGGCAACACAACAACACTATGGACTATAACTCTGCACTTTCTATTTATGTTCATTGCACTATCTTGTCTGTGTTTGGTGTGGTTTCTGTGAAAAAAAGAATTGAATGCACTCATGTTCACGTCGAAACAAATTCCTATGTGTGTTACACAATGGCAAATAAAAGATATCTGAATCTGAATCTGAATCAGTCTGACTTTTCACACGGGCATTGACCATAATATTTAGTTAATTTCCGCTTGGAGATACATCCCCGTTAGAACATGTTAGGGATCGGACGACAATTTCAATGTTGATCTAGCTGTGTGCCTACAGCATGAGCAGCTGTCATTGCCTTATTGACCCATAGTTTAAGTTATAAGCATACAAGCACATTTGCTATGCAAATGACTAAACGTCCGTTTAAAATGGTTGTAAAATGGTATTGCTTGGGTGCAAGCAATGCACCATATTTGGAGAAACAGCATTTCACAAGATTTCAGCTGGTAGTTTTCTCTCGGAGTGCAGCAGAATGGGTGGCTAGGATAGCTAGTTTCTCTTAGTTTTAAGTGTAAATGTTCTAGAATTGCAATATTAGACTCAAGGATGTGCTTGAAATGTGATCCTCCTTCCCTCTACCTGAATAGATCTGTCGTCACTGTGACTCACTGTGTCAACAGAGCAGTCAGTCAGTCATTCACAGCCTTAAAAGGAGCTCTAAGGCAACCATGTTGTCATTTCTATCAGAGCCCAGGGGCGGATTGGCACATATTTTCCCACCGGGACAATTTTGCCTTTGCCAGGCCACCCTTAGGGGAGGGGGGGCAGCTGGTTAACCAGATATAACTCTTTGAGAGCGTAAAAATGAAACCAAATGGACCCTTGCGGGTCCATTTGGTTTCATTTTCACACCCTCAAGAGTTAAAATATTCATCATGTGAATTAGCACCAACTTAGTCTACACAACTAGAGAATGTAGAAGATTAATGGTCATTTTGATCTGTATGTTCCAGGCGAGCATCTAGCGCATTCTAGTGCATTTTGGAAGTGCCACTAGTGCATTTTGGATCTTGTCCAGCAGGCCACTAGGTGGCGCAGGCCACCAGGAAAACTCCCTGTACTCCAGATGGCCAATCCGCCCCTGTCAGAGCCTAATCCTATTCAAATTGGAGCGTTGTAAAGCTAAGAGTCATATAAGTTAAGACACTCCAATACACACATACATGAAGGTCAGCAAAGGTCAACCTACCATCCCATTATACATTTGAGTTATTGAACCTCTAGTTGCAGGGGTTTTCAACCAGTGGTCTGGGGACCACCAGTGGTCCTTGAGAGGGTTCCAAGTGGTCCCCAGGCAAAATGATGGAAAGTTGGTTAACCAGATGTAACTCTTGAGAGTGTGAAAATGAAACCAAATGGACCCTTGCGGGTCCATTTGGTTTCATTTTTACACTCTCAAGAGTTAAAATATTCATCTGAATTAAGAAGTCTATCACTGTTTTGTTTGCAAAATCCAGCCTGGAAATGTGAACAAAACTAAAACGATTATTTACTTTTAGGTCTTTGGGGCTAAAATGTCATCAAATGGTGGTCCGTGACTCAAATGCTGAATAAATGATGGTCCCTGGTGTCAAAAAAGGTGGAAAACCACTGATCTAGTTAATTACAACCCTTTACTGCTGACAAACTCAATGGATCTCCTCTGAGATGAATGTGATGCTCTTATCCAGAGGGCACTAAATGAAGCAATTCATCTCCATAATTATCACCATTTATAAAAAGAAAAGAATAAGCATGTTGACATTATCGTTTTCACCACAGGGAGTTAGTAAGATAAATGACCATTCATTGACCCCTTGTGCAACACTGCCTTTTCTGCCCACCACGTCAACAGCGTGTGACAGAGTGCTGGTTGATGAATGGAGATGGTCTTTAGATGCATCGTGGAGCAGGCCTGTGTGTCTCTACACACTGCATTCATCTTCTGAACGGATGAGAGCTCATCTGGGACGTTTCGTTAGATGCTCTCCCTCCCTCCATGCTAAATAAATGATCCTCTGTGTCAGAGGGACATTTATTAGACAACCAGGGCTGCTATGGTGCATGTGGCCATAGAGTAGACCATACCTGGGCATCATGCGGCCCGGGGGCCAAATACGGCCCTTTGGCTGACTCTGACCGGCCCCTGAAAGGGTTTTAAACCAGTGGTCCGGGGACCACCAGTGGTCCTTGAGAGAGTTCCACTTAAATATGGATAGTTGCTTAACCACATGTAACTCTTTGAGAGCGTAAAAATGAAACCAAATGGACCCTTGCGGGTCCATTTGGTTTCATGTTTACACTCTCAAGAGTTAAAATATTCATCATGTGAATTACCCCCAAGTCTACACAACTAGAGAATGTAGAAGATTAACGGTCATTTTGATCTGTATGTTTGACTGTTTAGTTTCCCAAATTCAGCCTGGAATTGTGGACAAAAAAATAAATCTTTAGTTTTGGGGTCTGTGGGGCTAAAATGTCATCAAATGGTGGTCCTCCGTGGCTCAAATACTGAATAAATTGAGGGCCCTGGTGTCAAAACAGTTGGTCTTGCTCTTACTTTTATCTTGAAATTAAATTAATATTCCACAGACTTTAGTTCAGCCTTTAGTCTTGGCCCTCCACAATATTTTATGTATCTCATTTGGCCCCTTGGGAAAAATAATTGCCCAGCCCTGTACTAGACGGATCTAAAACTTATGGGCTCCTGGGCGCCGCACCACCAGCCAATATATAATATAACCGTGCTGTGGTGTGGTCTTCTTCTGCAGGAAGACATGTTACAGCTAAGGCTGGATTTTGTTTTTAAAGTTTACAGTACACCAACTCTTTGTTCTGAGTCACAAAGTCATAATCTCGCATATTTTAACCCTTAGTGTCCTGAACGCGTTTTGGTGTTTTATCTGTTGAAAAATAGCAGATCAACAAGCTCATGTCGCGCCACCGAGTGGCGCGACATGAGCTTGTTGTTCTGCTATTTTTGAAAAATTGTGAAAATGTGCTGCAAATCTCTGAATACATTATTTTGGAACATTTTATCTCAATTTTTCGCTTCTGGGGAACCCCGAGAACAACATGTTTTCAGATGGGGGTCTGCAGCCAAATATGGATAATTATGGTGGTCCTTGGCTAGAAATATGTTAGCATCACTGACACAGGAGCACAGATTTTTCAGAAAAACTAGAATCTAGTGTCAGAAACTATAGAATCTAGTGTCAAAAACTCGATTCTAGCGTCAGAAAGTAGATTCTAGCGTCAGAAAGGAGATCCTAGCATCAGAAACTATCATTTAGTGTCAATAACTAGAATCTAGTGTCGGAAACTACTGTAGAATCTAGTGTCAAAAGCTAGAATGTTGCTGCAGCTATAATCTGGTGTCAGGAACTACTGTATAATCTGGTGTTAGAAACTCAAATCGAGGGTTAAGACAAAGTCAAAGCACTACTTTGCTTCCAACTGCTTTCATGAGCAAACCTGTTTTCTCCATTGAAAACTGAATTGGCCTGTCTGGCCTGAAGAATAGAACAATCTAAACGTGCTCCACCCAGGATACCTGATATGATGTTCATTCACCCATCAGCCCCCAGGAGGAGAATGACACGAAAATAAACATTTAGGGCAGTGCCTTTCAACCATTTTCATACCAGGGCCCACTATTTATTCAGAATTTGAGCCAGGGACAACCAATTGAGGACATTGTCTCAAAACTAAAGATTTTCTTTCGTTTTTGTCCACAATTCCAGGCTAGATTTCTCAAACAAAACAGATCAACATGACCATTAATCTTCTACTACATTCTCTAAATGTTTAGACTTCTTAATCCGGCCTGCTAATTCCGATAAATATTTTAACCCTTGAGGGTGTAAACCAAATTATGTTTTCATGTTTATCCGCAAGAGTCCATTTGGTTTCATGTTCACGCTCTCAAAGAGTTACATCTGGTTAACCAAACCAACTGTCCATCATTTAGCCTGGGGACCACCTGGGACCCTCTCAAGGACCATTGGTGGTCCATCCAAACTCTTCTTCTCTTATGAGCCAATCGAGACCATTCTAGAGTAGATTCCGACTCCGTCTGACAGTTTATCAAAGCAGAACAAACTGGGATATGTCCCTCCATGATTTATTTTTTTACTGCAGGTAATATAAATGTGAAATGTTGAGCGCAGTGGAGGGAGGTTAAGCCACCGCTGTGGGCAGTCATATAAAACCAGAGGAACAGGTTTTAAAAAGCACAAACAACCTAGTGCACCCAGGAGGGAATTATTACACCATTACTGGGTGGTAACTGACCCGGGACCAAGACAAAAGGAATGTGAGAAATAAATAAATAGCTAAACTGCAAAAGCAATAAACATTATTGACGTTTGATTAGACCAACATGGAGGACCAGATGGTTCAGATTTACTCCCTGAAAACATCACAGATCAACAAGGACACAGAAAAACAAATATCATAAATTAACTCCCAACCAGTCCAAGCCTTCCAACCCAAAGCTGTAGAACAAACACAGTGGGATCAGGACTCTTCTACAAACTGATAAGATTCACATAAAACCACCAAGGTTGTGCTTAAGGCAAAAAGCACAAATAAATGAGAAGAGAGGCTCAAAGAATAGCCTGGCAAAAACGAACAACATGGCTATCGTAGTTAGATTAATCATAACCAAATCGATTGTCAACTATTTTAGTAATTGATTAATTGGTTTGTCAACTAATCACAACTAATCACAGTTTTTAACAGTTTTTTTTACTCGTTTGCCCAATTAACCATAGTTTTGTCCAGTGTTGAGTGTAACAAATTCACACACACGCACACGCACACGCACACACACACACACACACACACACACACACACACACACACACACACACACACACACACGTGTCTTGTAAATAAGAGGCAGATCATGCCAGATGGTAGATCCTCTCTGTCAGATTCAAGACAGATCCAGATCCAGAATGCAGCTTGACTGACACCAAGACCAGAGCCTTCTAGTGGGAGAGTTAGGATATTCCCGTTCACTCCTATGCGCCAGGTCACTAGCCCTGCTGGAGGAGCTCTGTGAGTCCACTCTCAAACCAGAAGTCCATGAAATGAATGGATTTAATACGGACCGGCAAAGTCTCGCGATACGGTATACGTCTCGCGAGACTGTAGGAGTAGTGAGCGTTATCATAGACTTATCATGAGCGTTATGCTCAGATAGGACTCAAAGAGGCTCTGTATAGTCACGTGACCTGGCTGCTCCGCTCTGCTTCTGGGTACACCAATATCCTAACTCTAACACTAGAAGGCTCTGACTAAGACATGACAATTATAGGCTCTGACACGTACACGCATGCACGTGCACCAACACACGTGCACGTGCATGTGCACACACACTTCCCGTGAATCCAACGCCTCTCATTGAGTGAAATGACAGTCACCTTCCATGCTTTACTGCAGCTCTGATGCCTGCAATCCAGCAAGTGTCAGTCAGGCAAACGTTCTGTTCTAAATCGAGGCTCTTTGTGAAATAGGCCCCTCCCACTAACTTAGGATGGCGCTTACAGTCGAACGATACCATATGGACCATCACATGACCAATATATGTGCTATTTGAATCGGACAGGTCCAGAGATTATGTGCAACTGAGAATATTTTACTGTGCGAGCAAACAAAGGTAACAATATGGACCTTAACAGGTCCACGTTGTTACATTTTTTAATACCCTCACCAAGGCAGTGTGAAAGTAAAGGATATCATTCCAGAACCAGTAGAACCAGGTGACGTACATCCAGAACTTGGTGGCCAGGTAGATGCCCAGAGGAAGAGCACTGTGCATGGAGTGGTCAAAGAACGCTCTGTAGAGAAGAGAGAGAACAGAGGAGGACAGAACGTTAACCCAGAGACAGAAACTGTGCATGGAGTGGTCGAAGAACGCTCTGTAGAGGAGAGAGAGAACAGAGGAGGACAGAACATTAACCCAGAGACAGAGCACTGTGCATGGAGTGGTCAAAGAACGCTCTGTAGAGGAGAGAGAGAACAGAGGACAGAACATTAATAACCCAGTCGAAGAACGCTCTGTCGGGAGGAGAGACAGTGGACAACCAAACATTAAGGTGCGAGTTTCAACTCTAAACACACCCAGAGGCACAGCTAGAAGGAAGTCTGTGTTCCAAAAAACACAAATAAATCAACCATACTGTAACACACTGTCACACCCGAACGGAACTGATAATCACTATAAATCAACACTTTTAACCTCCGACCTAATGAATGCCAGTCAGTGTCATTACAGACATGGTGGATGTGTTGGATGTGTTTGTATCAGTACAGACATAGTGGATGTGTTTGTGTGCTGGTGTTTGTATCAGAGCTACAACATTACAGCCAGTGTTGCCAACTGCCAAAATCCAAAATGCACTAGTGGCACTTCCAAAATGCACTAGAATGGGCTAGATGCTTGTCTGGAAGGGAATATGACCATTAAATGACCATTAATCTTATACATTCTCTAATCTCTAGTTGTGTAGACTTGGGCTAATTCACATGATGAATATTTTAACTCTTGAGAGTGTAAAAATGAAACCAAATGGACCCGTAAGAGTCCATTTGGTTTCATTTTTACGCTTTCAAAGAGTTACATCTGGTTAACCAACTATCCACCATTTATACTGGGGACCACTGGTTGAAAACCACTGTCATAGGAGGAGAAATGGTGAAAAATGAGGGTTTTATCTCTGGCGCCTGTCAATCAATTTAACCCCAACTCACCAGCCAAAAAGCACTAGATTTTCCGCCAGGAGTTTTTCACTAATTGTGGCGCTAGGGGGGGTCTGAAAAAGCGCTAAATATAGCGACAAATGCGTCAAGTTGGCAACACTGATTGCAGCACTGTAACAGGCCCAGCAGAACAGCAGGAACAGATGGCTGTGGTAATGGCATGGCAGCTTGTACTGTATGTGTTGTGTGTAGCGTGTACATGCAATGGTGTGTACCCTGTGTGTGTGTGTGTGTGTGTGTGTGTGTGTGTGTGTGTGTGTGTGTGTGTGTGTGTGTGTGTGTGTGTGTGTGTGTGTGTGTGTGTCCAGGGTTTCTCTAAACAGGAGGGGAGAAATCATTTCCGTGACCTCGACTGTCCTCTGCCACAAACCTTTTATTTATGCGCCGCGACTAGTGATAGACCATTTATCAGGACGATTATCAGCTTGCATCGGGATAGTTTTTATCGGTATTGGTGCAAGAAAAAAAATGGGGAAAAGAGCAGCCAATTACCTATTTATATTTTTTATAAATGCACAAAAATGGCGCAGCAACCATTTTTTCTTCCTCACAGCTAAGCATAATATGTGACAGACAAACCTCTCCACTAATAGCTTTCCTGTATGATAAAACATTGTTTTAAAAAAATAAATGTCTCACACACATTTTTCCACTGTGCACAGGGCAATGCAATGCCTTGTTGATGGATTTGGAAGAGATTTTGAAGGTCTAGTTCCAAAAATGAATCAGTATTTATTGTGTAAAGTCCATGATATTTACATTGGAATGAATGAGCCCAACTGGAAAGTGTCCTAGAGCAGGGGTTTTCAACCTTTTTGATACAAGGGACCACCATTTATTCAGCATTTGGGCCACGGACCACCCCATTTGATTACATTAGGCACCACAGACCCCAAAACTACAGATTTCTTTTGATTTTGTCCACAATTCCAGGCTGGATTTGGGGAAACAAAACAGTCAAACATACAGATCAACATGATGATGTATATTTTAACTCTTGAGAGTGTAAAAATAAAACCAAATGGACCCGCGATGGTCCATTTGGTTTCATTTTTACGTTCTCAAGAGTTACATCTGGTTAACCAACTTAGCCTGGGGACCACCTGGGACCCTCTCAAGGACCACTGGTGGTCCCCGGACCACCGGTTGAAAACCCCTGTCCTAGAGGGCTGGGCTTAGCTAAAGGTCCATTGGCACTGGGGTGAAAAAAAAAATGGGTTACGAAATCGTGGGATAAAAAAAAAAGTTGAGGTCTCAAACTGATCTCTCCGTCTCTCCTTCTAAATGATTCTATCAGCACAGAGAACAGCAGCCAGAAAAAAACCCTCAACAACAAACAAGCAGAACAATGTGTGAATTAATCATGTTCCCTGACAGGATAATGGAGGCTCTAGTCTACATGAGGTTTTATTAACACAGGCTGTGTGATTCCACTGCACACGGCTCCTCACAGATCACTAGTGAAGCAAATCACATACTCCCTATAGACGATGTTGGACTTCGTCGCCAGTCGAAATCTATTCATTTGTCATAGGAACGTACGTGTTGGGTCGTCTGTCAGATAGATGCCAGTATCATTGGCTAGCCCGATCACATGACTGTCAGTAGAAAGGACCAGAGTTTGCATAACTCTATCTACGCTATGGTTATAGGCTTGGGGACCACCGCGAGCGGATTCGACAGTTATCAGTGGACAAGATCGCAGTTATTAGTTGTTGTCATCAGCACCACAATTTCGTCTCAGACTGGCCATGACTGCTGTACCAGTTTGCGTTACTAAAACCCTGGTGCTTGTCTCCCTCGTGTGGCGGCCCGACTGCAGGTACAGCTCAATACGCCAGGTGCTGGTGATGCAGTCCGTTTTAACGAACATTCGGCTACATTATCGCTACATTATTGCGGTCGTTTTGGTCAATATACTGACCTCCCCTAACCCTAACCCTAAACATAACCTCCAGCACGTCACCAGCTGACACAGGGCTTAAAACAAGGTCAATATACTGACGTCCTCTAACCCTAACCCTAACCCTAAACATAACCTCCAGCACGTCACCATGCTGACACAGGGCTTAAAACAAGGTCAATATACTGACCTCCTCTAACCCTAACCCTAAACATAACCTCCAGCACGTCATCATGCTGACACAGGGCTTAAAACAAGGTCAATATACTGACCTCCTCTAACCCTAACCCTAAACATAACCAGGGATTAAGACAAGGCGGCCAACCGGGCACACTGATGGAGGATTGTTTAGTTTTGGTCTTATCAATGCAGTCGTGTCAGTCTGCTCTCAGAAAACATGTTAAGAACGATAAGAACGGCAAATAAGCAGCATCCTGGGAATTATCGCTGGATAACAGTCAAAGTGGGTGCCCCCGCCCGTATTGGAGAGGAACTGCACAGAGATCCACACGCCTACAGTACACTAGACTACAGTACACTACAGTATAGTACGTACTTGGGAGAGGAACTGCACAGAGATCCACACGCCTACAGTACACTAGACTACAGTACACTACAGTATAGTACGTACTTGGGAGAGGAACTGCACAGAGATCCACACGCCTACAGTACACTAGACTACAGTACACTACAGTATAGTACATACTTGGAGAGGAACTGCACAGAGATCCAGTACACTACAGTATAGTACATACTTGGAGAGGAACTGCACAGAGATCCAGTACAGTACAGTATAGTATATACTTGGAGAGGAACTGCACAGAGATCCAGTACACTACAGTACAGTATAGTACATACACTAGACAGTACATACTAGACAGTACATACTGTACTTGGAGAGGAACTGCACAGAGATCCACATGCCTACAGTACAGTACACTAATAATAATAATAATAATAATAATAATAATAATAATAATAAGTAGTACAGTACACATTAGACAGTACACACTAGACAGTACACACTAGACAGTACACACTAGACAGTACATACTAGACAGTACATACTTGGAGAGGAACTGCACAGAGATCCACACGCCTACAGTACACTACAGTATAGTACATACACTAGACAGTACACACTAGACAGTACACACTAGACAGTACATACTAGACAGTACATACTAGACAGTACACACTAGACAGTACACACTGGACAGTACACACTGGACAGTACACACTAGACAGTACATACTAGACAGTACACACTAGACAGTACACAGGGATTAAAGTAAAAAAAATCTTGACTGAAAATGATCTTTTGCAAATACTAATAATATAGCACTGAGCTAATTAAATGACCCCTGTGAAATCCTCAGGACTGAAATCAATACCCAGTACTGAGAACTTTAATCCCTGAGTACACACTAGACAGTACATACTAGACAGTACATACTTGGAGAGGAACTGCACAGAGATACAGTACACTACAGTATAGTACATACACTAGACAGTACATACTAAGTACATACTAGACAGTACATACTAGACAGTACATACTTGGAGAGGAACTGCACAGAGATCCAGTACACTACAGTACAGTACACCAGACTACAGTACACTACAGTATAGTACATACACTAGACAGTACATACTTGACAGTACATACTAGACAGTACATACTTGGAGAGGAACTGCACAGAGATCCAGTACACTACAGTACAGTACACCAGACTACAGTACACTACAGTATAGTACATACACTAGACAGTACATACTTGACAGTACATACTAGACAGTACATACTTGGAGAGGAACTGCACAGAGATCCAGACGCCGGCGTACATGATGCTCTTCACCAGCCAGGAGTCGATGTCCAGGTCAGCGATGAAACCCACCAACCAGATGACCAGGAAGGGGGTCCCCAACATCACCTTCTGCCTGAACTCCTGCATGGACCAATGGAGAGAGAGAGAGATAAAGGAATAGTTCAGATTTTTTAGTTAAGCTCTATGAAATACTTGACATTAACATAGTGGTGTCAACTGTATTAATTGAAGGTCACTGGGGACTAGGGGTGTGCTGAAATATCGTTATCGTGATAATATCGTATACTTCCTCCCTCAATATATATCGTATATTCCTCAGCGAATAACGTGATATTTGCTGAGTGATAATTCCGGGAGGAAAAACGGGTTTCAGACCTAAAATGACTTCTATAGCTGTTTCATTCAGAAAAAATAAACACAAGATAAAAACAAAAAGCCTGGTATGAGAATCAGTTGAGACAAATACAGTAAAAGCTAAGATTAATAACTGAGGATATACATTAGTAGGTTCTGATTTTTACCTTTTAGTTTTTTATTCATTCATTCATTCATTCATTCATTCATTCATTCATTTGTTTTTAGTTTTTAGTTTTTGTTTTCCAGCTGCAGTTACAGTATCATGATATATTGTTGATGAATTTCATGCAATATATTGATATATCACAAATATCGCAATATATCAAATATCATGATATATTCATTATCGAAGGCCTAATATCGCCACCTATATCGTATCGTGAGGGAACAATATCGTCCCAGCCCTACTGGAGACCATACCTTAAAAGAAAATCAACAAAACTAACATCATGTTATTGTTAACGTATTTCTAAAATATTAGTGCAGTGTTCAACTTTAACCCCTCTGTCACAGGGAACTACCGTATGTTGTTTGTGTCCAAATTACTACATCCAAAAAGTAGTTACATGTGATAAGAGGGTCAAAAAGTAAACAAACACAATGACATTAGATGTTTTGATTAATTTACATTTAATGCGTGTCCCCAAGTGACCCTCACAAAATGACCTGAACTGTTAAAGGTAGGGTAAGTGATTTGAAATTCATCCTGTAGTACCAGCCTGGTGCACTAGGGGCGTCCAACAGTAGCTACACTATGTGAGCCTGCTGCTCCATCCTGATTGGAGGAGAATTCACCCACCACCTGGGGAACTTTTATTAGCTCCTCTGCTAACGTGGGGGAGGGGGAAACTCCATATATGGTTTCCACACCTTATAATAGAGCATTTTAACAGAAAAAAATATTTTTGGGTGATATCTGACAAAAGTGAAATCACTTCCCCTACCTTTAATATTGACCAAAAACAGAGCAGAACCCCCACCACCGGACTCTGGCAATCAGTTAATACAGTTTGCAATCAATAGATTGTTGGCAAGGATTTCATACAACTTAAGTTATGAAATAAATCTGAACCACAGCGTTGCTGTGAATGAATACTATTATTAATGAAGTACTATGAAGTACTATGAGGGGAGAATTGCTAGTAAGTTAGCTGTGTATGGATAATAGCCAGTGTGTGCATCTATTGACTATCGGGAACTTCCACATTTGGGAAGCATTGCTAAATAGTGGCATAAACTACAGTGAAACTACATGTAGGAATGGGATTTGGAGACTATTGGAAAACTATTTGTGTACTATGAGTATACATATATCTATAATTCCATATTCATATACCTTGCTGCAGCACTAATAGCATCCAGTTGATGAGTTGAGAGACATGATGGTGAATTGTGATTGTGTTTGCCAAAAGTAAAAACAAAAAAACAATCAAGATATTTGAGTTACAGTGGAAGCATCAAGTTAAACAAATATCGGTATATAAATATCCTGAAAGCTACTCTTAAATAGGTTAAACAGAAAAATGGTGAAATCCCTACAAACCAGGGTTCCTACAGGTTTCTTAAAGTAAAATTTAAGTCTTTTTAAGACCTTTTTTAAGGCCATTTATATAAAACGTAATACCCATTTCACGGCCATCGTCAATAAGCGACGTATTATATATTTTTCACAACTAGCACCGGTCACCCTTACAAGATGATTCGATACTTATCGATTTGCATGGATTGGTCTCTACACGATTCAGAAACGATTTATTTTATATACAGAACGATACAATTCGATTCAGTAGAATTTTGATACAATTTCGATTTGTTGGAATTTAGTACAATACGATTCGATACAGTACGATCTGGCGCATTAAAAACCCTAGGTAATTAGGGTTAGGCTACATAGGGTTTCTTTTTTATTATCTACTACAGTCCTAATAGAGCTGCGCAGTGACGTCACTGCCCCTGTTCCGGAAGTCTTTTCCCAATTCATTTTTCTCATAGACTTTACGAAAATAATTTATATCAATACGATTACGCCGCGGACAAAGCCAACTCGAGTCGTGACGAATCATTATGACACACACAAACTTTTGGGACAATAAAATAATTTCTAAGATGAAAAACGAAACAAAAAGTCTTGTATCATGCCGTTTTCTACTTCTTCCCAATTATATATTATATGACGATATTGTGTTTGTTGTCATGATTTGTCACGACCTGAGTTGGCTTTGGCCGCGGCGTAATCGTCTTGATATAAATTATTTTCGAAAAGTCTATGAGAAAAATGAATGGGGAAAAGACTTCCGGAACAGGGTTGGTGACGTCACTGCGCAGCTCTATAAGCCCCAGGAAATTATAAGGGGAACATGAAAAACAACTATGTGTTTGGACTTTGAGGTGGTGCAGGTCTGTCTGAGTATTCAGGAGTGCTTTGACAGGTCTGCCTGCTGTGACACAACTTGCAACTACACTAGTATACATTCATTATTAAAGGAAGCCAAATGACTAGACCAGTGGTTTTCAACCTCATTCATACCAAGGCCCACTATTTATTCAGAATTTCAGCCATTGATGACATTTTAGCCCAACAGACCACACAACTAAGATTTCATTTAGTTTTGTCCGCAATTCCAGACTGGATCTCAGAGAAAACAACACAGTGAAATACAGATGAAAATGACCATTAATCTTCTACATTCTCTAGTTGTGTAGACTTGGGATAATTCACATGAATATTTTAACTCTTGAGAGTGTAAACAATGAAACGCGGGTCCATTTGGTTTCATGTTTACACTCTCAAAGAGTTACATCTACCAACTTTCCATCATTTAGCCTGGGGACCTTTCAGGGACCACTGGTGGTCCCCGGACCTTTCAACACGTGGACCCCTGCCAGAGACGCGAGCTGCTCAACGCAGCTATGGCTACGCTAGCTAGTCTCGATACAGACAACACCACCACCACCACCGGCACCACCACCATCCCGTGTATCACGTTGTCCCGTGGATGGAAAATACGATTTAAAAGGCTATGGACGTGAATGGAAGCATAGATGTGTGCAACTACCCAATAAAGTTGTGTAAAGCTGTCGGTCCCGAGAGCTCCGCTCAGATGATCATCTGTTGCGCTGTGGTGTCCGAGGCGTAGAGTATAGAGAATTGCGACATTGAGGGGACAGAAAACAGCCCGGTCACGTGGTTCATGTACTCGCGTGAGCTCAAAACTCCAGCTGTCCATATTTTTGTTGCCCTCATTCCGTAGAGGTCTATGTAGAAGCGCATCCAATGGACTGGCCCCATGAAATGAACAGAGTTTGCGTAACTCTAAGACCTTGAATACTACGTCACACAGACACTTGCACTGAACGTAGATGATCTACAAGCAATGTGCCCCATTGCAATGCATGGCTATATGAGCTTGTATATCTGTGGTGGTTTTTGCGCAGCTGATGGAATCATCGATTCATCTCTTTAGGGTCGATCTATAACGTCCAATACAGACGCTGTTTTGATCGCTCCGACACACGTGGCTCGATGTAATTGCGCAAAATTTAAGACCTAGATATAAAATTCAATACCTTTTTAAGTCTTTTTAAGGTATTATTTTCAAATTCGTAAATTCAATGCTTTTAAGACTTTTTAATATCCCGCGGGAACCCTGTTCAAAGGAGTATATTCGTTTTTTTTTGCTGTCTATGTATGACTGTCATCCATTTTGCACTTAAATGCCCTGTTTTTCTCTGTCTTTCTTTTTTATGACACGCACACACACACACGCGCACGCACACACGCACACGCACACACACACACACACACACACACACACACACACACACACACACAGTCAGTTAATTGCTTGCTACCCAGGACAAGGCAGCAGTGTGCTGCCCATGTGAAGGTAAGTAGTGTGTTAGTTTAGTTTGTTGTGTCAACCAGAAGGTCTGGTTTAAACTGTGTCAACAACACCAGGCTGTTTGTGATGTTTTTCTACTTTAGAGTTTCATGACAAGAGAACTGCAGTAACAGGCATTACTGGCAATGTACAAAATTAATACAAAATGAATAACAACATTAAGCGACTTTGGAGGGTGACTCAGGGGCGGATATAACATTTCCCAATTGGGGGAGGGGGGCAGGAGAAAATGTTATGGGCGCGGCTTCATCACCGAAGCCGCGCCCATACCATTTTCAGTTACAGGACTTTTATTGGTCAAGTAAAACATCAATAATAACATCAGTTGTTGTTGAAGTTGCAACAGACACGCAGCATGCATAAAGCTAAAGGTCTGACTCAGAGAGTTTTCTGTTTTCAATGATGAAATGCTGTTGGTTTAGTGGTGACACAGCTGTAGTTAGTTAGTAGCAGTAGTAGTGTTTCACATCATTTTAACTATAAGCACTTTAATTTGAAATATCTTGGGTTGTTTTGCATTCCATCATGTGTGGTGGTGCAGTCTGGCCATTTAGGGGGTCTCCCCCCCCAGGCCCATGCCTAGATCTGCCCCTGGCGTGACTCATCAGCTTTGGTGGTTCAGTGTTCAACTTGACATGAATGGTGTTAATTATGACTAATCATGTTGCTACTGCACATGATCTGACTCAGACTTGGAGACTCAAAGATCAGTGACTTTGCAATAAATCCTCATCGTCGATGCGTAACTCAGACACTGCCTTGTTGACTGAATGTGAGCCTTTAATGCGTGTTGACTACTGATTAGCACAACAAAACATTATGGGCTTGTTTAGAAATGCCCACTGCTATGCTCTCTTGTCGTTTGTTTATTCAATGCATTTAGCGCATTGTTCAAAAATCCAGTGGGGTTGATCAGTGCAAAACGCTTGGTCTTGAGAGAGACACATTAGGCAAGGAGAATTCAAAAAGGAGTTGTCGCGAAGGCACCCACGGGGGAGTCCACATTGGTTCATGGGAGGAAACAGACATGCGCAGTACATTCCAGGAAGTTTGACGCTTGCAAACCATGCATGCCATTGGCCTCTTGGATGGTTTGACTTCCTGATCTGTACTGAGCATGTCTGTTTCCTCCCATGAACCAATGTGGACTCCCCCGTGGGTGCCTTCGCGACAACTCCTTTTTCAATTCTCCTTGACATTAGGTCGGTTCCGAACTACCCTTTGGGAAATGCGGTATATCAGTGGTTTTCAACCGTTTTGGTAGGAGAGATCACTATCTATTCAGCATTTGAGCCACAGACCATCATTTGATGACATTTTAGCCCCACAGACCCCAAAACTATAAGATTTCTTCTTTCTTTTATCCACAATTCCAGGCTGGATTTGGGAAAACCAAACAGTCCAACATACAGATCATAAATGACCATTAATCTTCTACATTCTCTAGTTGTGTAGACTTGGGATAATTCACATGATGGACTTGGACATTTTAACTCTTGAGAGTGTAAACATGAAACCAAATGGACCGCAAGGGTCCATTTGGTTTCATGTTTACACTCTCAAAGAGTTACATCAAAGAGTTAACCAACTTTCCATCATTTAGCCTGCATGGGGACCACCTGGAACCCTCTCAAGGACCACTGCCCTCTACCATTTATGTTGTGAGGGTATAAAGGGGCCAGTAGGTGGTGATGTGTGTACCTTGTCCATCTTGAGTCTCTTCAGGTAGGAGGGACTGTCGTAGCCTTTAGCCTGTCGTGCTTCCTGTAAATGGTTCATCATCCACACATTCTTCCTCTGTTTGGCCAGGTCCAGCGGCGTCTCCCCTGAAAACACACACAATGGGTTAGTCCAAACCATAACGGTACTCTCCCCCTGAAAACACACAATGGTTTAGTCCAAACCATAAAGGTACTGTCCCCCTGAAAACACACAATGGTTTAGTCCAAACCATAAAGGTACTGTCCCCCTGAAAACACACAATGGTTTAGTCCAAACCATAAAGGTACTCTCCCCCTGAAAACACACAATGGTTTAGTCCAAACCATAAAGGTACTCTTCCGGTTATGGCAGGAACGGGGTAGGAGGCTGTGAGCGGAGCTCCTCGGAGTTAATCATAAAAAAGCCGCTAAAACACATATTTTGAAGGCGAATCTGAAAGACAAATGAGTGGCGACGAACAAGATTACCGAAGAATAACCCGAAGCCGAAAAACAGATACCAGAAAGACGAAAAATATCGTCGCGAGTGGAGAAGGACAACACAACAACGAAGAGCAGGCGGACGTAATGGCGGAGGAGGCCGCGCTGGGCGTCGCAATGCAAACTACATTGGAAAGGCTCGGGCAAAGTCTCTCCCAAGTGAATGAGCGTCTTGGAGCGATTGAAAAGGGCCAGGCTGATATTCGGGGGGACTTTGCCAAGTTTGCAGAAGAGTTAAAGAAGGAAGTGAAGGAGGAGTTTACGAGCTACCGAGAGCGAGTGGACCGGCTGATGGAGGGCTATGGCGAAGAGGTGCAGCAGCAGAAAACAGCTCTAGCCGAGGCACAAACACGGGTGTCTGAGATCGAAGAGTGGAGGACCGACGCGGCCAGCGCCTGGGTACTGGTGGCGGAAAGAGTGGAGAAGTTGGAGGAGAAGTGCCTGGACGCGAACGCCAGATCCAGACGCAACAACATACGTGTATTTAATTGTCCAGAAGGCAGTGAATCGGGATCGACGGTGACAGAATACATGGATAAGCTGTTTCATGAGCACCTAAACCTGCCTGATGGGGTACAGCTGCAGATTCAAAGGGCCCACAGGTCGCTGGCAAGTAAACCGACGGACCCCCGGGCCAATCCACGCTCTATAGTGATCAACTTTCTTTCATTCGAGACTAAACAAATGATCCTGAATAAGGCCTGGGGAACGTCGATCCAAGTGGGAGAGAAGAAGCTGGGTTTCGACCACGATTACCCATATGAGGTGGTGATGAGAAGAAAGGAGTTCGTCCCATACAAGAAGATTCTGAAAGCCAAGGGGATCCAGGTTAGGACCCCATTCATGAAGATGAAGGTCGAATGGCCAGACGGCGAGAAGATCTACAACAACGCGGAGGAGGTGGCCAGGGCCATGAAGAAGAGGGGCTACTCCGTGGAGGACGTCGGGAGGGAGGACACAGCGAAGGCGAGGAGAGGTGAGAGGACGGCGTGGGACCATGAGAATGAGAGACCGACGGATCAGGCAGAGGCAAGTGCGACCCCCCAGGAGATGAAGAAGGGCGTTCAGAAGATGACTGAGTGGGTGAGAGTGGTGAAGAAAGGATCTTCAAGATGAGAATCAGGGAGCTGACATCATATAAGGGGTAACGTTGCCTTGTGGGTTGTCTTTCGTTTATAAAGGAGAACTAAAAGACGGCTGATTTCTTTTTTCTTTTTCCGTTTACTTTTATATTCATTTATTTATTTATTTATTTTGGTTTACCCTTTTGGGGGGGGGGGGGGGGGGTCGGGCTATTTCCTTTTTTTTGGGGGGGGGGGGGGGGGGGCTTGGGGTTTTTTATTTTATTTTATTTTATTTATTTATGGTTTAGTATCATACACACGAGAGCAATATTTGTTTTGAGTAAGGATGCTTTGGGAAGGGGTTTTGGGGATGTGTTTTTTATTTATTTATTCATTTATTTTTGAAATCAGTCTTTGCAACAATTGGGTTTCGGTAGTTTTCTTTTGACTATAATAGTGAGAATTGTTTCCGAGGGGTTTCTGCTTAGTTAGCTTCTTGATTAGGTGCTGGGGAACTTCACTGAGAGTGATTAGTACTAGCTTACCTAGAGGGTTAGGGTTAGGGACCCCCATTTAGGATGGGATTTTTCCCCACATTTGGTGGGATAAGGGATGGGTCACGATATTTACATCGTGTTTGGAAGTGGTTTTCTTGCGCAGTTTGTTTTTGTTTTTCTACACACGTCAACAATTCCTTTAAGACTGATTATGAAGAGGGGCCAGGATATAAATGGGAAGGTTTTCTTAAATGATGAAAGATGAGTAACATGTTGGGGATTATGTCTTTGAATGTAAATGGCTTGAATTCTCCGGTCAAAAGAAAAAGAGTTATGGGAAAATTGAAAAAAGAAAAAAGACAAATTATATTTTTGCAAGAAACACATTTAACAAAGATTGAACATGAAAAGTTAAAAAGGTTTGGGTATAGAAATTCATATTATAGTTCCTATGTAGGAGGTAAAAGAAGAGGAGTTATAATTTTGATAGGTAACTCGGTTAATTTTGAACTTGAGAAGGAGATTAATGACAAGGAAGGAAGGTATGTTATAGTACGGGGAAAAATAGAAAATGAACCTATAACATTAATGAACATATATGCCCCACCTGAAAGTGACAAAGATTTTTTTAGGAACATGTTTGACATTTTGGCGGTGGTAATGAAGGGGCTGGTGATAGCAGGTGGAGATATGAATGTAGTTTTATGTAACGAAAAAGACACAACTAGTAAAAAAAGAAGTAATTTGAGATTGGCTAAATTTGTAAAGTTATCTCTAGAAGAGATGGGTTTGGAGGACATTTGGAGAAATTTACACCCGACTGAATTAGACTATACACATCATTCTATGGTACAAGGAAATCACTCTAGAATTGATTATCTTTTTATAAATAATGAAGACAGCTATAGAGTAAAAGAGTGTGAAATAGGAGGGGCTGATCTGTCGGATCACAATCCACTGTTTTTGAAGGTAAGCCTGAATAATAGAAAGAGACAGACATTATGGAGACTGAACATGGGTCTATTAAATAGTGAATATGAGAAAGAGAAAGTAAGAACGGATCTGAAAACATATTTAGAGGAAAATGACAACGGGGAAGTGGATCCAACCATACTCTGGGATGCTATGAAGGTTGTTATGAGAGGAAAACTGATATCAGAGTCTGCTATGGTTAAAAAGGCTAAGCTTGAAAGGTATAAGAAAAATAATGAGGACCTGCGGGAACTCGAACGGCAATATCAAAAGTCTAATAGTGAAGAAATATTACAAAAAGTTAAAGATTTAAGAAACATTATAAAGACCAACCAATTGGATGAAATAGAAAGGAATAGTAAGTTTGTAAAACAGAGCTATTATGAGACGGGAGCGAGGGCTACCAAGCTACTGGCCAAACGGATGCGTAAACAACAAATAATGAGTAATATTAGTAAAATCAGGGACCCTAAAACACAGGAGATAATTAGAGAACCAGAGGGAATAGAAAGAGTGTTTAAACAATACTATCAAGATCTCTATACACAACCTGAACAAGCAGAAGAGGAGGAAATGACAGCGTATTTAGACCAGTTGGATTTGCCAAGTATTGGGGAACTGCAGAATGAGAGGATAATAGCAGATATCACAGCAGATGAGGTAAATGATGCTATAAGTTCCTTTAAAAACGCTAGAACGCCAGGTAGCGATGGTTTCCCAGTAGAATGGTATAAAATGTTCAGAGAAGAGTTGGTTCCATTGTTGGTGTCAACCTTTAATTGGACCCTAAGGGAGCATAAAATACCACCATCATGGAATGAAGCGATTATTTCTGTGATACCTAAACCAGGGAGGGATAAAGAGCAATGTGGAAGTTATAGACCTATATCAATACTAAATGTGGATTATAAGATATACACAAAAATTATAGCAAGAAGGTTGGCGGGTATTGCAGACGATATGTTGGAAGAAGATCAGACAGGTTTTTTGGTCAATCGACAAACACATGACAATATAAGGAGAACCCTACATGTAGTAGACCATGCTCAGAGGACAAAAACAAGTACATTATTAGTATCCATCGATGCAGAAGCTGCATATGATAGAGTAAATTGGAGGTTCTTATATGCTGTACTAAAAAGATTTGGTTTTAATAAGGAAGCAGTGCAATGCATAAGGACTCTATATCAACAACCTACGGCTAGAGTTAAGGTAAATGGAAGTTTGTCGGGTAAAGTCACACTTCAGAGATCGACTAGACAGGGTTGCAGTGTCTCGCCCACCCTATTTGCTTTTTTCATTGAGCCATTGGCTCAGGCGGTAAGAGATAATGAAGGTATACGAGGTGTAACAATAAATGGTTATGAACAAAGGATAGCCCTTTTCGCGGATGATGTCATCGCCTTCCTCCAGAGGCCAGATGACTCACTTCCCATATTAAGTAAAATATTAGAAGAGTTTGGACGATTCTCAGGCTACAAAATTAATATAGCAAAAACACAGATCCTGGCCTTGAACTACAGTCCAAGTGCATATATAAAGGAGAGATTTAACTTCAATTGGGAACAAAAAAGTATAAAGTATTTGGGAATAAATATAACTAAAAGATTATCGACACTGTATGAAGCTAATTATGACAAATTGACTCGGGAAATTAAAAATGACATAGAGAGATGGGCCACCTTGCCATTGGACTTATCTTCAAGAGTTCAGATGATTAAAATGAATGTTTTAGCTCGGATATTGTTCCTGTTTCAAGCCTTACCGGTAGAGGTCCCACAAGTACAGTTTAATGCATGGGATAGGATGATCTCTAGGTTTATTTGGGCTGGTCAGAGACCGAGGATAAAGTTCCAAACTCTTCAATTACCCAAAGACAGAGGGGGAATGGGTTTACCTAACTTGAAAATGTACTATTATGCGTCCCAAATGAGGTATGTGGCCTGTTGGTGTAAACCAGATTATGTAGCTAAATGGAAAGAATTGGAGCAAAGGATAAATAGCCACCCAATACAAAATGTTATGGGAGACAGGGAAAAATACAAAGAAATCAAACATCATATTGACCCAATCACAGCATTTTCATTAGACATTTGGTTTAGAATAGTCAAAAAATATAAGATGGAGGAGGATATAAAAGTTCTGAGATGGATGGCTTATGATACTGCATTCACTGCTGCAGATCATGACGCTGGGTTCAAGGTATGGAGTTATAGAGGTATGACAGCTTGGTGTGTACTGGAGAAGGATGGGTTTTTAGAGAGTTTTACAGATTTGAAGGGAAAATATGGGTTGGAAAAACAGGACTTTTTTAGATACCTTCAAATGAGGGATTATTATAGTAAAGAGATTAAAGGGAAACCCTCCATGGAAGTGAATGGTATAATACAAACATTGAAGAATATATATAAAGGGAAGAAGATAAGAATCATATCAGCAATATATATACATTTGATAACAGACAGTCATTCAACTGAATATATTAAAAAGAAGTGGGAAAGTGAACTTAATGTGGAAATTACGGAAAAAGAATGGCTGCAGATGTGGAGGACGCATCAGACAACTACCAATTCACGGATATGGAGGGAGTTCTCTTGGAAAAATTTGATTAGATTCTTTATAACACCAAAAATTAAGAGTAAACAAACTAAGACACCAGTAAAATGTTGGCGGGAATGTGGGGAGGTGAATGTGGATCACAGTCATGTTTTCTGGAAGTGTCAAAAAATAGGGAGTTTTTGGGAAATGATAAAGGAACAAATGCAAAGGATATTGGGATATGATGTAAACATGGATTGTAAGGTGTTGTATTTGGGAAGTTTGGTGGAGGAGGGAATACAAGAACAGGACAAATACTTGGTAAAAGTTTTATTAGCAGCAGCAAAGAAGGCTATTACCAGGAAATGGGGGCAGTTAGACCCCCCAAACCGAGAGCAATGGGAAGGGCTAGTGGAAGACATTCATTTAATGGAAAAACTGACATTCAAACTCAGACTACAGGAAGATCGAATGGAGGCATACTGGTGGAAATGGACAGTGTATAAGGAGGACAATGAGAATTAAATTCTTCGGGAGGGGTTGGACCTGGTTGTGAATTATTGTATGTTGAATATGTAGTGTGGAAAGTGACGTGTTGTTTAATTTTTAACTGTTTTTTGTTTTTGCGCAAGTTTTCTTTTCTTTTTTTTCTTTTTGTAACTGAAAAATAAATAAAAATTTAAGTGAAAAAAAAAAAAAAAAAAACTTCAATAAAGGTACTCTCCCCCTGAAAACACACAATGGTTTAGTCCAAACCATAAAGGTACTCTCCCGCTGAAAACACACAATGGTTTAGTCCAAACCATAAAGGTACTCTCCCCTGAAAACACACAATGGTTTAGTCCAAACCATAAAGGTACTCTCCCTGAAAACACACAATGGTTTAGTCCAAACCATAAAGGTACTCTCCCCCTGAAAACACACAATGGTTTAGACTAGTCCAAACCATAAAGGTACTCTCCCCCTGAAAACACACAATGGTTTAGTCCAAACCATAAAGGTACTCTCCCCCTGAAAACACACAATGGTTTAGTCCAAACCATAAAGGTACTCTCCCCTGAAAACACACAATGGTTTAGACTAGTCCAAACCATAAAGGTACTCTCCCCTGAAAACACACAATGGTTTAGTCCAAACCATAAAGGTACTCTCCCCCTGAAAACACACAATGGTTTAGTCCAAACCATAAAGGTACTCTCCCCTGAAAACACACAATGGTTTAGTCCAAACCATAAAGGTACTCTCCCCTGAAAACACACAATGGTTTAGTCCAAACCATAAAGGTACTCTCCCCCTGAAAACACACAATGGTTTAGACTAGTCCAAACCATAAAGGTACTCTCCCCTGAAAACACACAATGGTTTAGTCCAAACCATAAAGGTACTCTCCCCTGAAAACACACAATGGTTTAGTCCAAACCATAAAGGTACTCTCCCGCTGAAAACACACAATGGTTTAGTCTAATGACCTTTAAAAAAGGTACCCTATTGGCCTGAATATAAGACTGTTTTTTTCCGAATGGAAATATCTCAAAAAATGACGTCTTATATTCAGGGGCTATACTATTTGACATTCAATGTTCTTTTTTCTGTAAATGGGTCTTGAGAAATGAGGGTCGTCTTATAAACGAGTCGTCTTATATTCGGGACAATACGGTATATTCATTCCCGAGGCATGTGTGGAGTTTGCATGTTCTCCCCGTGTCCCCTAGGGTAGATACCCTCACATGTTCTCCCCGTGTCCCCTAGGGTAGATACCCTCACATGTTCTCCCCGTGTCCCCTAGGGTAGATACCCTCACATGTTCTCCCCGTGTCCCCTAGGGTAGATACCCTCACATGTTCTCCCCGTGTCCCCTAGGGTAGATACCCTCACATGTTCTCCCCGTGTCCCCTAGGGTAGATACCCTCACAAAAACATGCAGTAATCCTGGGCTCTAAACTGCCCTGATGGAGGGGACTGGAACTGGTTGGAATAACGTGTTCCTTCCACGCGCTACGTCCAACCAGGGAAACTCCCCCCTGTCAGGTGAAAAGAAGGCAGCTTGGACTCCTCATGCATTGAAGGAAGCATGAGGCCAGTCCGCTACCTCCCCAGGTTGGTGGAGGGTGTGTAGAGCCCAGGATCACATTAGGAATTGGCACTGGGTGAAAAAATGGGTTACAAAATCGTGGGATAAAATATTTAAAAAAAAAAAAGGTATATTCAGGTCAAACCACTGAATGCTTCTTCAAGATCATCCAGCAGCGTGATCAGAAGTTGCCAAAGCATTCTAAGTTATGAATTCTGTATATTTCTTATGTGTAAAAGTTAGCCACTTGGTCATACGATTGCTTGTGTGCCCATCCGTCTAGAGTTCTCAAACTCTGCCCGAACGCGACAGTTTAAGGCCGGGTAGGGCCTAAAATCTATTCCATTTAGTCGGGCCGGGCCTAGGGTCTGAACTGTTAGGGCCCAGTTAGGGTTAGGGGCGGGCCTTAAATTTCAGGCCCGTTGAGACCTTGATTCGGTCAATGAGTCCCGACCGATAGTAGCAGTCGTGAGGGCAAACCCGGCAAAGTCGGCAAACCCGGCAACTGTTGTACAGCACCAGTGGACCATAGATAGATATATAGAAAGCTAGATGCCTTGAGGCGGAGCCATCAGCCGCGGCGGCCATCTTGTGAGAGGTACTCAATACACTATGCTCTATGGCAGCCCAAACAAAAACAGCTAGAACTCGCTCAAAACCTGAAGGATTTACAAACGGATTGATTTTTGCTATTTTTTTTTTTTTTTCTGAAAAATACCATAACGGCTCTATGTATGTGGGCGTCTCTGACGTTTACAACAAACTAATCCGTTTGAAAATCGGTTGAAAAATAAGCGAGTTATCGTCATTTAATTATAAGTATATGCTCATAGACACAATGTTATGCTATACTCTCACAACAGGGCTTGACACTAACACTTGCCCGCTTGCCCGGGGCAAGTAAAAAAAAAAATGGTGGGGCAAGTGAAGACTGCTACCTGGTTGCCCGATCGGGCAAGTGTGCAACTTAGTGCACTATAACACAACACAAGATAAATTTGTCTTGAAGGCAGTCATTGCACTCTGCCTCTGTGTCTTTCACTGCTTTCTAGCCATCCACAATTCCAGGCTGGATTTGGGAAACAAAACAGGCAAATTAACATGCAGATCAAAATGACCATTAATCTTCTACATTCTCTAGTTGTGTAGACCTGGGCTAATTAAGATGATGAATTTTAACTCTTGAGAGTGTAAAAATGAAACCAAATGGACCCGCAAGGGTCCATTTGGTTTCATTTTTACGTTCTCAAGAGTTACATCTGCAAAATTTACAATATATTTTTGGGGGGCAAGTGACCATGGGCATAAATTCAGACCATGCCTGAACTTAAAGTTAACGCCGACAGATAGGATACCTGCTAGTATGTATAGAGCTGCGCAGTGACGTCACCGCCCCTGTTCCGGAAGTCTTTTCCCAATTCATTTTTCTCATAGACTTTTCGAAAATAATTTACATCAAGACGATTACGCCGCGGACAAAGCCAGCTCGAGTCGTGACGAATCATGATGACACACACAAACTTTTGGGACAATAAAATAATTTCTAAGATGAAAAACGAAACAAAAAGTCTTGTATCATGCCGTTTTCTACTTCTTCCCAATTATATATTATATGACGATATTGTGTTTGTCATGATCTGTCACGACCTGAGTTGGCTTTGGCCGCGGCGTAATCGTCTTGATTCGTCTTGACTTCCGGAACCGGGGCGGTGACGTCACTGCGCATCTCTATAATGGAAGTGAACTGGGCTTCATGACGTCACAGGTGTCATGGCGGCACACTGGTGACCACCAAAACTTGGTGTCCAGAAGTTGCCTACAATGAGCAACTTATATTGAAATGAACGGCAAGGGGGGCGGGGCTATCGCTCCAGTCCGCTCTCTATATTTTATTACTCTATGGTTCTGACCTTGATGTTCTGTGCGTCCACGTTAGCGTTAGCATCCAGCAGCAGGCTGATCACCGTGGTGTTTCCTGCCAGAACAGCCCAATGCAGCGCCGTGTTCTTGTGGTACTTGTCCCCCAGGTTCACCGATACGTTGAAGGTCAGCAGCAGCCGCGTGGGGTCAACGCTGGAACCATAGAGAGACAGAACACACAGGGTTAAACATTGTTAGGTACTTTTCATAGGTTGAAAAGAGGTCCTCTAAACTTGCTTCCAAACTCCACCACTTAGGGAAAAAAGAGGCAACCAATGTCTGACGTGTGATAAAATACCACTAGTTTTTCTACTCTAATCTGTGTCTCATAGGAGGGCTGTGGACAGTTCAGAAACCTGTCTGTCTCACAGGAGGGCTGTGGACAGTTCAGAAACCTGTCTGTCTCACAGGAGGGCTGTGGACAGTTCAGAAACCTGTCTGTCTCACAGGAGGGCTGTGGACAGTTCAGAAACCTGTCTGTCTCACAGGAGGGCTGTGGACAGTTCAGAAACCTGTCTGTCTCACAGGAGGGCTGTGGACAGTTCAGAAACCTGTCTTCCAATGACATCATCAAGTTAATAGAAACTGAAGGCTTTCTATTCCTGAAAAGAGGCAGAGTTGCAAAAATGGCAGCCATCGTTCTCCTGATAATAAAAATATGTGACAGTGTTTAAAAGATCTGCTGAATGACTGGGGGATTCTTAACTGTCCACTGCCCAGCTGTAAGACACAGATTTAAAAAATGTTGTGATTGTTGAAATGTTGTTAGGACCTGTTATATGAAGATAGGTTGAAAACTCCACCACTTAGGGAAAAATCATCTGCGTGTAATTTCTGGCCAAGGGAATAGCTAATAAGATGTCTACAGTGGGTTTTATTAGACAAACACTTTGCAGATAAGAAGAGGATAAGTCAAGCTTTTCATATTGGTGCAATATTAGTGAGTTTGATGTTGTTTAAGACAATTGGACAGAACTTTTCCAAAGACGTGTGCACCACTGGGCCTGGAGAACACAGGCAGGTTTTATGGCAGACCAGAAACTGACTGTTTACTTGTTCCTTATTTGCTGTGCTGAAAGACATTTAGTGTAACAGGACAATGTAAAGAGAAACATCCGGACACTGAGAGAAACAGCAGGATGTCTCTATCTCTGTCCACAGGATGTCAGGATGGAGTTGGAGATGAATTATGACTGATTTACGAGGGAAGGGAGGTGTAGGTGGAGGTGTGGAGGTGTGTCACAGGGTGGTCTGCAGACAGCACTGCAGACCTCTCTCTGTGTTTCGCTGCATTGCAGACACATGGTGGGAGAGCAGATAACTAGCAGGGACGGATCTAGGCATGGGCATGGGGGGGCAATGCCCCCTAAATACCCAGTCTGCCCCCCTCCCCCAAACACGATGCCATGCAAAACAACCCAAGATATTTCAAATTAAAGTGCTTCTATTGAAAATGATGTGAAACACTACTACTGCTACTAACTAACTACAGCTGTGTCACCACTAAACCAACAGCATTTCATCATTGAAAACAGAAAACTCTCTGAGTCAGACCTTTAGCTTTATGCATGCTGCGTGTCTGTTGCAACTTCAACAACAACTGATGTTATTATTGATGCTTTACTTGACTAACAAAAGTCCTGTAACCGAAAATGGTATGGGTGCGGCTTCATCGCCCGTGTCGCTTCGCGCCACGGGCGATGAAGCCGCACCCATACCATTTTCTCTTGCCCCTCCAACATGTTCTCTTGCCCCCCCGAATGGGACATGTTACACCCGCCTCTGGTAACTAGACAAACTGGTATAGTTAATGGCGAAAAGTCAGTCACCTTCTAAATTCATTGAATAATTGCACATGGGGCATAAGGCAGAGCTGTATCCCAGAGAGAAGACAGAATATTATGTACCCACTGCACACAAAATAAAGTGGGAAAACTAGCTAATATTCTTGTGATGGGTGTATAGAAACTGATTTGAGGATTCTGAGTTTGAAGATTCTTTCAAATGTTCATCATCTTTTGTTTTGACGTAATGTTATCCTGTGCTTTTTGCTTTGGCAATTTAAACATTTCTTTCTTATGCCAAATTGCCAATAAACCCGTTTGAATTGAAAGGAAACTTGCTTTTGCAACCCATGCTAAATATTTCAATTAAACCTGAGTTGCTCATCGTGTCTTGCATCAAATTAAACAACCTATACGCTCAAAGTGCTCTATCCCCGAGGCACTGCCGCTTTGTTGACTGAAAACAAAACAAACACGTAAAAAACACCTTTTCAATGGTGTGATGCCTTCATGCATGTTACATACATGTTACATACCTGTGTGTCCTGTACGCTGCCCACATCAATGGAGTCATGTTACATACATGTTACATACATGTTACATACATGTTACATACCTATGTGTCCTATATGCTGCCCACATCAATGGAGTCATGCCATTCTGATCCATCATATCCACATCCTGTTGGGGGAAAAAAAACAGAAACAAAAAAAATATATCACACAAACTTAGAAAAAAAAAATAATATATCAGAAGACAGTCAACTCCACAGACAGTCATTGTTGTCAGTAGAGGTGTCAGTAGAGGTGTTAGTGCACCCCCTGCTGGACAACACCACTAATAACAGCAGGCTGCAGTACAGGGTTCCTACAGGTTTCTTAAGGTAAAATTTAAGTCTTTTTTAAGACCTTTTTAAGTCCATTTATATAAAACGTAATACCCAGGGTGGATGTAGCATTTCCCAATTGGAGGGGCAGGAGAAAATGGTATGGGTGCGGCTTCATCACCCGTGTCGCTTCGCGCCACGGGTGATGAAGCCGCACCCATACCATTTTCAGTTACAGGACTTTTATTAGGCAAGTAAAGCATCAATAGTAACATCAGTTGTTGTTGTTGAAGTTGCAACAGACACGCAGCATGCATAAAGCTAAAGGTCTGACTCAGAGAGTTTTCTGTTCTCTCGGTGCATAACTGAGAAATCAGTTACTTGATGATTGATACGTTTACGCCGCCGTTTTCTGGCTACGTTATTTAAACCAAACACGCGGTTGACAAATGACAATTTTGAGGAGCAAAGTGACACGTGTAGAAATTACAAACTGCGAAAAATTTAAGACCTAGATATAAAAATTCAAGACTTATTAAGTCTTTTTAAGGTATTATTTTCAAATTCGTAAATTCAATGCTTTTAAGACTTTTTAAGATCCCGCGGGAACCCTGGCAGTAGGTATGGATAGCATTATGTTAGAGATAGAGAGCCTTTGGGGAACTAGACCTGGCTTCAAATCATATGCACTTATCAGTATGCACAATAATTAATTCAACATTTTAGATCATTTCTGTATGTTTTCTCCAATACTAGGCCTCCATTACAGATTGGGAAAACGGGTAGTAAACGATGGTTCACTTTACTTTATCGTGCTCAAAACTAATGATGCACCAAATTATTCAACTGCAGAAAATGGCTAAAAATCGCTTTCATCCGCATTTTCCGGTTGAAAATATCTCAATAGCGTATGAAATCTATCCATTCAAAAGTGATGAATAAATGTTTTATGGACCTATAATATAGAGTGACTTCCATTAACTTGTTGGTTAAGTTATTATTTTTTTTTACATAACCATTTCTTTTGCCATAACCATGTAGATTTAAGGTCTGCACCAGGGAAAGTCTTGGTCAAAACACATTGCTACTCAAATCCTTCTGCAATGTATACAGTATATACTGTAATTTCTGGACTATAAGCCGCTACTTTTTTCACATGCTTTTGACCCTGCGGCTTATACAACGGTGCGGCCACTCTATGGATTTTTACAGGTAACGGGGGTTTTCAACAGGTGGTCCCAGAGGGTTCCAGGTGGTCCCCAGACTAAATGATGGGCGGTTGGTTAACCAGATGTGACTCTTAGAGAGCGGGTCCATTTGGTTTCATTTTTACACTCTCAAGTTATGATATTCACCATCTAAATTAGCACCACTTAATTAATAAGTCATAAGTCATGTTCATTTGATCTCATTTTGATGTTTTGCCTCTTTTGTTTGCGAAAATCCATCCTGGAATTGTGAACAAAACCAAAAGAAATCTTTAGTTTTGGGTTCTGTGGGGTGAAAATGTTGTCAAATAGTGGTCTGTAGCTCAAATGCTGAATAAATAGTGGGCCCTGGGATCAAAAAGGTTGAAAACCACTGCTCTAACATGAAGCTTGTTGTCTGGTGTGGCTTATACATGGAAAAATCAGTATTTTGCCCCAAAATTAGCTGGTGCGGCTTATATTCAGGTGCAGCTTATAGTCCAGAATTTACGGTATACAGTATATATTTATTTTGAACTGAATAAAGAAGCAAGCTTGCAGAGTCCCCACCTGTCCCTTAGCGATGAGGTACGCCACGATGGAGGTGTGTCCAAACTGAGCAGCCAGGTGAACACAGCTGCATCCTTCTCCATCGATCAGCGATGGGTCTGCTCCGTACTTCAGTAACTGAACCACCATGGAGAGGTGGCCTTGTCTGCAACACACACACACACACACACACACACACACACACACATACACACACAGTTAAATACATCGATCAGCGATGGGTCTGCTCCGTACTTCAGTAACTGAACCACCATGGAGAGGTGGCCTTGTCTGCAACACACACACACACACACACACACACACACACACACACACACACACACACACACACACACACACACTTAAATACATCGATCAGCGATGGGTCTGCTCCGTACTTCAGTAACTGAACCACCATGGAGAGGTGGCCTTGTCTGCAACACACACACACACACACACACACACACACACACACACACACACACACACACACACACACACACACACACACACATACACACACAGTTAAATACATCGATCAGCGATGGGTCTGCTCCGTACTTCAGTAACTGAACCACCATGGAGAGGTGGCCTTGTCTGCAACACACACACACACACACACACACACACACACACACACACACACACACACACACACACACACACACACACACACACACACACACACACACTTAAATACATCGATCAGCGATGGGTCTGCTCCGTACTTCAGTAACTGAACCACCATGGAGAGGTGGCCTTGTCTGCAACACAACACACACACACACACACACACACACACACACACACACACACACACACACACACACACACACACACACACACACATACACACACAGTTAAATACATCGATCAGCGATGGGTCTGCTCCGTACTTCAGTAACTGAACCACCATGGAGAGGTGGCCTTGTCTGCAACACACACACACACACACACACACACACACACACACACACACAACACACACACACACACACACACACACACACACACACACACACACACACACACACACACACACACACAACACACACACCACACACACACACACACACACACACACACACACACACACTTAAATACATCGATCAGCGATGGGTCTGCTCCGTACTTCAGTAACTGAACCACCATGGAGAGGTGGCCTTGTCTGCAACACACACACACACACACACACACACACACACACACACACACACACACACCACACACACACACACACACCACAACACACACACACACACACACACACACACACACACACACACACACACACACACACACACACAGTTAAAATACATCGATCAGCGATGGGTCTGCTCCGTACTTCAGTAACTGAACCACCATGGAGAGGTGGCCTTGTCTAAAACACACACGACACACACACGACACACACACACGGCGCTTTGTTACAGATCTACAAGGGTCCAAGTGCTGGGGGGACTGTCATGTGATCTACCTGCATGGTCTGTGTGATCTACTGGTAGATCACCATCTACCTTTTACGCGCCCCCGTTGTATGCAGTCCATATAATGAAAAATTACACTTTTGTGAAGTGAGTGGTGCTCTTGACATCATACATCTTGTGTAGGATGAAGATAGCCAGTTTGCCCATGCACATAGGGTGAAATAAGTGAGATGTCAGCATGACACTCATCACTGCCTCGCTTACAACAATCCCAGCAGATTCTACAGAGGATCCAGCCAGTATTCCCAGTATGTTGCTTATTAACACACCCAGTGCCAGCCCTTTTTCATATTTTTTGAGGTAGCCAGTGCCTGCGATTTTCATCTAAAAGTCATATTTCATATTTCGGTCCATGTTTCCCCACGGACAAGTTAGTTGGCGACACACACTTCCGGTTTCCGGTTTGGTCCGTCCCTTATTATGGTCTGTCAATGTAATATGCGGTCGCTGCACGCTGCTGTTAGCATGGGGATCGTATCAAACCAGCGACGGTAAGCGGCGTAGAGAGACGTAGCTCAACGTAAGAGGCATCGGTCATTACTATATTTCATAATGATAACGGGAGACGTAGATCTATTTCAACGGCACGAAATATGTTCAGTAGAGTTCCTCCAGCATGTTGCAGGGTTCCTACAGGTTTCTTAAAGTAAAATTTAAGTCTTTTTTAAGACCTTTTTAAGTCCATTTATATAAAACGTAATACCCAGGGTGGATGTAGCATTTCCGAAATTGGAGGGGCAGGAGAAAATGGTATGGGTGCGGCTTCATCACCCGTGTCGCTTAGCGCCACGGGTGATGAAGCCGCACCCATACCATTTTCAGTTACAGAACTTTAATTAGTCAAGTAAAGCATCAATAATAACATCAGTTGTTGTTGAAGTTGCAACAGACACGCAGCATGCATAAAGCTAAAGGTCTGACTCAGAGAGTTTTCTGTTCTCTCGGTGCGAAACCGAGAAATCAATTACTTGATGATTGAGAAGTTCACGCCGCCGTTTTTCTGGCTACGTTATTTAAACCAAACACGCGGTTGACAAATGAAATTTTTGAGGAGCAATGTGACACATAGAAATTACAAACTGCGCAAAATTTAAGACCTAGATATAAAAATTCAAGACTTTTTAAGTCTTTTTAAGGTATTATTTTCAAATTCATAAATTCAATGCTTTTAAGACTTTTTAAGATCCCGCGGGAACCCTGATGTTGGCTGCCAGGTTATAAAACATACACTTGATAATGCATATATGTTCTTGTATTTTGTTTTGTCTCATGGGTCCCTCTCCAAAATGAAAAGGGGCTGTGCCTTCAATAAAAGACTAATAGATTGCGGGTCCATTTGGTTTCATTTTTTACGCTCTCAAGAGTTAAAATATGCATCATTTTAAGTAGCCCAAGTCTACACAACTAGAGAATGTAGAAGATTAATGGTCATTTTGATCTGTAGGTTTGACTGTTTTGTTTCCCAAATCCAGCCTGGAATTGTGGACAAAAGCAAAAGAAATCTTTTAGTTTTGGGGTCTGTGGGGCTAAAATGTCATCAAATGGTGGTCCGTGGCTCAAATACTGAAAAATTGTGGGCCCTGGAATCAAAAAGGTTGAAAGGTTTTGTGTGTGTGTGTGTGTGTGTGTGTGTGTGTGTGTGTGTGTGTGTGTGTGTGTGTGTGTGTGTGTGTGTGTGTGTGTGTGTGTGTGTGTGTGTGTGTGTGGATGCCTCCTGTTTAATCCATCAATTATGCAGTAGGTAAGAGCTTTCTCTCTATCCCCAGGGACCCCCAGGGACCAGTGGTGGGAGGTCTGCAGGGACCCCTTGCTTTCAAACAGGACAGTACACTATGGTAACACACACAGAGCACAACAAGACCAACCAGGTCTCTAGGAGATGAACGGACGCCAGGGAGACTACAGTCTAACATCTATAATATGTGGCCATATTAGTTATTATACATTATGTGTGGTGTTGAAAAATATCACATCTACAAGCCACTCGGTGGCGCGCCATGAGCTTGTAGGTCTGATATTCTTGAAAAATCGTGAAAATGTGACACAAATCCTGAATATATCATTTCAGAAGCAACATTTTAAACTTTAAATCGGTGCTTTCCTAGAACATTTTTTCAGATGGGGGTCTACAGCCAAATATAGATAATTCTGGTGGTCCTTGGCATGAAATATGTTGAGCATCACTGACACAGGAACATGGATTTTTCAGGAGAAAAAAAAAATAGAATGTAGTGTCAGAAACTAGAACGTAGCGCCATAAATTATACAATCTAGTATTCGAAACTAGAATCTAGCACCACGCATAATGTAAAATAAATAAAATGTGGCCATGGCTTTGTCGCCATAATGCGAGCATTTGTCACTCCCCGCCTGTAAAGTCCTTTAGAGTGGCTGGATGGTAATCCACAAGGTTGCTAGTTCCGAAACCCTGGCTCCCCTAGAGTTAGGGGTCCAGTGTCTTGCTCAGGGACACATCAACACTAATTGTTCCCGGTGTGCTGGGGGTCGCTACCTTGGATGGCTTTCGCTGCCATAGATGTGTGAGATCTACAATCTACCGCAGTGGTTTTCAACCTTTTTCATTCCAGGGACCACTATTTATTCAGAATTTGTGCCACGGACCACCATTTGATGTCATTTTAGCCCCAAAGACCTAAAACCTAAAGAATTATTTTGGTTTTGTACACAATTCCAGGCTGGATTTTGCAAACAAAACAGTGTAGACTTCTTAATTAAAGAAGGGTCCCGGAATGGACCCGGAAGGGTCCATTTGGTTTCATTTTCACACTCTCAAGAGTTGCATCTGGTTAACCAGCGTTCCATCATTTAGCCTGGGGACCACCTGGAACCCTCTCAAGGACCACTGGTGGTCCCCGGACCACCTGTTGAAAACCCTTGATGTACCGTATGTAAAGCGCCTTGGATGAGGGAATGTTATCTTTGGACAGCATGCAAGAACTTTACATATATGAGTCATACTTGGTCGACTCCATCTACATGTTAGCCAGTAACCGCCTCCAACTCTGTATGCTTATTGTCATGTATTTGTTTACTCATGCCAATAAAGATCATTTGAATTAAAATTGATGTATCAACATGGTAAAACTGAGCTAATCCGGGGCGGATCTAGGCATGGGTATGGGGGGGGGGGATGCCCCCCTAAATGCCCACCAAACATGATGGCATGCAAATCAACCCAAGATATTTCACATTAAAGTGCTTATATTTAAAATGATGTGAAACACTACTACTGCTACTAACTAACTACAGCTGTGTCACCACTAAACCAACAGCATTTCATCATTGAAAACAGAAAACTCTCTGAGTCAGACCTTTAGCTTTATGCATGCTGCGTGTCTGTTGCAACTTCAACAACAACTGATGTTATTATTGATGCTTTACTTGACTAATAAAAGTCCTGGAACTGAAAATGGTATGGGTGCGGCTTCATCTGCGATCTAGCCGCACCCATACCATTTTCTCCTGCCCCCAATTGGGGCATGTTACATCCGCCCCTGGAGCTAATCTAAAAGCAGATATAACATCTGTGTAGTATTATAGTGACAACATTGCGATCCTGTTTGCTTCTGGTTGATGATTCATCAACAGCTGGCTCTGTTGTCACTGGATTAGGTTATAAAAAACTACTAGCAGACACGTCACACATTACAGTATTACGCACCGCAGAAAGGTTTAAAATAGCCTACTAGGATCACTCACACACACTCATTGGAGAAGCTTTAGATTATACAGCAGTAGTAACACCACTTCCCAGGCGTTTATAGCTTGTGATGTTGGGATACACTGAGTAGAAATGCATTAGTCATACAGTATTCTAGTCAGCTATAGAATCACTGACGTAGTTCAGTTTCTGTTGGGAGTAGAACTGGAGGTTTACAGTATGTTGGCTGAGGGAAATTCAACTATATATATATGACTTATATCAGTGGTTTTCAACCAGTGGTCCGGGGACCAGCAGTGGTCCCTTGAGAGGGTTCCAGGTGGTCCTCAGGCTAAATGATGGACACTAAGCAGGTGTAACTCTATGAGAGCGTAAAAATGAAACCAAATGGAAATCAGAAGATTAATGGTCATTTTGAACTTATGTTGGACCTTTTGGTTTTCTCTGATTCAATATATGGTTCCCATGCAAAAGTAAAACAGCGAGATTACTATGTAAGCCAGGCAAAACTGTCTGTGGGCATATTTTTTTTATATTTGGGCACGCCCAAATATGGTGTGTCTGTGTGTCATATATGGGCACGCCCAAATATGGTGTGTCTGTGTGTCACAGTCTATATTTGGGTATATGGGAATGGAACCCTGCCTCACCTGGTAGCCCAGTGCAGTGGTGTAGAGTTCAGATCTCCTCCCAGTTGATCCACTACGGCACCTTTTGATATGTAGTATCTGTGAGGAGGGGAGAAATTATATTATTATTTATGAAAAATGCAATAAAATAGATGGTAATAGGTGAGGAATGGCGAGATAGACTAGCTAACAACAACCTGATCGCAACCACTTGCTTAAAGAGGAATTTCACCCATTTTCAACATTTTTTTTCTGAGAGCGTACAAATGCAACCAAATGAACCCTGACGGGTTCATTTGGTTCCATTTGTACGCTCTCAGAAAAAAGAAGCGTCTAAAGAAATCCATTAACATGGTGAAAATACATCTTGATGATGTCATCAAGATGTTTCACCATGTTAGTGGTTATCTTCAGACCTCCATTTCTAGGGAACACAGAATGGGGTAGACATGTAAAAAAAAAAAAAAAAAAAAAACGATTTTGCATCGATGTATCGATCCAACAGCCGGCAATACGATGCATCGACACGTCCGCAAGAGTATCGATTCGTGTTTAAAAATAAATGAATAAAAATATCTGGTCTATTTTATCCATTTGCTCCTGGGCGTATTTTTCAGTGAATGAAGTTGTCATAGCCTAGGCCTAGGTGAAGTACAACTTTGCTGTTTCTCAAATAAAATGTATAACGGTATTACAGCTTTCATTGATTTATTTCAAATTTGAAACATTGTCAAGCCTGTAAGGTAAAAAAGGGTAAAAAAAAATCAAAATCGAATCGAATCGTGGTGTATTCTTGAGTATCGAAAAAAAAAAATCGTATCGTTGGGTCAGGAAATCGATACTGAATCGAATCGCCATGATGGGTGTGATTTACACCCCAACCACCCAACACCTTGACGGTACATCAATGACATAGTAAAATATTGAAAATTGGTGGAGTTCCCCTTTAATAGTTGAACAGGTTGGCGAACCTGCAACCTGGCAACGACCACAACCAACCAACACAATCACCAAACCATGTGCAACCCAGATTTGAGTGAATATCATATGTGGTGGTTAACGTAACAGCATGTGACCTGTTTCTACCAATCAGGTTAATTCCTCAAAATGACCTGTGATAGAACACAGAATAAAACAGTCTTTTCTGTGTGCACTGCAGAGTATTAATGTCTCATTAATATGATATGATATATCTGCCCTTTCAGGTAATATCAAGTACCAACAACAAGACCTTTGCTCCATCTAACCTTTGGAATCATTCCATTGTCCAAAGCATGGGTGTCAAACTCAAAACAACTTGATGATGTCACCAAGTTGTGTTTCACTAGGATATTTTTCAGACCTCCATTTCTAGGAAACACAGAATGGGGGGAACTTTTTTTTTTTTAAATCATGTCCACACAACATCTCTAAGGTGTATTAACTGTTAATGACAAAACTATGGTTAAGGGGGAAAAGCGGTTAAGTGGCACATCTCGTCCGACATCGCTCGTCATCAATAACAACACTCAGAGAGTGTCCAAACGGGGTTTGTAATAATGGATTGCATTTTTATAGCGCTTTTCTATGCACAGCGTGTATACTGAAAGCGCTTACAATGGTCCATTCATTCATACATTGGGAAGTAGAGCGGCGAACAGTCAACGCTCAGCGTCCTAAACTTCACACATTCACACACCAGTGGTTCAACCACTGGAGGCAAGGTGGGGTTCAGTGTCTTGCCCAAGGACACTTCGACATGTAGACAGGAGGAGCCGGGAATCGAACCGCCTACCACTGGATCATTGGCCGACCTGCTCTACCTCCTGAGCCACAGCCGCCCAAAGCATTGATCATCGATTGCTTTTTATGGCGACACCATAAAAAACACACTTTGTTTTTTATGGCGACACTTTGATCATGAATAATCCTGTTGTGTCGTGTCGTGTCGACTCACTTGACCAGGTCTATCCTGTTGTTGATGGCAGCCCAGTGCAACAGTGTGACGTTCTCTTTATCCGGCTGCCTGACGTCGTATCCAGCCTCCACCAGCTCTCTGCAGCGCTCAAAGATACCATACCTGGGGAACACAGACACAACGGCTCAAAGATACCATACCTGGGGAACACAGAAACGTTTACGTAGTGCTTTAAATAAAAATAAAAAATAAAATACAAAATAAAGCAGCAAGCGATTTATAGTGTACATAACTGTGCGCAGGATGCAGCGTGTGGACTGGATCTACAATCTACTGCACATCTCTGTTGTTACAGTACCTGTCGATAGCTTTAAATCTGTTCTATTTTTGCATGCAACAACAAGCTCATTTTAAACAAGTAACTTGGCGTTACTTGCAAAGTAATGCATTACTTAGTTATTACCCATTTTTGCAGAGTAATCTTGTTACTTTACTTTTTGGAGCAAAAGTAATAATATTATAGTAATATGTAATCTAAAATTCGTTACTGCCCAACACTGCACATGAGACACACCTAGACTTGTCATATGAAATCTGACTTAATCTGAGACCAGTTCTGCGATAAGGAAATATTTAACACGTGTCGACACTTACGGGAAACGAAAAGGGAAGCAGCACACCTGCTACAACAAAGACCTTATTATCTGGACAGATGACTGCATGTGATAAGGGCTTTTCAACATTGTGAATACATGCGTGTGCGTAATGTATGCACAACAGGGCTACAACTAACAATTGTTTCTCATAATCGATTCATTGCCTGATTATTTAACTGATTGATCGATTAGTCAGATTATGACTATTATTTAGCTGTCACCTTAAAAAGGGGAATTACCGGTACACCCATTTTCACTTTTTTTCTGAGAGTGTACAAATGTAACCAAATGGACCCGCTAGGGTCCATTTGGTTTACATTTGCACACTCTCAGAAAAAAAAATCATTAACATGGTGAAACACAACTTGAAGATGTCATGAAGCTGTGTTTAACCAAGTTAATGATTTTTTTCCTAGGAAACAGAATGCAGGGGAACTATTTTTTTATCATGTCCACACAACATCTCTAAGTGTATTAAAACTATGTTTATGTGGGAAAACAGGTAAAAATGATTAATCAATTAATGGTAGCAGAGCCCTAATGCAGCAACAAACACTGACTGTGTGGCTTTGACGATGTCCCAGGTGCTGTAGTCGTCCACGTGGTTCTTACGGCCAACGTTCTCACTGTAGCCATGGTTGTAGTGACTCTGGGGCTTGATCTCCTGGGGAGAGAGAGACGGGGAGAAAGAGAGAGAGAGAGAGAGAGAGAGAGAGAGAGAGAGAGAGAGAGAGAGAGAGAGAGAGAGAGAGAGAGAGAGAGAGAGAGAGAGAGAGACAGAGAGAGAGAGACAGAGACAGAGAGAGAGAGAGACAGAGAGAGAGAGAGACAGAGAGAGAGAGAGAGACAGAGAGAGAGAGAGACAGAGAGAGAGAGAGAGAGAGAGAGAGAGAGAGAGAGAGACAGAGAGAGAGAGAGAGAGAGAGAGAGAGAGAGAGAGAGAGAGAGAGAGAGAGAGAGAGAGAGACAGAGAGAGAGAGACAGAGACAGAGAGAGAGAGACAGAGAGAGACACAGAGAGACACAGAGAGAGAGAGAGAGAGAGAGAGAGAGAGAGAGAGAGAGAGAGAGAGAGAGAGACAGAGAGAGAGAGAGACAGAGAGAGAGAGAGACAGAGAGAGAGAGAGAGAGAGAGAGAGAGAGAGAGAGAGAGAGACAGAGAGAGAGAGAGGAGACAGAGAGAGAGAGAGAGAGAGAGAGAGAGAGAGAGAGAGAGAGAGAGAGAGAGAGAGAGAGACACAGAGAGAAAGAGAGAGAGAGAGAGAGAGAGAGAGAGAGAGAGAGACAGAGAGAGAGAGAGACAGAGAGACAGAGAGACAGAGAGAGAGAGAGAGAGAGAGAGAGAGAGAGAGAGAGAGAGAGAGAGAGAGAGAGAGAGAGAGAGAGGAGGTGGAGGAGGAGGGATGGGGGAGATGGAGGATGGAGTTATAGGGTATTATTAGTATCTTGTCAAAAGGGGTAAAAGCATGGGTTATTTTTTATTTAAAGGTAGGGGAAGTGATTTCACTTTTGTCAGATATCACCCACAATTTTTTTTTTCTGTTAAAATGCTCTATTATAAGGTGTGCAGACCATATATGGAGTTTCCCCCTCCCCCACGTTAGCAGAGGAGCTAATAAAAGTTCCCCAGGTGGAGGGTGAATTATCCTCCAATCAGGATGGAGCAGCAGGTTCACATAGTGTAGCTACTGTTGGGCGCCCCTAGTGCACCAGGCTGGTACTACACCATGAATTTCAAATCACTTACTGTCATGGTCTGAGGCAGACCATGGCCTCATGTCAGCCACTTCCCCGTTCCACCAAATCCACGCCACACTTTTCCCCTCACTCAGCAGCCCAACAGCATCACACCCACTCAGCACCTGTGAACTCTTTGCAATCAACCTGCTCCCTTTAAATCTGGACTCAGTGCACACTATCCTTGTCAGTTCATTGTCTTTTGTTAGCAGCAGTACTGAGAGAACCTGCCTTGTCCCTGGACCTTGTTTTGTATTCTTCCTTGTTTGTTCAGCACTCTACCCGAGAGGACTTCCCTTGTTCTTGGACCTTGTGTTTATGCCTCTGGTAATTTCTTACTTTGTATTTTTGACAGCTTGTTTTCTGAGTTATTTAGCAGCCTCATTTTTTGTGGACTTGAAAATAAATATTCAGTTTTTGAACTTTACTCTCTGTGATCTCTCTGCATTTGGGTTCAAGCTTTATGCCACTGTGACAGAATGAACTGACCTTCTGTCACGGTGGTGTGATGCTGTTGGGCTGCTGAGTGAGGGAAAAGTGTGGCGTGGACTTGGTGGAACGGGGAAGTGGCTGACAAGAGGCCATGGTCTGCCTCAGACCATGACACTTACCCTACCTTTAAGTAGTTTTTCTATTCATGATGATGAGTAACTAAACCTAACCAGCCCCTGGAGGAAGACAGATGGAGCAGGGGTCGACATTATAATTGGCCCGATGGCCCGAAACAGGTTTGAAAACACGTGCGGGCCACCAGATGGCGCCCTATACTGGCCCGATGGGGCCAGTGGTAAAATGCCCTCATTTGGCACCGGTGCCTTTGGTGTATGCATCAAGCAGATGCATATTGTATTGTTTTTATTTCACAATATGTTGGTGTTGTTTTGTAATTGTAAGTTTTATTTATATTTTGTTTATTAGCACAAAAAATATTTTAGGCATTCTGCATTGTATATGGGTCAGCTTGCTGAACGGTCTACTGGTTTTGACCCCCATGAAAAGAGTGCTGTTAACTTGAATGCATTTAATGCATTAATAGATGGTGGTCTTTTTTGCAGACTATGGGGATTGATTACCTGGGCCAGTGGTTACAGTTGTGGGGCCAGTGATTCTTATAAGCCAAAATTTCCCTTAATGTCTACCCCAGAGGAGGTTTAGTAGAGGATCTGCTGTGGGCTGTGGACTCCATGCCGCACTAGCACCGCCGTCCCTGAGGAACCCTGATGCTGAGACAGCACTTCACTGTGTGTGTGTGTGTGTGTGTGTGTGTGTGTGTGTGTGTGTGTGTGTGTGTGTGTGTGTGTGTGTGTGTGTGTGTGTGTGTGTGTGTGTGTGTGTGTGCAGGGCTTGACACTAACACTTGCCCGCTTGCCCGGGGCAAGTAAAAAAAAATGGTGGGGCAAGTGAAGACTGCTACCTGGTTGCCCGATCGGGCAAGTGTGCAACTTAGTGCACTATAACACAACACAAGATAAATTTGTCTTGAAGGCAGTCGTTGCACTTTGCCTCTGTGTCTTTCACTGCTTTCTAGATATCCACAATTCCAGGCTGGATTTGGGAAACAAAACAGGCAAATTAACATACAGATCAAAATGACCTAATCTTCTACATTCTCTAGTTGTGTAGACCTGAGCTAATTAAGATGATGAATTTTAACTCTTGAGAGTGTAAAAATGAAACCAAATGGACCCGCAAGGGTCCATTTGGTTTCATTTTTACGTTCTCAAGAGTTACATCTGGTGAAACTTAAATGCAAAATTTACAATATATTTTTGGGGGGCAAGTGACCATGACCTGAGGGCAAGTATAACCTGACTTGCAGTTTCTCGTCCTCCGAGACTGTAGTGTCAACCCTTGTGTGTGTGTGTGTGTGTGTGTGTGTGTGTGTGTGTGTGTGTGTGTGTGTGGTGTGTGTGTGTGTGTGTGTGTGTGTGTGTGTGTGTGTGTGTGTGTGTGTGTCTCAGGGGCAGATGTAACATTTCCCAATTGGGGGGGGGGGGCAGGAGAAAATCGTATGGGTGCGACTTCATTGCCCGTGGCACGAAGAGACACAGGCAATGAAGCCGCACCCATACCATTTTCAGTTACAGTACTTTTATTAGTCAAGTAAAGCATCAATAACAACATCAGTTGTTATTGATGCTTGCATAAAGCTAAAGGTCCGACTCAGAGAGTTTTCTGTTTTCAGTGATGAAATGCTGTTGGTTTAGTGGTGACACAGCTGTAGTTAGTTAGCAGTAGTAGTAGTTTCAAATCAATTTAAATAGTAGCACTTTAATTTGAAATATCTTGGGGTGTTTTGCATGAAATCATGTTTCGTGGGGCAGACTGGGCATTTAGGGGGGCCCCCCCCCCCCGCCCCCATGCCCATGCCTAGATCCGCCCCGTGTGTGTGTGTGTGTGTGTGTGTGTGTGTGTGTGTGTGTGTGTGTGTGTGTGTGTGTGTGTGTGTGTGTGTGTGTGTGTGTGTGTGTGTGTGTGTGTGCAGGCATATTTATAACACAGCTCTGACTGAGACGTTGCAAAATGTAATTTAACCATTTTTGTACTCCAGGATCTTTCTGTCCTATTTACACCTAAGAACTGATTCTATCTAAACCAGTAAATGGTGCATTTACTGGTCCTCTCGTGATGTTGCTCTTTTCCTCATAGACTAGCCGACCCTCGATCTGAAAATATGTAGTTCCAGGAACCCCCCAGAAGCAATATATTTGAGTTAATAATAGAAACATTCACTGTGACAGAAATAGAATATTCATGGCAGCATTTCCACAATTCTTCAAAAGTAGATCTAATATTTTCCCACTAGGCTGAAGTGCCGATATAGTAATGACGTCTAAATGACTACCGGTATATTTAATATTTATTGGCTTCCCTTGCAAGTGCAAATTCACAAAATTTAAGGCGACAAAGCCTGTCCAGCCTGCTCAAATCTCAATCTAGCCTGCTCTCATTCAAGAGGGAAACAGAGACACCATCGCTAAACCTAAGGCCCTGATACACCTAGCAATGTTTTGATCAACATCAACAAGCAACGTCAACTATCAACGTTGACTTTTCACTTTTCTGTAGAAAATGATCAACTCCTGGTTGTTCAGAAAAGTCAGATCTTTAGCGCCCTCTACTGGTCAACATTTCAGAATCCTCCAATCACAGCCCTCCTGGGCGTCACCTGATCCTTTCTCCTAGACTCCCACAGATAAACTTTTCTGAAAACATGGCTGCTGCCTTACAAATGTGAACCAAATGGACCCGCTAGGGTTCATTTGGTTCACATTTGTACATACTCACGAAAAAATGAAAATGGGTGTAATTTCCCTCTTAGTGGGTGGTGTTGCCTGTTGCCAGGTGTCTCATCGTGTTACCCATTGATGTTGACATTGTTAGTGGATACTGATCAAAATATTGCTAGTTTATCCTTTAGAACAGGGGTTTTCAACAGGTGGTCCGGGGACCACCAGTGGTCCTTGAGAGGGTTCCAGGTGGTTCCCAGCTAAGTTGGTTAACTCTTGAGAGCGTAAAAATGAAACCAAATGGACCCGCAAGGGTCCATTTGGTTTCATTTTTGCGCTCTCAAGAGTTAAAATATCCATCATCTGACACAACTAGACAACTAGAGAATGTAGAAGATTAATGGTCATTTTGATCTGTATGTTGGACTGTTTTGTTTCCCCAAATCCAGCCTGGAATTGTGGACAAAAGCCAAAATAACTCTTTAGTTTTGGGGTCTGTGGGGCTAAAATGTCATCAAGTGGTGGTCCTCCGTGGCTCAAATGCTGAATAAATGGTGGGCCCTGGTATCAAAAAGGTTGAAAACCCCTGCTTTAGAACAACTCAGGAGAGCATGTTGTTCAGCTTGCTGGTTCATTGACACCTCCACCAGACATTCACCACTGTGTCCGTAACCAAGCCTCCCTCCCTCCCATGCACATACAACACCTTTGTGTTCAAGTTCAAACATCATGATTAGGTGTTGCTTCTTTGCCCCCAACCGAAGGCGGGCAGGCAGGCGAGGGCAGAATTCAGATGTTACCCTAGTGCACATATGTCAAACTCAAAGCCTGGGGGCCAAATGAGGCCCGTGGATGGATTATCTTCGGCCCGCGGGATGATACTGAATTAGTATTAGAACTGGCCCTCTGGTATATTACACACACCATGATAAGAAATGAATGCGACTAATTGTCTTACTTCCTCAACTCAGCCTCATTTACTTTCTCAATTAACTCGGCACTTGGTGAGGATCATAGAAGAACAAGATTTTCCCTGAAAAATAGCAGGTGTTCACGTCTCATAGCGCGCCACTCTGTGGCGCGCTATGAGACGTGAACACCTGCTATTTTTCATTCAAACTTAAAACAGTTTTTTTAATGCAGGCAGTTTCATCTTTACAATTATTTTGCCATTAACAGTTTTCATGCCGTGGAAATAGATCTACGTCTCCCGTTATCATTATGATTTACAGTAACGACTGATGCCGCTGTAGTAGAGCTACGCTTTTGGTCGTTACTTACCGCGCCGGTTTAATACGATCCCCATGCTAACAGCAGCTAGCAGCGACCGCATCCACCATTGATAGACAATAACAAGGGACGGATCAAACCGGAAACCGGAAGTGTGTGTCGCCAACTAACTTGTCCGTGGGGAAACATGGACCGAAATATGAAATATGACTTTTTGATGAAAAACGCTGGCACTGGCTACCTCCAAAAATATGAAAAAGGGCTGGCACTGGGAGTGTTAAGAGGGATTGATTTTTGATGGAAAATTACTTTTTTGCTGTTTGACAGTGACGCCATCGTAAACCGGTGTTGAAACACAGACCGGTATCTCCCTGGCCCTCGACTTGTACCAATTTTTCTACTTTAGCCCACTCTGTATTTGGGTTTGACACCCCTGCACTAGTGGGATGATTTGCAACTCCTGCATAATACGCTTCTAGCTGTGTATGGAGAATAAATTAAAGCAACAGCAATAATTAGCAAAGAAACATAACACTGTGCAGTGCATTTCCATATCGTTTCAAAGCTTTCAGCATTTAGGCACAGTTCCTTGGCCTGCGTACTAGGGGCTGCAACGATTAAACGCAATCGAATTGATAATTCAGGGGTTGACACTAAGCCCATCGGGGCAAGTGCAAGTCAGGTTCTACTTGCCCTCAGCTCATGGTCACTTGCCTACCAAAAATATATTGTAAATTTTGCATTTAAGTTTACTTCCTACTTGGGTGCTTTAAACCAGGGGTTTTCAACAGGTGGTCCGGGGATCACCAGTGGTCCCTGAGAAGGTTCCAGGTGATCCCCAGCTAAGTTGGTTAACCAGATGTAACTCTTGAGAGCGTAAAAATGAAACCAAATGGACCCTTGCGGGTCCATTTGGTTTCATTTTTACGCTCTCAAGAGTTAAAATTCATCATCTTAATTAGCCCATAGTGGTCACAGACCACAGCAAAATGATAGTTTGGAACCAAATGAACCTGGGAGAGAGATAGGTAGAGATATCTAGAAAGCAGGGAAAGACACAGAGGCAGAGTGCAATGACTGCCTTCAAGACAAATGTATCTTGTGTTGTGTTATAGTGCACTAAGTTGCACACTTGCCCGATCGGGCAACCAGGTAGCAGTCTTCACTTGCCCCACCATTTTTTTTACTTGCCCCGGACAAGCGGGCAAGTGTTAGTGTCAAGCTCTGATTCTATTAGTTTATCAACTTTAGACTGACACATAGATATTCTTCAATCAAATGTATTCCGTCAGAATAGGCCTAAAGACACCATGAGTCGCTTTAATTAGCAAAACGTTAGTTTGAATATCAGCCTAACGAACAGCTAATCAAATGTATTTTTGGTTAGTTCGAACATGTCTAAAATATATATTTTAAGGTAATCGTTAAAGATGTGCCGTAATCAGGTTAATCAATGACTCGTTTAAATCAGGGGTTTTCAACCTTTTTCATCCCAGGGACCACCATTTATTCAGGATTTGAGCCACGGACCACCATTTGAGGATATTTTAGCCCCACAGACCCCAAATCTAAAGATTTATTTTGCTTTTGTCCACAATTCCATCCAGGCTGGATTTGGGGAAACAAAACAAGCAAAACATACATTCCAAAATGGCTAATTCAGATGATGAATATTTTAACTCTTGAGGGACCACCTGGAACCCTCTCAGGGACCACTGGTGGTCCAAAAGGTCAATGACCCCTGAGTTAACCTCAAGGTCAACAACAGCAGGACCAATCACCTTGCTTATTACTTATCATTTATTGGCATTACTTCAGCTATTGAAAAACATATCAGATCTACAAGCTCATAGCGTGCCACCAAGCGGCACGCTCTGGGCTTGTATCTGATACTTTTTTTGTGTCAAATAGGGAAAATAGAACAGCTTAAAGACAACATTATCCATGAAAACAAACATTTTGTCCATTAATTCTCCCTCACTACTAGTAGCCATTGATTTCCGGTCGGCTGGATCCTCATCCCTTTAGTGAGAGCAGGTTTTGGTCAATATGAGCTTATAGATGAACATATGGCCAGCACCCATGGGGGGGTTGGGGGAGTGGGGGGATTGGGGGGGGTGCCCAGAGAGCCAAAAATATTGGACAGCACTGACCGTGATGAACGATTCCTGTATCATGTGTCACGGATGGACAGGGGCACTCTTATGTTTTGTTTTGCACTATAATTGATCAGTGATATGAGTGAGGACCGGTCTATCTGCATCTACCCTGGTCTAGCCCTCAATGATTTTGGCCTTGGGGGGCGGGGGTGTCGTGGGATCCACACGGCGGAAGTGCTGCGCTCTGATTTGATCTCACTAACGTGTCGTCATCTCCGGCCCCTCCCATGCCCGTCCACTGCTGTTCTACGTCACATCATTTAGAGCCACGCCCACCCCGGAAGGTTGACTCCTCCCTCTGTTCTACGTCACATCATTTAGAGCCACGCCCACCCCGGAAGGTTGACTCCTCCCTCTGTTCTACGTCACATCATTTAGAGCCACGCCCACCCCGGAAGGTTGACTCCTCCCTCTGTTCTACGTCACATCATTTAGAGCCACGCCCACCCCGGAAGGTTGACTCCTCCCTCTGTTCTACGTCACATCATTTAGAGCCACGCCCACCCCGGAAGGTTGACTCCTCCCTCTGTTCTACGTCACATCATTTAGAGCCACGCCCACCCCAGAAGGTTGACTCCTCCCTCTGTTCTACGTCACATCATTTAGAGCGACGCCCACCCCGGAAGGTTGACTCCTCCCTCTGTTCTACGTCACATCATTTAGAGCCACGCCCACCCCAGAAGGTTGACTCCTCCCTCTGTTCTACGTCACATCATTTAGAGCGACGCCCACCCCGGAAGGTTGACACGCCCCTCAAGGCCACTTTCCAACGTGCGTTAGTCCAGGCTTTCCGTTTTCGCGCAAGGCGGACAAAAATGAAAGCCTGGGTGTCGAGGCTAATCTGCATCTGACGCTCACATTCTGAAATGAGGACCATTTTGTAGACTAGCCCAGTGGTTTTCAACCTTTTTCATCCCAGGGACCACCATTTATTCAGGATTTGAGCCACGGAGGACCACGATTTGATGACATTTTAGCCCCACAGACCCCCAAAACTAAAGATTGGTTTTGCTTTTGTCCACAATTCCAGGCTGGATTTGGAAAACCAAATAAGCAAAACATATCTACCTGTATTTACCTCTTATGAAGATGGTGCTGATTGGTATTTTCATTTTTACTCAGTGTAGAGTGCTCAAATTCCACCCAAACCTGACCAGGCCCGACCCGACATTTTAGGGCCGGGTCAGGCCTAAAAACTATGCTAATTGGTCGGGCCGGGTCGGGCTTTGGGCCTGATCAGTTAGGGCCCAGTTAGGGCCGGGCTTTGGGCCTGATCAGTTAGGGCCCAGTTAGGGCTGGGCTTTGGGCCGGGCCTTAATTTTCAGGCCCGTTGAGAACTCCAATAGTGAGTAAACCATGCAAGGCACAACCAGCACATCAGGAGCAATTTAGCCCGGGTTTGAACCAGCAACCTCGCGGTTAGCATCCAGTGACCCCTGAGCAGAGATTTTATCAATGAAAGCAAAATGATGCCTTAAAAAGGGGAATTCCACCAATTTTAAACATTTTTCGATGTCATTAATAGTGCTTCACCATGTTAATGATTTCTCTTTTAGGAGCTTTTTGTTCTGAGAGCGTGCAAATGGTTCCATTTGTACGCTCTCAAAAATGTTGAGAATGGGTGGGATTCCACTTTAAAGTGGAGGAAGAACATGAATTTCAACTTTTTATTTTTTTGGGCGCTCACATGACCAGAACGCTGGCTTCTGATTGGAGCATTCATTCAAGCCATGTAAGTATTATTAAAAAAAACATTTTAGGAATCCATGTTATCCCTCCTTTAAAAAAAGGGTACCGTATTTTCCGGACTATAAGGCGCACCTAAAAGCCTTTAATTTTCTCAAAAATCCACACTGCGCCTTATAATCCAGTGCGCCTTATATATGGATCATTCAACTGCAGTAGCTTCTATTCTATGTTAACTGTAGTAGCTTCTATTCTATGTTAACTGTAGTAGCTTCTATTCTATGTTAACTGTAGTAGCTTCTATTCGCTGCGCCTTATAATCCAGTGCGCCTTATATATGAAAACAGTTCTAAAAGGTGCGCCTTATAATGCGGTGCGCCTTATAATCCGGTGCGCCTTATAGTGTGGAGAATACGGTATATTTGTTGCAGAGTCCTCTGTCTGAACCTCTTCCAAGGTGTTCCAACACCTTGTAATAGAATGTAGGTTCATTTCTCAGAGCTCTCCTCTCTGTCTCTCTCTTCAGTACAGTCTTAGACCTGACCCAGATTTATACAGGCTCAAACACACTGAGGAGAAAGGAGAACTAGCTGCTGGAGCAGTGTCTGGAAAACGTCTTAACGTTTGGGTCATGGTGAAGCTACAATTATCATAATATCCTCCTGGTTCTACAACAATGTGACGGAGAACAGAGTCCAACACAGGTCCGGGTGTAACATTTCACAATTTGGAGGGGAGGGGGGCAGGCGAAAATGGCATGGGGGCGGCTTCATCGCCCGTGGCGCTTCGATGAAGCCGCACCCCATACCATTTTTATTTAAATTATTTCGTTCTGTGACCCACACGATTCGTACAGGACTTTTATTAGCCAAGCAAAGCATCAATAATAACATCAGTTGTTGTTGAAGTTGCAACAGACACGCAGCATGCATAAAGCTAAAGGTCTGACTCAGAGAGTTTTCTGTTTTCAATGATGAAATGCTGTTGGTTTAGTGGTGACACAGCTGTAGTTAGTTAGTAGCAGTAGTAGTGTTTCAAAATCATTTTAAATAGAAGCACTTTGATTTGAGATATCTTTGAAATTTGGGTTGTTTTGCATGCCATCATGTTTTTGGTGGGGCGGTCAGGGCATTTAGGGGTGCAGTGCCCCCCCTCATGCCCATGCCTAGATCCGGCCCTGGTCTAACAGCTGATGTGAGTCTATGAACAGGAGGACAGAATGTGGTCTTTCAGGGAAGTCGTTTCCCATCAGTCATTGTTAAACCACGTGAACCTGTAGCTTCCCTATTCTGAGGTCAACAACAGCATGTGAATTCAGTAGATTTACAACCTTATAGATTAGATAGGATATTTTCCCCTCAATGAAAAAAGTGCGGTGCCTTTATAATAAATATTTTAATAAATTTAATAAGTAAGTAATTGGGCGAGGTGCAGCCGAGGTCAGTTATTAGGAAATAACTCACTTCCTGACACAGACCAAACAACCAGCTCTTCTACCATCACACACACACACACACACACACGCACACGCGCGCACGCGCAGGGTGCGGGGGGGTGCACTTTTAAATCTGGTCTTAACTAGTGATAGACCGATTATCGGCCGCAGCCGATTATCGAATTCGATATTCATGATTTTATTAATAATCGGTATCGGTGCTCAAAATAAATAATCGAAAAAAGAGCAGCCGATTATTTGTATTTATTATTATAAATGTTCAAAAATGCTACATCGATCACTTTCATTGAAGATCCGGTAGATTGTGGTGGTAAGGAGATGTACGTATAGCTGTGTGTGTCTGACTCCATCACCTCATGTATTTATAGATTTATCCAAATTATCCAAAATGTATTTTCTGTTTTTCTTTTATGTCTGAAGCTCTGTGCCTGTACTTGAATTAAAAAAGATGCATGTGATGGAGGGGAAACTGAAACACTTTTGCTGCTTCCGCACTTTTATTCTATTAAAGCATACCTGGGCATTATGCGGCCCGGGGGCCAAATGCGGCCCTTTGGTTGACTCTGAACGGCCCGCGAAAGGGTTTTAAACCAGTGGTCCGGGGACCACCTTAGTGGAGAGAGTTCCAGTTAAATATGGAAAGTTGGTTAACCAGATATAACTCTTTGAGAGCGTAAAAATGTTACATTTTTACACTCTCAAGAGTTAAAATCATCATGTGAATTAGGCCAAGTCTACAGATCATTTTGATCTGTATTTTGGACTGTTTTGTTTGTGAACTCCAGCCTGGAATTGTGGACAAAAACTACCGGTAAATAAATCTTTAGTTTGGGGGATCTGTGGGGCTAAAATGTCATCAAATTACTTTTATCTTTCAATTAAATTAATATTATGCAGAATTTAGTTCAGCCTTGAGTCTCGGCCCTCCACAATATTTTATGTGTCTTATTTGGCCCCTTGGGAAAAATAATTGCCCACCCCTGTATTAAAGTAAATAATAATCGTATCGGCTGATATCGGCTATCGGCCTTTCTGATGTTCCACTAATCGGTGATTGGAAACATCGGCCAAAAGTCTGATCAGTCGATCTCTAGTCTTAACGTCTATGGCAACTGTTACCTGGCTTGTTTATGTAAACAAATAGTGGTCCTTGGCAATTAAACAGTGACTGCTGCTCAGTGACTGCACACAAAATGTGGTACAAACAGAGATCGGTTTTCTAACAACCTGACCTCTACACCTCAGAGACACACAAATGACACGCAACACGCAGACCTATTGCAACATAACTCTGTTTACAAAACCCTCCACCTATACCCCCTCCAACTGGATATATTTACCTGCACTGTTCTCAGGGATTAAAGTAAAAAAAATATTGGAAATGAAAATGATCCTTTGCAAATAAGTACTGTGAAAGCCCTGTGAAATCCTCAGGACTGAAATCAGTACCCAGTACTGAGAACTTTAATCCCTGGGTTCTTATTGTATTTCTGACACTTGCTTCGGCAATGTAAACATTTGTTTTCTTCAACGGAATTGAAAGAAATACAACACGTGAAAAACACAGCAGCAAGACTTTGAGGAAAATGCTGTTGGACTGCAAATGTTTAGAGGGAAAAATGGCCTACGTTGGTTGGATAATCCTTCCCTGCTCTCAAGGACCACTGGTGGTTGAAAACCACTGGCCTTAGTGGCCTATAGGGGACACCCAGGCCCACTATAGGGGACCCCCAGGCCCACTATAGGGGACACCCAGGCCCACTATAGGGGACACCCAGGCCCACTATAGGAGACACCCAGGCCCACTATAGGAGACACCCAGGCCCACTATAGGAGACACCCAGGCCCACTATAGGAGACACCCAGGCCCACTATAGGAGACACCCAGGCCCACTATAGGGGACACCCAGGCCCACTATAGGAGACACCCAGGCAACTCCACACAGAAAGGCCCTTTAGCTGTCCCCACTGACCAGTGATGACATGAAGGAGAGGAGCCTGACCGTAGTGAGGCATCACTGACAGGGGCGGACCTAGGCATGCGCATGGGGGGGGGGGGGCAATGCCCCCCCTAAATGCCCATGTCTGCCCCACCAAACACGATGGCATGCAAAACAACCCAAGATATTTCAAATTAAAGTGCTTCTCTTTAAAATGATGTGAAACACTACTACTGCTACTAACTAACTACAGCTGTGTCACCACTAAACCAACAGCATTTCATCATTGAAAACAGAAAACTCTCTGAGTCAGACCTTTAGCTTTATGCATGCTGCGTGTCTGTTGCAACTTCAACAACAACTGATGTTATTATTGATGCTTTACTTGACTAATAAAAGTCCAAATATGGAGCCATTTAATTCTTAAAGCGCCGTTCTCGAGCTGCTCGTGGACATCCCCTGGAGACCCCCCCGCGGTCACGCGGACGGCTCGTATCACGACGAGATGTAGATTTCATTCTTTAATCCAACTATTAGTCCGTGCTCATCGTCTGATGATCATCCCGTTGCTGACTTTCATTTGGGACAGAATTGGGGACAACTTTTTTTTTTTCCCCTCCCATTGACATGCGTTCAACCCAATGCATTCAAACGGCTCTCCTCCGGTTTGCCCCCTCAATGTCGCTGGCGCATGGGTTAAGCAGCCAGGGCTACACAGCTCTTCCTGACTTGTGACCCGGATGTTTTTGGGTACATCGCCAGATGATCGATTAGGCAAGACAACAGACACAGCATAACAGAAACAGCACATCCTGTTTAGGAGATCTGAGCTTCAAAATAAGGGCTTTTTTACCGATCGAACTGGTTTGAGCCGCGGCAATGGAGAGGAAACAAAGAAGGTCCCCCTAGCGGTCAATGAGTTAAATGACTCCATTTAAAGGTAGGGGAAGTGATTTGAAATTCATGGTGTAGTACCAGCCTGGTGCACTAGGGGCCCCCAACAGTAGCTACACTATGTGAACCTGCTGCTCGCTCCTGATTGGAGGAGAATTGGTGGCAACCTGGGGAACTTTTATTAGCTCCTCTGCTAACGTGGGGGAGGGGGAAACTCCATATGTGGTTTCCACACCTTATAATAGAGCATTTTAACAGAAAAAATTTTTTTTTGGGTGATATCTGACAAAAGTGAAATCACTTCCCCTACCTTTAAATGGCTTTTCTCCAGCCGCCCCCCCCCCCCCCCCAATTGGGAAATGTTATATCCGCCCCTGCATGACCACAGGCTCCATCACAACATCACAATCACCCAGTCCTACAAACAAAGAGTGAGAACAGATGGTACCCTGGACCTACAGCAATTTAGACAGACTCCCATGGAGCCTCTACCTTTCATAGGTTAATTTCCTTTATCCTGTAGATTTGCTGTGCTTTTACACATACAGATGTAGAATCCTCTGGGTACAGTGAAGCTTCTCAAATAACCCTCGAAGGTTTAGGGTTGAGGACTGAGAAAGTGGGTCTGGTACACATGGTTCGATACCCTACCCAAAATACCACCATGTACCTGTCCAAATACTGCCCTGACTCAGTTTGTCCTGACTAGATGCTAGTTTCTGAGGCTACATTCTAGTTTCTGACACTACATTCTAGTTTCTGACGCTACATTCTAGTTTCTGACGCTAGATTCTAGTTTCTGACGCTACATTCTAGTTTCTGAGGCTACATTCTAGTTTCTGACGCTACATTCTAGTTTCTGAGGCTACATTCTAGTTTCTGACGCTACATTCTAGTTTCTGGTGCTAGATTCCAGTTTCTGACGCTAGATTCTAGTTTGACGCTACATTCTACAGTAGTTTCTGACACTAGATTCTATTTTTTCTGAGAAAAAAAAATCCATGTTCCTGTGTCAGTGATGCTCAACATATTTCATGCCAAGGCCCACCAGAATTATCTATTTGACTGCGGAGGACCCTCATCTGAAAACATCTTCTAGCTGATTCCCCAGAAGCAAAGATTTGAGTTAAAAATGTTTGCTTCTGAAATAATATATTCAAAGATTTCTGACGCACAATTTTCACATGGTCAAACACACATACAACTGAAGGACTGGATCGAACTGCTGCTATCCTATCCTATCCTATCTTGCACATGTATACCTCACCTCATAGGAAGCTATATGTTGTTGTTTAGTTGTAGCTATGTACTGTAGTCTCGTATATAGCTTTAGATTTTTTTTAGTTGTAGTATACTGTAGTTTCTAGTAGTAGTTTCTAGTAGTTGTATATGTCCTGTCTATAGTCTGTTAGCTTCACACTACTGCCACTTTATCACACCTGGTTAGCCAAGCACCTTCACCTCAAGTTAGGTGTACTGTTCGCACCTTACTGGTCTGCTGCACTATTGTTTGTCTCGTCTATTGTCTCGACCTTGTCTTTTGCACTGTCTATTGTCTTGACTATTGTCTATTGCACTGTCTTGTCTATTGCACTGTGGAGAATGGAAACGCTATTTCATCCCTGTATATGTCCTGACATACACTGGAGTGACAAATAAAAACCTTGAACCTTGAACCTTTTCAAAAATATCAGACCTACAAGCTCACAGCGCGCCACTCGGTGGCGCGCTGCGAGCTTGTAGATCTGATATTTCTCAATAGCTGAAGTATAAAACAACGCTTTGCAGTACAGAGAGGGCTTAATGTCAACGAAGTCCACTCACTCCCACAACACCAGAGGGAGTTTCAACAACAACAAACCTTGTGCAACCCGGACACGGCCTCAAACAAGGGACTCGACTTCACTCCGATTCCACCAAAATGTCATTAAACACAATACAAAAAACCCTTCACTCCTTCAAAACCACGCTCAAAGGGCACCTATACGGACGGACGACTGCAATTCGAAACTGGCCTCTGTAAAATATGATTCCACCCCCCACCCCAACCCCTCCTCCTTCCCTCTCTGTATATTTTTTGTTCCTCTTTTACGTCCACTATGATTTCCTGGTTTTGACTTAACAAAAATGAATATTTGTACCTCTCTAAAATGTCTTAATGAAATGAACTAGAGCCCGACCGATGCCATATTTTTGTGGCCGATGCCGATACCGATTTTTGGAAAAAACTGCACCGATGTTATCGATGTTTGGGACCGATGTATAATAATTAATTAAAATAATTCAAAATACATTCGAAAAACTTCTAAATGTCAAATTTATTCTCTCTTTCAAGTAAACAATAGAATACGACATTGACATCATTTACTTTTGTGAAATAATTCCATTTGCTGTGTTTCTTTTTCTGTTCCAGGCAAATATCGGCCGATATATCGGCCGATGTTACCGATATATGGGCAGATTTTACCGATATAATGGGCAATGTGTCGACCGATATATCGGTACGAATATCACCAATACCGATGCCGATATATCGGTATCGATATCGGCCGATATATCGGTACGACAGATATATCGGTCGGGCTCTACTTTGCAGTACAGAGAGGGCTTAATGTCAACGAAGTCCACTCACTCCCACAACACCAGAGGGAGTTTCAACAACAACAAACCTTGTGCATCCCAGATACGGCCTCAAACAAGGGACTCGACTTCACTCCGATTCCACCAAAATGTCATTAAACACAATACAAAAAACCCTTCACTCCTTCAAAACCACGCTCAAAGGGCACCTGCAATACGACGGACGACTGCAATTCGAAACTGGCCTCTGTAAAATATGATTCCACCCCCCACCCCAACCCCTCCTCCTTCCCTCTCTGTATATTTTTCGTTCCTCTTTTACGTCCACTATGATTTCCTGCTTTTGACTTGACAAAAATGAATATTTGTACTTCTCTAAAATGTCTTGATGAAATGAACACAACATGGCGGCCCCTAGTGTGTAAACAAGCAGAAATAAAAATAAAGGAGAATTCCACACCAAAACACATTGGGCATCCATCTACCTCACACATGTCAAACTCAAGGCCCGCGGGCCAAATCAGGCCCGCGGGCCAAATCAGGCCGCAAATGAATTATCTTCGGCCCGCGGGACGATATTTAATCACTATTAGAGCTGGCCCTCTTGGTATATTGAACACACCATGACTGGAACTAATTGTTTTACTTTCTCAACTCGCAGTGCTTGGTGAGGATCATAGAACAGGGTGCAATCATTTTTGAATGCATGCAGTTTCATCTTTGCATTAATCTTGCTATTAACAGTTTTCATGCCATTGAAATAGATCTACGTCTCCCGTTATCATTATGATTTACAGTAACAACTGATGCCGCTGACGTTAACGCTACTGTACGTGACGTAGTTACCGGCGCCGGTTTAATTTGATCCCCATGCTAACAGCAGCTAGCAGCGACCGCATCCACCATTGATAGACAATAACAAGAGACCCACCAAACCGCAACCGGAAGTGTGTGTCGCCAACTAACTTGTCCGTGGGGAAACATGGACCGAAATATGAAATATGAGTTTTTGATGAAAAAAATTAAATTGGCACTGGCTACCTCCAAAAATATGAAAAAGGGCTGGCACTGAGAGTGTTAAGGGATGTTCATGATTTTTGAAGGAACATTACTTTTGCTGTTTTCCTGGGACTTCCTCATAAACCAGTGTCCCATGTGTTGAAGCACAGTCCCGGAGACTCCGGCCCTCGACTTGTACCAGTTGTTCTATTTTGGCCCGCCGTGTATTTGAGTTTGACATCGCTGATCTACCTTGATTCCTGTGACATGATTCATAATGTCCTTGATTTTCTACATTTCACCCATTTTCTACATTTCACCCTGAGGTCCTGTGCACTACTGCAGGTTAACACGGGTATTTTAGCAACTCAAAACATATCTTTTTCCACACATCACATCAAACCACACACTGCAAGATAATTGGACTAGGGGAGGGACTCGATTATTTTTTTTTTTATCTAATTAATTTGAAGCCTTGTAATTAATTAATCTCAATTAATTGCATACCAATTAAAACAGGCTGGTATTATAGCGTGTGAGAGTTTTTCTAAATCACTGTGTCGACAATGCAAGTTGGTTAACCAGATCAAAATTTGGTTAACTAGATCAAAAGTTGGTTAACCAGATGTAACTCTTTGAGAGTGTAAAAATGAAACCAAATGGACCCTTGCGGGTCCATTTGGTTTCATGTTTACACTCTCAAGAGTTAAAATATTCATCATCTGAATTAGTCCAATTCTACACAACTAGAGAATGTAGAAGATTAATGGTCATTTTGATCTGTATGTTTGACTGTGACTTTGTTTCTGAAATCCAGCCTGGAATTGTGGACAAAAGCAAAAGAAATCTTTAGTTTTGGGGTCTTTGTGGCGACTAAAATGAGTTAATTTTGTTAATCGCGTTATTGTTTCTGTGATTAATTAATTTCAATTAATCAGTTAAAGTCCCAGCCCTAAATTGGACCACTACATGATGTTAAAAAACTCGTGCACCTGTGCGACAGGAGTTTCAACCTGAGGGATTGGAGAGGAGAGTGGCAGAAGGGAGGGGAGGAGAGGAGAGGGAATGTATTGAGTTGTACAGTAAATCTACAAGCTGTGAATAAAAAAATGAAAATCAATTCAAAATCATCTCATCTCTTGGAATCAAACAGGCTGTACGTGTGTATTATGATGTTTTCACTCCATGTTGATAGATTAGGTCAGTGGTTTTCAACCTTTTTTTAATGCCAGGGCCCACTGTTTATTCTGCATTTTAGCCACGGAGGAGGACCACCGTTTGATGTTGAGTTTAGTCTCTCTGACCCAAAACTAACTTTTGAGACCAATGAAACCAAATGGACGCTTACGGGAACATTCGGTTTTGTCCACAATTCCAGGCTGGATTTGGGGAAACCAAACAGTCCAACATACAGATCAAAATGACCATTAATCTTCTACATTCTCTAGTTGTGTAGTTGTGTAGGGATAATTCACATGATGAATATTTTAACTCTTGAGAGTGTAAACATGAAACCAAATGGACCCGCAAGGGTCCATTTGGTTTCATTTTTACACTCTCAAAGAGTTACATCTGGTCAACTTTCCATCATTTAGCCTGGGGACCACCTGGACCACTGGTTGAAAACCACTGCTATGGACAGTCAACCAAAAAACAGGGGAAGTAACCAAACCTAGCACTTATAGAAACCACTGAAACACTTTGATTAAAGAGCTGCTCTATAAATAGAAGGTTAATGTATGTAATGGACAGTGGATAGTTCTGTCATCTTATGTTACATCATCAGGACTTGACACTAACACTTGCCCGCTTGCCCAGGGCAAGTAAAAAAAAATGGTGGGGCAAGTAAAGACTGCTACCTGGTTGCCCGATTGGGCAAGTGTGCAACTTAGTGCACTATAACACAACACAAGATAAATTAGTCTTGAAGGCAGTCATTGCACTCTGCCTCTGTGTCTTTCCCTGCTTTCTAGCTATCTCTACCCATCTCTCTCCCAGGTCCATTTGGTTCCAAACTGTCATTTTGCTGGGGTCAGGGACCACTGGGTCTGTGACCACTATGGGCTAATTAAGATGATGAATTTGTAAAAATGAAACCAAATGGACCCGCAAGGGTCCATTTGGTTTCATTTTTACGTTCTCATGACCTGACCATGACCTGAGGGCAAGTAGAACCTGACTTGCACTTGCCCGATGGGCAAGTGCTTCGGAGACCTTAGTGTCAACCCCTGCATCATGTACTGGTACTATAATAATATCTACTATGACTATAATAACATACTGTACTATAATAATATTTAATATGCATTGGCTGGCGAACTTCAGCTGAAGATAAAAAGCACATTTTTTTTTACAGTGTGTGGCGTACGTACCGCAAACGAATGTCCTAATCAATCACTAATATCACTGATTATATATTTTGTATGTATAAGAGTTGGAGATTTGCAGTAGGACTACAAAGCAAAGCAAAGCATTTCCACTAAATATACACAAAAATACAGACATATATACAGTCTCTCTCTCTCTCTCTCTCTCCCTCTCTCTCTCTCTCTCTCTCTCTCTCTCTCAGTAGATATATAGGTGTTATATCTGCTCATGTCTAAAGTAAAAGGGCATTAATTATAATGTGGAGTTCAGGTTGTACTTCCATGCAGATCATTAATTTAAAGCTTCTGGCAAAATATTTAACATTCCTTGAAAGTGTCACTCATGGTTTCATCATCAATGCACTAAGCATGTCAACACCAGAGAATCGTCATATTAACATAATATAACATAACATAATATAATATAATATAATATAATATAATATAATATAATATAATATAATATAATATAATATAATATAATATAATATAATATAATATAAATACGATGACTGTCATGCAAGCAGCATCAAGCAGAGCTCCATATCAGAGCTTTTCAAGCAGTGGTCCCTGAGAGGATTCCAGGTGGTCCCCAGTTAATTGATGGACAGTTGGTAACCAAATGGACCCTTACATATCGCTCTGTAACTCTTGAGATCGTAAAATGATACCAAGTGGACCTGTGAGGGTCCAATTGGTATCATTTTACGCTATTCAAGACTTACATTATATTTGAACATCTAAATTACTCTAAATGTTCAGAAATATGTATACACAATGGATATGTGTATACACACAATTGTTATTTTGTCCAACATTTTGCCAGTTATATATCTCCTAAACATCAAAAGGTGGTCCGTGGCTAAAATGCAGAATAAACAGTGGGCCCTGGTATGAAAAAGCTTGACAACCCTCTATAGTGGTCCGGGGACCACCAGTGGTCCCTGAGAGGGTTCCAGGTGGTCCCCAGCTAAGTTGGTTAACAGATGCAACTCTTGAGAGTGTGAAAATGAAACCAAATGAACCCTTGTGGGTCCATTTGGTTTCATTTTCATACTCTCAAGAGTTATAATATTCATCTTAATTAGCCCCCAAGTCTACACAACTAGAAGATTGATCTGTATGTTAATTTGCCTGTTTTGTTTCCCCAAATCCAGCCTGGAATTGTGGACAAAAAGCAAAAATAAATCTTTAGTGTTTGGGGTCTGTGCAGGGGCTAAAATGCCCTCAAATGGTGGTCCGTGGCTCAAATGCTGAATAAATGGTGGTCCCTGGTATGAAAAAGGTTGACAACCCTCTGCTCTATAGTAATATCTGCCTGGTTTTACATTGAGCAGCAAACTGGGATGCCATTTTCCACCTCGGCTTGTCTTGTCTTTTGGGACAGACAGTAAAAACCAAACCAGCAGAGACAGACATGACGCATTCATTCATCATGTTTCTGTTAAAATGTCCTTCATATTTATTCGCTGTCTCTAAATGATCTTCTTCTTATTCTTGCCTTTTGCCTCTACGATGCTTGAAAACACACAGACGGCCTAATGCTGCTAGTGGAACACTAGCTTAGCTGCTCGCTGTGTGTAGCCACTGGAGAACAACTAGCGTCAGGAGCTGCGACATTGAGGGGTCAGACACTGAGCGTTATATGCAGACTGAATAGGGACAAACTAATACCTTGTTTTCAACGAGGGAGGCGCAGATATGAGATATTTAGGGCATTTGAGCAACATGACAACTGTTTTAAAGCAATGTTTTTTCAAACCTTTTCATACCCAGGGCCCACTATTTCTTCAGAATCTAAGCCACCAATGGATGACATTTTAGCCCCACAGACCCCCAAAACTAAAGATTTATTTTGCTGTTGTCCACAATTCCTTCCAGGCTGGATTTGCATCAAAATGACCATTAATCTTCTACATTCACATGATGAATATTTTTAACTCTAGAGAGCGTAAACATGAAACCAAATGGACCCGCAAGGGGTTATTTGGTTTCACGTTTACGCTCTCAAAGAGTTACATTGGGTAACCAACTTTCCATCATTAAAGCCTGGGGACCACCTGGAATCCTCTCAGGGACCACTGGTTGAAAACCACTGTTTTTAAATTATTGTACAGTAACAACTAAAATTATGTTTGTTGCCTGAGTCCAGTGCATTTCTGCCTATATTCTACTTCAGGTCCGGGACTTGTCCCTATTTGTCGTCTCCATTCTCATCAGAGGTCTGCGCAGTGGAGCCTCCATTGGCCTGGCCTCATGAAGTTAACGGGGTTGTCGCAGGGCTCTGGGCCTGGTAGCAGCTAACATCTGCACAGTGTTTTTAATGCAGCAAACAGGCTAGCAGCGTTAGCAACGAGCCTTACAGAGCCTTACAGCGCAGACAGGGTTGCGTCAACTCCGTTAACATCATAGGGTCAGTCCAATGGAGGTCCAAGTGGGACAACAAACAGGGAATAATAGGGACAGGTCCTGGACCTGAGAGGATTCCAGGCAGGTTGTCTGCAGTTAGATGTATTCTTAAACATCAGAATTACTTCATTTACAAGAAGCCTAGACAATTAGAGCATGTAGAAGTCTTTGATTTGATCACATTTGACCTGTTATTAGAAATAAATCTTTAGTTTTGGGTCTGAGATACAAATCATCAAATGGTGCATTAGTCAGTCAAGGCGACAGCACAGCATCAATAACCTGCTTTAAATCACTTTTATTTCGTATATTTTTGTGGTAATAATTCAACATAAACATTACAGGGGCTCTATTCTGCGCTGTACAATTCTGTAAAACAGTTGTCATGCTGTAACAGATGTATCCAACTCCAACTCTAACGTAAAACAACGTATCCAACTCCAGCCTGTCCCTGTTCGGGCTGTATGAGCGCTGCAGTTTTCTGACCCCTCAATGTCGCAGCTCTGCTGCTCTGGCTGTTCTGTGGCAGCCGCCCCCCCACCCACCTACCCACCGACCCCCCTGTGAATGATGCAGGGGGCATCGCAGTCTATCGCAGACCTCCATGGACCACACATTACGCACATTACGCACCAGAGTGCCACATTTAAGGCCCGTTTTTAATGCGACCCAAGCATCCATGCACTGTGGTCCGTTCACAGCCTTACCTCTGGGTGGAGGATAGGGACGCAGCCAGCCTCTTTCTCATATTCATCCATAGCGTCTGCCATCTTGGTGGTGGTCAATCTGGACGCGGAGCATTCTGGGTAATGGAGGCAGGGCAGGGTGGAAGAGTGGAAACAACTAGGGGGGCGTGGAGAGAGAGAGAGAGAGCAGGGGGGCAGGGGCGGATCTAGGCATGGGTATGGGGGGGGGGGGGCAATACTGACTGCCCCTGCACCAAACATGATGGCATGCAAAACAACCCACATTTCAAAGTGCTTATAATTAAAATGATGTGAAACACTACTACTGCTACTAACTAACTACAGCTGTGTCACCACTAAACCAACAGCATTTCATCATTGAAAACAGAAAACTCTCTGAGTCAGACCTTTAGCTTTATGCATGCTGCGTGTCTGTTGCAACTTCAACAACAACTGATGTTATTATTGATGCTTTACTTCAGGGGTTTTCAACAGGTGGTCCGGGGACCACCAGTGGTCCCTGAGAGGGTTCCAGGTGGTCCCCAGCTAAGTTGGTGAACCAGATGTAACTCTTGAGAGTGTAAAAATGAAACCAAATGGACCCTTGCGGGTCCATTTGGTTTCATTTTTACACTCTCAAGAGTTAAAATATTCATCATCTGAATTAGCCCAAGTCTATACAACTAGAAAATGGACAAAAGCAAAATAAATCTTTAGTTTTGGGGTCTGTAGGGCCAAAATGTCCTCAAATGGTGGTCCGTGGCTCAAATCCTGAATAAATGGTGGGCCCTGGGATCAAAAAGGTTGAAAACCCCTGCTTTACTTGACTAATAAAAGTCCTGGAACTGAAAATGGTATGGGTGCAGCTTCGCACCCATACCATTACGAGAACATTTTAAAAGGGAATTCCACCCATTTTCAAGATTTTTTTCTGAGAGCGTAAAAATGGAACCAAATGATTTGGTTCCATTTGTACGCCCTCCTCATAACTTGAGGATGTCCATTGATCAAGTTGTGTTTCATCATCATGTTAACGGTTTCTTTCAGACCTCCATTTTAGGAAACAAAGAATGGGAGAGAAGCTTTTTTATCATGTCCATGTGACACCCAGGACTCAAACCCAGGTCCATAGGCGGATTATGAAATGAAGGGCCCCTGGGCCGCCACCAGCCAAAGGGCCCCCCTACACCGAAGGATTTTTCTGCCCGGCGCGGCGGCATGATGGTTTAGGACTATTGAGGCTATTTTAATGACACAAAACTAGTAAACCCATTGTTAATGGACTGTGTGCACAACTATATTCACTTTTACCCTTTTTTGGGTGGGCCCTGAGCTCGAGCCTCTTGACAATCACACGGACACTCAAGCTCATGGGCCCCCCTAGCTCAGGGGCCCCTGGGCCTGGGCCCAACGTGCCTGTTGGATAATCCTTCCCTGTCCAGGTCTCCTGCATGAAAGTCCAACATCTTAACCACTAGACCAAAGGGACATTCCTCTGCTCCTGCTGGGGCAGATACTAGACAGGCTGTACCCACACTGCTTCATCCACACAACATCTAGGATACAGCAAAATGTTGAAAATGTTTGGAATTCCCCTTTAAAACTATTCTAAATCAGGGGTTTTCAACAGGTGGTGCGGGGACCACCAGTGGTCCTTGAGAGCTAGGGTTCCAGGTGGTCCCCAGCTAAGTTGGTTAACCAAATGTAAGAATCGTTATTTTTGACCAACATTTTGCCAGTTTATAAATCTCTCCTAAAATTGTGGACACAAACTTGGAAAATCCATATTTTCCCTTCCTTATATCCTTATAGTTTGTCAAATGGTTCCAGGTTGAAGGTTCTTTATTGTCACTCCAGTGTATGTCAGGACATATACAGGGATGAAATAACGTTTCCATTGTGGTCCATGGTGGTCCTCTGTGGCTCAAATGCAGAATAAATAGTGGGTCCTGGTATGAAAAAGGTTGAAAACCACTGCATTATATATTAGCTATTATTGGTGACCAATGACCATATTCTACAGCAGGGGTTTTCAACCAGTGGTCCGGGGACCACCAGTGGTCCTTGAGAGGATTCCAGGTGGTCCCCAGCAAACTTGTTTAACCAGATGTAACTCTTGAGAGTGTAAAAATGAAACCAAATGGACCCTGGCGGGTCCATTTGGTTTCATTTTTACACTCTCAAGAGTTAAAATATTCATCATGTGAATTAGCCCCAAGTCCACACAACTAGAGATCGTAGGTTTTTATTTTCCGAAATCCAGCCTGGAACTGTAGATAAAAAAGTAAGAAATCTTTGGGTTTTGGGTCTGTGGGGCTAAAATGTCATCACATGGTGGTCCGTGGCTCAAATTCTGAACAAATGGTGGTCCCTGGTGTCAAAAAGGTTGAAAACCCCTGTTCTACAGTTCCCATGTGGAGTGAGTGTCACTATGACTCACACACAACTCACAGTACAGGAACTCATTCAACAAACATGGTAAAATGTCTTTTTGTTGGTTTTAAATATAAAACCTACATTGAGCCATTTCCATCTCAGACATCTCAAACAGCCATATTACATGTTTATTTAACTTCTAAGGCATGTTGTGTTTGTTCATTCTATCAAGAAGAAATAAAACCAGAAACACTTCTGTCATCATTAAACATTTATTATTATAATTATTTAACTTCCATCATGAATAAACATGTATTTGATTTCAGAAATGCTTACAGAGCTTTAGGAATATAAAATGTGGAGCTGCTTATGAACTCTAGACATTTACAATGTACTTTAATACATCAATATTGTAATGAGAATTAAAATGAAATGCAATGGAATAAAGTCATAAATCCCATTGAATGACAGTGGTGTTTTCAACAGTCTAACGTTGTTAAATAAAGTAATAAATCCCATTGAATGACAGTGGTGTTTTCAACAGTCTAACGTTGTTAAAATGGAGTTTGAAGTTACAATGGATTTGTATAGGAAGGGGGCGGGGCTGAGGAAATGATTACATGTCTAAATATGGAGAGAAACACAAACCACTGAGGTAGAAATCACACAAAACTGATTTTGTTATATGAAATATCCTTTTAACCCTTTCAGGCCAGTTTTTCAGAAAACCTATTTTAGGCCAACAACACTGTGTGTGACGCACCCCCCCCCCCCCCTCACACACACACACACACGCGCGCACACACACACACACACACACACACACACACACACACACACACACACACACACACACACACCACACACACACACACACCACACACACACACACACACACACACAACACACACACACACACACACACACACACACGTGCCACCATTACATTAACCATATTGGTTGTTTAGCTGATCAGAGATGTTAACTGACTGTTCTCACAAAGATACACCGAGGAGGAGGTGGGGGGGAAGGAGAAGGAGGAGAAGGAGGAGGAGAACCTAAACCCAGGGTACAGAGGTTCAGTGAATGTGGTCTGGAAGGTGTAAATGTGTCTCAGTGAGTCAGAGGACACATCATAGAAGGACAGAGTCCCTGCAGGATAGTCCAGATACACTGAGACTCTGGAGACAGGCTCACCGCTCTCATCCACTGATACTCTGTAGGAGTCAGAGAGAGAAACAGGGAGGACAGTCACCCTACTATTGTGACTGACATAGTAAATGCCTCCACCACAGACCAGACTCCAGGAATGATCATTCTTTCCAAGCCCTCTATCCTCTCCTCTGCTGCTGATTGCTCTGTAAGACACTCCTATCTCAGCCCATCCCCTCACCTCTACCTCCCACAGGTAACGTCCTCCAGACAGTCCTTCTGTACACAGAACCTGATTAACATTATCACTGAATCTCTCCTGATGATCAGGGTATGGATGAAGCTTCCCCCACCCTGGACATGTGACCTTCCTGTTGTCATCAGACAGACCTAGAGTTCTGCTCACAGTGTTTGGGTCCAGAGTGAGACGATGGAAATCTGATGAGGAAAAACACAGTAAAATACATTAAATAATAGAAATAAGCAGTGTTATAGTGGGACTTTTAGAAGTGGGGGGACGCCTCTTAAAGGGGAATTTCACCCTAGCGGGTCCATTTGGTTCCATTTATACACTCTCAGAAAAAAGGAAACTCATTAACATGGTGAAACACATCTTGATGACATGCTAATGATTTTTTTCAGACCTACATTTCTAGGAAACACAGAATGGGGGAACTTTTTATCATGTCCACACGTCATCACAACATCTCTATGGTATATTAATGACAGACAGTAAAATATTGAAAATGAGTGGAATTCCCCTTTAAGTCATGCACGTGTCACCACTATTCTGATTTTACTAACCACAGCGGTGCTGTGGTTAGTAAAATCAGAGAGGAGGGCTGGAAAGAGCGGTGGTTGTGGTGGGCACCGAAAATCTTGCATAGACTTCTACTACAGGGTGCATTGGAGTCTATAAACTCATGTGAGAATCACTGACTGAGAAAAATGTTCAAGCTTGTAGATCTGTTAAAGCTCATTCAGAGTTCAGAATCGGTGGCCATGACAAGCACCGCTCAGAGCACCGTGACCACCGCTATTCATAGTCCACTACCAGCACCGCTCAGAGCACCGCGACCACCGCTATTCATAGTCCACTACCAGCACCGCTCAGAGCACCACGACCACCGCTATTCATAGTCCACTACCAGCACCGCTCAGAGCACCACGACCACCGCTATTCATAGTCCACTACCAGCACCGCTCAGAGCACCGCGACCACCGCTATTCATAGTCCACTACCAGCACCGCTTAGAGCACTGCTATTCATAGTCCACTACCAGCACCGCTCAGAGCACCGCGACCACCGCTATTCATAGTCCACTACCAGCACCGCTTAGAGCACTGCTATTCATAGTCCACTACCAGCACCGCTCAGAGCACCGCGACCACCGCTATTCATAGTCCACTACCAGCACCGCTCAGAGCACCGCGACCACCGCTATTCATAGTCCACTACCAGCACCGCTCAGAGCACCGCGACCACCGCTATTCATAGTCCACTACCAGCACCGCTCAGAGCACCACGACCACCGCTATTCATAGTCCACTACCAGCACCGCTCAGAGCACCACGACCACCGCTATTCATAGTCCACTACCAGCACCGCTCAGAGCACCGCGACCACCGCTATTCATAGTCCACTACCAGCACCGCTCAGAGCACCGCTATTCATAGTCCACTACCAGCACCGCTCAGAGCACCGCGACCACCGCTATTCATAGTCCACTACCAGCACCGCTCAGAGCACCGCTATTCATAGTCCACTACCAGCACCGCTCAGAGCACCGCGACCACCGCTATTCATAGTCCACTACCAGCACCGCTCAGAGCACCGCGACCACCGCTATTCATAGTCCACTACCAGCACCGCTCAGAGCACCGCTATTCATAGTCCACTACCAGCACTGCTCAGAGCACCGCGACCACCACTATTCATAGTCCACTATGAATTCCCTAGATCGATTCGATTTCGATTCACAAGGTCACGATCCACGATTCGATCCGATATCGATCTATTTACAGACATAATGGTAATAAATACTGTCCAATAGACAAGACGGCCCCATGTGTTGTAACTAAAGATTTCCTTTGCTTCTGTGACCACGACCATTAATCTTCTAGTTGTGTAGATTTGGACTAATTCGCATGATGGATATTTTAACTCTTGAGAGTGTAAAAATGAAACCAAATGGACCCGCAAGGGTCCATTTGGTTTCATTTTTACGTTCTCAATTTGGTTAAACAACTTAGCTGGGGACCATCTGGAACCCTCTCAGGGACCACTGGTGGTCCCTGGACCACCTGTTGAAAACCCCTGATTAATGAATACACAGTGAGACAGAATTAGTAATAGAGGGAGAGGAATGATGCTGTAACATTTTACCTGGGTCAAACACAAGCATTAATACTGCAACATACAGTATATTAGTGCAGTGGTTTTCAACCTTTTTGACACCAGGGACCACCATTTATTCAGCATTTGAGCCACGGACCACCATTTGATTTTCAGCCCCAAAGACCTAAAACTAAAGAATTCTTTTGGTTTTGTTCACAATTCCAGGCTGGATTTTGCAAACTAAACAGTGTAAACTTCTTAATTAAATAGTGCTAATTCAGATGATGATTATTTTTTTAGAATGTAAAAATGAAACCAAATGGACCCTTGCGGGTCCATCTGGTTTCATTTTCACACTCTCAAGAGTTACATCTAGTGAAATTTCCATCATTTAGCCTGGGGACCACCTGGAACCCTCTCAAGGACCACTGGTGGTCCCCGGACCACCTGTTGAAAACCCCTGATTTAGATGTCTACGTTGTAAAATAAATATTATACTGCAGTATTCGCGCGGCATAATTCACCTAGTTTTAGAACTACGTGCTGCAGCTCACTTATAGGCTAATGCTCTGTGAGCTTGTAGATTGTATATTTATCGCGCAGCGCACAGCTGTTAACATTGCATCATACAGTAGCCTATACGCAGGATGCCAAGTGTGGGGCTACACACGTTGTTGCTGTGACTTAGCTCCGTGTGAGAGAACATTATAAACATGGCTAAAAAGGCACAAATACTCCTGTCCAGATGGGAGATGACAATGGATTTGTTCCGCAGCAAGACGGCCTCGCGTCTGTGTTATATGTTTGGAGAACGTCGTGTGTCGGATGAAAACTCATTCGGTGAGAGACGGCGACTGAATGAATTGAATTGTGTCCGTGTGCGCACGGCTGCGCCTGCGTGTGCGTAAATCTTGCACTGAGACTGACCGTTCTAATGTGAAAGTAATGGGAAAGTAAAAGTCTTTGGAGCGGAGCGTGCGTTCAAACTTTTTTTTTGTCCGGATCTAACATTTCACAATTGGGGGGGGGGGGGGGGCTTTATGAGGCAGCGTCATTATAGCGTCCTTATATTAAGAGCGTTTGGGGGGGGCATCCCCCCCCCCTGGTCCCAGCTTTATAGCCGGCTCTGCAAACACGAGCCTCCAAAAAAGAAAAGAAAGCAAGAAAGAAGGCGATCACACGCTGTTTCCCTTCCCTCGACCATCGCTGCGCGTGATGGATATAATTGATAAAATACTGCAAAAGGTACACAGTAACAGCCTAATTTAACATCGACTCTCTCAGAACACATGCACAGGGCGCTCGCTGCGTTACAAGTGATCTGAAGAGTTTGTGCTGTAACGCACGCATGTAAAAGAAAATAGTGCCAGCCGCCTGGAGAAGGTCGATCCACACATTTTTGAATCGATATCATGTTTTTGAGCGTCAATCGATATCGGATCGCTGGATCGATTTTTTGAACCCAGCCCTAGCGACCACCGCTATTCATAGTCCACTACCAGCACCGCTCAGAGCACCGCGACCACCGCTATTCATAGTCCACTACCAGCACCGCTCAGAGCACCGCGACCACCGCTATTCATAGTCCACTACCAGCACCGCTCAGAGCACCGCGACCACCGCTATTCATAGTCCACTACAAGCACCGCTCAGAGCACCGCGACCACCGCTATTCATAGTCCACTACCAGCACCGCTCAGAGCACCACGACCACCGCTATTCATAGTCCACTACCAGCACCGCTCAGAGCACCGCGACCACCGCTATTCATAGACCACTACCAGCACCGCTCAGAGCACCGCGACCACCGCTATTCATAGTCCACTACCAGCACCGCTCAGAGCACCGCGACCACCACTATTCATAGTCCACTACCAGCACCGCTCAGAGCACCGCGACCACCGCTATTCATAGTCCACTACCAGCACCGCTCAGAGCACCGCGACCACCGCTATTCATAGTCCACTACCAGCACCGCTCAGAGCACCGCGACCACCGCTATTCATAGTCCACTACCAGCACCGCTCAGAGCCCCGCGACCACCGCTATTCATAGTCCACTACCAGCACCGCTCAGAGCACCGCGACCACCGCTATTCATAGTCCACTACCAGCACCGCTCAGAGCACCGCGACCACCACTATTCATAGTCCACTACCAGCACCGCTCAGAGCACCGCGACCACCGCTATTCATAGTCCACTACCAGCACCGCTCAGAGCACCGCGACCACCGCTATTCATAGTCCACTACCAGCACCGCTCAGAGCACCGCGACCACCGCTATTCATAGTCCACTACCAGCACCGCTCAGAGCACCGCGACCACCACTATTCATAGACCACTACCAGCACCGCTCAGAGCACCGCGACCACCGCTATTCATAGTCCACTACCAGCACCGCTCAGAGCACCGCGACCACCACTATTCATAGACCACTACCAGCACCGCTCAGAGCACCGCGACCACCGCTATTCATAGTCCACTACCAGCACCGCTCAGAGCACCGCGACCACCGCTATTCATAGTCCACTACCAGCACCGCTCAGAGCACCGCTATTCATAGTCCACTACCAGCACCGCTCAGAGCACCGCGACCACCGCTATTCATAGTCCACTACCAGCACCGCTCAGAGCACCGCGACCACCGCTATTCATAGTCCACTACCAGCACCGCTCAGAGCACCGCGACCACCGCTATTCATAGTCCACTACCAGCACCGCTCAGAGCACCGCGACCACCACTATTCATAGTCCACTACCAGCACCGCTCAGAGCACCGCGACCACCGCTATTCATAGTCCACTACCAGCACCGCTCAGAGCACCGCGACCACCGCTATTCATAGTCCACTACCAGCACCGCTCAGAGCCCCGCGACCACCGCTATTCATAGTCCACTACCAGCACCGCTCAGAGCACCGCGACCACCGCTATTCATAGTCCACTACCAGCACCGCTCAGAGCACCGCGACCACCACTATTCATAGTCCACTACCAGCACCGCTCAGAGCACCGCGACCACCGCTATTCATAGACCACTACCAGCACCGCTCAGAGCACCGCGACCACCACTATTCATAGTCCACTACCAGCACCGCTCAGAGCACCGCGACCACCGCTATTCATAGTCCACTACCAGCACCGCTCAGAGCACCGCGACCACCGCTATTCATAGTCCACTACCAGCACCGCTCAGAGCCCCGCGACCACCGCTATTCATAGTCCACTACCAGCACCGCTCAGAGCACCGCGACCACCGCTATTCATAGTCCACTACCAGCACCGCTCAGAGCACCGCGACCACCACTATTCATAGTCCACTACCAGCACCGCTCAGAGCACCGCGACCACCGCTATTCATAGTCCACTACCAGCACCGCTCAGAGCACCGCGACCACCGCTATTCATAGTCCACTACCAGCACCGCTCAGAGCACCGCGACCACCGCTATTCATAGTCCACTACCAGCACCGCTCAGAGCACCGCGACCACCGCTACCACTACCAGCCTACCCACCCCCCCCCCCACCCCGTTCTCCTCGCGTCCATTGTTGTTTATCCCCCCCTCTGTTTCTCTCTCTACTTCCTACCTGCCTCAATTATAATAATTTCTGCTGCTTTTATGTTTATTTCCTATTCTATTTATGTCATTGTCTCTATCATTGAATTCCCCCTTCCTTCCTTCTCCTCCTGTCCGTCGCGCTGTGGTGTGTGGTGTGTTTTATTTTTTACCAGCCGTTAAAAACAAGCAGCCGGTGCTCCAAACTTCTGGATCAAACAACAATGCCCGGCGACTCCGCCGGGCATTGTTGTGAGCTTGTAGATCTTATATTTTTGAATATCGGGAACAGTGAACGTTTTTAACTCAAATGTTCTCCTTCTGGAGGGTCCCTGGAACTACATTTTCAAACAGGGGTCGGTGAGGCATTCTACTGAATTGGTTCAAATTGCAGTCCCACCATGCCATGATTTGCAAAGCATTTTAAAGTTAACCTAAAAACTAGATGAAGTTGTCACTATCGAGACAATTAGTGTCGTTATGACGTTATGACACTAACATTATGCTGAAGATATGATCAAGTATTAAGATATGATAATTGACTTTGCCATTACTAAATTCATGTCCCTTCGATCTAGTGTAACATGAATATGGTCAAAGGTTTTCCAAATCAGCATAAACATTTCACTCATTTTTAAACACTGAATATGAACCAATTCGGTAGAATGCCTCATACTGGTGATTTTGGGGTCCTTGACATGAAATATCGACATAGAAAACATGAGGTTTATCAGAAAACTGTCAGGATTTAGAAGATTTTTCTATCAGTTCTCAGGTCAAAATGGATTAAACTACAGACAGACAGACAGACAGACAGACAGACAGACAGACAGACAGACAGACAGACAGACAGACAGACAGACAGACAGACAGACAGACAGACAGACAGACAGACAGACAGACAGACAGACAGACACTCACATTGTGTAAGGAGGTGAGGATTAGTCCAGAGTTCTCCTCCATGTTTCACTCTGTAGGAAGTAGAACAACAATACATCAATGTCTGACTGTCTAACACAACGTCTCTGACACTACAGTGTTTCACTCTGTAGGAAGTAGAACAACAATACATCAATGTCTGACTGTCTAACACAACGTCTCTGACACTACAGTGTTTCACTCTGTAGGAAGTAGAACAACAATACATCAATGTCTGACTGTCTAACACAACGTCTCTGACACTACAGTGTTTCACTCTGTAGGAAGTAGAACAACAATACATCAATGTCTGACTGTCTAACACAACGTCTCTGACACTACAGTGTTTCTGCTACCATTATCTTCACCAGGGCAGGCAGCCTGACCGGACAACTCACTGCCACCTGGCTTGGACCAGAGTAATGTGATTTCTTCCCATGGTACTGGCCAGCAGGCTGTGGTCATACATAGGGCTGGGGGCAATAACCGCAATATCGCCATACCGCCGGTATGTAACGCATACCGCGGTATGGGCTTCATTACCGCGGTAAAATAAAAAAATAATAAAAAATATTTTCTACTTTTTTTGTTTATTACTTTTTTGCGACATTGAGGGGTCAGAAAATGCGAGCGCGAGCCAATAGACTCCATAGGGTCCGGTTGTCCCTCTTCAATAGAAGTCTATGTATTGGACTGGCCCCATGAAGTGAATGGAGTTGTCGAAACTCTGTCTATACTCTGTGGCTCTGCCGAGGAGAGGGCAGCACCATAGTCTTTTCTCATAATTTATCACGTTTGCCTGGCGAACTTGGAATTTGTTTAATATGTTGATAAGATAATAGCAATAGTATTAAAATGATTATTATGCATGATTATGCAGGGCCAATAAAGGAAGGTCGTTAAATGGTCGATTTGATCCGAGCTAGAATGCATGCACTGGCAGCCGTTGCAATTCCAATTGACTGCTTTAATCCAGCTCGATGGATCTAACCGAACTCTAAATGTTTTGTCAGTCAAAAGATAATAGTTGTGGCCGATGGGGCGGCTGTCCTCCTGTCTGTAATGTGCGAGTGCGATCCTTTCCACGTGTGTCTGTCTCTCTCTCTCTCTCTCTCTCTCTCTCTCTCTCTCTCTCTCTCTCTCTCTCTCTCTCTCTCTCTCTCTCTCTCTCTCTCTCTCTCTCTAGTGTTTATGAATCTCTTCATTATATAAACCCCTAATTTTGGCTGGTCCGAGTTTTATTTGGGTCGAGCCCTCCTGTATTCAGCCAGACAGCCTCGCTCGCATCGCAGCAAGCAGGCGCAGCACGAGGAAGAGGAGGACGTTTTCTCACTCGGTTTAAAGTAAGGCTGCGGCAAAGCCTACTGTGAATATATACAGCATTTGAAACCAGTTACTTGCCATTATCCATAGCACGTGTAGCCTAATGTTTGTCCCTCATATAAACACGCCAAAGATATTAAACCTCCTAGCTGATCGCTGTCTCCGAGTCCTACCGTTATTTGTCCCAAAATGATTCGTATAATCCAGGGGGTTTTCAACCTTTTTGACACCACGGACCACCATTTATTCAGCATTTAAGACAAAAGTTGCCCGGCTGTTTTGCCTGCTGCTGTGGTAGAGGTAGGCTACTTAGAGGAAGGGAAGGGAAGCGGCGGCGGGGGGGTGCACTCACCCGCTATACATGTCGAATTTTGCAGTTAGTGTTGAATAACACTATAAACGGGAGGGTTTTTTTTGCGTCGTCGGGGGGGGGGGGGGGGGGGGGGGGGGTCCGCAATTACCGCGGTATTAAAAATCCCATACCGCCCCAGCCCTAGTCATACAATGATACACTGAGGACACTCAAATGGAACTGCAACAGTATGTGCTGCTGAGAAACTGTCATGAAATGACTGAGAGGAACCTTCTGTGTCCTCTCCTGTTAGACCTGATGTTAGAGACATCTGCTGTTTGAGCTTGTAGATCTGTGTTTTCTCAATGTTGAGGCGTACTAGAGTCCATGTATCATGAAGTCTAAAAAAGTTTTTTTCTTTGCATAATTGTTTTTTATGCTTAAATTAAAACTACAGAGAGACCAAGTCTACTCACTGGAGTGTTTTCAGTCCAGAGACGTTCTCCAGTCCAGACACCGGCAAGATGTTGAAGGTCAAATCTAATTCTCTCAAATGAGGATTAGATCTGAGAGCTGAGGCCAGAAGTTCACAGCTTCTCTCTGACAACCAGCAGTTCATCAGTCTAAATGAGAAATAAAACACCAAATGTTTGATTTGATTGTTCTTTAACAAAAACCCACAACCACCATCTCTCCCTCGCAATGCTAATTTCCCAGTCAATCACTGAATCCACACCATGTGCCTGACTGTACCTTATCATTATTCTAGTCAAAGTGTGTTACTATCAATGTTATTCACAATCACATAATAAATAATAACTGACCGTAGAGTCTCCAGTGGACTCTTCAGTGCGTCACAGAGCAGATCCATATATGGGACCAGGTGGTTGTAACTGAGGTCCAGGTGTCTCAGATGGGACGGATTAGAACTGAGAGCTGAAGCTACAACTTCAATGTGTTCCTTCTGGAGCTCATTGCCAAAACCAACAAGTCTGTAATGACAAATTAAATGTAAAATCAGAGATGATCAAAACAGCTCAGACCAAGTTCAATGTCAAAGGAAGTAAACTGAGAGATCTTCTATTGCAGATCTACAAGCTCACGTTGTGTCACATTGAG
>CM076987.1:4317305-4344805 GCA_039105355.1 Benthosema pterotum
TCTACAATCTACTGCACATCTCTGTTGTTACAGTACCTCTCGATAGCTTGTAAATCTGTTCTATTTTTGCATGCAACAACAAGCTCATTTTAAAAAAGTAACTTGGCGTTACTTGCAAAGTAATGCGTTACTTATTACCCATTTTTGCAGAGTAATCTCGTTACTTTACTTTTTGGAGCAAAAGTAATAATATTACAGTAATATGTAATCTAAAATTAGTTACTGCCCAACACTGGTTATATGACACACATCTTATCATCTGCTGGTGTATTAGGTTAAATATTAGGTTAACATGACACACATCTTCTTACCTGCTGCTGTGTCTCCAAACATCTCCACCAGGTCAGGTCTCTTCACCAGGTTCAGGAGATCCTCCATGATGTTGGATTCTTTACCAGGAAAGGTGTGTGTGATCAGGTCTACCACGTCTGTACGACGCTCAGCCTTCTCCACAGAGCTGGTTGGCAGCGGCGTGAAACCCACAACCCTGTTGTTAGGCTGCCGGAGAAACCACCGGAACCTCTGGAACTGCTGCTCTGTCAGCTGATCCAGAGCATCCAGGATACGATGATGGATGTCCATGGTGGATTCCTGCAAACACATGATGTCAACATGTTTATATCAAACACATGATGTTAACATGTCAGATTAACATGTTTATATCAAACACATGATGTTAACATGTTTATATCAAACACATGATGTCAACATGTCAGATTAACATGTTTATATCAAACACATGATGTCAACATGTCAGATTAACATGGCATTCTGAACACTGGGTGTGTTCCATATATTATCCTATCAGTGGGGAGGACACTCTGAACACTGGGTGTGTTCCATATATTATCCTATCAGTGGGGAGGAGCATTCTGAACACTGGGTGTGTTCCATATATTATCCTATCAGTGGGGAGGACACTCTGAACACTGGGTGTGTTCCATATATTATCCTATCAGTGGGGAGGACACTCTGAACACTGGGTGTGTTCCATATATTATCCTATCAGTGGGGAGGACACTCTGAACACTGGGTGTGTTCCATATATTATCCTATCAGTGGGGAGGACACTCTGAACACTGGGTGTGTTCCATATATTATCCTATCAGTGGGGAGGACACTCTGAACACTGGGTGTGTTCCATATATTATCCTATCAGTGGGGAGGACACTCTGAACACTGGGTGTGTTCCATATATTATCCTATCAGTGGGGAGGACACTCTGAACACTGGGTGTGTTCCATATATTATCCTATCAGTGGGGAGGACACTGGGTGTGTTCCATATATTATCCTATCAGTGGGGAGGACACTCTGAACACTGGGTGTGTTCCATATATTATCCTATCAGTGGGGAGGACACTCTGAACACTGGGTGTGTTCCATATATTATCCTATCAGTGGGGAGGACACTCTGAACACTGGGTGTGTTCCATATATTATCCTATCAGTGGGGAGGACACTCTGAACACTGGGTGTGTTCCATATATTATCCTATCAGTGGGGAGGAGCACTCTGAACACTGGGTGTGTTCCATATATTATCCTATCAGTGGGGAGGAGCACTCTGAACACTGGGTGTGTTCCATATATTATCCTATCAGTGGGGAGGAGGCACTGTGAACACTGGGTGTGTTCCATATATTATCCTATCAGTGGGGAGGAGCACTCTGAACACTGGGTGTGTTCCATATATTATCCTATCAGTGGGGAGGACACTCTGAACACTGGGTGTGTTCCATATATTATCCTATCAGTGGGGAGGACACTCTGAACACTGGGTGTGTTCCATATATTATCCTATCAGTGGGGAGGACACTCTGAACACTGGGTGTGTTCCATATATTATCCTATCAGTGGGGAGGACACTCTGAACACTGGGTGTGTTCCATATATTATCCTATCAGTGGGGAGGACACTCTGAACACTGGGTGTGTTCCATATATTATCCTATCAGTGGGGAGGAGCACTCTGAACACTGGGTGTGTTCCATATATTATCCTATCAGTGGGGAGGAGCATTCTGAACACTGGGTGTGTTCCATATATTATCCTATCAGTGGGGAGGACACTCTGAACACTGGGTGTGTTCCATATATTATCCTATCAGTGGGGAGGACACTCTGAACACTGGGTGTGTTCCATATATTATCCTATCAGTGGGGAGGACACTCTGAACACTGGGTGTGTTCCATATATTATCCTATCAGTGGGGAGGACACTCTGAACACTGGGTGTGTTCCATATATTATCCTATCAGTGGGGAGGACACTCTGAACACTGGGTGTGTTCCATATATTATCCTATCAGTGGGGAGGAGCACTCTGAACACTGGGTGTGTTCCATATATTATCCTATCGGTGGGGAGGACACTCTGAACACTGGGTGTGTTCCATATATTATCCTATCAGTGGGGAGGACACTCTGAACACTGGGTGTGTTCCATATATTATCCTATCAGTGGGGAGGACACTCTGAACACTGGGTGTGTTCCATATATTATCCTATCAGTGGGGAGGACACTCTGAACACTGGGTGTGTTCCATATATTATCCTATCAGTGGGGAGGACACTCTGAACACTGGGTGTGTTCCATATATTATCCTATCAGTGGGGAGGACACTGGGTGTGTTCCATATATTATCCTATCAGTGGGGAGGACACTCTGAACACTGGGTGTGTTCCATATATTATCCTATCAGTGGGGAGGACACTCTGAACACTGGGTGTGTTCCATATATTATCCTATCAGTGGGGAGGACACTCTGAACACTGGGTGTGTTCCATATATTATCCTATCAGTGGGGAGGACACTCTGAACACTGGGTGTGTTCCATATATTATCCTATCAGTGGGGAGGAGCACTCTGAACACTGGGTGTGTTCCATATATTATCCTATCAGTGGGGAGGAGCACTCTGAACACTGGGTGTGTTCCATATATTATCCTATCAGTGGGGAGGAGGCACTGTGAACACTGGGTGTGTTCCATATATTATCCTATCAGTGGGGAGGAGCACTCTGAACACTGGGTGTGTTCCATATATTATCCTATCAGTGGGGAGGACACTCTGAACACTGGGTGTGTTCCATATATTATCCTATCAGTGGGGAGGACACTCTGAACACTGGGTGTGTTCCATATATTATCCTATCAGTGGGGAGGACACTCTGAACACTGGGTGTGTTCCATATATTATCCTATCAGTGGGGAGGACACTCTGAACACTGGGTGTGTTCCATATATTATCCTATCAGTGGGGAGGACACTCTGAACACTGGGTGTGTTCCATATATTATCCTATCAGTGGGGAGGAGCACTCTGAACACTGGGTGTGTTCCATATATTATCCTATCAGTGGGGAGGAGCATTCTGAACACTGGGTGTGTTCCATATATTATCCTATCAGTGGGGAGGACACTCTGAACACTGGGTGTGTTCCATATATTATCCTATCAGTGGGGAGGACACTCTGAACACTGGGTGTGTTCCATATATTATCCTATCAGTGGGGAGGACACTCTGAACACTGGGTGTGTTCCATATATTATCCTATCAGTGGGGAGGACACTCTGAACACTGGGTGTGTTCCATATATTATCCTATCAGTGGGGAGGACACTCTGAACACTGGGTGTGTTCCATATATTATCCTATCAGTGGGGAGGAGCACTCTGAACACTGGGTGTGTTCCATATATTATCCTATCGGTAGGGAGGACACTCTGAACACTGGGTGTGTTCCATATATTATCCTATCAGTGGGGAGGACACTCTGAACACTGGGTGTGTTCCATATATTATCCTATCAGTGGGGAGGACACTCTGAACACTGGGTGTGTTCCATATATTATCCTATCAGTGAGGAGGACACTCTGAACACTGGGTGTGTTCCATATATTATCCTATCAGTGGGGAGGAGCACTCTGAACACTGGGTGTGTTCCATATATTATCCTATCAGTGGGGAGGAGGCACTGTGAACACTGGGTGTGTTCCATATATTATCCTATCGGTGGGGAGGAGCACTCTGAACACTGGGTGTGTTCCATATATTATCCTATCAGTGGGGAGGACACTCTGAACACTGGGTGTGTTCCATATATTATCCTATCAGTGGGGAGGACACTCTGAACACTGGGTGTGTTCCATATATTATCCTATCAGTGGGGAGGACACTCTGAACACTGGGTGTGTTCCATATATTATCCTATCAGTGGGGAGGACACTCTGAACACTGGGTGTGTTCCATATATTATCCTATCAGTGGGGAGGACACTCTGAACACTGGGTGTGTTCCATATATTATCCTATCAGTGGGGAGGAGCACTCTGAACACTGGGTGTGTTCCATATATTATCCTATCAGTGGGGAGGAGCATTCTGAACACTGGGTGTGTTCCATATATTATCCTATCAGTGGGGAGGACACTCTGAACACTGGGTGTGTTCCATATATTATCCTATCAGTGGGGAGGACACTCTGAACACTGGGTGTGTTCCATATATTATCCTATCAGTGGGGAGGACACTCTGAACACTGGGTGTGTTCCATATATTATCCTATCAGTGGGGAGGACACTCTGAACACTGGGTGTGTTCCATATATTATCCTATCAGTGGGGAGGACACTCTGAACACTGGGTGTGTTCCATATATTATCCTATCAGTGGGGAGGAGCACTCTGAACACTGGGTGTGTTCCATATATTATCCTATCGGTAGGGAGGACACTCTGAACACTGGGTGTGTTCCATATATTATCCTATCAGTGGGGAGGACACTCTGAACACTGGGTGTGTTCCATATATTATCCTATCAGTGGGGAGGACACTCTGAACACTGGGTGTGTTCCATATATTATCCTATCAGTGGGGAGGACACTCTGAACACTGGGTGTGTTCCATATATTATCCTATCAGTGGGGAGGACACTCTGAACACTGGGTGTGTTCCATATATTATCCTATCAGTGGGGAGGACACTCTGAACACTGGGTGTGTTCCATATATTATCCTATCAGTGGGGAGGACACTCTGAACACTGGGTGTGTTCCATATATTATCCTATCAGTGGGGAGGACACTCTGAACACTGGGTGTGTTCCATATATTATCCTATCAGTGGGGAGGACACTCTGAACACTGGGTGTGTTCCATATATTATCCTATCAGTGGGGAGGAGCACTCTGAACACTGGGTGTGTTCCATATATTATCCTATCGGTAGGGAGGACACTCTGAACACTGGGTGTGTTCCATATATTATCCTATCAGTGGGGAGGACACTCTGAACACTGGGTGTGTTCCATATATTATCCTATCAGTGGGGAGGACACTCTGAACACTGGGTGTGTTCCATATATTATCCTATCAGTGGGGAGGACACTCTGAACACTGGGTGTGTTCCATATATTATCCTATCAGTGGGGAGGACACTCTGAACACTGGGTGTGTTCCATATATTATCCTATCAGTGGGGAGGACACTCTGAACACTGGGTGTGTTCCATATATTATCCTATCAGTGGGGAGGACACTCTGAACACTGGGTGTGTTCCATATATTATCCTATCAGTGGGGAGGACACTCTGAACACTGGGTGTGTTCCATATATTATCCTATCAGTGGGGAGGACACTCTGAACACTGGGTGTGTTCCATATATTATCCTATCAGTGGGGAGGAGCACTCTGAACACTGGGTGTGTTCCATATATTATCCTATCGGTGGGGAGGACACTCTGAACACTGGGTGTGTTCCATATATTATCCTATCAGTGGGGAGGACACTCTGAACACTGGGTGTGTTCCATATATTATCCTATCAGTGGGGAGGACACTCTGAACACTGGGTGTGTTCCATATATTATCCTATCAGTGGGGAGGACACTCTGAACACTGGGTGTGTTCCATATATTATCCTATCAGTGGGGAGGACACTCTGAACACTGGGTGTGTTCCATATATTATCCTATCAGTGGGGAGGACACTCTGAACACTGGGTGTGTTCCATATATTATCCTATCAGTGGGGAGGAGCACTCTGAACACTGGGTGTGTTCCATATATTATCCTATCAGTGGGGAGGAGCACTCTGAACACTGGGTGTGTTCCATATATTATCCTATCGGTGGGGAGGACACTGTGAACACTGGGTGTGTTCCATATATTATCCTATCAGTGGGGAGGACACTCTGAACACTGGGTGTGTTCCATATATTATCCTATCAGTGGGGAGGACACTCTGAACACTGGGTGTGTTCCATATATTATCCTATCAGTGGGGAGGACACTCTGAACACTGGGTGTGTTCCATATATTATCCTATCAGTGGGGAGGACACTCTGAACACTGGGTGTGTTCCATATATTATCCTATCAGTGGGGAGGACACTCTGAACACTGGGTGTGTTCCATATATTATCCTATCGGTGGGGAGGAGCGTGGCACTCTGAACACTGGGTGTGTTCCATATATTATCCTATCAGTGGGGAGGACACTCTGAACACTGGGTGTGTTCCATATATTATCCTATCGGTGGGGAGGAGCGTAGCACTCTGAACACTGGGTGTGTTCCATATATTATCCTATCGGTGGGGAGGAGCGTGGCACTCTGAACACTGGGTGTGTTCCATATATTATCCTATCAGTGGGAGGACACTCTGAACACTGGGTGTGTTCCATATATTATCCTATCGGTGGGGAGGAGCACTCTGAACACTGGGTGTGTTCCATATATTATCCTATCGGTGGGGAGGACACTCTGAACACTGGGTGTGTTCCATATATTATCCTATCGGTGGGGAGGAGCGTAGCACTCTGAACACTGGGTGTGTTCCATATATTATCCTATCGGTGGGGAGGACACTCTGAACACTGGGTGTGTTCCATATATTATCCTATCAGTGGGGAGGACACTCTGAACACTGGGTGTGTTCCATATATTATCCTATCAGTGGGGAGGAGCACTCTGAACACTGGGTGTGTTCCATATATTATCCTATCAGTGGGGAGGAGCACTCTGAACACTGGGTGTGTTCCATATATTATCCTATCAGTGGGGAGGACACTCTGAACACTGGGTGTGTTCCATATATTATCCTATCAGTGGGGAGGACACTCTGAACACTGGGTGTGTTCCATATATTATCCTATCAGTGGGGAGGACACTCTGAACACTGGGTGTGTTCCATATATTATCCTATCAGTGGGGAGGACACTCTGAACACTGGGTGTGTTCCATATATTATCCTATCAGTGGGGAGGAGCACTCTGAACACTGGGTGTGTTCCATATATTATCCTATCAGTGGGGAGGAGCACTCTGAACACTGGGTGTGTTCCATATATTATCCTATCGGTGGGGAGGACACTCTGAACACTGGGTGTGTTCCATATATTATCCTATCAGTGGGGAGGACACTCTGAACACTGGGTGTGTTCCATATATTATCCTATCAGTGGGGAGGACACTCTGAACACTGGGTGTGTTCCATATATTATCCTATCAGTGGGGAGGACACTCTGAACACTGGGTGTGTTCCATATATTATCCTATCAGTGGGGAGGACACTCTGAACACTGGGTGTGTTCCATATATTATCCTATCAGTGGGGAGGACACTCTGAACACTGGGTGTGTTCCATATATTATCCTATCAGTGGGGAGGAGCACTCTGAACACTGGGTGTGTTCCATATATTATCCTATCGGTGGGGAGGACACTCTGAACACTGGGTGTGTTCCATATATTATCCTATCAGTGGGGAGGACACTCTGAACACTGGGTGTGTTCCATATATTATCCTATCAGTGGGGAGGACACTCTGAACACTGGGTGTGTTCCATATATTATCCTATCAGTGGGGAGGACACTCTGAACACTGGGTGTGTTCCATATATTATCCTATCAGTGGGGAGGACACTCTGAACACTGGGTGTGTTCCATATATTATCCTATCAGTGGGGAGGACACTCTGAACACTGGGTGTGTTCCATATATTATCCTATCAGTGGGGAGGAGCACTCTGAACACTGGGTGTGTTCCATATATTATCCTATCAGTGGGGAGGAGCACTCTGAACACTGGGTGTGTTCCATATATTATCCTATCGGTGGGGAGGAGGCACTGTGAACACTGGGTGTGTTCCATATATTATCCTATCAGTGGGGAGGACACTCTGAACACTGGGTGTGTTCCATATATTATCCTATCAGTGGGGAGGACACTCTGAACACTGGGTGTGTTCCATATATTATCCTATCAGTGGGGAGGACACTCTGAACACTGGGTGTGTTCCATATATTATCCTATCGGTGGGGAGGACACTGTGAACACTGGGTGTGTTCCATATATTATCCTATCGGTGGGGAGGACACTCTGAACACTGGGTGTGTTCCATATATTATCCTATCGGTGGGGAGGAGCACTCTGAACACTGGGTGTGTTCCATATATTATCCTATCGGTGGGGAGGACACTCTGAACACTGGGTGTGTTCCATATACAGTATTATCCTATCAGTGGGGAGGACACTCTGAACACTGGGTGTGTTCCATATATTATCCTATCAGTTGGGAGGAGCGTGACACTCTGAACACTGGGTGTGTTCCATATATTATCCTATCAGTGGGGAGGACACTGGGTGGTTCCATATATTATCCTATCAGTGGGGAGGACACTCTGAACACTGGGTGTGTTCCATATATTATCCTATCGGTGGGGAGGAGCGTAGCACTCTGAACACTGGGTGTGTTCCATATATTATCCTATCGGTGGGGAGGAGCACTCTGAACACTGGGTGTGTTCCATATATTATCCTATCAGTGGGGAGGACACTCTGAACACTGGGTGTGTTCCATATATTATCATATCAGTGGGGAGGACACTCTGAACACTGGGTGTGTTCCATATATTATCCTATCAGTGGGGAGGACACTGGGTGTGTTCCATATATTATCCTATCAGTGGGGAGGACACTCTGAACACTGGGTGTGTTCCATATATTATCCTATCAGTGGGGAGGAGCACTCTGAACACTGGGTGTGTTCCATATATTATCCTATCAGTGGGGAGGACACTCTGAACACTGGGTGTGTTCCATATATTATCCTATCAGTGGGGAGGACACTCTGAACACTGGGTGTGTTCCATATATTATCCTATCGGTGGGGAGGAGCACTCTGAACACTGGGTGTGTTCCATATATTATCCTATCGGTGGGGAGGACACTCTGAACACTGGGTGTGTTCCATATATTATCCTATCGGTGGGGAGGACACTCTGAACACTGGGTGTGTTCCATATATTATCCTATCAGTGGGGAGGACACTCTGAACACTGGGTGTGTTCCATATATTATCCTATCGGTGGGGAGGACACTCTGAACACTGGGTGTGTTCCATATATTATCCTATCGGTGGGGAGGACACTCTGAACACTGGGTGTGTTCCATATATTATCCTATCAGTGGGGAGGAGCGTAGCACTCTGAACACTGGGTGTGTTCCATATATTATCCTATCAGTGGGGAGGAGCGTAGCACTCTGAACACTGGGTGTGTTCCATATATTATCCTATCAGTGGGGAGGAGCGTGGCATTCTGAACACTGGGTGTGTTCCATATATTATCCTATCAGTGGGGAGGACACTCTGAACACTGGGTGTGTTCCATATATTATCCTATCGGTGGGGAGGAGCGTAGCACTCTGAACACTGGGTGTGTTCCATATATTATCCTATCGGTGGGGAGGAGCGTGGCACTCTGAACACTGGGTGTGTTCCATATATTATCCTATCGGTGGGGAGGACACTCTGAACACTGGGTGTGTTCCATATATTATCCTATCAGTGGGGAGGAGCGTAGCACTCTGAACACTGGGTGTGTTCCATATATTATCCTATCAGTGGGGAGGACACTCTGAACACTGGGTGTGTTCCATATATTATCCTATCGGTGGGGAGGAGCGTAGCACTCTGAACACTGGGTGTGTTCCATATATTATCCTATCGGTGGGGAGGACACTCTGAACACTGGGTGTGTTCCATATATTATCCTATCGGTGGGGAGGACACTCTGAACACTGGGTGTGTTCCATATATTATCCTATCGGTGGGGAGGAGCGTAGCACTCTGAACACTGGGTGTGTTCCATATATTCACGCTGACCGCACTGCCAATACAAACTAATAGGGGGGATGTGCTCCCGGTGTGCATCTGTGTGTTTACCAAACTTACCCCAACCCAGAAAAGTAGCACAGGGAGCTGGGATAAAATGCTTTTTATTAAACAACGCGGTGGTCCTTGAGAGGGTTCCAGGTGGTCCCCAGGCTAAATGATGGACAGTTGGTTAACCAGATGCAACTCTTCAGAATGTAAAAATGAAACCAAATGGACCCGCAAGGGTCCATTTGGTTTCATTTTCACACTCTCAAGAGTTAAAATATTTATGTGAATTAGCACTATTTTATTAAGAAGTCTGCTCTGTTTTGTTTGCAAAATCCAGCCTGGAATTGTGGACAAAACCAAAAGAATTCTTTAGTTTTAGGTCTTTGGGGCTAAAATGTGATCAAATGGTGGTCCGTGGCTCAAATGCTGAATAAATGGTGGTCCCTGGAGTCAAAAAGGTTGAAAACCCCTGTATTAAAACGCTGCGTGATGACAGTCATGTTTCAGTGCTAGGTGTATAGAAACATTATAGAAAGTTTCATGCTTTGGTCATAAAATGCACGAATGTTTTGCTTAACAGCTGTACTTTATAAAAACTAGCTCTTACCTTCCTATAACAGAAACTCTTTAGGACTGAAGCGTCATCTTGTTTTATAGTAAAAGTTGTTTTGTTTTACTGTAACTTCACTTCACTTCACTTTTTAACTTCTGGTTTCTGTTTGACTTCCTGATACAGTAATGGTTGGTGTGTTGCCAGGTCTGTGACCAGAAACAAGTGTCCTGCAGGTCTATAAAACAAGTGGATGAAATAAATAGCAGATCTACAAGCTCACAGCGACACACTGTGAGGTTGTACATCTCTAATTTAAAAACACATTGATAATACATAGACATGTTGAATATTATCAACATCTTGTTGGAAAAAGTGCACAGAATATGTTCAGGTGGTTGTCTGTGGATAATATATATCCATATTTATCTGGGGTTCTTTGACGTCGAAGAGATATGTTAGATTTCACATTACATATGTAGTGGGTTGGGCTTAAGAGGTTGCTATTAGTGATGCCACGCCCCCTCATTATCAGACTGATTTAATACAAGCCGTGTGCAGCTGGCATTAGGTGGCTGTCTGTCGGTGGGGGTAGCATGAGAGAGCGTCTCTGTTCAAGGTACAGATTGTGTTCAGATCCTGTAAAATGTTTGTCCTTTTTTATAGTTGTTAATACATATCATTGTAATTGTAGGTGCCTGCTGGGTGCTGGTCAGGCTGTATTGTAAACGTGTGCGTGCCGGAACTTCTTGCTAAGGTACCGCACATGCCTGATTATTTTAAATGTTTGTTTGAGTAGTTACTAAAACACAATGCCGTATGTTGTAGGTGCTGACTGCCTTCTGCCTGACTGTATTATCTCTCAAAAACGGGAACTTAAAGGGCACGTCTGCCCTGTGTTTGCAGAACATTGTTTCATATAGGTAAGGCTGACCCGTGCTGGTGTAATAATGGTTTTAGCATAGTTTACAGATTATTCATTTAATTATTTGTCCTTGGGCAGCTCTCAGCCTTGTACCCAGGCTACGGTGGGTCAACTAGCCTACCCAGCATTTAGAGGTTCCATTTTACTGAGGTAAACCAGTCGACCTGCCACATTATAGTTTGATTTGTTCCGTTCATGGTCAGACAGGTTATTACTTATTTGTCTTTTGTGGTAGCATCCTGATCCGTTCATGTTGCTTTGCTGCCCAGAGGGTAAAACCTGATGCATGTGTGTGCACATTGAACAGAGGTAAGGCAGTCGTAATATTGTTTGCTTCTTAGTGTATTATGGTTATAGTTAAATATTGTTAAACAAAGTTTTCTTTTCTTGTTAGGCGACATTCCAGGCTGCCTTACCGCTGCTGTTTTTGTCCCTTTATTATTTTTGTTTATTTGATTTTGTTTTGTATTTATTTCTGTAAACCAACTGACACGTTGAATAATGGAACTATTGAATAATTGAACTATTGAAATAATTGAATAAGCCACATTTAAGACTACAGTAGTACCGGGGACTTGTTGGTTGTGTTCTGGATAGGTGGAGGGGGGTTCACTGGTGTTGGGTTCTTTTCAGGGTACTTTGCGGGCTACCAAGCATGTTTCCTTCTGGTGTGTAATTCAACTGGTGTGCTTAAACCTTACTTTTTGTTTCTTTTGCAGTGTGCGTGTGACCCAGCTTGGGGGTTTGCTGTGTTTTTGGTGGCGTTGTTCTTTGTCCCTACACTCCCTCACTCCCTACCTTCCTTCCCTTCCAGGACCACCGGCAGGACCCCAGACCGCTTCTGAAGTCAATTTTAACCCTTTTGATATATTTGATATCTTGACTGGCTGTATTAAAGTAAATTTTAATTAGCCTTTTGTAATAACCTGAACAGCCTGTTATATGAACTGATTGTGAATAAATTAACTTATCCCTTCAACTGGAAACACGTCTCTGCCATCTTCCTAGGTTTGCCAACCCGGTGGGCTGGTAGACCTCATAGCCTTCTGTATATCTCTAGTTAAGCTTAACATTCTCAGGTGAAATTCCTGGGTGGCGTAGTCAGGCTACTTAAATGGTTCCGGGCCTTAGTGCCCTGGCCACAAATGGCGTATGTCGGCAGGACGAACAAAGTGTAAAGCAGAGACGTGTCACTCCAGTTTTTTATTTAATCAGTTGGTTTACATTGTTTTCTGTTTCTTTATACGTGCTTGAGTTTATTTATTTTTAAGGACAAAAACAGCAGCTGGCTTCCATTAAAGGAGGCACCTGCAGACAACCACCTCGTCATGATGAGCAACATGCAGGAGCTACAGGACCCGAGGATGCAGCCTCGAGCCAACGGGACAACCGCTGCAAAGAGCTTGCTTCGGTGCTCATGGTTTCCCCTCCTGCCCGCAACTCGCCTTCGTTTGCCACTGCAAGTGGAGGCGCACCCCCCCTTGTTCGTCCTCGTTGCCCCTGCAAGTACGTGGAGGCACCCCCCTTGTTCGTCCTCATTGCCCCTGCAAGTACGTGGAGGCACCCCCCCTTTGTTCGTCCTCATTGCCCCTGCAAGTACGTGGAGGCACCCACCCCCGTTATTGTTGCCCTCGTTTGCCACTGCAAGTGGAGGCACCCCCCCCCCCAAAGAGCTTGCTTCGGTGCTCATGGTTCCCCCTTATTGTTTGCCCTCGTTTGCCACTGCAAGTGGAGGCATCCCCTTTATTGTTTGTCCTCGTTTGCCCCTGCAAGTACGTGGAGGCACCCCCTTATTGTTTGTCCTCATTTGCCCCTGCAAGTACGTGGAGGCACCCCCTTATTGTTTGTCCTCATTTGCCCCTGCAAGTACGTGGAGGCACCCCCTTATTGTTTGTCCTCGTTTGCCCCTGCAAGTACGTGGAGGTACCCCCCTTATTGTTTGCCCTCGTTTGCCACTGCAAGTGGAGGTAACCCCCCCAAAGAGCTTGCTTCGGTGCTCATGGTTCCCCTTATTTGCCCTCGTTTGCCACTGCAAGTGGAGGCACCCCCCTTATTGTTTACCTTCGTTTGCCACTGCAAGTGGAGGCACCCCCCTTGTTCGTCCTAGTTGCCCCTGCAAGTACGTGGAGGCACCCCCCCTTGTTCGTCCTAGTTGCCCCTGCAAGTACGTGGAGGCACCCCCCCTTGTTCGTCCTAGTTGCCCCTGTAAGTACGTGGAGGCACCCCCTTGTTCGTCCTTGTTGCCCCTGCAAGTATGTGGATGCACCCCTTATTGTTTGCCCTCGAATGCCACTGCAAGTGGAGGCACCCCCCCTTGTTTAACCTTCGTTTGCCACTGTAAGCGGAGGCACAGGAGTTCTGTACTGTGGGCACGTCTGCCCTAAACTCTTGGGTCCCTGTGTATGGTATTATGAAAAATGTGTAGGCCATGGAAGTGACTTTTTAATGTATCGCTGGGACATCGATAAGAAGCAGGGGGTAGATTGTAGTGGGTTGGGCTTAAGAGGTTGCTATTAGTGATGCCACGCCCCCTCATTATCAGACTGATTTAATACAAGCCGTGTGCAGCTGGCATTAGGTGGCTGTCTGTCGGTGGGGGGTAGCATGAGAGAGCGTCTCTGTTCAAGGTACAGATTGTGTTCAGATCCTGTAAAATGTTTGTCCTTTTTTATAGTTGTTAATACATATCATTGTAATTGTAGGTGCCTGCTGGGTGCTGGTCAGGCTGTATTGTAAACGTGTGCGTGCCGGAACTTCTTGCTAAGGTACCGCACATGCCTGATTATTTTAAATGTTTGTTTGAGTAGTTACTAAAACACAATGCCGTATGTTGTAGGTGCTGACTGCCTTCTGCCTGACTGTATTATCTCTCAAAAACGGGAACTTAAAGGGCACGTCTGCCCTGTGTTTGCAGAAACATTGTTTCATATAGGTAAGGCTGACCCGTGCTGGTGTAATAATGGTTTTAGCATAGTTTACAGATTAATTTAATTATTTGTCCTTGGGCAGCTCTCAGCCTTGTACCCAGGCTACGGTGGGTCAACTAGCCTACCCAGCATTTAGAGGTTCCATTTTACTGAGGTAAACCAGTCGACCTGCCACATTATAGTTTGATTTGTTCCGTTCATGGTCAGACAGGTTATTACTTATTTGTCTTTTGTGGTAGCATCCTGATCCGTTCATGTTGCTTTGCTGCCCAGAGGGTAAAACCCTGATGCATGTGTGTGCACATTGAACAGAGGTAAGGCAGTCGTAATATTGTTTGCTTCTTAGTGTATTATGGTTATAGTTAAATATTGTTAAACAAAGTTTTCTTTTCTTGTTAGGCGACATTCCAGGCTGCCTTACCGCTGCTGTTTTTTTTGTCCCTTTATTATTTTTGTTTATTTGATTTTGTTTGTATTTATTTCTGTAAACCAACTGACACGTTGAATAATGGAACTATTGAATAATTGAACTATTGAAATAATTGAATAAGCCACATTTAAGACTACAGTAGTACCGGGGACTTGTTGGTTGTGTTCTGGATAGGTGGAGGGGGGTTCACTGGTGTTGGGTTCTTTTCAGGGTACTTTGCGGCTACCAAGCATGTTTCCTTCTGGTGTGTAATTCAACTGGTGTGCTTAAATCTTACTTTTTGTTTCGTTTGCAGTGTACGTGTGACCCAGCTTGGGGGTTTGCTGTGTTTTTGGTGGCGTTGTTCTTTGTCCCTACACTCCCTCACTCCCTACCTTCCTTCCCTTCCAGGACCACCGGCAGGACCCCAGACCGCTTCTGAAGTCAATTTTAACCATCTTGATATATTTGATATCTTGACTGGCTGTATTAAAGTAAATTTTAATTAGCCTTTTGTAATAACCTGAACAGCCTGTTATATGAACTGATTGTGAATAAATTAACTTATCCCTTCAACTGGAAACACGTCTCTGCCATCTTCCTAGGTTTGCCAACCCGGTGGGCTGGTAGACCTCATAGCCTTCTGTATATCTCTAATTTAGTTTAACATTCTCAGGTGAAATTCCTGAGTGGCGTAGTCAGGCTACTTAAGTGGTTCCGGGCCTTAGTGCCCTGGCAGATTTCACATTACATACATTGTTAGATTTTCACATTAATGTGAAGTGAAGCACTGATTTAAACAACATTAGGAAGCACAAATAAGTTCTAGTGCTCAGTTTATAAACAAGAAACCCCAAAAACCACACAACCAGCGACTAAACAGTTCATTTAATACAAGTTACTTTACAGAAATACAACAAGTCAGTGGTTGCTTATAGTAAGCAGACATGGCAACACTGAGTGCAGGAAGCCAGAGCCTTAGAAATAGACAGTTGTGACATTGAGGGGACAGAAAACAGTCTGGTCACGTGGTTCACGTACTAGCGCGAGCCCATAGGCTCCAATGCATTCAGTGACTTCCGGCTGTCACTATTCATTGTCTATGTAGAGGGACAGGCCCCATGAAGTGAACAGAGTTGGCGTTTTCAGTCGAGAGGGTGCAAATTACCAAGTCCAAAAACATATAGTGGTATTTTATCATGAACATTAGTGAGGACCTAATATGTGAAAATAAGTTGAAAAGTGGTCCTTCAATACAATATCATTTATAGCAGGGGTTTTCAACCAGGTCTGGGGACCACCAGTGGTCCTTGAGAGAGTTCCAGGTGGTCCCCAGGCTAAATGATGGAAAGTTGGTTAACCAGATGTAACTCTTTGAGAGTGTAAACATGAAACCAAATGGACCCTTGCGGGTCCATTTGGTTTCATGTTTACACTCTCAAGAGTTAAAATATTCATCATGTGAATTATCCCAAGTCTACACAACTAGAGAATGTAGAAGATTAATGGTCATTTATGATCTGCATGTTGGACTGTTTGGTTTCCCCAAATCCAGCCTGGAATTGTGGACAAAAGCAAAATAAATCTTTTAGTTTTGGGGTCTGTGGGGCTAAAATGTCATCAAATGGTGGTCCGTGGCTCAAATGCTAAGTAAGTAGTGGGCCCTGGTATCAAAAAGGTTGAAAAACACTGCTCTATAGTACATTTAAGACCTTTAGATTGTGTTAAAGGTTATATCTCTCTCCTAGACTCAGGATTTGACCCAAATGTTATCCTGTTGGTAAAGATTCAGATGATCCCAAACACCAGATAGGATCTATATTATATCTATCTATATTTTATCTATATTAACTTATTTATAAACATTTCAGAACTTGTCAGGAAACTCATGTTCAAATCCTTGTAGAATTGTGAAGTTAAAATACTTCCAGAACAATAATTATTACTGTTCATCTCAGCGCATGCATCTACCGCCATCTACTGGTGGAATGTGGAAGTTACACAGTGTGCTCTTCACTTCAACACATTTTGCTTTTATATTCATTTATTTATAACCACATTCATTGTGAGCTTGTAGATCTGCTGTTTTCATTATTATAGAGCAGTGGTTTTCAACCAGTGGTCCGGGGACCACCAGTGATCCTTGGGAGGGTTTCCAGGTGGTCCCCAGATAAATGATGGTCCAGTTGGTAACCAAATGGACCCTTATAGATCTGTAACTCTTATAGATCTGTAACCAAATGGACCCTCACGGGTCCATTTGGTTTAATTATATCTAAACATCTGAATTGCTTCATTGTCAACAATCTACACATTTAGAAAATGAATATGAAAGATTTTTTATTTTGACCAACATCTATCTATCTATCTCTCCTAAATTAAATAAATAATAATATATATAATATATAATAATAAAAACACTGTGTCTAATATAGTACTGTCACCTCTGTTGTTGACAATGGACAAAATAATGTGTGCACAGAATAGCTTTGAATCGCTTCATGACACCAATATGGAGAAGCAATGAAGTCAAAGGGTAAATGAGCGGGACAATGTGAAGAAGTTCAAGGGCACACCGTCTTGGGGGGAAAAAAACACTATTGAATCACTACTCAATTGTGTTTTACTATTGGAATTGATAGTGATTGATGGTGGTCACTATACCTCTCTGCTACTTAATTACTTCAGCCTCACTATGGCTTTTTGGAAAGAACTGTACAATCACTATACATTTATTGTTGAATTACTACACAATGCTTAAACATTATTACTGCTGTATGAATTTCAAATCACTTCCCTTAGCTTTAAATGTTCAATTCTAGTTATAAAGAACAAGTATAATGTATTTATCCATATGAGGCTTATTAGCCTGGGATCCTTGTAAAGCATGTCTGGTGGTCGTCCTGGTGCCCCCTCACCTCATGGCGCCCCAAATGCAATTGTTGCAACGCCCCTGACCATGATGGACAGGTTAAGGGTGAATAAAGTCAGTCACGGCCTACCTGACCCACACAGTGGCATAATGACTCATCATCATGGGGCCATCTCTGTAGAAAGGTTATAATTACAGGTTTGCTTGGAATTGGTCGATTTGAAAGAATCGATGGAGTGACTTGTGATGTGCACTCTTTTTAATCTTATTTTGAGAGAGAGAGAGAGAGAGATGGAGAGAGAGAGAGAGAGAGAGAGAGAGAGAGGGAGAGGGAGAGAGAGAGAGAGAGAGCAGTAGTAGAGCAGTAGACCTTATTGTAGGCAAATCTAAAATATTTTGGGGGGACAATAATATTTTTTTGACTTGTCACTTACTTTTATTGACAGAATTAAACATTGTAGACCCTGTTTCCAAATAGGCTATATAAATCTATATGTTTTAATGGTCTGTCTGGGTGCATTGCGCACATGCATGTAAATATGTGCCCCCCCCACTTCTAAATGTCCCACTACACCACTGGTCATATATATTTCTTATAAATTACAAAATTAGATGATTCACTTTACAAAAGAAAAAAGAATACTATGGCCCTTATTTGTATTTTTAATACCATATATGATTCTTATAAATCACACAATTATACATATTTGTGTTTCATCTTACAAAAAATGCTTTCCATTTTATATTAACTTTTTTATTATTAAGTTGTAGGGCTTAATTGTTTTTTTTCTCCATATGGAATGGTGGCCCATGTCTAAAATGCAAAATAAATAGTGGGCTCTGGTATGAAAACCCTCTGCTGTAATATAAGCAGTGACTTGACCAGGACTATACAGGTACCGGTAGTTTGGATTTGAAACATAGACCATGGGTTTTCAACTAGTGGTCCGGGGACCACCAGTGGTCCTTGAGAAGGTTCCAGGTGGTCCCCAGGCTAAATGATGGAAAGTTGGTTAACCAGATGTAACTCTTGAGAATGTAAAAATGAAACCAAATGGACCCTTGCGGGTCCATTTGGTTTCATTTTCACACTCTCAAGAGTTAAAATATTCATCATATGAATTAGCACCACTTTAGAAATTTAGATTGTTTTGTTTCCCAAATCCAGCCTGGAATTTTGGACAAAAATCAAAAGAATTCTTTAATTTTTGGTCTTTGGGGGTGAAAATGTAATCAAATGGTGGTCCGTGGCTCAAATGCTGAATAAATGGTGGTCCCTAGGCTGGAGTCAAAAAGGTTGAAAACCACTGACATACGGTAGACAGACTGTTTTGGTGCACAACAGCGCCACCGTGTGTCCAATTAGAGAGCTGCACTCACAGCAGCTGCGCGCCGCCGCTCCGCTCCGCTCCGACAGAACAGAACCCATCTAGTAGAAGAGTTGCGCCATTGCGGGGTCAGAAAACAGCCTGGTCACGTGGTTCACGTACTCGCGCGAGCCCATAGGCTTCAATGCATTCAGTAACTTCCGGCTGTCACTATTCATTGTCACTATCCAACAGAAGTCTATGTAGAGGGACTGGCCCCATGAAGTGAACGGAGTTGGCGTAACTCTGTTTATTTCCAAGGCTCTGTGACTGAGTGAGTGGACGTGTGTGAGAGCTGCTCCAGAGCCTTGGAAATACAGAGTTACGCCAACTCCGTTCACTTCGTGGGGCCAGTCCAACGGCGGCTCCTCTACATAGACTTCTGAGGGATAGTGACAACGAATAGTGACAGCCGGAAGTTACCGAATGCATTGGAGTCAATGGGCTCGCGTGAGTACTAGAACCACGTGACCTGACTATTTTCTGTCCCCTCAATGTCGCAACTCTGTCTATTTCTAAGGCTCTGAGCTGCTCCAGTCTGTGGGGTCCACCGGACACACATTCATTTCTGCCGCAGCCGCCTCTTCTTCTCTCCGTGTGTCGTCCAGCCGGCTGGCTCCGAAACAACAGCATTCATTTTGGGAATATAGCAGTTTTTCGACAGAGAAAGAGAGAGAGAGAGAGAGAGAGAGAGACAAACAAAACGCCTTGTTTCTGCTTCTCTCTGAGAGAAAGAAGAGAGAAGAGAAGAGAGACGCCGCGTTAAAAACCTCCAAACCATCTCCTTTCCTTCTATCCTGGTGGATTTACAAGCTGACACAACGTTCCAGGTAAGACAGCTGGTTTAATATCTACCATTTGGTGATGTTTTTAGTGGTTTTCTGACGTGCTGGTATGATATAAACTAAAGCTGTTGATGTTCAGGTTGTGTTTGTCTGGTCAGACTCTCTGTCCGCCACCTGCAGCTCCAAATGTTTGGCGGGAGGAGGATTTAGCACACATACACGTTGGACAATAATTCCTTCTAGTGTGGCGAATATTTCAGACAAAATAACTACATTTTCAGTGTCTTTGTCGCCTTTTGTCGCTCGGAAAGTCATTTTTTTTAACAGTTTTTACACTCCAGGGTTGTGTTTCTGGGCTCTAGAATGGTTGTTGGTAAGCTCTGGTCCAGAGCTGAGCTCCACTGCTTCTGAGTCTGACTTGCAAGTCAGTCAGACTTCCAATGCAAGTCAGACTCAGAAGCAGTGGAGCTCAGCTCTGGACCAGAGCTAGTTGTTGGTAAGGAAATAACAGCTGTAGTATTGAGTGTTGTTGAAAACGAGAAACTCTGTATTCTGGCGCCTTTTCTTCTGTCTATAATGAGCTGCACCTGCACACACTCGTGTGTGTGTGTGTGTGTGTGTGTGTGTGTGTGTGTGTGTGTGTGTGTGTGTGTGTGTGTGTGTGTGTGTGTGTGTGTACAGAGGCCAGCCATTGAGAGTGGTTTTGAAGGAGTCTAGTGATATTTCACAGATATTGTAGTAATGACATTGACTGTTGGCAGAGCGTTCCACATTTTTTTTGGTGGCACAACCGAGGAGCGAAAAGAATGTAGCCGCCCTATGTCACTTGTTTTGTGCCGAATCTGGGTTGCACATGGTTTGTTGTTGTTGTACTCCCTCTAGTGTTGTGGAAGGAACTGAACCCCAAGTTGCTCCTGCAGTGCTGGTTGGTTGTTGTGCCTTGCATGGTTTCTTTCGCCATCAGTGTATGAATGTGTGTATGAATGGGCAGGGGTTGACACTAAGGTCTCCGAGGCACTTGCCCATCGGGCAAGTGCAAGTCAGGTTTTACTTGCCCTCAGGTCATGGTCACTTGCCCCCCAAAAATATATTGTAAATTTTGCATTTAAGTTTACTTCCTACTTGGGTGCTTTAAACCAGGGGTTTTCAACAGGTGGTCCAGGGACCACCAGTGGTCCCTGAGAGGGTTCCAGGTGATCCCCAGCTAAGTTGGTTAACCAGATGTAACTCTTGAGTGTAAAAATGAAACCAAATGGACCCTTGCGGGTCCATTTGGTTTCATTTTTACACTCTCAAGAGTTAAAATTCATCATCTTAATTAGCCCAGGTCTACACAACTAGAGAATGTAGATGATTTAATGGTCATTTTGATGTGTATGTTAATTTGCCTGTTTTGTTTCCCAAATCCAGCCTGGATTTGTGGACAGCTAGAAAGCAGGGAAAGACACAGAGGCAGAGTGCAATGACTGCCTTCAAGACTAATTTATCTTGTGTTGTGTTATAGTGCACTAAGTTGCACACTTGCCGATCAGGCAACCAGGTAGCAGTCTTCACTTGCCCCACCATTTTTTTTTTACTTGCCCCGGGCAAGCGGGCAAGTGTTAGTGTCAAGCCCTGTGTATGAATGGGTGACTGTGTGAATGTGATGCACAATCTATGTAAAGCGCCTTGGATAAAGGGGCTATATAAATGCACCATTTTAGCATGACGTTAGCCTCATAAGATAAATGCCTATGTAATTTTTGGGTGAATTTGAGATAAGAAAAAAAAAACATTTCCTAGCAATTCTATTTGAGAAATTCTAGGATATCAATTTCACAGGAAAAAAAATGACTAAGGCATTTATCATATGAGGCTAATGAGAGAGAGACAGAGACAGACACAGAGAGAGGAGAGTGACCCTCCTGTGTCGAGACTAGAGAATTTATGGAGGTTGAGTAAACATTAGCCAAAGAGAAGTCGGCATTAATTAATTAACAGCAGCAGCAGCAGATTATAATTGCAGTGCAGATCCATTGGTAGGAGGTTATTTATTGTGCCTGCCCTGTACAGTAGGTAGGGTGACCAGGCGTCCCTCTTTGCGTGGGACAGTCCCTCATTTTCAAGAATTTCAAGCGTCCCACAAATTGAGACTCTGTCCCACATTGTGACTGACAGGCATCAGTGTTCAAAATGCCCCTGATAATTTGTAGTGCCCTAATAGTTGGATTTCTGTTGTATCATTTCTTGCTATGTTTTTTTCCCCCATGGTACCACTATATTTCCACACTCACTCTAGAGAGGCCACATCGCATATACTGGCATATCAAAAATAGCTGATCTACTATCTCAAAACGTGTCGCAGTGCGACTCGTTTTGAGATTGTAGATCAGCCATTTTTTTTTATTTTAGATCAGCTGTTTTTGCTATGTGTAAAATGGAATCCTGAAATATTTTTTTTGGAATATTGACATCAAGATGTTTGCTAACTACATTTTGTCCCATTTCCACACTCCACTTGTCCCACACATGCAACACTGCTGTCCCTCAAATGAACAGTTTGGATCTGGTCACCCTAACAGTAGGCTATGTATTGCAGGTAGTATAAATAATAATCTAATGATCTGAGTGGAAGATCAGTGAACCGTGAAGGACTTGACTCCATCTCTCCTGTTTCTGTCCATCCATCCATCCATCCTTCCTTTTTTAAATTATCACTCCCTTCATCCATGCACTCTGCTGCCCAGTCTTCATTTCTCCTTTCCTCTCAATCAGTGGTTTTCTACCAGTGGTCTGGGGACCACCAGTGGTCCCTGAGAGGGTTGCATGTGGTCCCCTGGCTAAATGATGCAGCGTTGGTTCACCAGATGTGACTCTTTGAGAGCGTAACTAAAAACGAAACCAAATGGACCCTTGCGGGTCCATTTGGTTTCATGTTTACACTCTCAAGAGTTAAAATATTCATCATGTGAATTATCCCAAGTCTACACAACTAGAGAATGTGGAATTTTGATCTAAAGTTTGTCTGTTTTCTGGAATACATTTTTTTTTACGGAGTCCAGTTTCGAATGCTCTTTCAGCGACATTCGTACCACAAAAAAAAAGTTTTCTGAATTCGTAGCCACAAAAGTCTTCTGAATCTAAAAGTGTCATTAACGTGTGTTTTGGCAAATGGTGGAATTCCCATTTTCATTTTTTTTTTCCTGAGAGCGTACAAATGCAACCAAATGAACCCTAACAGGTTCATTTGGTTCCATTTGTACGCTCTCAGAAAAAAAGAAGTGTCTATAGAAATCCATTAACATGAAATGATGGTGAAACATCTTGATGCCATCATCAAGATGTATTTTCACCATGTTAGTGGTTTTCTTCAGACCTCCATTTCTTGGGAACACAGAATGGGGGAGCTTTTTTATCATGTCTGCCCAGCACATCTAAGGTATACTAATGACATATTAGAATGTTGAAAATGGGTGGAATTCTAAATACAATTGGCATGTTTTCATTGAGATGAATGCCTAATGAACATGTTTCAATTAAAGTGTCAGATTGCATTAGGACGTACCGTCACAGACGTGTTTTTTACAACCTCCTGATAGCTATAGGTGTAGATCAGGGACGGTCGTTCTTATCGCCATCAATTAGCTTCTCTTGTCGTCTTAGTTGGGGAAACCTGTTTGATTAATTGATGCTTTGAGTATAACACCTGGAAGCCAGCCATAAACGATGATGCGCTTTCACATGATCATCAGCCTGTCTGGCAGGGGCGGATGTAACATTTCCCAATTGGGGGGGCAGGAGAAAATGGTATGGGTGCGGCTTCATCGCCCGTGTCGCTTCGCGCCACGGGCGATGAAGCCGCACCCATACCATTTTCGGTTACAGGACTTTTATTAGTCAAGTAAAGCATCAATAATAACATCAGTTGTTGTTGAAGTTGCAACAACAGACACGCAGCATGCATAAAGCTAAAGGTCTGACTCAGAGAGTTTTCTGTTTTCAATGATGAAATGCTGTTGGTTTAGTGGTGACACAGCTGTAGTTAGTTAGTAGCAGTAGTAGTGGTTCACATCATCAGATAGGTAGAGATATCTAGAAAGCAGGGAAAGACACAGAGGCAGAGTGCAATGACTGCCTTCAAGACAAATATATCTTGTGTTGTGTTATAGTGCAATAAGTTGCACACTTGCCCGATCGGGCAACCAGGTAGCAGTCTTCACTTGCCCCACCATTTTTTTTACTTGCCCCGGCAAGCGGGCAAGTGTTAGTGTCAAGACCTGACTGTACCTTGCCCTTCTGCTAAAAAGGGTCTTTGTGGCACACAGGGTAACGGATAAGGTCTTGAAGAATGACACAGAGAATGAGTGCATGTGTGAGAGGTAATGGCAGCGGGGCGGAGGTTTATTTCTCCCTGGGGAGCTGTGAGGACTTCAGAGTGTTCTCCTGATGACACTGATGGGTTCTGAAGCTACTGAGAGACGTTGGCATTGAACAGTCGGCGTGTCACGATGACACATCGCTCACGGCATCACCTCTGTGTCCGTCCGTGACGACGGAGGGGTGGCTACTGCCGCGTGGCGCGGAGGGGAATGATCAGGATGGTCCGGGGACCACCAGTGGTCCCTGAGAGGGTTCGAGTTGGTCCCCAGGCTAAATGATGGAAAGTTGGTTAACCAGATGTAACTCTTTGAGAGCGTAAACATGAAACCAAATGGACCCTTGCGGGTCCAATTTGGTTTCATGTATACACTCACAAGAGTTAAAATATTCATCATGTGAATTACCCCCCTAATGGTCATTTTGATCTGTATGTTGGACTGTTTGGTTTCCCAAATCCAGCCTGGAATTGTGGACAAAAGCAAAATAAATCTTTAGTTTTGGGGTCTGTGGGGCTAAAGTCACATAGATCTCATTTAGCTTGACATTTAGAAAGTAGCTCACTCTCGAGTCAAAAAAGTGCGTGCGTCTGTGTTTCATAGGCTGAATTACAGATATGAAATTGTCCTTCTCTGAATGTCCCAGTTGTACTATTAATCTTATACCCACTAGTTTTCACTGCAGGCATCACCAAATGATCAATATTGATCAATGATACCACTGTGTAGTTAAGTGTGTGTGTGTGTTGTGTGTGTGTGTGTGTGTGTGTGTGTTGTGTGTGTGTGTGTGTGTGTGTGTGTGTGTGTGTGAGCGTCAATAGTCATCCACACAATATCATCACAATTTTGACATGGAGGCATTTGGTCAAAACCTACAGCATATTGTGATATTTTATGTCATAGATATAATAAAATACATAAACAAAAAAAGAACATTTTTTCTGGCCTTATAGGGCAGTGGTTTTCAAACTTTTTCATACCAGGGCCCACTATTTATTCTGCATTTTAGCCACAGGGACCACCAGCTGATGTTGAGTTGAGCTTAGTCTTTCGGACCCAAAACTAAGGATTTTCAAATTTTGGTCCACAATTTAGGAGAGAGAAAATGGCAAAACGTTGGTCAAAATAACAATTCTTCTACATTTTCTAAATGTGTAGATTCTTGGAAATATAAGTAATCCAAATGTTTAAATGTAATTAACTCTTGAGAGCGTAAAATGAAACCAAACGGACCCGGTAGGGTCCGTTTGGTTTCATTTTGCGATCTTGGTTTCATTTTACGATCTTAAGAGTTAGAGTTCTATAAGGGTCCATTGGGTTACCAAATGTCCCATCATTTAGCCGGGGACCACCTGGAATCCTCTCAGGGACCACTGGTGGTCCCCGGACCATTGTTCGAAAACCTCTGTCATAGGCGGCATTTGCATAATTACACATTTGGATGCACATGGCTAGACCTAGAGGCCTGAGACAATCCAACAGGCGGCCTAATTTGAGACGGATTTAGAACCGTCAAACGCAACACACAGGCTTTATGTTCGATGCTGCTGACCTTCCTGGAACAGTCACTATCCTACTATTTCTCCCACTGCCTGCCTTGCTGCCTGGTTGACACCTGAGTTATAGTTTTATTTTCATATATCATATTCTCCCCGAGGCCAGCTCAGCTCATATACAACCACGCAGCTTCACAACTGTGTACGACGAGGGCGACCGACGACCGCGTGTTTTATTTCTACTCAATTTACATAAATCCTCTTTTTTTCCCCTGAACTGTATGACAGCCAAAGCGTGGGCAAACCTACCGTGGCCCACAGAACACAACGCAACTGGTGAGATGTTGTGAGTAGGGGTGGGGCGATTCACTTAACTCACGGTACGATACAATACCGATATTTAGGGATCGATTTACACTCAACAAAAATATAAACGCAACACTTTTGTTTTTTGTCCCAGGGGATGGACTTAAAGACCTAAATTTCATTCCAGATATACAATGTTACCATTTCTCTCACTCTAACACTTCTCACAAATCTGCCTAAATGTGTGATATTGAGCACTTCTGCTTTGTTAACATAATCCATCCCACCTCACAGGTGTGCCACATCAAGATGCAGATGTGACATCATGATTAGTGCACAGGTGTACCTTAGGCTAGTGTCGACAATTTGATTTCTTGGGGGTCTGGGGCCTCCGAACCAGTCAGTATCTGGTGTGACCACCATTTGCCTCATGCAGTGCTACAACATCTTCTTCACATAGAGTTTATCAGATTGTCAATTGTGGCCTGTGGAATGTGACCCTGGTCCACTCCTCTTCAATGGCTATGTGAAGTCGCTGGATATTAGTGGGAACTGGTACATTAAATATGGAAAGCTGGTTAACCAGTGTGAAAATGAAACCAAATGGACCCGCATTTTCACACTCTCAAGAGTATTCATCATCTGAATGAACCCAAAGTCTACACAATGAGAGAATGTAAAAGAATGGTCATTTTTGATCTATGTTTGCCCGTTTTGTTTGTGAAATCCAGCCTGGAATTGTGAACAAAAGCAAAGAAAGTCTTTAGGTTTTGGGTCTGTGGGGCTAAAATGTCATCAAATGGTGGTCCTCCTTGGCTAAAATACTGAATAAATTGAGGGCCCTGGTGTCAAAATGGTTGGTCTTACTCTTACTTTTATCTTGAAATTAAATGAATATGACGCAGACTTTAGTTCAGCCTTTAGTCTTGACCCTCCACAATATTTTATGTATCTCTTTTAGCCCCTAGGGAAAAATAATTGCCCACCGCTGGTTTAGAGCAAAGTTAGCCTGGTCTAGCCCTCAATGATTTTGGCCTTGGGGGGCGGGGGTGTCGTGGGATACCCACGGCGGAAGTGCTGCGCTCTGATTTGATCTCACTAACGTGTCGTCATCTCCGGCCCCTCCCACGCCCGTCCACTGCTGTTCTACGTCACATTATTTAGAGCGACGCCCACCCCGGAAAGTTGACACGCCCCTCAAGGCCACTTTCCAACGCGCGTTAGTCCAGGCTTTCCGTTTTCGCGCAAGGCGGACGAAAATGAAAGCCTGGGTGTCGAGGCTAGAGCAAAGTAGGCTGGTGAGATGGCCAGGATGTTGAGAGTAGGTATGGGGCGATTAACTTCACGATACGATACAA
>CM076987.1:4349805-4482305 GCA_039105355.1 Benthosema pterotum
AAATGCAGAATAAACAGTGGGCCCTGGTATGAAAATGGTTGAAAACCACTGCTCTAGTGCAGGGGTCCGGGGACCACCAGTGGTCCCTGAGAGGGTTCCAGGTGGTCCCCAGGCTAAATGATGGAAAGCTGATTAACCAGATTTAACTCTTGAGAATGTAAAAATGAAACCAAATGGACCCTTGCGGGTCCATTTGGTTTCATTTTTACACTCTCAAGAGTTAAAATATTCATCATCTGCATTAGCGCCACTTAATTAAGAAGTTTACACTGTTTTGTTTGCAAAGTTCAGCCTGGAATTGTGGTCCAAAACCAAAAGAATTCTTCACTTTTTTTTTAGGTCTGTGGTGTGAGAATGTAATCAAATGGTGGTCCGCGGCTCAAATGCTGAATAAATGGTGGTCCCTGGTGTCAAAAAGGTTGAAAACCCCTGCTCTAGTGCATTTTGGAAGTGGCACTAGTGCATTTTGGCAGTTGGCTACACTGGCGTGCAGCGCGCACGCTCTTGTGTGCATGTTTGTGTGCGTGCGTGACTGAGGGAAGAGCGTGGCCTCGGAGCCGGCCAGGGAATGTTGCTGACAGAAAGAGAGCAGAACCGACAGAACCATATTCCTCCTCCTCCTACAACAATCAGTATGGCACCAATTGTACCATCAAAGTGCTGTGGTAGGGGGAGAGGGGGGGGGTCTGGGGGTAAAGCCGAAGGGGGTTTACCCTGAATCATGGGGTGGAACTCGCAAGAGTTCCGCAAGTTCACTCTGGGTTAGAGGAGAAAACCCCTGCTCTATGCGATTGCCATGCAAACTGTACATGTGTGTGTCTGTTTGCCCATATGCACATCCATAGTGTATCTGATTATCGGTATGAGGGGCGACTGGCACTACAGCAGTGGTGTCAAAGTCATTTGGGTGGGGGCCGCATTGGACTTAATGTGACTTCATGGGGGCCGGAGTGCCGCGGTGCAACCAGTCGCAGACCGCAAGCATGCACGGCACACGCATGTTTATGTACATAGCTGTACTTCTATACAGTATATCACACAAGTCATATTTATTATTAAGAATAGCTATTAATATATATTAATGACTTTTCATTATTGGTTTTATACTTGTAGCCTAGATTAAGACATTTGCTATGAAAGATGCTATTTTTATTTACAGAGCATCAATAAACCAGACGAAAAATAGCATTTAAATTTCAAATACTAAATTTAAGTAAGTATGTATAGTTAACTAAGTATAGTTCTCGTTATACACCCTTGTACTGCTGAAGTATAGTTCTCTCGGTTACACACCCTTGTACTGCTGAAGTATAGTTCTCTCGGTTACACACCCTTGTACTGCTGAAGTATAGTTCTCGGTTATACACCCCCTTGTACTGCTGAAGTATAGTTCTCACTTTGCAGCGCCAGCAGCCTAGCCTGGTAAAACGATTCCCCCTGCTGGACAACATGCATCAGAAGAGAGCTCAAAAGCATTTCTTTAAAACGATCATAACTTTTGATAGGAACGTGCTAGAGACTTACTTTTTTTTAATAGACTCAGGACATTTTTGCTCTACAAGCTGGGGCCGGATTAAATCATCCCACGGACCGGATCTGGCCCGCGGGCCTTGACTTTGACACATGTGCACTACAGAATGGTTCGTTTTTTATCATTTCTCACTCACTCCAGTGGTGTCACTCACTGCCTTTTTTTGCGTCCCCAAGGCACGGATGACTCCAACACAGACCCTTTTAATCACCAACACACACCCGCACGCGCACACCCACCCGCACGCGCAGTCGCACGCACATACACACTTGCACTGGGATGCAGCTGAGTAGAACATTTTAACGATGTGTTCATAAACATTGCTCTGACTGCGCTGTGGTCATCAAACCGTTGGCAGCGGAGCAAAGCGACCTCTTGCAAAAAAAATCTGTACAGCGTGGATTGATTCTGTTTAAGATAATGGTCTATAACGAGCGACGATCAACCCATTAGGAAAGTTGTTTGGTCTCTAAAACACCCAGCAATCCTTGTTAAAACCACCACATTAAGGAGCTTTATAACTGAACACACAACCCACCCACCACCACACAACGAGGAGGAGGAGGAGGAGGAGGAAGAGAGGGGTGGAAGAGTGGGAGGGATGGAGGGAGGGATGGAGGGAAGGAGGGATGGAGAGAGAGATGGATGGAGGGAGGGAGGGATGGATGGAGTGATGGAGGGAGGGATGGAGAGATGGAGGAAGGGAGGGATGGAGAGAGGGAGGGAGGGAGGAATGGAGGGATGGAAGGAGGGAGGGATGGAGGGATGGAAGGAGGGAGAGATGGAGGGAAGGAAAGCGGTCGAACACATGATAAAGAAGTTACAGTTTCGAAGTGAGCACATGCTGATGCTTAGCGATTTTCCTTGCTGGTACCTTTACAAGTTATTTGGCAGTGATAAATACAATGACCTTTGACTCTGACATCTCTCTATCTCTCACTAGGGGCGGATGTAACATTTACCATTTTAGGGGACAGGAGAAAATGGTATGGGGGGCGGCTTCATCGCCTGTGGCGTGAAGCGACACGGAAGTCGCACCCATACCATTTTTGGGGTTACTGGACTTTTTATTATTCAAGTAAAGCATCAATAATAACATCAGTTGTTGTTGAAGTTGCAACAGACATGCAGCATGCATAAAGCTAAAGGTCTGACTCAGAGAGTTTTCTGTTTTCAATGATGAAATGCTGTTGGTTTAGTGGCGACACAGCTGTAGTTAGTTAGTAGCAGTAGTAGTGTTTCACATCATTTTAAATAGAAGCAGCACTTTAATTTGAAATATCTTGGGTTTTTTTTTCATGCCATCGTGTTTGGTGAGGCATGCATTGCCCATGCCTAGATCCGCCCCTGTCTCTCACTCTCTTACTCTCTTGTTCTCTGCAGGCAAATTTACCAATATATCAACAGACCATTCCCCGTAGTTTCCTTATCATGCTGATCCCGTCACATCATGCTGCCAGCCGACAGCCCGGTCGATAAGTGTCCTCGGCTCCCGCGTACACTGACCGTACCACGAGCACGCAGCACAACTTTAACCCGGTATTTTTGGTTGATAGAGTGAAAACCTGCGCACAAGTAGGCCATGGCCTGTGTGTGTGTGTGTGTGTGTGTGAGCGGAGCGGAGCGAGCTAATATTCATGATATTGACTAGAGAGGTCTTTTACTTCTGTCACCATTACATCGTCTAAACCAGATCGCTTTATTTGTGCCCGCTCCTCTTTCAAGTAATAATTGGATTGTATTAGTAGTTGAATAATATCAGAATATCAAAATATCAGACCTACAAGCTCATAGCGCGCCACTCGGTGAGCTTGTAGGTCTGATATTTTTGAAAATATTGTGAAAATGGGGAGAGGGAACCTAAATTTCTAGGGACAAGATTTAGGTCCAAGAGAATTTTTTTTAGGTCCAGGGGCAATTTTTAGGTCCAGGGGCATTTTTTTTTAGGTCCAGGGACATTTTTGTTGTCTCTGTCTGTCTGTCTGTCTGTCTGTCTGTCTGTCTGTCTGTCTGTCTGTTTGCCTTCATCCATCTCTGCTCCATCGTGCATTGAGGCTTCTGTTGTTGGTTTGCTCATCTGCCCAGGCCCTCTTTACCCCCCAATGCCCCTGGGGTGCAATCTGTGGTGGTTTCTGGAAATTACACACTTAGCCTTTTCTCTGTCTCTCTCTCTGTCTCTCTGTCTCTCTGTCTCTGTCCTGTCTGTCTGTCTGTCTGTCTGTCTGTCTGTCTGTCTGTCTGTCTGTCTGTCTGTCTGTCTGTCTGTCTGTCTGTCTGTCTGTCTGTCTGTCTGTCTGTCTGTCTCTCTCTCTCTCTCTCTCTCCTCTCTCTCTCTCTCTCTCTCTCTCTCTCCTCTCTCTCTCTCTGGTGAAACAGCAGTTGAGTGAGATCGGTTCCATTACAGGATCCTGTCACCGCACAGAAGTATTTATTTATTTTTTCTTGCAGGGAAGATTATTTCCCCCTCGACTGTAACACACGCAAACCCACGGACGTACAGACTTAATGCCAAGCCTATAGAGCTCAGCAGTCCCTGAGTTTTGGGCGCGTGTGGAGTGTTGCCCAGGGTTTTATTAGTGAGGATACTTCCAGCTTGCCTGAGTCTGCTGATCTGAGCGCTATGGAGGGTTTTTGAATGTAATGTATACATTCCAAACCGTCCTTGTGACGGCTATAAAACGGATGCGACCGTTGGGCCAACAGCCGTGACCTTTTGGGCAACAGTCACAGCCGCTCACCATTCGTCAGTAAAACCTATGCCTAAATCTAACGTTAACACCTGACCGTTGGCCCAATGCTCATGACTGTTTTATGGCCGTCACGAGCAGCAGCCAGCATCGGGGAAATGGTTATCGCCCCTCCTGTAATAAGTGTTAAACTACAATAAAAAAAATGTTTACAGAGTGATAACATGTTAACATATTATATTTTTTCACATGAGTTCAGGTACAGTGTGCTTTTTTTCTCGTTATTTTGCCTTCAGCCCACAGACATTAAGAAAAAAATAAAAAACTCGGGTTTTTAGAACATCCAGGCTTTTAACCTTGATGCTGGAAAGTGACGTTGGTTCTAGTCTCTGAAAAGTCTGTTTTTTATGTGTAGGTACACAAACCTTGACAAAAAACTGTAGGGAAGAATCATTGGAAATAAAAACCTACATAGATGTTAATGGAGGATTTCTAATGCTGCTGTAAATGCTGCGTTTGCAGCAGAGTAGGCGTGTAATGCAGTGTTTATTCCCTTTACCAGTGGCCTCAACCTTCCCTGGCCAGTCGGATCAGCTGAATATGGAACACATCATTTACTTAAACATTGCATTCCTTCCTATTCTAATTCATCATCGCACCCAAGCAGTTCATAGCAGTAGAGCAGGGGTTTTCAACCGGTGGTCCGGGGACCACCAGTGGTCCTTGAGAGGGTTCCAGGTGGTCCCCCTGGCTAAATGATGGAAAGTCGGTTCACCAGATCTTGGTTCACCAGATATTGAGAGTGTAAAAATGAAGGGTCCATTTGGTTTCATTTTCACACTCTCAAGAGTTAAAATATCCATCATCTGAAGCACTATTTAATCAAGAAGTCTGACACTGTTTTGTTTGCAAAATCCAGCCTGGAATTGTGAACAAAACCAAAATAATTCTTTAGTTTTAGGACTTTGGGGCAAAAATGTCATCAAATGGTGGTCCGTGGCTCAAAGGCTGAATAAATGGTGGTCCCTGGTGTCAAAAAGGTTGAAAACCACTGCAGTAGAGCATAGAGTAGAGAGCTGAGCAGTCCCATCCCCTTGTGACGTCGCCCCTTGTTCCAGAAACGGATTCCCCATTGATTTTTACAGGGTTCCCGCAGGATCTTAAAAAGTCTTAAAAGCATTGAATTTACAAATTTGAAAATAATACCTTAAAAAGACTTAAAAAGTCTTGAATTTTTATATCTAGGTCTTAAATTTTTCGCAGTTTGTAATTTCTACGTGTCACTTTGCTCCTCAAAATTGTCATTTGTCAACCGCGTGTTTAGTTTACATAACGTAGCCAGAAAACGGCGGCGTAAACGTATCAATCATCAAGTAACTGATTTCTCGTTACTCACCGAGAGAACAGAAAACTCTCTGAGTCAGACCTTTAGCTTTATGCATGCTGCGTGTCTGTTGCAACTTCAACAACAACAACTGATGTTGTTATTGATGCTTTACTTGCCTAATAAAAGTCCTGTTACTGAAAATGGTATGGGTGTGGCTTCATCACCCGTGCGCGAAGCGACACGGTGATGAAGCCGCCCCCATCCATTTTCTCCTGCCCCTCCAATTGGGAAATGTTACATCCACCCTGGGGATTACGTTTTATATAAATGGACTTAAAAAGGTCTTTAAAAAGACTTAAATTTTACTTTAAGAAACCTGTAGGAACCCTGTTTTTAAGACGTTTCAAACATGATTCATATAAAGACGATAACGCCGCGGACAAAGCCAAGTCTGGTCTAAACAAATCATGACAACATGCACAATGTTTTGGAACAATCAAGCCTAAACTAAATGCGTTGTTTCCTGCTGTTTTTTTTCTTCTTGCTAATTACATATTGTATGATAATATTGTTGTCATGATTTGTCACGACTCAAGACCCGATTTTGGCTTTGTCGGTGGTGTAATCGTGTTTATATTGACCATTTTTGAAAAGCAGGCTGGATTTGGGAAACAAAACAGGCAAATTAACACACATCAAAATGACCTAATCTTCTACATTCTCTAGTTGTGTAGACCTGGGCTAATTAAGATGATGAATTTTAACTCTTGAGAGTGTAAAAATTTCATTTTTACACTCAAGAGTTACATCTGGTTAACCAACTTAACTGGGGACCACCTGGAACCCTCTCAGGGACCACCTGTTGAAAACCCCTGGTTTAAAGCACCCAAGTAGGGATTAAACTTAAATGCAAAATTTACAATATATTTTTGGGGGGCAAGTGACCATGACCTGAGGGCAAGTAGAACCTGACTTGCACTTACCCGATGGGCAAGTGCCTCAGAGACCTTAGTGTCAACCCCTGAAAAGCCTCCGATGCTGCGTTTCAACTTGGACTTGATTCTCCATTAGCACTTAATTCATTTCAATCGTCCTCTTGTGTCTAATCTGAAACAGAGAGTAATGCATGTCATTTACATGCTAGTCTCAGCTTCTCTCAGCACAACCAGGACTATACTCCAGGGGCGGATGTAACATTTCCCAATTAGGGGGGCAGGAGAAAATGGTATGGGTGCAGCTGCACCTGACAAACAGCTCCCATACCATTTTCAGTTCCAGGACTTTTATTAGTCAAGTAAAGCATCAATAATAACATCAGTTGTTGTTGAAGTTGCAACAGACACGCAGCATGCATAAAGCTAAAGGTCTGACTCAGAGAGTTTTCTGTTTTCAATGATGAAATGCTGTTGGTTTAGTGGTGACACAGCTGTAGTTAGTTAGTAGCAGTAGTAGTGTTTCACATCATTTTAAATAGAAGAACTTTGAAATATCTTGGGTTGTTTTGCATGTTTGGTGGGGCAGACTTTAGCAGCATTTAGGGGGGCATTGCCCCCCCCATGCCCATGCTTAGATCTGCCCCTGCTCCTGTCTATGCTGTTGTATTCATGAGGAGGTGGTGACTTATGCATCCCGCGCCAGGAACCAGGATTACTGTGGAAAATGACAGAGGGATTGAGCTGTGGGGGAGCTGGACGCGCTCAGAGCAAGATGCTGCGATTGTTTCTGGTCCACGAGTTATCCTGCGATGAGGTTTATTTCTTAAAGGGACATTTCAAAAGTTTTTATGAAAACATAAATCATTCTAAATGTTAATGACATTTAGAATGATTTAGAACAGTGGTTTTCAACCTTTTTGATACCAGGGCCCACTATTTATTCAGCATTTGAGCGACGAGTTGCTTTTCCGTTACCTTTCAACATGCATGATTGAATGAATGAATGACATTTTTACCAACAGAAATTAGCTGCTACAAAACTGATAAAAGCTTGGAGAATTACAGTACAATTCAAGTACAACTACAGCAAATCTGACACAGCTGATTGGACACACTAGTTAAGCATACACTTGTTTACAATAGTGTCCAACTTGTTCATTTCATTAAGGCATTCAAATACATAAAAATAATCAATCAATCAATTAAAACTTTATTTATAAAACACATTTAAAAACGGTAGATTGCCGACCAAAGTGCTGTACATGAACAGAAAACAATCAGAAAGCAACACACTATAAAGAGTCATAAATAAAAGCAGATGTATCAGACAAAAAAGAACAGGATAAAAGCATAGAAATGAAAAAGTATAAAACCCATCTTTTTGACCTGGCTTTTAGCAACTTTTGTTAAAAGCCAGGTCAAAAAGATGGGTTTTAAGCAGAGACTTAAAAATGTCGATTGACTGACTGGGCCGATCTAATGTGGAGAGGGGGGCTGTTCCAGAGCCTAGGGGCAACCACGGCAAAAGCATGGTCACCCCTGCATCTAAGATGGGCATGACTTCAGTGAAGTCAGAAGCAGCAAATCATGGAGGTGAAATCATAGTGGAGGTAAAAAGGGAAAAGAGAAATGTACAAAGAGGAGAGGGGGAGGTGGCTTGGTGGGTGGGTGGGAAACACAACCAATGCATAGGCAATTGTGCGTGCAGTGGATTAATAGCGGATTAATAGTTCATGCTAATCTGTGTGGCTTTGCAGAACATTTTGACTACCATTATTCTCCATCAGATTAACATTTTGCTTGGAGTCTGTTTCTTGAGATATGTTTCTATTCACCAGAGGTTTTTCAACCAGTGGTCCGGGGACCACCAGTGGTCCCTGGGAGGATTCCAGGTGGTCCCCATACAGCTAAATGATGGACAGTTGGTAACCAAATAGGCCCCTTTATAGATCTGTAACTCTTGAGAACGGTGAAAATGAAACCAAATGGACCCGTAAGGGTCCATTTGGTTTCATTTCCACCGTTCTCAAGGGTTAAATTATATTTAAACATCTGAATGACTTAATTTTCAAGAATGTCCACCTTTAGAAAATGTAGGATTGTTATTTTGACCAATGTTTTGCCAGTTTATTCATCTTTTAATACAGGGGGGGCAATTTATTTTCCCAGGGGCCACATGAGATACATAAAATATTGTGGAGGGTCAAGACTAAAAGCTGAACTAAAGTCTGCGTTGTATAATTTAATTTCAAGACAAAAGTAAGAGTAAGACCAAACTTTTTTGATACTGGGGCCCTCTATTTATCTAGTATTTGAGCCATGGACCACCATTTGATGACATTTTAGCCCCACAGATGCCAAAACTAAAGATTTATTTTGTTTTTGTTCACAATTTCAGGCTGGGTTTGGGAAACAAAACATGGATAGAAACATGGATAGCAACATAGATAAAAAATGACGACGAATTTTAACTCTTGAGAGTGTAAACATGAATAATGTTTCATGTTTACACTCTCAAAGAGTTACATCTGGTTAACCAACTCTCCATATTTAACTGGAACTCTCTCAAGGGCCACTGGTCCGGTCAGAGTCAGCCAAAGGGGCCGCATTTGGCCCCCGGGCCGCATAATGCCCAGGTATGAGTTAATACCTTCCTTCAATCCTCAAGCCAGTGTCTGTTTGTTGTTGCTGCACAAATTAAACCTTAATTTCTGGCTCCACACTTCACTTAAAGTCTCATCTGGTGGAGAGACGAGGAAAGCCAAGCAATTTGTCCTCACCTCGGGTCGGCGGCCATGTTTACCCGACCACAGTGTCTGTATGTTGGCAGGGAGAGAGAGAGGGCCGTCCTGCCCCATCTGTGAGAGGATGTTTGTAATGGTGGCTCCGCAGTCATACCAGTCAGACATCTCTCTCTCTCTCCCCGTCCGTTACTCTGTCATTTAGACCAGGGCTTTCAACCTTTTTGACTCCAGGGACCACCTTTTGATCAGCATTTTAGCCACGGACCACCATTTGATTACATTTTCACCTCAGGCCTTCTTTTGGTTTTGTCCACAAATCCAGGCTAGATTTAGCAAACAAAACAGTGTAAACCTCTTAATTAAGTGGTGCTAATTCAGATGATGAATATTTTAACTCTTGAGAGTGTAAAAATGAAACCAAATGGACCCGCAAGGGTCCATTTGGTTTCATTTTTACATTCTCAAGACTTACATCTGTGTTAACCAACTCTCCATCATTTAGCCTGGGACCACCTGAACCCTCTCAAGGACCACTGGTGGTCCCCAGACCACTGGTTGAAAACCCTGATTTAGACATTTACAAGGGGATGGTTTGGTTGCATCGAACGGTGGTTAGTTGCGGACGGAATGCGATTTCATTCCGTTTACTCATCCTGTTTCTCTCTTTCCACCGTGGAAAAGAGTTTCATGCACGCAGAGCGCCTTCGTCTTTGCAGATGACCGACAGGGGTGGATCTAGGCATGGGCATGGGGGGGCAATGCCCCCCTAAATGCCCCGACTGTCCCACCAAACATGATGGCATGATGACAACATTTAGCCCATAGAGGAGGGGTTTTCAACAGGTGGTCCGGGGACCACCAGTGGTCCCTGAGAGGGTTCCAGGTGGTCCCCAGCTAAGTTGATTAACCAGATGTAACTCTTGAGAACGTAAAAATGAAACCAAATGGACCCTTGCGGGTCCATTTGGTTTCATTTTTACGCTCTCAAGAGTTAAAATATCCATCATCTGAATTAGACATTTTGGAATGTATGTTTTGCTTGTTTTGTTTCCCAAATCCAGCCTGGAATTGTGGACAAAAGCAAAATAAATCTTTAGGATTTGGGGTCATATCCTCAAATGGTGTTCCGTGGCTCAAATCCTGAATAAATGGTGGTCCCTGGGATGAAAAAAGGTTGAAAACCCCTGCCATAGAGGGATGAAGATATGATTACACGATGATTTTCCAGTGTAACACAATCAGATCACGGGCAATTCACCACAGAGATGCCTTTTAACTGCCTTGCAGAATGGTTAATGGGTCTCTCATTGTGTTTGGAAAAAACGCCTGTTATAAATGCTTCTTTTCATCTTTAAATTGGCGTGTGTGTGTGTGTGCATACTGCTGTATACTCCACAATGAATAGTATAATCCATTGCAGGGCTTGACACTAACACTTGCCCGCTTGCCCGGGGCAAGTATAAAAAAAAATGGTCGGGCAAGTGAAGACTGTACCTGGTTGCCCGATCGAGCAAGTGTGCGACTAGATGTGTAGATTGGGACTAATTAGGACTAATTCACATGATGAATATTTTTTTAACTCTTGAGAGTGTAAAAATGAAACCAAATGGACCCGCCAGGGTCCATTTGGTTTCATTTTTACGTTCTCAAGAGTTAAATCTGGTTAACCAACTTAGCTGGGGACCACCTGGAACCCTCTCAGGGACCACTGGTGGTCCACGGACCACCTGTTGAAAACCACTGATCTAAACTGTCATTTTGCTGGGTTCACGGACCACTGGGGGAATCACTGATTTACAAGTTGAATATTTACTGTAGCTGATTCTGACTTAAACAAAACATTTTGGGGGGCAAGTGACCATGCCCATGAGGGCAAGTAGAATTTGACTTGCACTTGCCCGATGGGCAAGTGCCTCGGAGACCTTAACCCTGCATTGTCTCATGTAAACAAAATAATTCCTTTTTTGTCTTAGTAGTAAAAAATAATGATTTAAATGGCGTCTTTGATGATCGGTCGTTTGTATGTAGCCACGCTTAAGTATAAAGCAAATGGCTTACATTGCAGACCTGCTACTGCAGTGATTTTCTCCTCTGGTAAATGCATTTCTGTGCTTGTGTGTGTGTGGACATGATAATCTTTGTCGTGTGGGCAGGGATTTCGTTTTTAAATGGAGGAGGAAAATATGTCTTTTGCAAAAAAGACAGATATATTCCACACGTCTCCATATAGACGTGTGGCCCAGGCCTAGTCATCGCAGCGCCTTTCTGACGTTGCCAAGAGGATTATGGGTAATGTGTGTGCGGCGCGCTCGGTAATACGGTGTGGCAAATGCTCTCCAAGCAAGAGTTAATACCCTCTAATTGCATTAACGCTGATTTGGGGTCGTAACAAACGAAAGCAGATTGGATTATTCCTCTTAGACGATGAATCCACTATAGTTAATATATTTCACTTCTGTTTGTAATTTCCCACAGGATATATGCCGTCTAATCATCTTTATTATTTGGAAATTATTCCCAGTTAGCAAACAAGTTATGTCAATTATGGTTTTCACGTTCTGTGGATGACAGCATTGTGTAATTTGAAGAATGCTTTTATTGTGAAGTGATCCGTCTAATTGTCACGTTTTTTTTTTTTTTTTTCATCTTGTCTGCTGTGTCCAAAGGAGATCATTTCGGTCTCTGCATTATCTGCCTAACCCATTTTAACCCGACACAAGATTTTAAAAAGTTTTCTAAATTGTTAAAGCTTTCTATTACAATTTAGAATTCCTGATGTGTTTAAAACGGTTATGAAGCGAAGCATTTTGTTGTACAGCATGGTTTTCAAACCTTTTTGGTACCAGGGCCCCACTATTTTTACAGCATTGGAGCCAAGGAGGACCACCATCTGTGGACATTTTAGCCCCACAGACCCCAAAAGTAAAGATTATTTTGGCTTTTGTCCACAATTCCACGCTGGATTTGGGAAACCAAACAGTCCAACATACAGATCAAAATGACCATTAATCTTCTACATTCTCTAGTTGTGTAGACTTGGGATAATCACCATGATGAATATTTAACTCTTGAGAGCGTAAACATGAAACCAAATGGACCGCAAGGGCCATTTGGTTTCATGTTTACGCTCTCAATCTGGTTAACCAACTTTCCATCATTTAGCCTGGCACCACCTGGAACCCTAACAAGGACCACTGGTGGTCCCCGTCCATTGGTTGAAAACCACTGCCAAAACCCCTCTCGCTGAAACGGTCCTAATCAGAATCCATTTACTGAGCTGTTATTCGCCTGCTTTGAAGTCCGAAACGGGACGGGATTGGCTGGAAGGATTTTGGCTTCCATAATTCATGCTGGGCCTCAAAAAAAAAACTCTTACCAATTCCCTAAACCCAACAACATGCTGGCTACCAGTCGGTCCAGAAATCTGTAGGTTTTTTTCCCCCGTAGTCTGTTATCTGCGGCCCATTTGGCTCCGGCGCGCTACGACCAAACAGCTCTGCTGCTGCTGCTTTGTCGTTCCAAAAACAAGCCCTAGACCTCTCCTCCCTTCACAGTTTATCCCAAGGACGTTTTTACAGTCCTTTGTGGGCTCTTTGACTCCATAGATTTGTCATGTTCAGCTATACAGAGAGGTTAGGGTCTGTAATGGTTTTCGCAGCAAGCCACCGCGGAGAAAAGGGGGACTTGTAATGTGGTCTCGTAAGACACTGTGGGGTGTGACACGAGATCTGCTGATAAAAGCAAAGCGTTTTGTTCTACCGTAGAGAAGCACAACATGACGGCTAGCTGGATATTGGCTGGATTTTGTTTATTATTATTATGTAGGGACCTATTTAGGTGATGTATCAGCGGTCTCAGTCATTGTTGATGTAATTTTACCAAGCATTGCTGACGCTGCAAACTGTAATGGCTCCAACGCTGGTCTGCTCTTATCTTGTCATTTCAGTGCATGCGGTTAATTAAAACCCAAACCCAGAATCTAAAGGCCATTCCTCCATGTGCCTTATTTCTGTTGGGATTATTTTATAAAGAGCGATGTGGAATTCAGCCTACGTGTGGCTGGAGCTTTGTATCCACAACTTTCCTACTACGCATAAGTCTTAGCGTTTGTGTTTGTGTTTTGCACAAGTTCCGGTTCTCGCTTGATATGTTGCCAGATTTGCAAGAGAAAAAAGTGGCCGGGTCTATGAAATCAGTCATTCGCAAATGAAATGATCGCAAATGATCTACAAGCTGACAGACTGATGTCTGGGGTTAACAAGAGACCAAAAATGCCTCCCGTGTGTGTGACCGGAGCGCCCTCTTTGCTAGAGCATTGAGCACTCGGTAATACCCGTCTGTGGAGTCGGCGACGGCGATATCGTTCCACAGGGGACTAATTTGAGGCAGCCCTATCCGCACAGGGAAACACCCGCGACGTGCACAGAAATGTCAGATTTGGTGACGTGAAGAGCAGAGCTGGGGCTGCCTTTTCTTCATCTTCTCTGTCAGTTCATGAGCCATATAAGGTCATCGGCCCACAAGGGACATGACCTCCCCCCGTCCCAGACGTTCCTGTGTGGAATCGTGTCCTCACAGTGACACACATATTATTTTATTTCTTTTCCTCTGAGGTTTCATGGCATTATTTGTCCAGGTTACAGTTAGTGTTTCGAGGTGTTTTGCTTCCCTTCATCCTATTGCATTTAATTCAGCCTAACACTTTGATTCAGACCCTGATGCAACATTTCCCACTTGCAGCCGCAGGCGAAAATGATACGAGGGCGGCTTCATCGCAATGAAGCCGCCCTCATATAATTTTAATGATTTTAAATGTTTTAGGTGACCCACAACATTTTTTTTTATCTTGTACAGGACTGACTGTTGTGTGCAGTTGTAGTAGTTGGTGCAGTAAAGTATGTTTCAAACTTTAATTTGAAATACCTTTGAAATTTGGGTTGTTTTGCATGCCGCCGTGTTTGGTGTTGCAGTCAGGGCATTTACAGGGTCCTAGGGTCCTTGATAGGGTTTCCAGGTGGTCCCAGATGTAACTATTTGAGAGCGTAAACATGAAACCAAATGAAACGAAATTAGTGGCTCAAATGCTGAATGAACGGTGGTATCAAAAAGGCTTAAAACCCCTGATTTAGGGAGACGACAGAAAAAAAAAGTTAATCCGGTTTACTTTTTAACAAAGATGTAGATGTGGGTCAGAGAGGGGTGGGTTTGGGTTGAATAGACTGAAGCAGGGGCGGATATAACATTTCCCAATTGGGGGGGGGGGGGTGGTAGGGGGCAGCTTCATCGCCCGTGGCGCGCCCATACCACTTTCAGTTCCAGGACTTTTATTAGTCAAGTAAAGCATCAATAATAACATCAGTTGTTGTTGAAGTTGCAACAGACACACAGCATGCATAAAGCTAAAGGTCTGACTCAGAGAGTTTTCTGTTTTCAATGATGACATGCTGTTGGTTTAGTGGTGACACAGCTGTAGTTGGTTAGTAGCAGTAGTAGTGTTTCAAATCATGTTAAATATAAGAATTTGAAATATCTTGGGTTGTTTTGCATGCCATCATGTTTGGTGGGGCAGACTGGGCATTTGTGGGGGGGGGGGGGGGGGCATTACCCCCCCATGCCTATGCCTAGATCCGCCCCTGGACTGAAGGAGTGCACAGACCATTAAAACGACTCAGTGAAGCATGCACAGGGCCAGTGGATCTCAGAGACCTGACAGAGCACTCACAGCATCCCAATTCCTCCTCCTCCACGAGACGGAAGGCTCTGGGTTTGTCCTTTTCCCTTTGCCTGGCGGAGGAAAGGCTTATTAAAGATGTCAGCCGTAGTCCATCTTACAGAACGTTCTGTGATCCCGTCACTCCACTGATGTTCTCTAACCAACGCAGCAGAACGCTGCGTTGTCGTACGACGTACGGCGGTTTGATTTCCACATCACAGAGCCAGAGGTAACGAAGGACATCCTTGATTCGCCGTTGCCCTTTATTATGCACGACGGCGGGCCGATCACTAAAGGTCCTCCGCTCCTAGGAATGAAATGTCAGGGCACAGCCACTTAAACTCTATGATATACACTACTCCATCGCTGGGGCGGATGTAACATTTCCCCATTAGGGGGGCAGGAGAAAATTGTATGGATGCGGCTTCATCGCGGCGATGAAGCCGCACCCCATGAAGCCGCAAGCAGCCTAAATAGGGACAAACTGGAGTTGGAAATACATTGCTTCCAAAAAGCCTAGCCCAAATAAGGGCTATTTTAGGCATGTGTGTAACATGACAATTGTTTGTATAGTTACAATTAAAAGTCTCATTGCTCATATTTAAATAGAATACAGTATAATGTCGGTAATTGACGATATTCGGTATTTGATATTTTTAATTGACCCAACAATATTACTCGATATTGATTTCCAATATCGCGATAAACGGTAATTGCCCAAGACGAGAGTTCATGTGGTTAAATAAACTATGTTGCCTTTTGAGTTTTTGGCGATTCGTGTGCCTTGCCTGGTGTGCTGCCTGCACCTCCTCTCCTCTCCTCTCCTCTCCTCTCCTCTCCTCTCCTCTCCTCTCCTCTCCTCTCCTCTCCTCTCCTCTCCTCTCCTCTCCTCTCCTCTCCTCCCTCTCTCTCCTCTCCTCTCCTCTCCTCTCCTCTCCTCTCCTCTATTCTCCTCTCCTCTATTCTCCTCTATTCTCCTCTCCTCTCCTCTCCTCTCCCTCTCCTCTCCTCTCCTCTCCTCTCCTCTCTCATCCTCTCCTCTCCTCTCCTCTCCTCTCCTCTCCTCTCCTCTCCTCCTCTCCTCTCCCCTCTCCTCTCCTCTCCTCTCCTCTCCTCTCCTCTCCTCTCCTCTCCTCTATTCTCCTCTATTCTCCTCTATTCTCCTCCTCTCTCATCCTCTCCTCTCCTCTCCTCTCCTCTCCTCTCCTCTCCTCTCCTCTCCTTCCTCTCCTCTCCTCTCCTCCTCTCCTCTCCTCTCCTCTCCTCTCCTCTCCTCTCCTCTCTCATCCTCTCCTCTCCTCTCCTCTCCTCTATTCTCCTCTATTCTCCTCTATTCTCCTCTATTCTCCTCTCCTCCTCTCTCCTCTCCTCTCCTCTCCTCTCCTCTCCTCTCCTCTATTCTCCTCTATTCTCCTCCTCTCCTCTCCTCTCCTCTCCTCTCCTCTCCTCTCCTCTCCTCCCTCCTCTCCTCTCCTCTCCTCTCCTCTCTTCTCCTCTCTCCTCCTCTCCTCTCCTCCCCGGGTTGGCTGGTTTGGCTTTTGGAGTCCGGACAAGGCAGGAGAGCGGTATCACCATGGTTACTGCCTGGCTCTCTATCTACCGTCTCTGTTGGCTCCTCTATCTCTCCATCTCTCCTCCCCTCCTCCTCCCCTCATCCTGGGTGTGCCTCCCGTCCCAATGCTCATTTCCTCTCATCCACTCCAGTGTTGTGCTCAGGGACGGATGTAACATTTCCGAATTTGGGGGGGGGGGGGGGGGGGGGGTGCAGAGAAAAATGGTATGGGTGCGGCTTCATCGCAGTTACAGGAGTTTTATTAGTCAAGACAGTAAAGCATCAATACAACATCAGTTGTTGTTGAAGTTGCAACAACACGCAGCATGCATAAAGCTAAAGGTCTGACTCAGAGAGTTTTCTGTTTTCAATGATGAAATGCTGTTGGTTTAGTGGTGACACAGCTGTAGTTAGTAGCAGTAGTAGTAGTGTTTCAAGTCATATTACTGTAAATACAGGCACTTTTTGTTTGAAATATGTTGGGTTGTTTTTTGGTTGCCATGCATTGTGTTTGGTGGAACCCCCCCCCCCCCCAAGCCCATGCCTAGATCCGCCCCTGGTTGTGCTGATGATTTACATGGAGACACCACACACTGCTGACAAATGGCCACATTACTGCCACACGCCTCACACAAGACTAATGCTAGTAAACAGAATGGATTTTATTTTTTTCCTGTTTGAATACTGGGTAGTTCCGGCAACCTCAAATCAACCTGATTCCAAAGGGAAACTGTGGGTTAGGGTTAGATGTTTACCAGATCAGGGCTTGACACTAACACTTGCCCGCTTGCCCGGGGCAAGTAAAAAAAAATGGTGGGGCAAGTGAAGACTGCTACCTGGTTGCCCGATCGGGCAAGTGTGCAACTTAGTGCACTATAAGTGCACTATGTAGACTTGGGGCTAGTTAAGATGATGAATTTTAACTCTTGAGAGTGTAAAAATGAAACCAAATGGACCCGCAAGGGTCCATTTGGTTTCATTTTTACGTTCTCAAGAGTTACATCTGGTTAACCAACTTAACTGGGGACCACCTGGAACCCTCTCAGGGACCACTGGTGGTCCCCGGACCACCTGTTTAAAACCCCTGGTTTAAAGCACTCAAGTAGGAAGTAAACTTAAGTGCAAAATTTGCAATATATTTTTGGGGGGGCAAGTGACCATGCCCATGAGGGCAAGTAGAACCTGACTTGCACTTGCCCGATGGGCAAGTGCCTCGGAGACCTTAGTGTCAACCCCTGCCAGATGCGTTTTTTTATCCACCTCTTCCTCCATCTTGTTTTTTAATATACTTGATTAGATTTGAAAACAGAGGGGTGGGCTGGCGGCTGGGGGCTTCTCTCTCTGCAGCCAGGCAGGGAGGATGTCAGGAGGGGCGACAACAGTGCTCGCGATCGTTTTATAACCGCTGCGGCCGTTTTGCGTAACGATAGCGACAGTTTTGCAAAACTGTTGGCGACGGCTTTGAATAATGATGGTGACATTTTTGAGTAACAGTAGGGAATAACAACGGTTTGCCTAATGGTTAAGGTTAGGTTTAGGCATATATTTTTACTGAGTTTATGTGTAGGGTTAGGGCAGGGGTCGGCAACCCAAGATGTTGAAAGAGCCATTTTCGATCCAAAATTAAAAATCTGTCTGGTGCCGCATTTTATTTTATTTTTTTTTCCTGAGAGTGTGCAAATGTGAACCGAATTTACCGAATTTGCTTGATTGAGCCATGCACTCATGGAAATCCACGATCAAACGCAGCACTAAGTGTGTTAATGACATAGTAAACTGAGTAAAAACCTTGAAGATTGGTGGTTCAGATTGAAAGCTCCACCTTCTGATAACTGCTGGGCTTTTTTGACATGGCCAAGTGCTACTTTAACTGGCAACTGTCAGACAGTGCAACGCGTTTTAGGTGACTGAAATGTTTATATTATTTTGGTGTGGATCACCCCAGTGTGTGTATGTAATAATGCTACATCCAGGGAGCCACTAGGGCTGTGTTCTAGAGCCGCATGCGGCTCCTGAGCCGCAGGTTGCTGACCCCTGGGTTAGGGTTAGTTGGGAAAACTTTCGGCTGTTAATCAAAATGTCTGTGACTGTTATGCAAAAGGTCCTGACGGTTGTAAAATGGTTGCGACGGGCGGCGCGGTTGAGGATTGCTATTGCTGGCTGCTTATATGAAGACTGTGCACCGTCAAACAGTCAGTGCACAGTCTTCATCGAAGCATCAGGGGCGGATCTAGGCCTGGGTATGAGGGGGACAATGCCTCCCTAAATGCCCTGACTGCCCCACCAAACATTATGGCATGCAAAACAACCCAAGATACTGTATTTCAAAGTAAAGTGCCTATATTTATGATTTCATTTTGAAACACTACTACTGCTACTAACTGACTACAGCTGTGTCACCACTAAACCAACAGCATTTCATCGTTGAAAACAGAAAACTCTCTGAGTCAGACCTTTAGCTTTATGCATGCTGCGTGTCTGTTGCAACTTCAACAACAACTGATGTTATTATTGATGCTTTACTTGACTAATACAAGTCATGTAACCGAAAATGGTATGGGAGCGGCTTCATCACCCGTGACGCTTCGCGCCACGGGTGATGAAGCCGCACCCATACCATTTTCTCCTGCCCCCCCTCCAATTGGGAAATGTCACATCCGCCCCTGTGTTGACGGCACAGTCTTCATCTAAGCATGTTGAAATAACCTGCTCCCGTGTCATGGATGGTGACTCAGTGTGGCATAACGTATAGCTCAGTGCACTGACTGTAATCACTTATGTGATATTAACACCATTAGTCTTTTCTTTGCCTGGGTTTACAGAGATCCCTATAGAGCGCTGCACCCCCCCCCCCCCCCCCCCCCCCCCCCCCCCCCCCCCACTCTCCTGACTACAGGCCTGGGAGATAATTAATTACCCGTTTTAATTTATCCCATGGACATTTAAAAAAAAAGTATTAAGAGCTTTTAAGCCGCAGACAAAGCCAACTCGTGTTGTGTTCAAATCCTGACTAGAAAGGCAATGTTTTCATAAATAATTGGAGGGGGAAAAGGGCAGGGTTCTAACAGTTAACCCCTGTTAAAAACAAAACAAAACGATGAAATGTATTTGATTGTAAAAAACATATTTATAGTCATTTGTCACAACAAGATTTGGCTTTGTCCAAGGCTAAAATATCTTTTAATAAATACTTTGGTGGGAATATCTCTCTTCCGTGCCTCTCGTCGTCAGGGGGGAATGTAACATGTCCCATTTGGGGGGGCAAGAGAACATGTTGGAGGGGCAAGAGAAAATGGTATGGGGGCGGCTTTCATCGCCCTATGGGGGCCTGTATGGGAGCCCGTATGGGGCCCGTATGGGGCCCGTATGGGGCGACTTCATCGCCCGTAGCGCGAAGCGACACGGGCGATGAATGAAGTCGCCCCATACCATTTTCGTGGGGCATACCATTTAGGGGGGCATTGCCTCCCATGTCCATGCCTAGATCCGCCCCTGCTCGTTGTCATGAAAGGGGGGTGGGACTGCAACATATGCATACAGTAATTATCTTTATTCTCCCTTAGAATACTATTGACTAGCTCATGTCCAATACCTTTGGCTCCACAAGGTCACTGCACCCCGGGGTCAAAAGGTCACTATCAGATGTTTGGAAAAGGGATGACACAGCTCTTGCTCCCAGAAACATGTGTGGGTGGGTGTCATTTTATATAGATGGGTAGATGCATCAGATGGATGATGAATTGATAGATGGTAGATGTCTGTGTCCTGGAAATTTAGTTACCATAATGGTTGGGGGAAAAAAAATCAGGACAGAGTAACGATCTACAATTTTATAGTAAAGTGAAACGATATCCATACTATAATTAGGAAATATCCGTCTGAATGAATGTCTGAAACCCGTTGTAACTCCTCGCTGGTTGCACCAATCGCTCTGACATTGACCATAACATTACAAAGACCTTTTTTGGTATGTTTTCCCATGGTGAACGGACTGTAAATAAAATTCCAGAACAATGTTACCTATTACATCACAATACCCAATGTACATTTACATTTTAGTAGATATTGACCTTGTTTTGAGCCCACAGCATGTAAAAAAACGGGACAAGATTGGTGTGATAAACAACCTACAGAGAATTATGTCTTGGTTTTTTTCGGTATAATGGTCTACTCAAAACATCCATGTAATCCAGGGTTTTGGTAGTCTAGGTAGTGACAGGGGCTGTCTAGGACAGATAAGTCTTACAGTCTGTTAGGAAAGTGTTTCTGTGAATCCGTTTGTCTCCTCCTGCCGGTGAGCATCTGGCAAAAAAAAAAAAAAAACCCTGACGACAACACACCGACAGATTGAATTCCTCTCTAAACAAACAACAGAGATAAGATGGAAACTGAAAACGCTCCGATCTCTCTCTCTGTCTCTCTCTCTCCCCCTGAGATTGTGCTGGTGGCAGAAGACATGCAGGATTAAGGATGTTGTGATAACAGACGGGAAGCAGGATGAATGGATCTTTGTTTCGACAAGTTTCTGTGAGCGGCAGGAGGTCCCCGAGGGCCACAGAGGAGCATGGTGAACTCTGGGTGTCTTTTGAGACGTCTTGTGAGTGCGTACCAAGCGCTCCTTTTAATGTGTGTGTCTCAGAGTAGAACCTATGCCTGTAGTGGAGTGGAGCGCAGGGGCGGATGTAACATGTCCCATTTGGGGGGGCAAGAGAACATGTTGGAGGGGCAAGAGAAAATGGTATGGGTGCGGCTTCATCGCCCGTGGCGCGAAGCGCCACGGGCGATGAAGCCGCACCCATACCATTTTCAGTTACAGGACTTTTATTTGTCAAGTAAAGCATCAATAATAACATCAGTTGTTGTTGAAGTTGCAACAGACACGCAGAATGCATAAAGCTAAAGGTCTGACTCAGAGAGTTTTCTGTTTTCAATGATGAAATGCTGTTGGTTTAGTGGCGACACAGCTGTAGTTAGTTAGTAGCAGTAGTAGTGTTTCAAATCATTTTAAATATAGGCACTTTAATTTGAAATATCTTGGGTTGTTTTGCATGGCATCGTGTTTGGGGGGGCAGACTGGGTATTTAGGGGGGCATTGCCCCCCCATGCCCATGCCTAGATCCGCCCCTGGCGGCGCGGTCTGTTGTTGTGACATATGTGACCGCTCACGTGACCAGAACGCTGGCTTCTGTTTGGAGCATTTATTCTAGCCATAAATTGTCATACCCAACAATACATAGAAAAAAATGAAACAACATTTTTCACTTTTTTTATATCAAAAGCCAATAAGACAAAAGATTTTTCATTTCTTGCCAAAAGCGAGAATGTGCTGCGTGATGATGCATCCACTATCAGAGCAATAAAAGCCAAGGGAAATTAAGCTGACCTGTTTTTATCCCCATTGCTGAACACGGGTGGCTTTGATTACAGCCAGAAAGATATTTTTTTCTATCCTATTCTGGCATCCAGACAGTGTATTACTGGATTTAAACTCACTCATCACGTTAGAATATATATCTGAACACATTATATGGTAGAAATAAGAGTAAAGGCAGAGCTGAGCCACTGGGCAAGTGCCACTTGCACTTGCCCATCGGGCAAGTGCAAGTCAGGTTCTACTTGCCCTCAGGTCATGGTCACTTGCCCTCCAAAATATCCATTGAGAGGGTTCCAGGTGGTCCTCAGTTAAGTTAGTTGACCAGATGTAACTCTTGAGAACGTAAAAATGAAACCAAATGGACCCTTGCGGGTCCATTTGGTTTCATTTTTACACTCTCAAGAGTTAAAATTCATCATCTTAGCCCAGGTCTACACAACTAGAGAATGTAGAAGATTAGTTTTTTTTTGTGGACAGCTAGAAAGCAGTGAAAGACACAGAGGCAGAGTGCAATGACTGCCTTCAAGACATATTTGTCCTGAAGGCAGTCATTGCACTCTACCTCTGTGTCTTTGTGGACTACTAACCCACAGTTTCTGGTTGCCTGGTGGCTTTGTGAGGAGCCAGGGCTTGTTTGTCACGATGGCATGGCATGCACTCATGGTTGACGGATCAAGGACACAAATCCTATTAAAGTTCCCAAATTGTGAGAGGGGATTTCTGTCCTTTTATTTATTACTGGCACTTTGACAAACTTCTGTTCACTTCTTTAGATCTCTAATGTGATGGCAGAGCTGTCATCGGCTCGGTGAACCTGTAAAACCCATCCCTGGCTGGACATCCATCTACATGGACCTTTGGTGGTTTTGGCTGCGACCTACAATCTGTTTTGGCATCATCTTTGTGTCAGATTTACCATCAGGGTGTCTGGAGTCCTGCCAAGGTTTTTGGGGAGGTTGTGGGGGATTTGGTTGGTCAGTAGTGGGCTGGCGCCATCTTAGGTTAATGCCATCAGAGTGGGTTTTCCTCATCCGTACTGCCAGCGAAGAATTCTCATTATAATGCATCAAGGTTCAATTTTTTTTTAAAGGATCCCTGGCTAATAAGACAAATATGGAGAGCCAGCGAAATCCAAAAGCGACCTCGCCCGCGGGCGCCCGGTTTCAAAAGCGAAAACGGGCGCCCGCTTTCACAAAAACGGGCGCCCGGTTTCACAAAAACGGGCGCCCGTTTCACAAAAACGGGCGCCCGTTTTCAAAAGCGGGCGCCCGTTTTCAAAAGCGGGCGCCCGTTTTCAAAAGCGGGCGCCCGTTTTCACAAACTAGGCTATGCCTAAACCTAACTCTAACCCTAAACTTAACCTCAGTAAACCTATGCCTAAACCTAACCTAACCCTAACCATAACCTTTTGAAAAGGGCGCCCGTTTGTGAAAACGGGCGCCCGCTTTTGAAAACGGGCGCCCGTTTGTGAAAACGGGCGCCCGCTTTTGAAAACGGGCGCCCGTTTTTGTGAAAGCGGGCGCCCGCTTTTGAAACGGGGTGCCCGCGGGCGAGGTCGCTTTTGGATTTCGCCCCTGCTGCAAATATGCCTTAAAACACTATACTTGACTTCTATAACTAAAACATGCAGATAAAAAAACACCTTCAATACTTTATTTCTTACATAAATAGAGAATCTTTCACTCAATAGGAGGTGCTCCTGTCGCAGGATGATGATGTCACATGAGCATGTTCATCCATATATTCCATAGAGCTAGATCACACATGGACATGTGACATCATCATCCTGCATCAGGAGCAGTTCCTGTTGAGTGAAATATTCTCTATTTATGAAAGAAATCAGATGCCATTGGTGTTTTTATTTATTTTAGTTATATAGGGAAAGTAGAATGTTTTAATCGATGTTTATCTTATAAGTCAGGAACCAAAACAGTAGCCTTGTGGTTGGAGTGTCGGCCGAGGTTCAATTCCCGGTCGGGTCATAGCATCGCATGAAGCCGCAGCCGCAGTACTAGGGTGGATCTTAAAACGTCAAATTTTGATTTTCTTGTGTCTCACGCCCTAATTATGTTCCAATGTACAAAAAACTGCTTTGGCTAAAATTTGGTTGAATTTGAAGTAAATTTAGAGGTAGCTCAATCAAGGCAAAGATTGTACACCTTAGTAGTTTAAAAACGAATTGCACTGCAGGCACATTATTCTTATACTAAGCACAGAGATTTTATTTTTTAAGCCTGTCAATCTAAACACAAATCTGATTACATGTCATGATTGTCATGTCAAACCAAAATTAATTGTTATAGGAAATACTAATGTAGAAAATAGAAAATAGGTACACTAGACAACACACGCACACACTGTTGTTTTTCTACCGAGCCAGTGAGGCCCTGTGGTCAGCCGCCTATCTCCTATTTCTATAGAGACAGCTTGATGTACAAGTATGTCAAGCTGCCTTCTTCAAGCACACCCCATGTTTGTCATGTAAACCAAAATTAATTGTTATAGGAAATACTAATGTAGAAAATAGAAAAGCAAAGAATGACAAATTGCTATTTGTCTTTTAATGTGCAGAATGCCATGTCTTTAGTGCAATCTTCAATCATAGCCTACTCACAGCACACAAGAACACAGCCCCATTTCCATGTTTACCCCCAAAAGTCACTGCAGTATAATCAGGTGTTACTGATCAATGAAAGTTTGTTTACGGCTATCCAGATACTTGTGCCGATGGTTCTGCACAATTTGCAGCAAGTACTGGAGTTGGGACTCGTCTTTAGTGAGTCACAACAATATTTCAATATTCTTGAATTAGGGCAACCCAACACTCTGCATGATCATTGACCGTGGTTATTGCCTTCACTACAGCCAGAGCTTCTTGGTAGTCTTCCCTGGGCTTGCACTCATCAGGATCAACAGCAAGGAAGTCATGTGGGAGATCCATCATTTTGAACAGCGTCTTGGATTGGGAGACAAAATCTTCAATGTTCCTCCCTGCAATTGTTGCAAGGTGACAGTAATTCTCTTCATGTGCTGTTCATCATCTTCATGTCCATCTTCCATGGCTCTCACCATCAGCTTCTTCGTTTGTGCACTCACTGGACTGTAAAACAATGCAAGTCCGACGACCTCTGGAGTGAAAAGCCACAACTGATTGGAAAACTTTTGAGAAGCAGTTTTAGACACCTCAGCGACAAATTTATCGACGAATATTCCACAATTTTAACAGCCGCAAGTCATTTAGTGGGTCGCTTACAGCAACAGGTGCCAAACTGCAAACATGCACAACTGCACAAATGAATGCAAACTGCAAACATGCACAAATCCATGCATGATTTTTCTTCCAAAGGGCATGATGGGTAACTCCTGGAGCTCTGGCTCCAGGAGTTACCCATCATGCCCGTTTGATGGCAAAGGTTGTTAATTGTTTGAAGATCTGGATGTTTCATGGCCAATTCAAACTGACACGCAGGGAAGAAATGTTTGCAGTTTGCATTCATGTGAAAGCATGGATGCGCTCCACTAAATGACTTGCGTCTGTTAAAATTGTTGCTGGAATATTCATCGATAAATGCTGAGGTGTCTAAACCTGCTTCTCAGAAGTTTTCCAATCACTTGTGGCTTTTCACTCCAGAGGTCGTCGGACTTGCATTGTTTTACAGTCCAGTGAGTGAACAAACGAAGAAGCTGATGGTGAGAGCCATGGAAGATGGACATGAAGATGATGAACAGCACATGAAGAGAATTACTGTTGACCTTGCAACAATTGCAGGGAAGGACATTGAAGATTTTGTCTCCCAATCAGAGACGCTTTTCAAAATGATGGATCTCCCACATGACTTCCTTGCTGTTGATCCTGATGAGTGCAAGCCCAGGGAAGACTATCAAGAAGCTCTGGCTGTAGTGAAGGCAATAACCACGGTCAATGATCATGCAGAGTGTTGGGTTGCCCTAATTCAAGAATATTAAAATATTGTTGTGACTCACTAAAGACGAGTCCCAACTCCAGTACTTGCTGCAAATTGTGCAGAACCATCGGCACAAGTATCTGGATAGCCATAAACAAACTTTCATTGATCAGTAACACCTGAATTATTATACTGCAGTGACTTTTGAGGGTAAACATGGAAATGGGGCTGTGTTCTTGTTGTGTTGTGAGTAGGCTATAATTGAAGATTGCACTAAAGACATAGTATTCTGCACATTGAAAGAGAAATGGCAATTTGTCATCCTTTGCTTTTCTATTTTCTACATTAGTAATTCTTATAATAATTAATTTTGGTTTGACATGACAAACATGTAATCATCAGATTTGTGTTTAGATTTTAGATAAGCTTAAAAAAAGCTTAAAAAATAGAATATCTGTGCTTAGTATAAGAATAATGTGCCTGCAGTGCAATTCGTTTTTAAACTACTAAAATGTACAATCTTTAACTTGATTGAGCTACCTCTAAATATGTTTCAAATTCAACCAAATTTTAGCCAAAGCAGTTTTTTGTACATTGGAACATAATTAGGGGGTGAGACACAAGAAAATCAAAACTTGACGTTTTAAGATCCACCCTAAGCCGCACCCATACCATTTTCAGTTACAAGACTTTTATTAGTCAAGTAAACCATCAATAACATCCATAATCAGTTGTTGAAGTTGCAACAGACACGCAGCATGCATAAAGCTAAAGGTCTGACTCAGAGAGTTTTCTGTTTTCAATGATGAAATGCTGTTGGTTTAGTGGTGACACAGCTGTAGTTAGTTAGTAGCAGTAGTAGTGGTTCATATCATTTTAAATATAAGCACTTTAATTTGAAATATCTTGCGTTGTTTTGCATGCCATCATGTTTGGTGGGGCAGACTCGGCATTTAGGGTGCCATGCCCCCCCCATGCCCATGCCTAGATCGGCCCCTGGTTGAGAATCCACACAAGCTGATTGGTTCAGGCTACGTCGCAAAGCCATCACCAACCATCCATATCGGAGCAGTTTTCCACATGATGTCTCCGTCAGAACGCTCTCTGTGTTGGCTGTGAGGTGGAGTTGTCTCCGAGAACGCTCTCTCTGTTGGCTGTGTGGCGGAGATGTCTCCGTCAGAACGCTCTCTGTGTTGGCTGTGAGGTGGAGTTGTCCGGAAAACACTGTCTGCATGACTTGTTATATTATTGTACATGTATCCGCGGCAAGGCATGAACAGATGACATGTTTATAATGCCTGCTCATGCGTGGTGACAACAGAGATGCTGTTTTACAGTGAGTCAGCAGGCTGTTTGGAATAATATAACCAGGAGAAAGATACTCAACATACAGATCAAAATGACCATTAATCTTCTACATTCTCTAGTTGTGTAGACTTAGGATAATTCACATGTTGGATATTTTAACTCTTGAGAGTGTAAACATGAAACCAAATGGACCCGCAAGGGTCCATTTGGTTTCATTTTTACGCTCTCAAAGAGTCCGGGGACCACTGTTTGAAAACCACTGCTTTAGAGCGTGTGTATGTTGTGTTATCATGTAGACTGCAGATTATTCTACAGTCCTTGGGCGAAATGTGGTATTTTCACAGTTTGTACAAAAGTCATTGGAGCTAAAAAATAGATACCGGTGTTACATTTTCGAGATTACACATTTACTTACCTCCCTGTAGCTAGTTTTATCATTCTCTTTCTCTCCCTCTCTCCCTGTCTCTGTCTCTCTCTCTCTCTCTCTCTCTCTCCCTCTCTCTGTCTCTGTCTCTGTCTCTCTCTCTCTCTCTGTCTCTCTCTGTCTCTCTCTCTGTCTCTCTCTGTCTCTCTCTGTCTCTCTCTCTCTCTCTCTCTCTCTCTCTCTCTCTCCCTCTCTCTCTCTCTCTCTCCCCCTCTCTCTCTCCCCCTCTCTCTCTCTCCCTCTCTCCCTCTCTCCCTCTCTCCTTTCCACTGTATTCAGTCACATTTATTTCCCAGGGTGTTCACGTTATACTGTCGCCGTATCTGAACATCTGAAATGACAAACGATGTCAGCTACCACATTACATTGTTTGGCTCATTAGGCGAACCCCCTGGCAAAGTCAACTCTAGGTGTTGTGGCGATCGCTGCGGAATGTTCCGCTGAGTGTCTGTGTGTCCAGTTGGTGCCGGTTGGCAGTCGTTAATGTCGAGGCAATTATGTGGCATTGACTGTCAAATAGCTGTACATTTATTCTATGGTAGCATGCGCCTGTTTAAAAATAGTATTATGCTCATTACTGGGCACAAAGTATTATACAGTGTATCTACACAAATCGTTTTGTACATATAATACTATAATATTTGTTTGAACATAAGTGCACTTTGAAAGCTGATAAATTTCCACACTTAGAGCCCCTGTTGTGGTCAGGAGCTGTCTGTGGTGTATTCGATATATAGCCTACTATATACTGTACATCTATTGCAATACAGTATATCGATCGAATATCTAGGCGATAGATATACATTGATCAAGAGGCTGCTGTATCGATATAGCAATAAACAGCAATGCATGCCGGTCACGACGACAACGCGTAACACAACGAAATGTAGATTTCATTCTTTAATCCATCTATTAGTCCCAGCGCATCGTCTGATAAAGATCCTGTTGCTGACTCTCATTTGGGACAATGGGCGCGGCCATTTTAATTTTTTTGTCCCATTCGCACCCATTCAATCCAATGCATTCAGGAGCCTTTTCTGGGGATCTCCAATGTCGTTGCCGTGGCACCCGGGTGAATCGTCTTGTTGCTAGACGTCACTTCCTGACTTGACCCGGAACTTTTTACTCGGATCGTGAGAGGACAGGTTAGTCAAGACACCAGAAACAGCATGACATCATGCTGTTGACGTCATGACGTCAAGAGCATGACGAAAACGATGAACGCATGGCCAATGTGTTAGTTATTTAGTGATCAGTGTTAAATGGTAAATGATGCATTTATATAGCGCGCTATACATAGCTTGTGCACCACATTCACCACATTCACACACACATCCGTACACTGATGGCAGTGGAAACCATGCAAGGTACCTACTAGCACATCAGGAGCAATCGGGGCTTCAGTGTCTTGCTCAAGGACACTTCGAGGACTAACTCAGAATCGAACCGGCAACCTTTCGGGTACCATCCGCTGACTCTACCCCTGAGCCACAGCCGCCCGTGTTGACAAACGTACTTCTGGTTAAGGTTATCGAAGCCCTGCTTGCAATACAGTCTCCTTCCCAGAGCGCTGGTTACGATGTTTAGACATTGTATTTTACTTTATTTAAATTTAAAGGTCTCTTTGAGCCGTGATACATATCTATCATGAGATTGCAAAGCGATATGATATCCACCTCTAGCGGCTGCAGTCATAAAGCCAAGCTGACTGACTGACCCAGAGCTGAATGAGCAGTTTGTCCCCTAATTGCTGAATTTATTTGATCTCGTAAAATCCCAGTGTCGACCCTCCTCTAACCCCCTTTATTTCTCACTGCGTTTCTAATCTTTTTTCTCTCTCACGAAGCGAAGGCGGGAACACAGACAGAGAGGTGACCACCTGCCGAGACCTCTAATAACCATGATTTATGTCTTGTATTAGACGCGGTGGTGAATGTAAGCGTCTCTGTTCGGCGCTACTCACCCTTTATCCTCCTCTCCAGGCCCGGATGTAGCATTTCCCAATTGAGAGGGGCAGGAGAAAATGGTATGGGGTGCGACTTCATCCGCACCCCTGGATATACCTGACAATCAGTTCCCATACCATTTTCAGTTACAGGACTTTTATTAGTCAAGTAAAGCATCAATAATAACATCAGTTGTTGTTGAAGCAACAGACACGCAGCATGCTTAAAGCTAAAGGTCTGACTCAGAGAGTTTTCTGTTTTCAATGATGAAATGCTGTCGGTTTAGTGGTGACACAGCTGTAGTTAGTTACTAGCAGTATCCATCCATCCATCCATCTGCATCCGCTTATCCGAGGTCGGGTCGCGGGGGGCAACAGCTTCCACAGAGAGCTCCAGACTTCCCTGTTCAAAGAAACATCCTGGGACCTCCCTAGGGAGGCGCTCGAGGGGCACCCTAACCAGATGCCTGAACCACCTAGTACTTAGTAGTAGTAGTAGTGTTTCAAATCATTTTAAATATATGCACCTTGATTTGAAAGATCTTGAATTGAAATTTGGGTTGTTTTGCATGCTGTCATATTAGTTTAGTCGGAGGCATTTAGGGGGGCATTGTCCCCCCCATGCCCATGCCTAGATCCGGCCCTGCTCCTCTCCAGGGTGTGACAGAGACACTACAACAGAAGGGGGCGGGGCTGAGAGAGAGAGACGGAGCTCTAATTGGATTGTTACATTTTATCCGCTGGGGGAATGGCAGGGAGTGAGAGGAAAAGGTTTCACGCCGAGGCCAAGTGTTTGATTTCCTTAGTTTTTTATTTATTTTCATTCCCCTGCTCATACCCCCCCTCCTCCTCCCCCTCCCCTCCAAACCTTTGTGCCCCAAAGAGATTTCTTTATTTCTTTGTGACCAGACAGAGATTTAACTTTAATCTCTTCTGCAGAGCATGAAAAGGCTCCTTTGATTCACCCCCCTCCCCCCTAGCCCACACACACACACACACACACACACACACACACACACACACACACACACACACACACACACACACACACACACACACACACACACACACACACTCCTGCAGACAGTATAGCGGGCAGCTACTGTTGCATCCAAAGCACTATACAATGGCGCCATAACTCTGCCATCTTTTATAGTCACCTCGAGGGTCATATAGAATATATATATACGCACCAACACAGACGCACTGACGCACACACACTAATGCACAGTCAGACAAATGGACGGGGGAAGGTCAGGTCTGCAGTCAAGCGGGGAGGAAGAGGAGGAGGATGCTAGACCAGTGGTTTTCAACCAGTGGTCCGGCTAAGGTTGTTAACCAGATAAAAAAGTCAGTTAACCAGATGTAACTCTTGAGAGTGTAAACATGAAACCAAATGGACCCTTGCGGGTCCATTTGGTTTCATTTTTACACTCTCAAGAGTTAAAATATTCATCATGTGAATTAGCCCAGCTTAGTCTACACAACTAGAGAATGTAGAAGACTAGAGTTTTGCGGCCCTTCGGGCCGCAAAACTCTAGCCCCATCCAACATGCACAGAAGGGAAGAATGCAAAAATGACTATTACTAATGACTATTGTATTCCATTGTACTATACTGTAGCCCAGGGCCCACTATTTGTTCAGAATTGGATCCACGGACCACCAAGTAATGTCATTTTAGCCCCACAGACACACAGAAGGGGACCCCCTGTTTAGCATCTATGAAGTGTAATAGTAGCAACAATAATAGTAATTATAGGCTACATAGAGAAGTGTTAAAGTGTCTGTAAAGCCCTTTAGAGCAGGAGTTTTCAACCTTTTTCATCCCAGCTGAGTTTTCAACCTTTTTCATCCCAGCTGAATAAATAGCATCCCATGCTATTTATTCAGCATTTGAGCCATGGACCACCAATTGAGGATATTTTTAGACCCACAGACCCCAAAACTAAAGATGTCTTTTGCTTCTGCCCATGACCATTAATCTTCTAGTTTGTGTAGATTTGGACTACCGGTAATTCGCATGATGGAAATTTTAACTCTTGAGAGTGTAAAAATAAATGGACCCGCCAGGGTCCATTTGGTGTCATTGTTACATTCAAAGAGTTAAATTTTGTTAAAACAACTTAGGTGGGGACCACCTGGAAGCCTCAAGGACCACTGGTGGTCCCCGGACCACCTGTTGAAAACCCCTGCTTTAGAGTACACACACTTGGGGTTAACACCAACCCAGCTTTAATATATAAACAACAATGATAGAATGAAGTGAATGAATACAACACTTTCAAAAGACTTGACTTCACACTCTGGCGTTGTCCAGTTTAACTGTAATTCACGGCCAGTGGAGAACAATAGACATTTGTAATGGCCTATCGTTATATGCAAATGCTTCGGGGATTGTCCCTTTTCCTTGAGAGGGCTCCAGGTGGTCCCCAGCTAAATGATGCGACATTTGGTAAAGTTGTTAACCAAATGAAGGCTTATAGATCCGCTGGCAAACGTTTACGTGTGGTTAACCAACTTTCCATCATGTAGTTGGGGACCACGTGGAGCCCTCTGAAGGACCACTGGTGGTCCGCGGGACATAGTATATGGTCCAGGGAAGTAAAATCCACGCACGCCGTGACACGCAAAAATGCGTCCGTTTGAAATACGTCCGTTTGAAAAAGCAGTGTAAAAATGTGCTGGGACGATTGCGTACGTGACAATGGTGGTGTTTTGAAATGAACGGTGTGTTGTGTAGACCGGAGGCGTTCGTTAGAATGGTAGTGTTTTAGACTATGCCAGCGTCATAATGAGGCTGGACTGTACTACGGAGTTGGCGCAACTGTGTCTACGAATACTGGAAAAGCCGGGCCGACTTTTCCAGTTACCGTGTCTACTATAAGAGCAGACTTGCGACAATGGGGGGTCAGAAACTGAGCGCTCGAGCGTTGTTGATCCAGCCTAAAAGTGAGAGCTTCCGCGCTGTTCATCCAGTCTGAATAGGGTGACAGCGGAGTAGGAAAATACATAGTTTTCATAAGGTCGCGTTGCGTTTCTGCTGTAGGCGTAGTATTACTGCAGAACAATGTCAAATAAATGGATTTATGATCATTAAAGCTCGGCTGTTGGAGCCAGGACTTGGCCCAATGTGTTGTCCCCATTCTCAATAGAAGTATATGTAGAAGAGGCTGGCTGAGCTGTCCCTTGAAAGTGGTATTAAAGACGGATGAAGACACGTAAGTCATGGCAAGTAGAAGGGCTGCGGTGCATGTGCGTTTTCTTGCCCCGGGCGACAATGGGGGGTCAGAAACTGAGCGCTCGAGCGCTGTTGATCCAGCCTAAAAGTGAGAGCTCCCGCGCTGTTCATCCAGTCTGAATAGGGTGACAGCGGAGTTGGAAAATACATAGTTTTCATAAGGTCGCGTTGCGTTTATGCTGTAGGCGTAGTATTACTGCAGAACAATGTCAAATAAATGGATTTATGATCATTAAAGCTCGGCTGTTGGAGCCAGGACTTGGCCCAATGTGTTGTCCCCATTCTCAATAGAAGTATATGTAGAAGAGGCTGGCTGAGCTGTCCCTTGAAAGTGGTATTAAAGACGGATGAAGACACGTAAGTCATGGCAAGTAGAAGGGCTGCGGTGCATGTGCGTTTTCTTGCCCCGGCATTCCGTGTACGTGTACTGAGGTTGTTTTGAATCCGTCTCGGTTTGGTTTTCTGTCACCGTGGCATTGTGTTCGTTGTAATGGCGATGCGAACTGTGACAGTGAGAATGGCTGTGGAGCGATGGCTGAGCCACGCCCCCTGTGCATCACAACCCTCCGTGCTTCGGTGGAAAATAGGTGTCCGCATGGGGCGCCTGATCACAAAGATGTGCTGCATTTATAGATTTATACAGTTATTTGGAGACGGTGTAGGTGCGCAATGGGCGGCCTATTCGCGTGCTGTAGTGAACACCAAGGGGTGGACTGGGTTTTCGTGGCATTTGAGCATGAATGGGCGACTCTATACGAAGACAACCGTTTTGGCCTATTGCCTTGTGCTGCATGCAATGTTGAAAGCGTTTTCCCCAGTGGTGACAGGAGGGACTGCAGGCCTGAATTGCATAGTAGTGCCGGGGTCCTGACAATGATAATGGACTGCTGTTGTTACAAAACGCCACCTGGCTCGAGTTCAGCTTCTATGCGCGACGCTCTTAACTGTAGTTCGCGAATGTATAGAAGATTAATGGTCATTTTGATCTGTATGTTGGACTGTTTTGTTTCCCCAAATCCAGTCGGGAATTGTGGACAAAAGCAAAAAAAAAATCTTTAGTTTTGGGTTAGCGTTAGGGACTAAAATGGGACTAAAATGTCATCAAAGGGTGGTCCATGGCTCAAATGCAGAATAAATAATGGGCCCTGGTGTCAAAAAGGTTGAAAACCCCTGATTTAAGCAATAGAAAAAATATGATATTAATTTGAAAATGTGGCGCCGATTCTTGAAATGTTCTGTCACAGCGAATGTTTTTTTAACTGAAATGTTTATCCTGTAATTTTCCTGCAGGGGAGGTGGTGCAGTATCTTATGGTGTCAGGATAACGTCCCTGAGCGGCCCCCAACCCCACAAAAAACAACTCTGTCAGCTCACCACGGGTAAGTCTGTATTCACCACTACTTTGTTGTCATTTTGTGGACAGTGTTTCTGGAATACGTGGACAAAAATCTAAATTAAAATGCGCACAAACTGAGCACCCCCATTGTTTAGAATGAGTGAGGTGGTCTGGACTGTGGAATATACAGTTTTGACCAAAAATTCCATCTGGAAACATGGAATAGGAGATACAGGCGATTAGGGCTGCAAATGAATATTACATATTCGAATATCAAGATGTAAAGGATATTTGAATGTTAATTTAACGTTCAAATTTAAAATAAATATTAATAAGAATACTGTGTGAGTTTCCACAAGACGCTGGCCCCACATAAAATAAAACAAATTACAGTAATACAAAAATAGGCTATTAGGATGATTATCAATCATTTATTTGATCTCGCAAGATTTAAGAGAGCACATTTCTCATCACCAACTGTGGACAATACACGACAGCAAATAGAGGAACAAAAATACATATATACTGTACATTCGATAATTTGATATTCGTTTGAATCCGCATGGTGTTTTAAAAGGAATATACAAATGTAACTTTGCCCAGTTCTTGCAGCGCTACAGGCGATTGAAAGAAACGGATCGAATGGATCTTTATGTGACAGTAATTGACAGCGATTCCAGTCGATCGTGGCGATTCTTGTGTTGAGATTCAGCCTCTGTCCAAACTGTGTTTAAAAGGAGGGAGGGCGGGGGGGGAGGGGAGGGTCCAGTCAGCTGGCCATGGAACAGGGCAAACTGTTTGCACACACAGACACCTGGGCAGCTTTTCAAGCTGCTTCTAACCTGACCTTGGACTTTTCTGGGGGGAGGATTGGATCAACAGTCCAGGTTCTAGATATCATGTCTGTCTGTCTTGGTTGGATGATTGAACTCAGGGCTGGATGTAACATTTCCCATTGGGGGGGGGGGGAGACAATGGTATGCCATTTTGGGTTACAGGACTTTTATTAGTCAAGTAAAGCATCAGTAATATCAGTTGTTGTTGAAGTTGCAACAGACACGCAGCATGCATAAAGCTAAAGGTCTGACTCAGAGAGTTTTCTGTTTTCAATGATGAAATGCTGTTGGTTTAGTGGTGACACAGCTGTAGTTAGTTAGTAGCAGTAGTAGTAGTGTTTCACATCATTTTAAATAGAAGCACTTTAATTTGAAATATCTTGAGTTGTTCTGCCTGCCATCATGTTTGGTTGGGCAGTCTGGGCATTTAGGGGGGGCATTGCCCCCCCATGCCCATGCCTAGATCTGCCCCTGACAGACACCTGGGCAGCCTTTCAAAGCTGCTTCCAACCTGACCTTGGGATTTTCTGGCGGGGGATTGGATCAACAGTCCAGGTTTTAGATATCTGTCTGGTTGGATGTGAACTTTAACTGCTCAGCACTTTGAAGGCCTGCAGGAGAGGATCAGCTTTCAGGAGGGAGCCGGTCCTCCTTCATGGGTACAACTTTCACCCTGCTAGGATTATCTATACCTTTTATACCTTTACACCAGCACCGCCGGTAGGGATGCCACCATGCTGGGAGATACAGTAGCAGAGCTCAAATCCATATCCTATATGTCAGCGGAATGGAGGGGGAGCGCAAAGCCTGTGTGTGTGTGTGTGTGTGTGTGTGTGTGTGTGGTGTGTGTGTGGTGTGTGTGGTGTGTGTGGTGTGTGTGGTGTGTGTGTGTGGTGTGTGTGTGTGTGTGGTGTGTGTGCAGGGGTGGATTATCAAAGGGCATGTTGGGGCCCAAGCCCAGGGGCATCTGAGTTGTCCTGTCTGATCACCTAGAGAATACTGTCTGCTGTGTGTGTGTGTGTGTGTGTGTGTGTGTGTGTGTGTGTGTGTGTGTGTGTGTGTGTGTGTGTGTGTGTGTGTGTGTGTGTGTGTGTGTGTGTGTGTGTGTGTGTGTGTGTGTGTGTGTGTGCGTGCGCGCGTGCGTGCAGGGGTGGATTATCCAAAGGGCATGTTGGGGCCTGTCTGATCACTAAGAGTCTCAAGCCCCAAAAAGGGGGTAACAGTGAATAACAGTGGCGTCACTGTTATTAAAGGTAGGGGAAGTGATTTCACTTTTGTCAGATATCACCCAAAAAAAATTATTTTTTTCTGTTAAAATGCTCTATTATAAGGTGTGGAAACCACATATGGAGTTTCCCCCTCCCCCACGTTAGCAGAGGAGCTAATAAAAGTTCCCCAGGTCACCACAATTCTCCTCCAATCAGGAGCGAGCAGCAGGTTCACATAGTGTAGCTACTGTTGGGGGCCCCTAGTGCACCAGGCTGGTACTACACCATGAATTTCAAATCACTTCCCCTACCTGTTATTAACAAGGCGCTTATTCATTTTGTGTCAAAATGACCCAAAAGTCCTAAACCATTGTGATTGTAAATAAATGACTAACTCTGGGAGAACCCGTGTTTCAACCGGCAACCTTGTGGTTACCATCCAGTGACTCTACCCATTTGATGCAGTTTGATGGTTACCATCCAGTGACTCTACCCATTTGATCCGGTAACCTTGTGGTTACCATCCAGTGACTCTACCCATTTGATGCAGTACAAGTGAGGATTCATGGTTTCCATTTGTTATTTTGTCTGCCTGTTATTTTTCTGCAATTCATTGCTGTAAATCCTGCTGAAATGCAGGTGAATATTGCAGGCCTATTGCCCGCTTGGCAAGTAAAAAAAAATGGTGGGGCAAGTGAAGACTGCTACCTGGTTGCCCGATCGGGCAAGTGTGCAACTTAGTGCACTATAACACAACACAAGATAAATTTGCACTCTGCCTCTGTGTCTTTCCCTGCTTTCTACTTATCCACAATTCCAGGCTGGATTTGGGAAACAAAACAGTCCAACATACACATCGAAATGAGCTAATCTTCTACATTCTCTAGTTGTGTAGACTTGGTATAATTAAGATGATGAATTTTAACTCATGAGAGTGTAAAAATGAAACCAAATGGACCCGCAAGGGTCCATTTGGTTTCATTTTTACACTCAAGAGTTACATCTGGTTAACCAACTTAACTGGGGACCACCTGGAACCCTCTCAATGACTACTGGTGGTCCCCGGACCACCTGTTGAAAACTCCTGGTTTAAAGCACCCAAGTAGGAAGTAAGCTTAAATGCAAAATTTACAATATATTTTTGGGGGCAAGTGACCATTGTGACCTGAGGGCAAGTAGAACCTGACTTGCACTTGCCCGATGTGCAAGTGCCTCGGAGACCTTAGTGTCAACCCCTGCGATCAATGTGCACACATTGTGCCGGCGAACGTAGAGTTAATGTTTTCCTCTCTCTGTACTCTGTGAGCCAGCCATGCTTGCACATATAGTGATATCATCGCAGCAATATTACCTTCTCCATATTGCATGAGGTGGGCTGGAACGTATTTGCTTGGCTGGATTTCATATCCATCCTCCTCAGGGGGGAAAAAAGAATATATACTGTATGTACAGTATATGTATGGCTATAGGCTTAATTTTACTCGTATGGTGGCGATACTATACGGACGGCGAACATCCACTTTTTTCTCTATTTTTCAGATTTATGTTCCGTCATGCTCTGATGGGTGGGACTAAGGCAATGGTTTTCAACCAGTGGCCTGGGGACCGCCAGTGGTCCTTGAGAGGGTTCCAGGAGGTCCCCAGGCTAAATGATGGACTGTTGGTTAACCAGATGTAACTCTTTTGAGAGCGTAAAAATGAAAACCAAAAATGAAAGCAAAAGTGAAACCAAATGAAGCCGTTAGGGTTCATTTGGTTGCATTTGTACACTCTTTGAAAAAATGTTAAATTAGTGAAATTCCCTTTAATTAATTACCACGCTTAAAATTAAAGGTAGGGGAAGTGATTTGAAATTCAGGTGTAGTACCAGCCTGGTGCACTAGGGGCCCCCAAAAGTAGCTACACTATGTGAACCTGCTGCTCTCTCCTGATTGGAGGAGAATTGTGGTGACCTGGGGAAATTTTATTAGCTCCTCTGCTAACGTGGGGGAGGGGGGGAAACTCCATATGTGGTTTCCACACCTTATAATAGAGCATTTTTAACAGAAAAAAAAATATTTTTTGGGTGATATCTGACAAAAGTGAAATCACTTCCCTACCTTTAATTAGATCAAAAATTTTAATCGAGTCCCACCCCTAGTCATTATTGATATGAGTGTGTGTGTGCAGACACTGCACCGCATCAGGAAAAAAAATCCTCCGGTGTAGGGGGGCCCTTTGCCTGGTGGCGGCCCAGGGGCCCTTCATTTCTAGATCCCTCTCAGGGGTGGGCAATTATTTTTCCCAAGGGGCCACATGAGATACATAAAATATTGCGGAGGGCCAAGACTAAAGACTGAACTAAAGTCTGTCTAGTATTAATTTAATTTCAAGACGAAAGTAAGAGTAAGACCAAAATTTTTGATACCGGGGCCCTCAATTTATTCAGTATTTGAGTCACAAAGGAACAACATTTGATGACATTTTAGCCCCACAGACCCAAAACTAAAGATTTATTTTGTTTTTGTTCAGGATACCAGGCTTGATTTGGAAACAAAACAGGCAAACATAGATCAAAAATGACCATTCTTTTACATTATCTGATCGTGTAAGATTTTAGGTAATTGAAATGATGAATATTTTAACTCTTGAGAGTGTAAACATGAAACCAAATGGACCCGCAAGGGTCCATTTGGTTTCATTTTTACATTCTCAAAGAGTTACATCTGGTTAACCAACTCTCCATATTTAACTTTTGGAACTCTCTCAAGGGCCACTGGTGGTCCCCGGGCCGGTCAGAGTCAGCCAAAGGGCGGCATTTGGCCCCCGGGCCGCATCATGCCCAGGTATGGTCTATGCATACCAGCGCAGCCAGAGTAGTATTATGACCTCAGATGTTTTTTTTTTTCACAGCAATCTCAGAATGTGAGAACCATCATGGCTTCCATCACTGAAGAGAGGAGAAGGAAAAAAAAATCACCAGAGCCACATGCTTGACACAGGCGTGATTCTAAAACAAAATGCAGCGTAAAATATTCATATAAAAATCACGCCTGACCTTGAATAAGGGGAGAGCAGTTTGTCGGGGCCGGATTTAGCCAGCCCTACTAGGGTGGGGCTGGAAGAGTGCCAGGGTGTATGGGCAACTCCAGGGTTTTTCATATGAAGAAGTGGTTTTCAACATTTTTGACACCAAGGCCCACTATTTATTCAGCATTTGAGCCACGGAGGACCACCATTTGATGACATTTTAGTCCCACAGACCCCAAAAGTAAAGATTTCTTTTGCTTTTGTCCACAATTCCAGGCTGGATTTGGGAAACCAAACAGTCCAACATACAGATCAAATTGACCATTAATCTTCTACATAAACATGAAACCAAATGGACCTGTAAGGGTCCATTTGGTTTCATGTTTACGCTCTCAAAGAGTTACATCTGGTTCACCAACTTTTGATCTAGTTAAAGATGGAGTGCCACGATTTTTTTCAACCCTAAAACATAATCATCAGGTATCATTGTTATATGAAGAGTAAGATTTTTTTCAAAAAAGTGTACAGTGTTTTTTTAAACTGTCATTTTTATGATTCCACTCAACCAGTTCATTAAGTATGCCTGGTTTGCCTGGTGGGTGGTGATGGGTGGAGATCCAGCTGAACTGAAGCCACGCCCACAGCTTTAGTTGCATGATAAAGGGGGAGGAGTTAGGAGGAGTGGGACCTGAACAGCTGATGTCACTACATTGCAGTTTTTTTCATTGACACATTTGACTGGAAAGGTTCAGCCCCAGGGAGGAAACCCTAAATACAAAGGGAAGACAACATTGCACATAAAAAAAACACACCTAGGGTCCATTTACATTCTGTGACCTCTCAAACATGTACAAAATTGGAAAAAAATACAAAAAATCACGGCAACCCCTCTTTAACCAAATTTTGATCTGGTTAACCAACTTGCATTGTCGACACAGTTTTGATTTAGAAAAACTCTCACACGCTATACCAGCCTGTTTTAATTGACAAAAAATGCTGCTTGTGTCAATTATTGGTATGCGATTAATTGAGATTAATTAATTACAAGGCTTCAAATTAATTAGATCAAAAAATTAATCTAGTCCCACCCCTAGTTTAAATATAATTTAACTCTTGAGTGTTCTCAAGAGTTACAGATCTATAAGGGTCCATTTGGTTACCATTTAGCCTGGAGACCACCTGGAATCCTCTCAGGGACCACTGGTGGTCCCCGGACGACCTGTTGAAAACCCCTGGATCAGAGGATGATCCTCAGGCAACCTCCAAGCCAAGCGAATAAATGTGGGTCTGAAAGAACTGAGTATTATAGGCTGATGAAAGACAACACACTAATGACTACAACATGGGAGCGCTTTCCCCAGGGGCGGATATAACATTTCCCAATTGGGGGGCCAGGAGAAAATGGTATGGGTGCAGCCTCATCTTCTTCGCGCCACAGGCGAAAAAGTCGCGCCCATACCATTTTTGGTTTAAGGACTTTTATTGGGCAAGTAAAGCATCAATAATAACATCGGTTGTTGTGGAAGTTGCAACAGACACGCAGCATGCATAAAGCTAAAGGTCTGACTCAGAGAGTTTTCTGTTTTCAATGATGAAATGCTGTTGGTTTAGTGGTGACACAGCTGGAGTTAGTATTATTTAGTATCATTTTAAATATAAGCACTTTAATTTTGAAATATCTTGGGTTGTTTTGCATGCCATCGTGTTTGATGGGGCAGACTGCATTTAGGGGGGCACTGCGCCCATGCCTAGATCTGCCCCTGCCTTTCCCTTTTTTCTGCATGATGCGCCTCTATTGCAACAACATGGCAAGCCCACTGACATCAGGGCCGGATTCAGCCAGCCCTACTAGGGTGGGCTGGAAGAATGGCGGGGTGTATGGGCAACTCCAGTGTTTTCCAAATGGCACAGTGGTTTCCAACCTTTTTGACACCAGGGCCCACTATTTATTCAGCATACTTGGGCTAATTCACATGATTAACATGATAATTCACATGAAGGATATTTTAGCTCTTGATCGTAAACATGAAACCAAATGGACCCTTGCGGGTCCATTTGGTTTCATGTTTCATGTTTACGCTCTCAAACAGTTACATCTGGTTAACCAACTTTCAACCATTTAGCTGGGATCCACCTGGAACCCTCTCAAGGACCACTGGTGGTCCCCGGACCACTGGCTGAAAACCACTGATATTACCTTTCATTGGGTTGGGTAGGTTTGTGGTATAAGACTTCAGTGTTTTGTATCTTACAGCATTATGTACAATACAGAGAATGTTTGCATTCGCCATCTTTGTTGAAGAAGAGTCTATATGTCTGAGATAACTAAACCTAATTATCTTTTACATTTGTTAAACCCAGTCGAAGTGTTGTATTAAGTTTTGGAATCCATTGTTTTTTTTCTGCAAACTTCCTCTCTCCTTCTGTCCACGTTTGGTTGCATTCCAGTCCACATACTTGCATTGCTCCAATTCCATGTCCAATAAATTGTTGTACTATTAGCGACATCTCCTTAGCATTTGTTATGTTATATCTATGCTGGTTAAGTCTGTTTGCTATTGTGTTTCTAGTTTCCCCTACATATTGTAGATTACATTTGTTACATGTGACATCTAGATCTGACCCTGACTGACATGTACCATAATGCTTCACTGCAGAGCTTTGATGCTGTGCTTTAGGGAGGCACCAATAGAGCAATGAATGCATGGCCAAAACAATATCAGGAAGGCAAATAAAATCATAGCTGATAACTCTCCCCCTGCTCACCACCTCTCCTCGCTCCTCCCATCAGGCAGGAGATACGGAAGTATTAATTGCTCAACATCTCTCTTCAGAGATAGCACTTACAGGGCTTGACACTAACACTTGCCCGCTTGCCCGGGGCAAGTAAAAAAAAAAAAAAAAAAAGGTGGGGCAAGTGAAGACTGCTACCTGGTTGCCCGATCGGGCAAGTGTGCGACTTGGTGCACTATAACACAACACAAGATAAATTTGTCTTGAAGGCAGTCATTGCACTCTGCCTCTGTGTCTTTCTAGCTATCCACAATTCCAGGCTGGATTTGGGATACAAAACAGGCAAATTAACATACAGATCAAAATCACCATTAATCTTCTACATTCGCTAGTTGTGTAGACCTGGGCTAATTAAGATTATTTTAGAGCGTAAAAATGAAACCAAATGGACCCGCAAGGGTCCATTTGGTTTCATTTTTACTTAAATGCAAAATAAACTTAAATGCAAAATTTACAATATATTTTTGGGGGGCAAGTGACCATGACCTGAGTACAAGTAGAACCTGACTTTCGGAGACCTTAGTGTCAACCCCTGACTTACCCTGTAGCTACAGCTATTAGACCAGCGGTTGGTGATTTTAGCCTCCCCTGTGTACAGTCCCACATGGTTTGTTTATGTTTTACTCTCTCCCTCCTCGTCGTCCTTCTTCTTTTGCCGTTTCTTCTTCTTGCCGTTTCTCCTCTGCTGTGCCGTGCAGTCCGTGGTAATGGGCATCTCATCTCGTCCAGGTAAACCATACAGCAGGGGCGTCAGTAGAGGATCCACTATCAAATGTCATCAATTCCCGGATTCAGCCTTTCCTCTCCCTCATCGTAGCGATGGCCTTCAGCAGGTCCGACTGCCGGACGGGACGGAGGGTCTCCTCCGAGTCTCGGAGGCACAGCTTGAGGACGGTGCGACAAACCTGCTTGAGGTGCGTTCCCGAAAACCTTCCGCTTTCTCAGAAGCGTCGGCGAGGTCCACGGAGGGATCCAGGTTGAGGTACTTGAGCATCAGTCTGAGGATCTGCTCCCTCTGAGGCTGGCTGGGCGGTCGATGTGGAACGTGACCGGCATCCTGCTCAGGAAGGCCGGGGGTCGATGTCTTCTCGGCGGTTGGTCGCTCCCATGACGATGACCTGGTTGTCTCCGGTGCCCAGACCGTCCCAGCTGCTCAGGAACAAGCCTTTGAACTTGTTGGTGGTGTCGCTGTCGTTGTCGGAGCGAGACCTCAGCAGGGAGTCTATCTCGTCGATGAAGACTATGCAGGGCTGCAGTAGGACGGCAACGAGAACAGAGAGCGCTGGTCATTTTCTCCGTTTCGCCGACCCACTTGTTCATCAGCGTGGACGCCTGAACGTGGATGAAGGGAAAGCTGGCGTCCTTGGCCAGGGCGGAGGCGATCAGAGTCTTTCGCAGCCGGGCGGGCCGTACAGCAACACGCCTAGAGGCGTGCTCATCCACTTGATGCCTGCAGGTATCAGGTGTTTCTTCTGAACGGTGTTAGGAGGACTTCGTCTCTCAGCTCCTCGATGATCTCGTCCAGACCGGCGATGTCGCACCACGTGGAGTCTAGCTTGCGAGGGTCCATCAGTGACGCCGCGATGGTGGACTCGTAAGGTGAGAGCTGGACCTGCCCCCCCTGGATCCCAGACCGCGCTCGGATCAGATCCATCACCCAGGGCTGAACCTCGGTCGTCTGGGTGGGAGGAGTGAAGAAGCCCTTCAGCAGTCCCTCCGGCTTCTTCTGATTCTCCTCAGACTTCCTCTGAAGCTCCTCCAACTGCCTGACAGACCTCAGAGCCTCGTTCAGCTCCCTCTGAGTCTCCGTCAGCTTCCTCTGACTCTTCTCCAGCTTCCTGCGAGTCACCTCTTCTTGGTCCTTGCTCTCCTCATCTTCATCCTCGCTGCTGCGATCCTCTTGAACCTCCTCCTGCTTGTCGTATGTGTAAATGCTCTTCATACATTTGTAGACGCCATAGCCGAGGGCCAGACTTCCAGCGATTCCACCTGCGAGAAGCAGGCAGTCTACGACGGATTCACGAACGGGCATGTTTGTCTCGTCGACCACTCGAGTGTGATTATCAGCTACAGTATATCTAGCAAAAGAGAGACTTTTTTTAGTTTGCCGTTAAAACTCAGAAAGTCTTGTCGTTTTATATATGCTCCGCACATGTCATGTTGCATGACGTCATGTCATGACAGCGAATCATCATGTTACCATAACGATGTATGCCCAAATATGGTGTTCCTCTGTTAGCCTGGTTATCCTCCTCCATCTTCAAATTTGTATTGTTGATCCATTTCATAATAGTAGCACATCCTTGGTTTATTTTTTACCCTTCTGTCCCAGGGAACTATGTTTTGGTGTCCATATCACTACTCCAAAAAGTAGTCTTCATGTGAACACCCTAGACACTTTATAAGTTACTCCGATACAAACCCATGATCCCATGATCAAAAACACCCAATCTTTTTTTTTCTGGTGACTGATATTGTCCTCCTCATACGCGAGGGAGCCGTCAAATTTCATTTACAGTTTTCATTTATTTTTAAAATATTGTTTTGGAAAATGCAGCATGTACCATATTTCGGCATGCCCACCCTGGTTGTGGCCAAATAAATAAAACAATATTTTAAAAACAAATGAAAATAGTAAATGAAAAAGCAGAGCCCCTCATGTATTAGGACAGTATCAGTTGCCAGAAAAAAAATTGTATTTAATAATGTAATGTATTTTATGAATGTTTCATGTTTAAAATTATAAGTTTTAAGTTACAATGTGTTTGTATAGGAAGGAGGCAGGGCAGCTAAACTGAACACCAAATATCTAAATACTGAATACTGTAAACTGTCTGCTGTTTTCACATGATACTGAGTAGACAATACAATGACCAAAGGGTTTTTGAAAGTGAAATATCCCTTTAAGTTCCAAAAGTCTGAACTATCCCTTTAACTCCATATACAAGATCTCCAAGTTACAAATGACAAAACGGTGATCTGACATGACCCCAACTAAACCTCAGTAAAACTATGCCTAAACCAGTGTTGCCAACTGCCCAAATCCAAAATGCACTAGTGGCACTTCCAAAATGCACTAGAATGCGCTAGATGCTTGCCTGGAAGGGAATATGACCATTAAATGACCATTAATCTTCTACATTCTCTAGTTGTGTAGACTTCGGCTAATTCACATGATGAATATTTTAACTCTTGAGTGTAAAAATGAAACCAAATGGACCCGCAAGGGTCCATTTGGTTTCATTTTTACGCTCGCAAAGAGTTACATCTGGTTAACCAACTATCCATCATTTAGCCTGGGGACCACTGGTTGAAAACCTCTATCATAGGGGGGAAAATGGTGGAAAATGAGGGTTTTATCTCTGGCGCCTGTCAACCAATTTCGCCCCAACTCACCAGCCAAAAAGCACTAGATTTTCCGCCAGGAGTTTTTCACTAATTTTGGCACTAAGGGGGTCTGAAAAAGCGCTACATATAGCGACAAATGCGCCAAGTGGCAACACTGGCCTAAACACAACGTTCATGCTCAAATATGGAGACTTCATGGAAACACCAAGTCTGCCACAGCCATACCCATAAATGGAGTCTGCCAGCTTGTGGACTTGTGGGTCTGGCATACCCAACAGATAGAGACAGTTGTGCGGGCCCAGGTGTTAAGCTCAACCGTCTGGGCACCTAGGCTGCTAAGCCAGCCTGACGGCGTGCCGCGAGTTCGATTCCCGAGCTCGGCGGCCTTTGCCACATGTCACTCTCCCCATCTCTCTCCCCCTTTCCTGTCTACATACTGTCCTGTCAATAAAGGCATAAAATCCCAAAAACAAAAAATCAGTTCTGCGGGACCATGTCTGTCTTCCCTCAGCTCCATGTTACCTCACTATGCCTAAAGCCAACACTCACCCTATACCTTAACCCCCGTAAAACAATGCCTTGAGGCAGGGGTGGGTAATTACTTTTCCTAAGGGGCTGAATGAGATACATAAAATATTGTGGAGGGTCAAGACTAAAGGCTGAACTAGTCTGCGTAATATTAATTTAATCTCAAGACAAAAGTAAGCGTAAGACCAACCATTTTGACACCTATTTATTCAGAATTTGAGCCACAGAGGACCACATTTTAGCCCCCCAAAAAACAAAACTAAAGATATATATTGCTTTTGTCCACAACTCCAGGCTGGATCCAAGCTGGAAACCAAACAGTCCAACATACAGATCAAAATGACCATTAATCTTCTATATCCTCTAGTTGTGTAGACTTGGGACAATTCACATGATGAATATTTTTCCATTTGGTTTCATTTTTACGCTGTCAAAGAGTTACATCTGTTTAACCAACCTTCCATATTTAACTGGAACTCTCTCAAGGACCACTGGTGGTCCCCGGATCACTGGTTTAAAACCCTTTCACGGGCCAGTCAGATTCTGTCAAAGGGCCGCATTTGGCCCCCGGGCCGCATAATGCCCAGGTATGTATTAGACACTTGACCTGGTCTTGCTAGTTTGCAGTTGTAATGATGCATGTATGTAAAAACATGCAATGCATATAGCACTTAATACAGTTGTCTGTATATGTTGAGCATGAACCAAGACAAATTCCTATCAGCAACCCGTTGACATGGCAATAAAGTTCTTGAATCTTGCATCTTGAACAAATACCGAACATAGGGAACTCATGCCTAAAAACTGAAAATGGGAAACAGTACAGTTGTTCCCAGTTGTGTAGAATAGTGGCCACCTTGTTTATCAAGACATTATGAAGACATTTAAAGACGTACAAAATATCTAAATACTAAATAAACGTCTGTAAAGCCAGAAGCCTGTAGCAGCAGAACTAGGATGTGAGAAGAACACATTATTGACAGGCTTGTTGCTTGTAGTACTTTCTCTTTGTTTGGCCATCATCGACAGACGCAAGACAACAACAAGTCATCCGATCTATAAGTAGGGCAGACTGGGGTCTGGATTACTGCCAGACCAGATGGAAAACTCAATGCTGTTCAAACTACAAATTACGGAGATGTATGGCTTGTACGCCGCGGTTGTTCCTGATAATCCCCTCCGGCGGTGGTACACGCCACCGAGGGCGGATGTAACATTTTCCAATTGGGGGGGGCAGGAGAAAATGGTAATGGAATGGGTGCGGCATGGGTGCCGCACCCATACCATTTTCAGTTACAGGACTTTTATTAGTCGAGTAAAGCATCAATAATAACATCAGTTGTTGCTGAAGTTGCAACAGACACGCAGCATGCATAAAGCTAAAGGTCTGACTCAGAGAGTTTTCTGTTTTCAATGATGAAATGCTGTTGGTTTAGGGGTGACACAGCTGTAGTTAGTTAGTAGCAGTAGCTACTTTAAAAGCACTTTAATTTGCAATGTATTTGAAATTTGGCTTGTTTTGCATGCCATCATGTTTGGTGGGGCACTCGGGGCATTTAGGGGGGCATTGCCCCCCCCCATGCCCATTCCTAGATCCGCCTCTGCACGCCACGTGTATTAGTGCTGTTTATTAGGAACAAGAGTTAATGATTTGCTCCTGACAACAACCGAGAGATCCATTCTTTATTGAGGTTGTTTCGTCAACAAGTGCTTGCGTGTGTGTGTGTGTGTGTGTGTGTGTGTGTGTGTGTGTGTGTGTGTGTGTGTGTGTGTGTGTGTGTGTGTGTGTGTGTGTGTGTGTGTGTGTGTGTGTGTGTGTGTGTGTGTGTGTGTGTGTGTGTGTGTGTGTGTGTGTGTGTGTGTGTGTGTGTGTGTACCCTTTCCAAATGAGATATCTATAACAGTGGTTCTCAACCCAGTGGTCCAGGGACCACCAGTGGTCCTTGAGAGTGTCCCAAGTGGTCCTCAGGCTAAATGATGGACAGACGGTTGGTTAACCAGATGTAACTCTTTGAGAGCGTAAACATGAAACCAAATGGACCCTTGCGGGTCCATTTGGTTTCATGTTTACACTCTCAAGAGTTAAAATATTCATCATGTGAATCATCCCAAGTCTACACAACTAGAGAATGTAGAAGATTAATGGTCATTTTGATCTGTATGTTTGGCTGTTTTGTTTCCCCAAATTCGGCCTGGAATTGTGGACAAAAAGCAAAATAAATCTTTAGTTTTTGGGGGGTCTGTGGGGCTAAAATGTCATCAAATGGTGGTCCTCCTCCGTGGCTCAAATGCTGACTAAATGGTGGGCCCTGGTGTGAAATAGGTTGGAAACCTCTGATCTGTGTTCGTTCATGTCCTGGATGCTGTTTATGCACTGAGTCAGGAGTGAAAACAACTCCATATTGAACACTCTGTGTTTCCACAATTTAGCCCAAATGACAACAAGAGGCTAAAGCAGGGGTTTTCAACAGGTGGTCCGGGGACCACCAGTGGTCCCTGAGAGGGTTCCAGGTGGTCCCCAGCTAAGTTGGTTAACCAGATGTAACTCTTGAGAACGTAAAAATGAAACCAAATGGACCCTTGCGGGTCCATTTGGTTTCATTTTTACACTCTCAAGAGTTAAAATATTCATCATCTGAATTAGCCCAAGTCTACACAACTAGAAGATGGACAAAAGCAAAATAATTCTTTAGTTTTGGGGTCTATGTGGGGCTAAAATGTCATCAAATGGTGGTCTGTGGCTCAAATGCTGAATAAATGGTGGGCCCTGGCATCAAAAAGGTTGAAAACCCCTGGGCTAAAGGAAGCGTGAACGTCGTGCTGCTCTGTGTGTCTCTGGAGGCTTTTCTACGCACACGCACACGCACACACACACACACACACACACACACGCACACGCACACGCACACGCGCACACACACACACAATCACCATCACCACCATTAAGGGGAGATGACCGTTACCATGGAAACATCATTTAGGAATCCCAGACCACACGCTCTGACCACATGTTCTGTCCTCAGACCAATATCACCTACAGTCTGCACTAAGACAGGGGAGATGGGGGCTAAAAAAGGTATGAATGCTTTTAAACAAAACTATTATGATAGGAAAGCACTTAAAACAACAATAACGACAAAAACAACAACACAGCAGCACAACTAGTGATTTAATTAACAGAAGATTCGGCAGAAAATATTTAGTAGGAAAAAAAACACATTGGGAATCAATGAATAGTGTGTGCAATTAATGCATTCAGCAGGGCTTGACACTAACACTTGCCCGCTTGCCCGGGGCAAGTAAAAAAATGGTGGGGCAAGTGAAGACTGCTACCTGGTTGCCCGATCGGGAAAGACCTCTGTGTCTTTCCCTGCTTTCTAGCTATCCACAATTCCAGGCTGGATTTGGGAAACAAAACAGGCAAATTAACATACACATCAAAACCATTGATCATGACCATTAATCTTCTACATTCTCTAGTTGTGTAGACCTGGGCTAATTGAGATGATGAGAGAGTAAAAATGAAACCAAATGGACCCGCAAGGGTCCATTTGGTTTCATTTTTGGTTTGGTTTCATTTTTAAAGCACCCAAGTAGGAAGTAAAATTAAATGCAAAATTTACAATATATTTTTGGGGGGCAAGTGACCATGCATGACCTGAGGGCAAGTAGAACCTGACTTGCACTTCCCCGATGGGCAAGTGCCTCGGAGACCTTAGTGTCAACCCCTGCACTTCATAAGTGCTTTTGTGATTATTCTTTAAGGTGTGTTTTTAATGACATATTTTGATATATAACCAGTTTGCTTCATGACGTCGTCATGACAGCAATGATAAAAAAATATCTGTTTTGTCCCAAACATAAGACGACTCTGATTATAAGACGACCCTTTCTGGTAATTTCTGGTCAATCATTTGGGTAAAAAGAACATTGAATGTCAAACTGTACAGCCCCAGAATATAATATGACCCCATTTTTAGGATTACAATTTACAATTTAGGCATTTAGCAGACGCTCTTGATCCAGAACGACTTACAATAGTGAAAGAGTTTACAATTTAATCAGGATTTTGGCATCGATCGGGTAAACGGCGCCAGAGATTAGCTGGTAACAGACGGACGGACGGATACACACACACACACACACACACACACACACACACACACACACACACACACACACACACACACACACACACACACACACACACACGGACGGAGGGTAAAACATTACTGATATAACTAGTCCTTGTCATGTCTTTATGGACAGTTTAGCTGCAGTACCACAATGTCCTGAGGTGGTGGGGGCGCTGATACAGAGATAATTGATGCTAGATAAAACCAGGCTTGTTTCAAATCAACACTAATGGACATTGCAGTGGAAGTGTGAATGCAAAATTGGAAGTGACGACTGAAGAAGAGGAATTATACGGAGCAGGGTGCACTGATGACATTGTGATGACGACAAAATCAGACCAGCTGTTCCTGAGAGCAGATTCCAAACATGGCTATTTGTGGGGATAGAAAGCAGACATGGGAGCACAAAAAAACACAACAAATATACTGTTCTGTATATGTAAAAAGTACATTTCCATGTTATTCCCCCTTTAAACCGTGTCACAGAGCAGCACATAAGCTTGAAGATCAGATTTCCCCTACTAACGTGGAAACGATGGCTATTATCTAAAATTACTGTCATTATACGCAACCGACAGACCTATACTTTCAGCTACTGTCGCTTCTTTTTATTATATGCAGCAGACGATGACACTAGTAGCCTCTATACTGTCGCTTTTTATACAGGTTTAGGTTTCATTTAGCCATTTCCTGTTATCTTGACAACGTCCCATCATGTACCAGATTTAATTTATTTGCAGCAGCAGGCCTGAGGTACTACATGTACCGACCATCATGCTGCTGCTGCAGTGTTCCTGTTCCCAGGAAATGTATTTAAAGTTGCCGTTGTAGTGCCTTTAGCAGCGACTCATACAGACATACAGTACATAGAGCTCCCGGATGTCCATTCATCACTGTGTTCCTGTCTGTCACTTACAGCTCTGTTCTGGAGGTTCTCTGTGTGTTGGAGAGTTACGGAGGAGCCTCTCTATCTCTGCTAACCACAGGCGTAGACACGTGGGGAAAAGGGGGACAATTGTAGGGGGGCCCAAAGTCAGGGGGGGGCACTGAAAGCTTGCATTAATAAGGTTTTATTTGTATTGATTGATTATATTGTGAAAAATATTTGATCTCAAAGTGCACCAGATTGAAGCATTTTAAAGGGGAATTCCACCCATTTTCAACATTCTAATATGTCATTAGTAGGTGCTGTATGGGTGGACATGATGAAAACGTTTCCCCCCCATTCTGTGTTTCCTGGAAATTGAGGTCTGAAGAAAAAACACAAAAACATGATAAAGCACATCTTGATGGCATCATCAAGATGTATGTCATCATGTTAATGGATTCCTATAGACACTTCTATAGAAATCCAAATGAACCAAATGAACCCTAACGGGTTCAAATGAACCCTAACGGGTTCATTTGGTTCCATTTGTATGCTCTCAGAAAAAATGTTAAAAATAGGTGAAATTCCCCTTTGACGCCTCCGGGAAAGGGGGGGCCCATGTGGAAAAGCTTTGCAGGGGCCCAAAATTGCTAGCTACGCCCCTTCTGCTAACAGTCATTAATTATATCCATCATAATCCTATTTTACTTGCTTTGTATTGGCCAAACCAACATATCAGTCAAGACAAATCTATTCCTTTTTCTATGCTCTGAGTCATGGGATCCCCCCGTGGACGAAAACGGAAAGCCTGGACTAATTTGTCATCCACGGTGGCCTGGAAGTGGGAGGAGTCAACCTAACGGGATGGGCGTGGCTACACATGATGTGACGTATCACAGCAGTGGGGGGGGGGGGGGGGGTAGAGGGGGGGGGGGGTGACGACACATCGTTGGTGAGATCCAATCAGATCAGCTCATCTGCCGTCCAAATTCGGACGGCACCCCACCCCCCCCAGGCCATATTCTTTTTTGGAATCTTTTGATAACCACAAGGCTTTTTTAAATGAATATTTGACATGGCTCCATTGTTGCCAACTTGGCACATGCTACATCTAGCCTTTTTCCAGACCCCCCTAGCGCCAAAATTAGTGAAAAACTCCTGGCAGAAGATCTAGTGTTTTTTTTTTTTTTTTGCTGGTGAGTTGGAGTGAAATTGGTTGACAGGCGCCAGAGATAAAACCCTTGTTTATCACCATTGTTCCTCCTATGATAGTCCTCCTTCAATCTTAGAAATGACCATTGGTGACCAAATGGACCCTTATAGATCTGTAAAGTGAAATGAAACCAAATGGTTTGGTTTACACTCTCAAGAGTTAAATTATATTTAAACTAAGGCTGTTGAAAATAGTTAATTAATGGGATCAAATTAATTTTGTTGATTAATCTGATTAAAAATTTTAACGCAATTAACTCATGTGCACACTGACTCAACCCACTGAGCATTTTCTCATTGAAAACAATGGGTAAAGCACAGCTTTACGGAGACGTATATCTGTGTGTCTCCCTCTAACCAGAGCCATAGAGTATAGCTGGAGGATCTCCAAGCATTGAGGGCTTGTAGATCACCTATTTTGATCAATATTTTAAAGTTAAATGGTTATTTTTGTCACAGATTCTGTTTCTTTTTTAAATGTTGAAATCCTGTACAGGAAAACATTTCATATTTTGGACATAGTTCGAATGATTAATCATGATTAAATTAATTTTGAAGCTGTGATTAATTTGATTAAAAATTTTAATCATTCAACAGCCCTAATTTAAACATCCGGATTACCTAATTTTCAAGAATCTACACATTTAGAAAATGTAGAAGAATCGCTACTTAGACCAACATTTTACCAGTTATTTCTCCTAAATTAGTCTGAGAGACTAAACTCAACATCAAATGCTGGTCCTCCTCCGTGGCTAAAATGCAGAATAAACAGTGGGCCCTCGTATGAAAATGGTTGAAAACCCACTGCTCTAGTGCCTTCTAGTGCAGTTTGGAAGTGCCACTAGTGCATTTTGGATTTTGAGAGTTGGCAACACTGCATAGCTAATTTTTGGCCAATATTTGCAGCCCTGTGGGTGCTCTGGTTGGGTGCTGTTCACTCAGACAGCTGATTGTGTGATTGTGTGAAATGATGGCGGCTAGTATGTATTTTAGGATCTGTGAAGTAGGTCAGAGCCATGTAATTGATTGTAGTGGCCTCTTTTCCTGTGTAGATGATCAGTAGTACTCCAGCAAACATAACAAAAGGGATTTTCCACACTACACTTAGTGGTATAATTCCAGGGGCGGATGTAACAATTCCCAATGGGGGGGGGGGGGTTGTGGTATAGTATGGGGGCGGCCGCAAATGTGCATGCACGTGTCTTAAAGGGGATTTTTCGCTCATTTTCAATATTTTATTATGCCATTAATATACCTTAGAGATATTTTGTAGACATGATAAAAAAGTTCCCCCAGTTTCCTAGAAATGGAGGTCAAGATGTGTTTCACCATGTTAATGAGTTTCCTTTTTTTCTTAGTGTGTACAAATGGAACCAAATGGACCCATTTGGTTCACAATTGTACATGTACACTCTCAGAAAAAAATAAGTGAAATGGGTGGAATTTCCCTTTAAGAGGCGTCCCCCCACTTCTAAAAGTCCCACTACAACAGTACAACTGAGTGTGTGTGTGTGAAGTCAAGAGTTCACGGTGCAATACCCTCCTTGGCTAGTTTGATATATTTTATTTTTTATTTTTTCCGTCCTCTGACCAGTAATGGGCGATCTCTCGTCGTCTGTCCGTCAACTCGGTGGGAATCTCGTTCTCTGCGGCGTGGCGCTCCGCGCGATTCGCCCAGAGGGGCAAAGCGATGACGGCTCCTCGCCTTCTAATTGGTCGGTTTCCCTGCAAAAACACGGTGGAACATTTGACTTCATCGCTTGCATGTAATGGGCCACACTTTGATGATGTGACTTTCTATCGTTTCCACTGTGGTCGAATTTTTCTCTGGAGAGCGAGAGCGAGTCGGGAGGATAAGTCGGTCTCTGCTGTACTTTAGTCTTTTTTTCTGTTAAACCCTTGCGTGAAAAATCAGACCAGCGCGCAATTCCTTGGGCCCAGCGGTGCTCCAACATGTGGGAGGGAAGGCAGAGTGGATCTGTCAGCAGCTAACTGCCACAGAGCCCATGCCGTTTTTATGCTATTTCAGGGCCAAGTCGATACGCAGCAAAATGGACTTTGTTTTCTCCTGCGTCTCTGATTCATGGAAGCTCCATGATTTCTCCAGAACGTGCGTGGTAACATGCTGTGTGTTTCAGGGGCGGATGTAACATTTCACAATTGGGGGGGGGGGGAAGGTGAAGCCGAACCCATACCATTTTCATTTAAACAGCTCCATATTTGGATATGCCTGACAAACAGCTCCCATACCATTTTCAGTTACAGGACTTTTATTAGTCAAGTAAAGCATCAATAATAACATCAGTTGTTGAAGTTGCAACAGACACGCAGCATGCATAAAGCTAAAGGTCTGACTCAGAGAGTTTTCTGTTTTCAATGATGAAATGCTGTTGGTTTAGTGGTGACACAGCTGTAGGTAGTTAGTAGCAGTAGTAGTGTTTCACATCATTTTAAATATAGGCACTTTAATTTGAAATATCTTGGGTTGTTTTGCATGACATCGTGTTTGGTGCAGGGGCAGACTGGGCATTTAGGGGGGCATTGCCCCCCATGCCCATAGGCCCTAGATCCGCCCCTGGTGTGTTTACACATTCTTCTCAGTAGCGCTGCCTGCCGAAGCCCTTCCTATATTTTCCTTTTTTTCCGTGAGGAAGTTTCTCAAGGTTTTTCCGTGCATAGTCCCTTTGCTTATGCTGCTTCAGAACAAAGAACTAGGGGAGGAGGAAACTGAAAATTAATAGTTCCTGCCATTTTGCGCTGCTGTTTACGTTGGATCGCACTTCAGCGAGAGAATTGGCTGAACCGTGTCACCTCTTTGGCCAAAGTTCATTGTTGTTGATTAGAAAAAAGGTCCATGTTTGCAGGGCTTGACACTAACACTTGCCCGCTTGCCCGGGGCAAGTAAAAAAAATGGTCTGGCAAGTGAAGACTGCTACCTGGTTGCCCGATCGGGCAAGTGTGCAACTTAGTGCACTATAACACAACACAAGGTAAATTTGTCTTAAGGTGGTCATTGCGACCTGGGCTAATTAAGATGATGGATTTTTAACTCTTGAGAGTGTAAAAATGAAACCAAATGGACCCGCAAGGGTCCATTTGGTTTCATTTTTACGTTCTCAAGAGTTACATCTGGTTAACCAACTTAGCTGGGGGACCACCTGGAACCCTCTCAGGGACCATGTGTTTAAAACCCCTGGTTTAAACCACACAAGTAGGAAGTAAACTTAAATGCAAAATTTGCAATTTGCAAAATATATTTTTGGGGGGCAAGTGACCATGACCTGAGGGCAAGTAGAACCTGACTATCACTTGCTCGATGGGCAAGTGCCTCGGAGACCTTAGTGTCAACCCCTGTGTTTGTGTGCAGCTAAATTCATGTCACACAGAAACCTTTCTCTGTGGCTGCGTTGCCATTCTACTGTAATCACAACAGCTGTGGTAACAGCTGCGTGTTTTATTATAATCTGGTTGTTAAACTAAACCAGAAACATACTTAAACCGTGCATGGCTGCGACTGTGATCATGTGATGATTATTCATCCATGTCATATTGAGCAGTGGTTTACAACCTTTTTCATACCAGGGCCCACTATTTATTCAGAATTTGAGCCACGGACCACCCATTGTGCACAACCGTACGTGGTCAGATGCAGTGTCATGGAGGGTTTGTTCGCAACGATATTTTCACTACTTTGATTTCGCGGTTTAGCGGATTCCACAGATGCCATGGTGTCCCCGTTATTCTCCCTGCTGTCTCTGTCTCTGTTCTCTGTGTGCAACAGGTCTGTCCAGGATGGAATCAATACATGGTCCATCTTCCTCCCATATTGGTGTGATGTGGTCCTCTGGACCAGGGGTTTTCAACCTTTTTGATACCCGGACCCACCATTTGTTCAGCATTTGAGCCACGGACCACCATTTGATGACATTTTAGTCTAAGGCTGGATTTGGGAAGCAAAACAGGCAGTATTGAATATGATGAATATTTTAACTCTTGAGAGTGTAAAAATGAAACCAAATGGACCCGCAAGGGTCCACTTGGTTTCATTTTTACGTTCTCAAGAGATATATCTGCTTAACCAACTTAGCTGGGGACCACCTGGAACCCTCTCAAGGACCACTGGACCATTGGTCCCCGGACCACCAGTTGAAAAAAAATTACTCTAGTGTCGGGTGGCAGGCGCTGAGTGTGTTTTGAGTATGTTCATTATACTGGTTACTAGACATGGAGCTTTTTTGGTGGTGTTTTTTTGTTGTTGTTTCTGTTTGCACACACACCTCCACTCTATTGGCTCATTATGAACCTGCTGGAGACGTCTGTGCTGTGATTGGCTAAAATACCAATTTGTTGATTTTAACTGCACACTAATGGGTTGGTGGGCAGCTTTTATGGAAGAAACCCTGATTGTGTCAAAATGTGTCCTCAAGGTCCTGAAAACACAACGTTTTGTTGAAATGTTGTTACTGTTTTTCATTCTCCTGACCTCTCTGATGTCTCAGGAGTGAAAACCAAATGCACCTGCTTCCAATTTAACATGTTTTTGGCGGGAAACACCTTGCATTATTAGCATTATTAGCATTACTTGCATTACTAGCATTAGTTAGCATTATTAGCATTATTAGCATTAGTTAGCATTATTAGCATTAGTTAGCATTAGTTAGCATTACTTAGCATTATTTGCTTTACATACCTAGCATTAGCAATACTTAGCATCACCTGCATTACTGACTTAGCATTATTAGCATTGTTAACAATACTTATCATTAGCATTACTTAGCATTAGCAATGCTTAGCATTAGTAGCGTTACTTAATTAGCATTATTACCATTGACTAGCATTAGTAGCATTACTTACTCAGCATTATTAGCATTACTTAGCATTATTAGCATTACTTAGCATTATTAGCATTACTTACTGAGCATTATTAGAATTACTTAGCATTATTAGCATTATTAGCATTGGTTAGCAGTAGCATTACTTAGCATTATTTGCCTTACATACTTAGCATTAGCAATACTTAGCATTACCTATATTACTGACTTAGCATTTTTAGCATTATTAACACTACCTAGCATTAGCATTAACTAGCATTATTAGCATCAATTAGCATTACTTTAGTTATTGAAAAAATATCAGACCCACAAGCTCACAGCGCGCCACGGTAATGGCGCGCTGTGAGCTTGTGGGTCTGATATTTTTGAAAATGGTGAAAATGTGGCGAAAATCTTTGAGTTATTTTTCAGTTAAGAACGTGTTAAGCATTTTATTTTTTATTCTCCTCCACAGTGTGTGTGTGTGTGTGTGTGTGTGTGTGTGTGTGTGTGTGTGTGTGTGTGTGTGTGTGTGTGGTGTGTGTGTGTGTGTGTGTGTGTTGTGTGTGTGTGTGTGTGTGTGTGTGTGTGTGTCTGAACACTCGTAGAGACAGCAGAGAGTTGTATTGTTTGCTGTGTGGGAGGTCAGAGGTCTGCTTTTAATTGCCTGTATGTGTGTTTCGCCTTGAGACGTTTCCTTTTTTAAGGAGCTGTTCTCATTGTGTCTGTGTAGCCAGGACTCATGGCTTCATATTAACACATTCTGATGCAGAAACACAGCAGCACCATTCAGCTGTTCACCTATCCTTCTTTAAAATACTCTGTGATGTTGGAGCATGTGTGTGATGTCGTTCACGCGTACAATAGCAGAATCGGAGTGTCATGGTGTTGTCGCAGCCTAGCTGATATAGACACTTTATGTTAAAGGGAAACTCCACCCATTTCACTGCAAAAAATGCTGTCCTTCATATAAGAAAAAATATATATATTTGAGTATAATAGTACTAGAAACAATTAAAATAATCGTCCGTGGGGTGAGTGAATTGTACTTGGTACGAATTCTTGTAATAACAAATATGTTCCAAAAAACAAGGTTGATAATCTTATACAACTTGCTCTTGGTTAGTAAATCCTTCTTAAAACAAGAGCAATCGTCCTTAAAGTCTAGATTTAAGAATAAAAAACTTGCTTAGTTCAGAGTTTTTTGCAGTGAATATTGTACCATGTCATTGATGTACCTTTTGAGGTGTTGGGTGGACATGATAAAAAAGTTCCCCCCCATTCTGTGTTCCCAAAAAATGGAGGTCTGAAGAAAACCACTAACATGGTGAAACATCTTGATGACATCATCAAGATGTATTTTCACCATGTTAATGGATTTCTTTAGACGCTGCTTTTTTAAGAGAGCGTTCATTTGGTTGCATTTGTACGCTCTCAGAAAAAAATGTTGAAAATGGGTGGATGGGTGGTATTTTGTTTTGTTTAAGCATTGTTAAAATATATCTATTGAAAGATATCACATCTACAAACTAAGAGCGCACCACCAAGTGGCACACTGTTTTTGAAAAATTCGTGCAAATGCTGAGAGAATCTTTGAATATATTCTTTCAGAGCAAAATCTTTACTTGCGGAGAATCATTGGAGCATGTTTTCAGAAGGGGGGTCTTCAGCCAAATATAGATCATTCTGGCGGTCCTCTGTATGACACATGCTGAGCATCACTGTGACACAAGCATCGATTTCTCAGAAAAAATAGAATTATTGTCAGAAACTAGAATCTGGGGTCAGAAACTACAATCTAGTAAATGTTATTCACTCATTTTTTTCCTGTTTCGACTGGATGTGGTTCTTTTCAGAGCTGTAGTATATCCTGGCACTGTTTTTTAAATGCTCGTCGATATCCATTGTGTTAATGTTAACAGGCATTAGACATATTTTATGTCCATTGTACTGCGTATTACAACTATAGTGTTGTTCCTCTGTGGTGTCTAAAGTACTTGTACTTTACGTTGCACTACCAGTTCATATAGAAGTGTGTAGAATTCACCTATAGCCTATTCCCATAGGTCCAGTATGGGCCTGCTGTAGCGCTCTGTGCTGCTGTACTACTACTGGATCTAATTGGACTCCACCAGCCAGAGCTCCAAGAGTGGAAATAAGGAGGATGAGGAGGTGAGATGTACAGTGGACAGTGAGACATGAGCCTGGACTAAGGGGGAGAATGTTCCTGTCATGATCGTTTTTGAAAAGTGTATGAGGGAAATGAATGGAGAATTCATTTCCGGGCCAGGCACTCGGACATCACTGAAGAGCTCACTGAAGATGCCTGGGCATGTCATGGCTTGTGGCCTGTGACCTCATAGATCGGCACTGCACTGATGCGTGGTATTTCGCATCAAAATACACAAAGCGCACGGCATGCCTAACGCATGCCGTACACTTGATTGTACCTGTACACTTTTATAGACCTTCGCGTATGGCAGCAGTAGAGTCTGATAGTGTGTGCGTGTGTGCGTGCGTGCGTGTGTGTGCGTGTGTGCGTGCGTGCGTGCGTGCGTGCTAGAGCTATAGCTGCACAAAGGACTGCTGGGTGAAATACAAAAAAATCACATCCTCAAAGGGAAGGACTGGCTTTATGGAGGAGGTTGTGCACATTGTTCATTCAATGCCTCTCACATTGTGTGATATTTCCTAACTCCTCAGATTAATTTAACATGGGAAGCTCTTTTAAGTTGTTCATGGTCCAGGAGAGTTGGACTGAGGGCACGGACAGGGCCACTGCCCGCCTAGGGAGGGAACCAGCCCCGCAGGCGCGGATGTAACATTTCCCAATTGGGGGGGCAGGAGAAAATAGTATGGGTGGCAGCTTCATTGCCCGTGTCGCTTCGCACCACGGGCAACTAAATACAGCTCTGTCACCACAGTGTTAGTAGCAGTAGTAAGGGCCACGGTGGCACGCACTACGTCCAACCAGGGAAACTCCCCCCGTCAGGTGAAAAGAAGGCAGCTTGGAGACCTCATGCATTGAAGGAAGCATGAGGCCAGTCCGCTGCCACCCCAGGTTGGCGGAGGGTGTGTAGAGCCCAGGATCACATTAGGAATTGGCACTGCGTGAAAAAGTGGGCTGCAAAATCGTGGGATAAAAAAAATTATACATATCAAAAAAGTTAGTAGCAGTAGTAGTGTTTCAAATCATTTTAATTATAAGAACTTTAATTTGAAATATCTTTGAAATTTAGGTTGGCAGTGAGGGCATTTACCCATGCCTAGATCTGGCCCTGCAGCCCCGGGCGCGTTGGGGCTTCTGTAGTGCTCAGTGCTCAGTGCCTACGTACTGTCAAACCAGACATAACTGTTGCATTTGTGCATTCCATTTCCTTTGTGTTGTGGAGAGGGTGTTTACGATGAGACCCTCAGCATATGTCCCTGTAATCTCTGTTTATCTTAACTCTAGATCAGTGTTTTTCAACCTTTTTCATCTCAGGGACCAACATTTATTCAGGATTTCAGCCACAGACCACCATTTGATGACATTCTAGCCACACAGACTCCAAAAACTAAAGATTTATTTTTGTTTTTGTCCACAATTCCAGGCTGGATTTGGGGGAAACAAAACAAGCAAAACATACTGTACATTCCAAAATGGCTAATTCAGATGATGAATATTTTAACTCTTGAGAGTGTAAAAATGAAACCAAATGGACCCGCAAGGGTCCATTTGGTTTCATTTTTACGTTCTCAAGAGTTACGTCTGGTTAAGCAACTTAGCCGGGGACCACCTGGAACCCTCCCAAGGACCACTGGTGGTCCCCGGACCAGCTGTTAAAAACCCCTGCTCTAGATTAACTGAGGAACGGGTCGACTCTTCTCCCACTTTGGTTTGTTTACTGAAATATTCCACCCACACTGCCACTGACAGGCCTTTGAAATGCACCTTTGGTTTCGTTTTCAAAGTGAGCGTGTGTTTTTTTGTTATTGAGAAGAAGCCGTGCGATAATGCAGATGCATTCATGCGAGCGTGGTCCTGTGATTTTGTCTTTGAGACAGTAGCTCCACTACTGATGCTTCACTAACTTTGATCTTTCTTCTTTACCAATATTTTTACGACTTTTCTATCATCATCATCATAATCATCATCAAATATCTTAGCCTTGTGAGCCTCTACTCTCTAGTCTAAACCGTCTATTCTATACAAGTTGACATTGACATTAGGAAAGGGTATTGGGTTCATTGCCTGATCATCAGACTTGAGTTCAGCTATATTGGAAATGAATAGACTCCAGCATTCTGCTGGTCTCCTAATATTGGCCCCGCCCCCTTTCACCTAGTCACAAAGTACCATAAGTTTGCCCCTTTTGCCGTCAGGGCCGGATTTAGCCAGCCCTACTAGGGTGGGCACGAATAATGGCAGGGTGGGCAACTCCAAAGTTTTTTATATGTAGCAGTGGTTTTCAATCTTTTCGACACCGGGGCCTACTATGTATTCAGCATTTGAGCCACGGACCAACATTTGAGGACCACCATTGAGCCCCACAGACCCCAAAAAGATTTCTTTTGATTTTGTCCACAATTCCAGGCTGGATTTGGGAAACAGTCCAACATACAGATCAAAATGACCATTAATCTTCTACATTCTCTAGTTGTGTAGACTTGGGGATAATTCACATGATGAATATTTTAACTGTTGAGAGAGTAAAAATGAAACCAAATGGACCCGCAAGGGTCCATTTGGCTTCTGATTCACTGATATTACCTTTCATTGGGTGGGCAGGATGCACATTTGGGTGGGCTCTGCCCACCCTGCCCCCCCTCTAGATCCGGCCCCTTTTGCCATTGGCCTCTTGGGCGGTAGCTGCATATATTGACATTCCAAACCGTTTCTGCATGACATGCACACATTGTGTTTAGTGTTCTGTCTGCGTCTGAATCCTTTCCTTATCAGTGTTGGTTCGTCTTATTCTCCCTCCCTTCCCCTGGTGTGTGTTGTGTACACATGCACTGTCATTCCCCTCATTGAATTGTCCCATTCTTCCCGTTCTTGTCTTCATCTTCATGGCCGTCCTCAGCTGTCTCTGTTCCTTTGTTGCTGTGTGTGTGTGTGTGTGTGTGTGTGTGTGTGTGTGTGTGTGTGTGTGTGTGTGTGTGTGTGTGTGTGTGTGTGTGTGTGTGTGTGTGTGTGTGTGTGTGTGTGTGTGTGTGTGTGTGTGTGTGTGTGTGTGTGTGTGTGTGTGTGTGTGTGTGTGTGTGTGTGTGTGTGTGTGTGTGTGTGTGTGTGTGTGTGTGTGAGACCATAAAAGGTCCAAAATGTTATCATGGTAAGGACACCCAAATAGCCATGCACAATGTGTGTGTGTGTTTTCCTCTGTTCAAAGGGAGAGCCTTCAGCTGGGCAGCAGGGGGGCTTGTTGGGAGGAAAAGCGCGCACCCCACACACGCGCGCGCACACACACACACACAGAGTGAAGAATCCGCAGGCTCCAGCGCTTATTTACACAATTAAACTGTGGCATTAAACTACACAAGAAAACGATGCTCTTGTTGCACAATTCGCTTTCCAAAACACTGTCATTGCCAGTAATTAGCAGCGCAGCCTCAAAGGGGCTCCTTCCCTATTTATTTTTAACCACAATTCCACAAACACCATTTCCAGAACACAGACCAATTTGTAAAAGGCCGAATTTAAATCTCTCCCTTTGGGGCGTCTGCTGCTTTATTGTATTAACTAGATGTTTTCCCCAGAAAGACCTGAATTTGGCCGACTGGTTACCCCAGGACAGAGCTGGTTGGTACTCTTCCATGGTTTAATTAATGGGGAACTCCACCCATTTTCAACATTCTTTTCCTGGGTAGACACTAAGGTCTCGGAGGCACTTGCCCGGGCAAGTGCAAGTCAGGTTCTACTTGCCCTCAGCTCATGGTCACTTGCCCCCCAAAAATATATTGTAAACTTTGCAGATGTAACTCTTGAGAACGTAAAAATGAAACCAAATGGACCCTTGCGGGTCCATTTGGTTTCATTTTTACACTCTCAAGAGTTAAAATTCATCATCTTAATTAGCCCAGGTCTACACAACTAGAGAATGTAGAAGATTAATGGTCATTTTGATCTGTATGTTAATTTGCCTGTTTTGTTTCCCAAATCCAGCCTGGAATTGTGGATAGCTATAAAGCAGGGAAAGACACAGAGATAGATTGACACAGAGATAGATAGAGTGCAATGACTGCCTTCAAGACAAATTTATCTTGTGTTGTGTTATAGTGCACTATGTTGCACACTTGCCCGATTGGGCAACCAGGTAGCAGTCTTCACTTGCCCCACCATTTTTTTACTTGCCCCGGGCAAGCGGGCAAGTGTTAGTGTCAAGCCCTGTTTTTTTCCTGAGAATGTACAAATGTGACCGAATTGACCCTAACGGGTCCGTTTGGTCACATGTGTACACACTCACAACATGAACGTTAGTCGCTAGTGGATTCCTCCCTTCATCGGAATTTATCAGTATGCTTAACGTAATGGATCTCTGAATGCCAAAGTATTTCTGCAGTGAATATAGAAGCTGATTATTCAGAGCTGTTTATCGTTTGCCTCCATCATTAGTAGTCGTGGGATAACTCCTGAGTTGTGACCATAAATGCAGCAACAACAACTGTCACTTTAGAGACGTTCCCTTTAGGCATAATAACAAGCTGAGACTGAGGATGCTTCATCTCAGTCTGTGTCAAACGGCTCTTCACTACAAACATTATCTGCTTTAGGGGGGCAATGCCCCCCTAAATACCCAGTCTGCCCCACCAAACACGATGGCACCCAAGATATTTCAAATGAAAGCGCTTATATTTAAAATACGCTTCTACTGCTACTAACTAACTACAGCTGTGTCACCACTAACCCAACAGCATTTCATCATTGAAAACAGAAAACTCTCTGAGTCAGACCTTTAGCTTTATGCATGCTGCGTGTCTGTTGTAGCTCCAACAACAACTGATTATTACTATTATCTCTGATGCCCCCCCCCCCCCCCAATTGGGAAATGTTATATCCGCCCCTGTCTGGCCGTCCTTGGAGTATGTAAGTGAATGGAAATGATTAAATTAATATTCTGAAGCAGATTTTTTTCCTCCTTCCTCTTATACAGAGGGACACTACATGTCCTTGTAGTGGTTTCACTGCCTGTGAAGAGGAGACGTTCCAAGGTCAGCTTTGCTCAAGGACACGTCGTTTTCCTCCTCCTCACGGTGCCTTGAGCCTCGCAGAACGATTTTCCTTTAGAAAATAAAATATCACGCATGACGAAGCTGTACATAACGTAGTGCAGCGCTGCCCACACTTTTTTGACTTGAGAGCTACTTTCAAAAATGACTGGCTCAACCAGATCTAGTCTACACATTAAAAAAAATCAATTTCAAGGCCCCCCCAAGACAGTTTGAGCTTTGAAATAGTGGTGATTACTGTTAAGAATAATGCACTGATAATGAAAAATAGAGGGGGGAGAATTGGAAAGGTTTTCTTGTATATATGCTACTGCTGTCGTTTGAAAACAGGATTTGGGGGTTTTAGTTGACAGTTCGTGATGTTGAACTTAGTCTCTTGCACCCAAAACTACTGTAAGAACTTTCACGTTTTTGACCACAATTGGGAAAGAGAACTGGCAAAACGTTGGTCAAAATAACAATTATTCTCCATTTTCTACTAATTGTGTGGTCTCTTCACAATTACGTAATTCGGATGTTTAAATATAGTTTAACTCTTGAGAGCGTTAAAATGAAACCAAACGGACCCATAAGGGTCCGTTTGGTTTCATTTTAACGCTCTCAAGTGTTACAGATCTATAAGGGTCCATGTGCTGGGGGGACTGTCATGTGATCTACTGTCATGTGTGATCTACTGGTAGATCACCATCTACCTTTTGGCAGTCCTGCTGTAGTGGCTGTCCTGAGGAAACCTCATAACAGCAAAATGTTCATTGTTCAAGAAATTTAAAGCACAAATAACATGGATTCGTAAAATATATTTTTTAATACCTAATAATCATATTGTATGTGTCCCTCAAGCTTATTTCTAATGGTTTGAGCCTCAATCACCACTGATATAACCAGTCCTTTCTTTGTCATTTCTTTATGGACAGTTTAGCTGCAGTACCACAATGTCCTGAGGTGGCGGGGGCGCTGATGAGCAGGATATTTTATAGTGGAGTCATTATACAGTAATACTGATGCTAGACAAAACCAGACTTGTTTGAATTCCATGTAAACTTGGAAAATTAACAATGGTGGACATTAGAAACAAATTGGAAATGCACATTTGGAACTAGCTCTGGTCCAGAGCTCCACTGCTTCTGAGTCTGACTTGCATTGGAGCTCTGTTCGTCTCTGTGCATTCGCCCATTACTCCACCTAATCCTGGACCTACCATATACGCCTGCTCGCAATTTTGTGTGAGGGGATTTTCTCACTTGAACTGAGTCAAGGGGTCCCTAGAGATGAAAAATCACCGAGGTGCTTGTCCGCCATAGTGCCACGAATGGCGCAATGGCCGAATCAAATATGGCCGCCATCGGATATGGTGAAAATCCAACTTTTGTGTATATACACATGCAATACCTCTATTCTGACTAATTGGGGGGTGGGGAATCCATTTCTGACATTGTTATGACAATTTTGGTTGATTTTGACCTTGAAAGGTCATGGTCAAGGCCGTTTTGCTATTCCAAAGACATGCAATAGGTCTAATTCATATAATTGTGGCAATGATTCCTGTGTGATATCTTTTATATTGATATTTAACTATAATTTAAAAGTAACAAATTTGTCCCCTGTTATAATTTTTACTCAATTACGTTATTATTTAGAACAAAAGATATACACAACACATAATATGCAAGTATACATATACATTGCTATATACGATACGATACGATACGATACGATACGATACGATACAACTTTATTGTCAGTTTGCACTGAAATTTGTCTTGCCTCCATGGCGACACCGTTCACAAATAAGACAACATACAAGTGCAACATACAATTCATTACAGACACATATGGGTTCTGAAATGATTAAATAAGAGTGACAAAGTGATATACAACTAATATAAAACAAAATCAAGTATTTTCTCTCAACTTGCTCATGCAGTGATCTCCAGGATCAATTAAAAGACTAGATGGTAGGATCCCCCCTCCCGGAGGAACGTTGGTGGGTGATGGCGCATGCCCTGGCTGCTGGTGGGTAGGGCGTTGATGGAAATCCTCTTCTGCTCAAGCTTATCGGCTAGACATGCTGGGTCCTTCCCAACCATAGTTGCAGGTTTATGGGAGATGGCAGCACAACGTTGCTTGAACAATGAAACTCAGCCTGTTGGATTCCAAGCCCCAGACTTCGCTCCATGTCAGCTTCTTCTTCTCGACTCCCTCCCACATCATCCAGCGGCCTGTCCAGTCAAATGTTGTTCCAAGATAAGAGACTGCTTGATGCAGTGGTAGCATGTGTCACTTTTCACCAGTGCCATACTGCTGCCAGACTTCCTTCATCCCCAGTGCTTGGAAGTACGGGATGCAATGTAGAAGTAATGCACAGGTGTATCATTAAAAACTATCACAACTCTCTACACAAATAGCCCACTCCATATGCACCAGTCCACTAGCCTCGTGTCAGCTTCCTCAATCCAGTTCAAGAGGTCATGGTCATAATAATAATAATCTTTATTTGTATAGCACCTTTCATGACATAAAATGCATATCAAATGCTTTACATTGCAATAGAGAAGACAAAAAATAGTGGGAATGTCCTTGCCACCAGCCACCTTTGCTGGGAGAACCTCATTGTCATGGACGACAGACCTGACAGTGATAGTATTGCCACAGACCTGACTGCACACCATATCCCAAACTAACAGATAGATATTTTGCTTGTTCTCAGACACCCAGAACTTGTGAAGTTGCTGCGGAATGGGTGTGTTGCTGTTCATGCCAATGCTTGCTGTTCAGTCTGTACGTTGCAGGGGCTCCCCTTCATTTTGAGACCTCTCAATGTACGTATCAAGTATGAGGTGAATGAATTCCGACTCTCGGCAGAAGGAGGATGAAGCACTGATGAGGGTGTTGACCGTTGAGAACCGTCCCAGTGGTATCTGCCACATTTTCGACATGAAGTCTAACACAAGTGGCAAGAGTAGATGACTAGATGCAGACTCCATTGGGTGAGATCAAGTCCAGGCTCAATCTCTTTTTTTTGACCATCAAAGATGTTGAGAGCACGTCATGAGAAAGTATTTGCTGGATGTTTATGCCCTGCTCCTTAGCAATGCCCATAGCTCCTATATGCTTCAGCCATGTCTTTGGGTAAAACTAAGTTCTGCTTCTTCAAAATGGTGTTTGGTGCCTTCTGTGGTTGCTCTTTGAAGTGAGGCTTCCTCTTTGGTATGATTCAGCTAATTTTCTTAGTCTCAGTCTAGCCTCTCCTGTCTGTATGGGTACTACAGGCACTCCCCATTTTTAGACAGTTGAGCAGACTTACTTACTTAGACTTAGTTCCTCTCGTTCCTATTGGAACATTGGGCGACGAGGCTCCTCCATTTGCTCCGGTCTCTGGCGACCCTTCTTGCTCCATGCCAGCTGACACCCATCTCTCTGCAGTCCTCCTTGGCTGTCTGTCTCCATGTTTTCTTCGGTCTCCCTCTCTTCCTCTTCCCACCTTCAGGCATCCAGTCCATCGCCACGCTTGCCGGTCTCTCCCTTGGCAGTCGGAGTATGTGGTCAGTCATTCTCCTTCTCCTTTCAGAGACCATGTCTGACAGTGCAGCTACTCCTGCTCTCCTCATCACCTCCTCGTTGGTGATGTGGTCTCTCCATGAGATCTTTAATATGGACCTAAGACAACGTTGGTGGAAGACACCCAGCTTCTTGGTGATGCTGGCTGTCCTCACCCATGTCTCACAGGCGTAAGTCACCGTTGGGATGACCACTGACATATAGAGGCGCAGCTTGGTGGCCGTAGTGATGGTCTTGGACAACCAGATGTTTCGGAGCCGTTGGAACACTCCCGCAGCTTTGCCAATTCTGTTGTTGACATCCTTCTCCACGTCTCCTGTGCTTGAGATGTTACTTCCAAGATAGGTGAAGTTGTCCACATATTCTATGTCGTGGTCACCCAGGGTGAGTGGTGGGACTGCCATAGCCTTGGTCTTCCCGTGGCTTATCCGTAAACCCACTTTTTCCCCGTGCTCTTGGAGGTTGTTGGTCAACTCTTGAAGTGTGAGCTGGGTATGGCTAACAAGAGCTAAGTCATCTGCAAAGTCCAGTTGAGCAGGCGCAGAGTGAATTCTCTGTATACAACCTGCTTTGCAGATTGACAGTCAATGAGAATCTCGTGCTCTAGCACAGAGTCAAACAGCTTCACCACTTTGAATGTAAGGTGACAAGTGGTGCTCAGTGCATGCTCGAGATGGATTTTTTGGGGGGTAGTTGTAGGTGAGGAGGTTGAGGACATTTTCATGAATCTCATGAAACAAGAGCTCAAACTCTGCATCTGCTTTTGCATGCGTGTGTGGCTCCTACTACATAGTGACCTTCAGGACCCTTCATCACTCACTGAATGCTCTGCTCGACCTTCAGGTTACCTACTACAGTACTGATCCAGCATTGACCTGAACAACCCACTGACCGATTGAGAAGTGCCAGTAGAACTCAGGATGTGTAAACTCTAGCACCTTGATTCGCACAAGATACTATGAGCCATGACACAGGTAGTTTATGCAAAGATCACCATAGATCACCATAGTATCCCACAGCATTTTTCATTACAGCCACCAAATACAGCCAACCTCCAATATGGCAGAGCTCTGACAGCCTTACATTCCTTCTCAAAATCCTGATTCAATTTCTCTACTTGTCCTATCGGGGCCTCAAACTGCTCTGAGGAATGTTGATTTGCAGCCAGCACAGTGTGAAATGCCTGTACCTGTGCTAGCACTGGATATGCAGCTCTGCCAGAACATATTCCACTGGAGCGACCTGATCACATCCTCTACCATCGGCATCCCAGTGAGAGCCCGGACATAATGGCTGCCGTTTAACACCAACTCTATCAGACCAGGTCCAAACATGGCACACTCAACCATTGCATCACCAGGGCCAGAAACTCTAAGCAGTTTTCCTGTTCTGAGCAGAACACATGTCCAGTGGAAAGGGCCCATGCAAAGGAAGAGATTCTTGAATGTTCTGTCTTGTGCAGATGAATATCTACTGCTGGAGCAAACATGCCTTCGTCACACCATATGGCCATTGATACCTGATTTGGTTGTCTACGAACACTCTGGCCATGGAAATAAAATGGTTCACTTGGGCCACAGCCAGAGCCTTCTGTTGAGTTCACTTTGAATGAAGTTGCTGTTTGATTTTGCATCACTTTTATTCCTTCAATTTGATTTGATTTAACACGCAATTAAATACATTTTAAAGGGGGTGATTATAATTGTTATATGTCTTATGCACATGTAGGCCTACTAAAAAAACAAGTGATTTATATGATTGATTATTAATTCAATTAATTAATAAATGTCAGAATTAGTAGAAATAGACCCATTGCACCCGTTTTTTCACCTAACAATGGTTAGTTATGGTCTTCGGAATAGCAAAACGGCCTTGACCATGACCTTTCAAGGTCAAAATCAACCAAAATTGTCATAACAATGTCAGAAATGGATTCCCCACCCCCCAATTAGTCAGAATAGAGGTATTGCATGTGTATATACACAAAAGTTGGATTTTCATCATATCCGATGGCGGCCATATTTGATTCAGCCATTGCGCCATTCGTGGCACTATGGCGGACAAGCACCTCGGTGATTTTTCATCTCTAGGGACCCCTTGACTCAGTTCAAGTGAGAAAATCCCCTCACACAAAATTGCGAGCAGGCGTATATGGTAGGTCCAGGATTAACCCGACCAGCCTCTCTTCTCTAGTGGATATATAAAGAACGTTTTACCTACTCACCAAAATAAACACGTCTTGTGTCATTAGAAAGTCTACTTACCTTAGTGGAAACACTCTGAGCCCCCCACCGCACGGATAAAGTGGACTTTTTGGCCAGAACGCGATCGTTTTTCACCGGGAAAAACAACCAGGATTTGCGCCCTCTACCGATATTGCCAATAGAAAAGTTCCATAGGAAATATTTTTCCTTCAGTGAAAAACGATCGCGTTCTGCCCAAAAAGTCAATTTTATCCGTGTGGTGGGGGGCTCAGAGTGTTTCCACTAAGGTAAGTAGGCTTTCTAATGACACAAGACGTGTTTATTTTGGTGAGTAGAGAAGAGAGAAGAGAGGCTGGTCGGGTGGAGTAATGGGCGAATGCACAGAGACGAACAGAGCTCCAATGCAAGTCAGACTCAGAAGCAGTGGAGCTCTGGACCAGAGCTAGATTTGGAACTACAGACTGAAGGAGAGCAGGAATTCTACAAAGCAGGATGCATTGATGACATCATTATGAGGACCAAACTCAAACCAGCTGTTCCTGAGAGCAATTTATATTAAAGCTCCTATTATGATATGAAAGAATGATTGTTCAGAGTAGATCATTTGTGGGGATAGAAAACGCACATGGGTGCACGCAAAACATTAAAAATAATAATACGTTTAATTTCATGTTATTTCCCCTTTAAAAATATACAAAATAGTCAATATCAGCCCTACTGCATAGGATGGCGTAATTTATGCATCATCTGGTAGTGCAGAATGTCGTACACAACACAGGTGATGTGTTTTTTGTAAACGGCTCGATCTCCAATTGATTTCCACTGATTGGAGTGCCTCACTCCACGGAGGTCAGAGGCTGAAGGCAGGCTGTTGATGGTAATTGTTTTTCTGATGTATAATTACTAATTAGTGGAACAGAAACAGGAGCTGTATTATTGACGCTGCTACAAATATCGGCACCGCTGCTGCTGCTGCGGTTGGCAGTTTGACATGTGCAGTATGTCCTTTACTCCGCAGGGGCGGATATAACATTTACCAATTCGTGGGGGGGGGGGGGGGGGGGGGGGGGGGGGGGCAGGAGGAAAATGGTATGGGGGGCGGCTTCATCGATGAAGTCGCCCCCATACCATTTTCAGTTCCAGGACTTTTATTAGTCAAGTAAAACATCAATAATAACATCAGTTGTTGTTGAAGTTGCAACAGACACACAGCATGCATAAAGCTAAAGGTCTGACTCAGAGAGTTTTCTGTTTTCAATGATGAAATGCTGTTGGTTTAGTGGTGACACAGCTGTAGTTAGTAGTAGCAGTAGTAGTGTTTCACATCATTTTAAATAGAAACACTTTGATTTGAAATAGCGTTGAAATTTGGGTTGTTTTGCATGCCATCGTGTTTGGTGGGGCAGACAGATCATTGCCCCCCCATACCCATGCCTAGATCCGCCCCTGTTACTCAGTCATTTTTTTAATAGCTCAGCTAGAAGTCACACAGAGTTTAATGTGGCAATCACTGCAAACGGATGCTGTGTACCTCTGGCTGTCTGTCGACTAACGACAGAGAGAGAGAGAGACGGAGAGGGAAAGGGAGAGAGACACAGAGAGACAGATTTATTTTCTACTTTTCAGCGGTTCATATCAGGTGTACAGGCTTTTAGGAGGAAGCATTTCAAAAGTGTGTCTCAGTTTAACGGTCAGAACGCTTGATGTTGAGTCTAGTCCCTCTGGAGGATTTTGTGTCCACAAGTTAGGAGAGATAACTGGCAAAAATTTGGTTTCCAACTGTCCATCATTTATCTGGGGACCACCTGGAATCCTCTCAGGGACTGGACCACTGGTTGAAAACCTGTTTTATATTGAAAACAATAGTGGATGACTGCACCTACCTCTAGAGCTGTACTGATATATCGGTCGTACCCATATATATCGGCCATATCGATACAGATATATCAGCATCGGTATCGGTGATATCCGTACCGATATATCGGCCGTAACATCGGCCGATATATTGGTAACATTGGGCGAAATATCGGCCGATATATGCCTGGGAACAGAAAAAGAAAAAACAGAAAATGGAATTATTTCGCAAAAGTAAATGATGTCAATGTCGTATCCTACTGTTTACTTGAAAGAGAAAATAAATTTGGAGTTTAGAATTTTTTCAAATGTATTTTATTATTTTAAATCATTATAACATCGGTCCAAAACATCGGAAACATCGTGTGTAGTTTTTTTTTTTCAAAAATCGGTATCGGCCCCAAAAATATGGCATCGGTCGGGCTCTACCTACCTCTGTAGAGCCCTGTTAATGGTAAATTGGTGCATTTATATAGCGCCTTTTATCCAAGGCGCTTTACATTGATCATCATATTCACCACATTCACACACACATTCATACACTGATGGCAGTGGAAACCATGCAAGGTACCTACTAGCACATCAGGAGCAATTAGGGGTTCAGTGTGCTCAAGGACCCTTCGACAGTAACTCTGCGGGAGCCTGGGATCGAACCGGCAACCTTGCGGTTACCATCCAGTGGCTCCTACACGTGCTACACGTGTTGCTATGGTCCGTCATGCAAGGACAGATGCATGACTGCAGCCAAGCCAGCCATGCATCTCTCTCTCCAAATCCAAAATCTGTTTCTTCGTTTAAAAAAAAGCATGTTGATTCAAATATCCACAGCGATGTCTGATCGCGTTGTAATTCAAAATTTGATAATACTAGTCCTATACCCGTTGTGAAATATATGATCTGGAAATGCTTGTAGACAGGCTATTTGGGGCGTGTTTGGAACTTCAGAACTGTGCCCTAAATGCACTGGAGTGCCCTGTTGTGTTTCATTTATACGTGGTGTATTTGGGGCATTTGGTGCTCCTCGTTCGTTTATCCACACTGGTGTGTTTGCTGCACGCAATGAGCAACCCTACGCTGGAGACGGGGTTGGCCGGTGGCATGATTGCGTCAAAGCTATGTCTCGAGCGCTCCCGTTCAATAAAAAGCAATACAATTAATGTGAGCTAAGACGCTAGGCTATGGCTAAGCACTGCACTGTGGTCCCCTAACTTTTCTGTGTAAAAGTTTAGGGAGAATTGGATGCCGTGGCCGCCGTGCGTAATGAATATCCAGACGTGTAGATTTCAGTGGTAGAAGAAATAAGTCGTAGCCTCGTAGGTGACCGTAGTAGCGCGTACGCTGGAGACGGGGTTCGCTGCCCGGTGTGGAAGGCATGATTGAGTCACAGGCTGTGACTCACAGCTGTGTCAAGCTAGGCGATGGCTAACGGCTAAGCACTGTACTGTGTGGTCCCCTAACTTTTCCGTGTAAAAGTTTGGAGAGTAGTGGATGCCATGGCCGCCGTGCGTAATGAATATCCAAACGTGTAGATTTCAGTGGTAGTAGAAATAAGTCGTAGCCTCGTAGCTGACCGCAGTAGCGCGTATACCATCACGCCGTTGTGGCAGGCGGAGCAGCGAGGACAGAGAACGCAAGGGGAGGTGATCCCGTGTTGCACAACAAACTGTGACCACAAATAAATGTGTGTCCGTGTGACGTGATCTGCGCGGTGATGTGCTTTTCATGCAGTTCTATTAAATTAAAATGATTGGTATAATGTTAGGTGTTTGTAAGTAGTGCACATTGGTGCTGGATGACAGGGCTGTGCTACGCGAGGTTCATCGAGGCTGTCCGTGCGCCGTGGCATGTGTGGGTGATCCTCATTGCACAGTGCATTTGCGCAGGTAACAGACAGACAGACAGACAGACAGACAGAAAGACACACATTCCTAGAATTATTTAGAGAGATAACCGTTTGTGGTGAAGTACACAGCTCTGCTCAGGGGTTGACACTAACACTTGCCCGCTTGCCCGGGGCAAGTAAAAAAAAATGGTGGGGCAAGTGAAGACTGCTACCTGGTTGCCCGATTGGGCAAGTGGGCAACATAGTGCACTATAACACAACACAAGATAAATTGTCTTGAAGGCGGTCATTGCGACCTACCTCTGTGTCTTGTGTCAAAATGACCATTAATCTTCTACAGTGTAGACCTGGGCTAATTAAGATGATGCATTTTAACTCTTGAGAGTGTAAAAATGAAACCAAATGGACCCTTGCGGGTCCATTTGGTTTCATTTTTACGTTCTCAAGAGTTACTGTACATCTGGTTAACCAACTTAACTGGGGACCACCTGGAACCTGGCGGGCAAGTGACCATGACCTGAGGGCAAGTAGAAACTGACATGCACTTGCCCGATGGTCAAGTGCCTCGGAGACCTTAGTGTCAACCCCTGTCTGTTCCTCAGTGACTTATTACTGACAAAAACACTGTCTTTTATTTCACAGGTAACGGCGTTCCGCTCCACCGTTGGTGTCCATCAGGTCGGTGTGTAACAGCAAAGACTGGGGAGGAACGCTCTGTGATTGGCCACTACACGTAGCACATGACCCACCGGCAAAAAGTGGACGCCAACATCGGAGTCGATGGACAACCATAAGCAAGTAAGCACGTGTGTGTGTTTGTTTTAGGAAAATGTTATGGTTTGTCCCGCTCGGTCCTTGGTTTGTTGGCTGCTGATATGTAATGTATGTTGAGATGATCAATGGATGATTCCGTAGACGTTTGACCTTCATTAGGCAGGTAGTGCAGGCTGCTTCACTGAATGATTCGCCGTGGTCACTCATTTTTTGTCTTTTTTTATTTTTATTTTTTAAAAAGCATTTGCATGTTTTGTGAGATTTCTTTATTACATTTGCGGGGACAGCTGTCTTCCGTTTCAGATTGAACATTTTTGTCTTCTATATCCATATATGGAGTTATACATGCCTTAGGTCGACACTAGATGTCTCTGTTGTCTCCATATATGGAGCTGTAGATCAGAACAAGATACTGAGATCGTTTGTTACGATTTTATTTCATCGATCAGCTGAGGGTGGTAACAGGAAGTCAAACATGCTAGCTCTCTCTCTCTCTCTCTCTCTCTCTCTCTCTCTCTCTCTCTCTCTCTCTCTCTTGCTCGCGCGCGCGCACACATGCACACACTCTCATTCATTCTCTCTCTCCCACTTACCCTCTGTCAGCCCCTACACTGTATATATCTCTATATGATTCCCATTCCCATCACACAGCCTCACAGCCCCTGTGACCCTTGGACTGGTGATTGTACAATAGTTAATCATCTATAAATTACCATGAAAGCAATAAGGGCGAGGAGAGGAAATGGCTCATAGCGTACGGATGTCTTTTCATCGTCGAGTGGAATTGTGTTGCTGCCGCAAGACTTCCTTCCATGCTGTACAGACCTTCCTTAGTGCTCCTGATAAACCAAGCCTGTTGGTCTACATCAGTGGTCTTAAACCAGTGGTCCGGGGACCACCAGTGGTCCTTGTGAGGGTTCCGAATGGTCCCCATGCAGGCTAAGTGATGGATAGTTGGTTAACCAGATGTAACTCTTTGAGAGCGTAAAACATGAAACCAAATGGACCCTTGCGGGTCCATTTGGTTTCATGTTTACCGCTCTCAAAGAGTTAAAATATTCATCATGTGAATTATCCCGAGTCTACACAACTAGAGAATGTAGAAGATTAATGGTCATTTTGATCTGTATCAAAATGACCATGTATGAGATCGTCATTTGTCTTTCCCAGGTCTATTGTAGAGGTCCCGTCTGTTCATTCTGGTATAGAATGGGTCCAGCTAATTAGAAAATGTGCTATTCAGAGTCTTTCATTGCAGGATTTGCAATAATTAAATAGAAATTCAATGCATTAATTAAAACTACTGTACAGGATTAATGCAATAATTAAATAATAGCTGCTAGAATTGATTGTAGAGTTTTAGGGTAAGTAACCTCAAGTACAATGATGGGCTTTTTGTACCCTTATGCATAAAGTCCATTAAATGGTGGTCTGCATTCTAATTGCTTCCAGAACCATACCAGTTTTCTCTTACGGAGGTGGTATGAATATCGTATTTCCGTATATTGTAAAAATCATCGCTAATTTAACTGTGAGAGTGTAACTGTCAAAACAGGTGTTACGTACTGTATGGACTGTTGGGTGATATCTGCCGAGCGATTCCAAACGCAAACGCTTAGAAAAAGAAGAATCACCTGCGAGGACAGAAAGTAGATCATAACATGTCCGTAGTGGGTCTACTTGAAACGAAATTTGCAGGGCTAGAAAGAGGATGATTCAAGCTTTTAGTACAGTTGCAGAATAGAAATGTAGGCTCCATATGTGTGAGTTGTGTGGAAGGAGGAGTATAGGCCGGGTGGAGAGAGGACACCACACTGAGCCTCCTCCTGTCTCTGTAGGAGACATAACCGAATGGACCTTACTATGGTTTCTAAGGCTAAGAGGATTATATATAACGGACAAACAGCACTCTGCTGGTGATGAGTAAGACGACTGACAAGCGTCTTGAGATGTCTGACTGTCTGAGTTTAAGACTTACTGTAGAAATGGCCTCTGTAGAGGCTGGCGGACATTAATCACACCTTTTTTTTTTTTTTTTTTTTTTATCTCAGGTATACTGAATTATGTGTATACTTGGCTACAGTATGTATTCTTCCTCCAATCCTGAATATTACCTGTTGTCGCCAGCTAATTTACTTATTTTATTGCATTTGCAGTGTAGTATCAGTACAGAAACGTCTGTGTCTGTCTGTGTGCGTGTCACACTACATATTTGAGCATGTCTGCTCCAAATATGGAAAATATGGAGAAGTTACTGTCCATCATTGCAAACGTACACACACACAGTGTCACAGAAACCCAGGCGTGAAAGTGATACCTTCAGTGATTACAGGTGTCTTCAGTCACCAGATTGTTATCATCACTCAGTCCACAAATTCATGTTTGTGTCAACTAGTGGTGATGTTACAGGGCTTGACACTAACACTTGCCCGCTTGCCCGGGGCAAGTAAAAAAAAAATGGTGGGGCAAGTGAAGACTGCTATCTGGTTGCCCGATCGGGCAAGTGTGCAACTTAGTGCACTATAACGCAACACAAGATACATTGATCTTGAAGGTGGGCATTGCGACCTGGGCTAATTAAGATGATGAATTTTAACTCTTGAGAGTGTAAAAATGAAACCAAATGGACCCGCAAGGGTCCATTTGGTTTCATTTTTACGTTCTCAAGAGTTACATCTGGTTAAACAACTTAGCTGGGGACCACCTGGAACCCTCTCAGGGACCATGTGTTGAAAACCCCTGGTTTAAAGCACCCAAGTAGGAAGTAAACTTAAATGCAAAATTTACAATATATTTTGGGGGGCAAGTGACCATGACCTGAGGGCAAGTAGAACCTGACTTGCACTTGCCCGATGGGCAAGTGCCTCGGAGACCTTAGTGTCAACCCCTGTGTTATATGACATGTGAGAACTGATGGTAAACTGCTGTTGACCACTGTATTATGTCCCTACAGTGTGGCTATTGATCTGTCACTCAACAGCTTTCTGTGCAGTGTGTCAATAATGGATTATGACTCGGATTGTCGTACTTGTAATGAGATACCAGTCTCAAGTTCTTACAACATCAGACTAAGCAGCTAGAAAAGCCGAAAAGAATGCAGATTTCCCAAGATAGTCTCGTTTTTCTTGTGTTTATAGTTCATTGACCTTAGACCGCTTATTGCAAAGCTATATGTTAGTATGGCAGCGTGGCTCCTCTCATGTGATATCAGGTGATCATATCATATGATATCATATTTTTATATCTCTGATTATCTGTGCACAGAGACACAATATCTGATATCAACAACCCCCTGAGCTAACCTGTTTGTCAACCACACAAACACAGCCAACCAGCGCTACTAGCATATGAACAAAAGCATTAAAATATGTTGGATGATGATGTTTATACAAGCTGACACTTCTTTGAAGAAACTATTCATCATAGGTCGGTTTAATAGACAGATTGATACTTCCGCAATTCACCGCAGTTGCAGCCGCCATGTTTGTTGTTTGACACTGTAACTGTTGCACTGTTGAGTGACAGGGCTGCTGGCCAATCAGCTGCGTCTGTTCAGATTTGTCGTTAGACCAACCCCCAACTCTGACTCTCATTGGTAAATACATCTATTGGTACTGAAGGAAATCAGTGTGCAACTTAGTGCACTATAACACAACACAAGATATATTTGTGTAGACGGCAGTCAATGCGCTCTGCCTCTGTGTCTTGCCCTGCTTTCTAGATATCTCTCCTATCTCTCTCCCAGGTCCCAAACTTGGTTCCAAACTATCATTTTCCTGGGGTCACAGCAAAATGATAGTCCCGTGACCACTATGGGAACCACTGATTTAGGGAAAGGGAATGATTAAAGCACCAAGTAGAAAGTAAATTTAAATGCAAACTACAATATATTTTGGGCGGCAAGTGACCATGACCTGAGGGCAAGTAGAACCTGACCTCGGAGACCTTAGTGTCAACCTCTGCAGTCTTGTGAAATGTATAACAATTCTGATTGTGTGGTATAATCCTGGCTCTGTGGGAACACTTACTATTATTGCGTTAATGTGTAATTGTGCAGGTTGTACTCGGTAAGGAAGGTGCACCAGGGCATCATTAACATTCTATGAATGCACCTGTAACATACATGAGCTGTGAGTGAACATGCAAGTCGTCTAATGACCATACGTGTGCGTCAGCTGCAGCCAACAAACAGCACAGCTGCTCTCTGACTCTTTAGCATACATTATTTATAATCGCTGCTACTGAACAGGGGCGGATATAACATGTCCCATTTGGAGGAGGGGGGGGCAAGAGAACATGTTGGAGGGGCAAGAGAAAATGGTATGGGGGCAGCTTCATCGCCCGTGTCGCTTCGCGCCACGGGCGATGAAGTCACACCCATACCATTTTCAGTTTCAGGACTTTTATTAGTCAAGTAAAGCATCAATAATAACATCAGTTGTTGTTGAAGTTGCAACAGACACGCAGCATGCATAAAGCTAAAGGTCTGACTCAGAGAGTTTTCTGTTTTCAATGATGAAATGCTGTTGGTTCAGTGGTGACACAACTGTAGTTAGTGGTAGTAGTAACGTTTCAAATCATTTTAAATATAGACTTTAATTTGAAATATATTGGGTTGTTTTGCATGGCATCGTGTTTGGGGGGGCAGACTGGGTATTTAGGGGGACATTGTGGCCATTTGTTTTCATTTTACACTCCCAAGAGATAAATTATATTTAAACATCTGAATTACCTAATTTTCAAGAAGAAGAATCATTGCTATTTTGACCAACATTTTGCCAGTTATTTCTCCTAAATTAGTCCGAGAGACTAAACTCAACATCAAATGGTGGTCCTCTGTGGCTAAAATGCAGAATAAATAGTGGGCCCTGGTATGAAAATGGTTGAAAAACACTGCTCTAGCGCATACATTCTAGCGCATTTTGGAAGTGCCACTAATGCATTTTGGATTTTGACAGTTGGCAACACTGGTGGCAGGCAGGCAGGCAGGCAGGCAGGCAGGCAGGCAGGCAGACAGGCAGGCAGGCAGGCAGGCAGGCAGGCAGGCAGGCAGGCAGGCAGGCAGGCAGGCAGGCAGGCAGGCAGGCAGGCAGGCAGGCAGGCAGGCAGGCAGCAGGCAGGCAGGCAGCAGGCAGGCAGGCAGGCAGGCAGGCAGGCAGGCAGGCAGGCAGGCAGGCAGGCAGGCAGGCAGGCAGGCAGGCAGGCAGGCAGGCAGGCAGGCAGGCAGGCAGGCCAGGCAGGCAGGCAGGCAGGCAGGCAGGCAGGCAGGCAGGCAGGCAGGCAGGCAGGCAGCAGGCAGGCAGGCAGGCAGGCAGGCAGGCAGGCAGGCAGGCAGGCAGGCAGGCAGGCAGGCAGGCAGGCAGGCAGGCAGGCAGGCAGGCAGGCAGCAGGCAGGCAGGCAGGCAGGCAGGCAGGCAGGCAGGCAGGCAGGCAGGCAGGCAGGCAGGCAGGCAGGCAGGCAGGCAGGCAGGCAGGCAGGCAGGCAGGCAGGCAGGCAGGCAGGCAGGCAGGCAGGCAGGCAGGCAGGCAGGCAGGCAGGCAGGCAGGCAGGCGGCAGGCAGGCAGGCAGGCAGGCAGGCAGGCAGGCAGGCAGGCAGGCAGGCAGGCAGGCAGGCAGGCAGGCAGGCAGGCAGGCAGGCAGGCAGGCAGGCAGGCAGGCAGGCAGGCAGGCAGGCAGGCAGGCAGGCAGGCAGGCAGGCAGGAGCAGGCAGGCAGGCAGGCAGGCAGGCAGGCAGGCAGGCAGGCAGGCAGGCAGGCAGGCAGGCAGGCAGGCAGGCAGGCAGGCAGGCAGGCAGGCAGGCAGGCACAGGCAGGCAGGCAGGCAGGCAGGCAGGCAGGCAGGCAGGCAGGCAGGCAGGCAGGCAGGCAGGCAGGCAGGCAGGCAGGCAGGCAGGCAGGCAGGCAGGCAGGCAGGCAGGCAGGCAGGCAGGCAGGCAGGCAGGCAGGCAGGCAGGCAGGCAGGCAGGCAGGCAGGCAGGCAGGCAGGCAGGAGGCAGGCAGGCAGGCAGGCAGGCAGGCAGGCAGGCAGGCAGGCAGGCAGGCAGGCAGGCAGGCAGGCAGGCAGCAGGCAGGCAGGCAGGCAGGCAGGCAGGCAGGCAGGCAGGCAGGCAGGCAGGCAGGCAGGCAGGCAGGCAGGCAGGCAGGCAGGCAGGCAGGCAGGCAGGCAGGCAGGCAGGCAGGCAGGCAGGCAGGCAGGCAGGCAGGCAGGCAGGCAGGCAGGCAGGCAGGCAGGCAGGCAGGCAGGCAGGCAGGCAGGCAGGCAGGCAGGCAGGCAGCAGGCAGGCAGGCAGGCAGGCAGGCAGGCAGGCAGGCAGGCAGGCAGGCAGGCAGGCAGGCAGGCAGGCAGGCAGGCAGGCAGGCAGCAGGCAGGCAGGGCAGGCAGGCAGGCAGGCAGGCAGGCAGGCAGGCAGGCAGGCAGGCAGGCAGGCAGGCAGGCAGGCAGGCAGGCAGGCAGGCAGCAGGCAGGCAGGCAGGCAGGCAGGCAGGCAGGCAGGCAGGCAGCAGGCAGGCAGGCAGGCAGGCAGGCAGACAGACAGACAGACAGACAGACAGACAGACAGACAGACAGACAGACAGACAGACAGACAGACAGACAGACAGACAGACAGACAGAGTTACATCCAATAGCCATGACCTCAGTGCTTGTCTCGTCAATATTTCAGCTCAGACGCGTGTTTAATAATCTGCCGATATGTCGGCACATGGAAACCACAGAGGGAAGGACCTGTATGTGGGATGGGAGGGCCGCTGGCCAGCCCTGAGGCTCTTCCTTCAGCCACACACCATGTTTATCCCACCCAGCATCCATCCAGAGAGATGGATTAGACGCTAGTAAGAGGATATCTGGAGAGTCTGGCTGGACAACGTACTGTGTAGATCAGGGGTTTTCAACAGGTGGTCCGGGGACCACCAGTGGTAGTTAAAATATTCGTCATCTGAATTAGCACTATTTAACCAAACCAAAAGAATTCTTTAGTTTTAGGTCTTTGGGGTGAAAATGTAATCAAATGGTGGTCCGTGGCTCAAATGCTGAATAAATGGTGGTCCCTGGTGTCAAAAAGGTTGAAAACCCCTGGATTACACGCTAGTAAAGGGATGTCTGGAGGGTCTGGCTGGACAACATACTGTGTAGATGGAAATAGACCGAAATTGACTGGTGTAATGCACGGGGTGTCAAACTCAAATACATATCGGGCCAAAAAAAATTGATGTACATAGGTGAACTTAAAGGTAGGGTAAGTGATTTGAAATTCATGGTGTAGTACCAGCCTATTGCACTAGGGGCGTCCAACAGTAGCTACACTATGTGAACCTGCTGCTCGATCCTGATTGGAGGAGAATTCGCCACCACCTGGGGAACTTTTATTAGCTCCTCTGCTAACGTGGGGGAGGGGGAAACTCCATATATGGTTTCCACACCTTATAATAGAGCATTTTAACAGAATTTTTTTTTTGTGGGTGATATCTGACAAAAGTGAAATCACTTCCCCTACCTTTAAACAACACCCCTTAACCCCATTATGCACTTATTTTGGGATAGGGAAAACAGCCATTAAGGAGTGTTTTCACAAAATGACACCTGGACCACTTTTTCTAAATAAATAAATAAATAAATAAATAAAAAATAATAAAAAAATAACTATAAATAAAGATAAAAAACACTTTTGGTGTGGAATTTTAACCCACACATGCAGTAGTTCTGTCCCAAGACATCTGCTGTACCTACTGAGGCTCTGCCAAGGAGAATCTAACATGATGAATGTTTTCATTTTTCTGCCACCGCTGCACGATTACGCTTTTTTTCCAATACATATAAATCATTCTCTAATGAAACATTATCTCATTCTGACTCCAGTAATTTGCAGAGAGTTCGGCCCCAGTGCTCCAGTAATACGATAATGAACCGTCGATGAAGGGATAGATAGATATTTAACCCTTAATGTGTACTGAACGCATTTTGGTGTTTTATCTTTTGAAAAATAGCAGATCTACAAGCTCATATCGCGCCACCGAGTGGCGCGATATGAGCTTGTAGTTCTGCTATTTTTGAAAAAATGTGAAAATGTGCTGCAAATCTCTGAATACATTATTTTGGAAGCAAAGATTTTTAACTCAATTTTTTGCTTCTGGGGGATCACCTAGAACAACATGTTTTCAGATGGGGGTCTGCAGCCAAATATGGATAATTCTGGTGGTCCTTGGCTTGAAATATGTTAGCATCACTGACACAGGAACACAGATTTTTCAGAAAAACTAGAATCTAGTGTCAGAAACTATAGAATCTAGTGTCAAAAACTCGATTCTAGCGTCAGAAACTAGATTCTATTGTCGAAAAGTAGATCCTAGCATCAGAAACTATAATTTAGCGTCAATAACTAGAATCTAGTGTCAGAAACTATTGTAGAAACTAGCGTCAAAAGCTAGAATGTTGCTGCAGCTATAATCTGGTGTAAGGAACTACTGTATGATCTGGTGTAAGGAACTACTGTATAATCTGGTGTCAGAAAGTCAAATCGAGGGTCAGGCAAAATAGGTTAACAGGTATGAACAGCACAGCAAATGTAGAAAATTAATGTCGTCTCTCGTCTGTAGAATCACTGGGTGAGAACTGAAGCAAGTGGGCGTCGCCCACACTTGTCCGTTGTCCATTTTTGCCCATGTTTTGACAACATTTTCGCCAATGATTGTCCTTTTCCGCCAATGAGCATCGAACTGCTGTCATTGCTCCATTGCTAATGCTGATTATTGGACAACTTTGTTTGTTTTTTTTTGTTTGTTTTTTTCAACCAAGGTTCATGTTTTAGGTTATTAGAGAAAGTAAAATATGGGTGTTAATTGTTTTATATTCCTTGTTTTCTTTAGTTTTAGAGATTTTGACTATGGGAGGGAGGGGCATTCGAACGTTGACTGTTATTTACTACAGTCCTAATAAACCCCAGGAAATTATCACTGGCCATGGAAGTTCACAGGATCTACTGAATGTAAGACAAAGAAGAAAAATCATCAACATGTTGAAACACAACTTGATGATGTCATCAAGATGTATTTCACCATGTTAATGATTTTCTTCAGACCTCCATCTTTAGGAAACAGGCAATGGGGGTATATTAGGTATATTAAACAACAAAATTAAATGTTGAAAATGGGTGGAATTCCCCTCTAATTGTCCATTTTTTTTTTGCCAATACGCTGTGCATTTGCCGTTGCTCCAACACTTAAAATGCTAATTTTCTCAGGTTTATTTCAATCTGCAGTCTGTCAGGATGCAGAAGTGAGCTCTGAGCCTCTGTCCATCTTATTTACGCTGCCATCTATCAGGGTAATTAAACCACAATGAGAGGTGAGGAGCTTGACTGGTTTTCTAGGGTTGTTTTGTGCGGAAAAAACGATTGGATCAGAGTCCAGGCTGACATCAGTTAGAGCCCAGTGCTCCAAGTCACACCCGGCCGCCTTCCCTTCCCACTGGCAGACCGTTCAGAATGCGTTTACCCCTTGCGAGTAGTGGCTCTTGATCTGATGGCCTTTAAATTTCCACCCGCTTATCAGTAGTCGGGTTGCGAGGGCAACAGCTCCACCAGAGTGCTCCAGACTTCACCTCTCCGGAGCAACATTATTGACTTCCCCATAAGGCAGGGGTTTTCAACAGGTGGTCCGGGGACCACCAGTGGTCCTTGAGAGGGTTCCAGGTGGTCCCCAGCTAAGTTGTTTAACCAAATGTAACTCTTGAGAACGTAAAAATGAAACCAAATGGACCCTGGCGGGTCCATTTGGTTTCATTTTTACACTCTCAAGAGTTAAAATATCCATCATGTGAGTTAGTCCTAATCTACACAACTAGAAGATTAATGGTTACGACATGGACTGAAGCAAAAGTTTAGTCTTGGGGGTCTGTGGGGCTAAAATGTCATCAAATGGTGGTCCGTGGCTCAAATGCTGAATAAATGGTGGGCCCTGGGATGAAAAAGGTTGAAAACCCCTGCCATAAGGGATCCGGAGACAGTCCAAGACCAGAGAGTGGATGTAATCCCTCCATCTGGTCCTCGGTCTGCCTCGAGGTCTCCTCCCAGTGGGACACAGTACATTGAGGACTAGTCTGATTTATCAGACTGGAGTTCAGCTTCCTGAAGCTTGAAATTGTCTGAAATTGTCCGCTGTCTGTGAGATTTCAAGGGGGAGGGGCTTGGTTCATACCAAACAAGTTGTTGTTGTCAATCATGTTGCTAATGGGCTAGCCTGTTTGCCAACCACACAAACACAGCCAACCAGCGCTACTAGGGTGTGAACAAAAGCAGTAAAATATGTCAGATGATGTTTATACAACCTGACGCAACCTGAAACTATCATAGGTCAGTTTAATGGACAGATTGATACGCACGCGATTCAACCGGTTGCAGCCTCCATGTTTGTTGTTTGACACTGTAACTGTTGCACTGTTGAGTGACAGGGCTGCTGGCCAATCAGCTGTGTCTGTTGGATGTGTCGTTAGACCAACCCCCAACTCTGACTCTCATTGGTTAAATACGTCTCGGTAAAGAAGATAATTAGAAGTTGACAATAGAAGGCCAGACCAAGAGAGACCAAGAGACAGTCCTGTGTCTATGCGTTTGAACCAGGCTAATCGAGGAGACGCTCCAGAGGCATCCTAACCAGATGAACAAGAACCACCTAAGCTGTCTCCTTTCCAGGTGAAACAGCAGCAGCTCTACTCTTGAGCAGTGTTGGGCAGTAACTAATTTTAGATTACATATTACTATAATATTATTACTTTTGCTCCAAAAAGTAAAGTAACGAGATTACTCTGCAAAAATGGGTAATAAGTAACGCATTACTTTGCAAGTAACGCAAGTTACTTGTTTGAAATGAGCTTGTTGTTGCATGAAAAAATAGAACAGATTTACAAGCTATCGACAGGTAACAACAGAGATGTGCACTAGAATGTAGAATGCAGATTTTTATTTTTATTTAAGAAAGACATTTACCATGTCGGATTTTGTTGGCTTTGTTTTCAGGTGCAGTTTGTGGGATTGGAGACTATTATTATTCCAATAAATTGGATTCAGTTCTAAAAAAGAGCTCGCTAAACAGATTATGTTGTACATCTCTATTTTTTCAAAGGTGGGAGTTGAGAACTTGGGAGAGTAATAACGTAATATGTAATATATTACTCTTCGATTCCAGTAATAAGTAAAGTAATGATATTACTTTGTCTAAGGGGTAATGAGTAAAGTAAATAAGTTACTTTCCTAAGTAATATAGACCAACACTGCTCTTGAGTCTCTCTCGTGTTGTGACTAAACTTCTCACCTTATCTCTAAGGGAGATGCCAGACAACCGTCGGAGAAAACTAATTTCGGGCCGCTTTATTCATGACCTTATTCGTTCGGTCTTGCCTCAAAAAATGCGGTAGCGGATGTGTGAGATTTGGAAGTGCCACAACCCGGGGCGGAGAAATATTTAGACTCATTTTCCCCCTCTAATTTCTCCCATTAGAAAAAGCGATGTCCCACTTAACAGTGAGGCCGAGCGTTGGTTCCATACATGTATGTACAAACCCAGCCAGCATATTTAATGCTCTATTATTTACCCAGGAGACTTCTATGGCATTGCCCACGCAGCATTTTTTTCCTCCTTTCTTTTCGGATGAATCCAAAGGCAGGCAATGCATTCATCAGGGACCCAATTACTATTTCACAGATCTTCTTTTTTTCATCTATTTTTCATGGGAGGTACAGCATGGATGGGGTTTTTCACGTTGCACTTTTTTTTAGAGACACCTCTTTCAACCTGTTATCATAGCTAATGCTTTGCACTAATGAAATGCTTTGCACTAATGAAACCAAATGGACCCTTGAGGGTCCATTTGGTTTCATGTTTACACTCTCAAGAGTTAAAATAGTGTGAATTAAGAGTTAAAATAATGTGAGTTAGCTCAAGTCTACGCAACTAGAGAATGTGGAAGAGTAAAGGTCATTTTGATCTGTATGTTGGACTGTTTTGTTTCCCCAAATCCAGCCTGGAATTGTGGACGAAAGCTTTAGTTTTTGGGGGCTCTGTGGGGCTAAAATGTCATCAAACTGTGGTCCTCCGTGGCTCAAATGCTGGATAAATAGTGGGCCCTGGTATGAAAAAGGTTGAAAACCCACTGTTCTAAATGTCATTTAAAAGACCTTTATATTTGGCACAAGGTAACACTAACGGTACATCGGTATCTGTCAAGGGACAGATACATGTGTGTTGTGCGTATAGTGGTTGACAACATATTGTAAGAAACAGGGGCGGATCTAGCCATGTGCACGGGGGGGGGCCTAAATGCCCAGTCTGCCCCACCAAACACGATGGCATGCAAAACAACCCAAGATATTTCAAATTAAAGTGCCTATATTTAAAATGATGTGAACCACTACTACTGCTACTAACTAACTACAGCTGTGTCACCACCAAACCAACAGCATTTCATCATTGAAAACAGAAAACTCTCTGAGTCAGACCTTTAGCTTTATGCATGCTGCGTGTCTGTTGCAAGTTCAACAACAACTGATGTTATTATTGATGCTTTACTTGACTAATAAAAGTCCTGTAACCGAAAATGGTATGGGTGTGGTGATGAAGCCGCACGCATACCATTTTCTCTTGCCCCTCCAACATGTTCTCTTGCCCCCCCGGATGGGACATGTTACATCCGCCCCTGGTAAGAACCAGAAGCAGAAACAGCAGCAGCAGCAAACGGCGTCAGGGGGATTTAAATGTCCTGGGGGAGTGGGTGGGGGGTAGGGGGAGGTAGGGGGGGGAGGGTGGGGGGGGAACCAGAAACACATGTCAGCAAAAATGTTAATGTTGTTCCTCATTAACGCTCCCGCTGGAAATGACACGTGAAATAAACCATTGTCAACGCTACGCTATGCGAGCGCAGCAGCAGCAGCAGAGGCTGCAGCAGCAGCAGCAGGTTGCTGAGCATGAGGGTGTGAGGGTGAAATATGTGAATGATCCAGTTTGTACCCAACCGTACCGTACAACCAGCTAGGTGTGCTTAACAGTTTTCGTGCCGTTGAAATAGATCTAAGTCTCCCGTTATCATTATGAAATACAGTAACGACTGATGCCGCTGCCGTTGAGCTACGCCTTTGATCGTTACTTACCGGCGCCGGTTTAATACGATCCCCATGCTAACAGCAGCGTGCAGCGACCGCATATTCCATTGATAGACCATAATAAGGGACGGACCAAACCGGAAACCGGAAGTGTGTGTCGCCAACTAACTTGTCCGTGGGGAAACATGGACCGAAATATGAAATATGACTTTTTGATGAAAATCGCTGGCACTGGCTACCTCAAAATATATGAAAAAGGGCTGGCACTGGGAGTGTTAAGGGCCATGGCTGCCGGCTATTGTTCTGTAGTTCCCAAATGCGGAGATGCCACTGAGATGTCTTATTACATGGCTTGAATGAATGCTCCAATCAGAAGCCAGCGTTCTCGTCATGTGAGTGGTCACATAATACACTATAATCACCGTTCCGCGCTATATTGGACCGCTGCATAAACAAGGTCCCCAAAGTATATAAAGTCTATACATTATGACGACTGAGGAGTCCATTCCAGGGGTTGACACTAAGGTCTCGGAGACACTTGCCCATCGGGCAAGTGCAAGTCAGGTTCTACTTGCCCTCAGCTCATGGTCACTTGCCCCCCAAAAATATATTGTAAATTTTGCATATGTAACTCTTGAGAACGTAAAAATGAACCAAATGGACCCTTGCGGGTCCATTTGGTTTCATTTTTACACTCTCAAGAGTTAAAATTCATCATCTTAATTAGCCCAGGTCTACACAACTAGAGAATGTAGAAGATTAATGGTCATGATGATGTGTATGTTAATTTGCCTGTTTTGTTTCCCAAATCCAGCCTGGAATTGTGGATATCTTGAAAGCAGGGAAAGACACAGAGGCAGAGTGCAATGACTGCCTTCAAGACAAATTTATCTTGTGTTGTGTTATAGTGCACTAAGTTGCACACTTGCCCGATCGGGCAACCAGGTAGCAGTCTTCACTTGCCCCACCATTTTTTTTTTACTTGCCCCGGGCAAGCGGGCAAGTGTTAGTGTCAAGCCCTGCATACATAAAGACAGCAGAGTGGTGCACAGCATTGGAGGGATGACGTGCATATCGCTAGCAGTCCACAACTACAGAAAGAATTTAGGCACAAAGAGCCTAAATTTTTTAGAGCACAAAGATTGTCTTGGTCTTGACTTTGTCTTGCCTCACAGTGGTCTCTTGGTATCGACCTCTTTCGGACTTGGCATAGGCCTCGACCCCTTTAGTTCTTGGTCTTGATTCCATAAATCACATATGTCAAAGTCAAGGCCCGCGGGCCAGATCCGGCCCGCAAGATGATTTAATCCGGCCCAGGCTTGTAGAGCAAAATATCTCAGTCTATCAAAAAAAAGTAAGTCTCTAGCACGTTCCTATCAAAAGTTATGATCGTTTAAAGAAATGCTTATGAGCTCTCTTCTGAACGGCATGGAATGCATGTTGTCCAGCAGGGGGAGTCGTTTTACCAGGCTAGGCTGCTGGCGCTGCAAAGTGAGAACTATACTTCAGCAGTACAAGGTGTGTGTAACCGAGAGAACTATAATTCAGCAGTACAAGGGTATGTAACCGAGAGAACTATACTTCAACAGTACAAGGGTGTATAACCGAGAACTATACTTAGTTAACTATACATACTTACTTAAATTTAGTATTTGAAGTTTAAGCGCTATTTTTGTATGGTTTATTGATGCTCTGTAAATAAAAATAGCATCTTTCATAGCAAATGTCTTAATCTAGGCTACAAGTATAAAACCAATAATGAAAGTCATTAATATACATTATATTAATAGCTATTCTTAATAATAAATATGACTTGTGTGATATACTGTAGTGTAGAAGTAACGGCTGTGTACGTAAACATGCGTGTGCCGTGCATGCTTGCGGTCTGCGACTGGTTGCACCGCGGCGCTCCGGCCCCCATGAAGTCACATTAAGTCCAATGCGGCCCCTTAGATACTAGTCTCGTCTCGATCTCCCCCCCCCCCCCCCCCCCCCCAAAGTATCGTGGTTGTCTCTTGTCTCTGTCTCTCTTGGTCTCGTCTTGGTTTTTCGATTTAGGTGGTCTTGACTCCACCTCATACATGTAAAACACTTCAGCTCTGGTGGAAGGGAAAAGGGAGTGAAGGAAGATATATTGGGGTGTCTGTGGCAGCCGTTAGCCGGCGCTTGGTTGGACAGGAGTTCCTGAAAGGGAGAGATTAATGGTGGTAGTCAAGGGTAGAGTGTGAGAGATGGGGGGGCGGGGGTGAAGTGGGTGGTGGACCGGCGAGGCTAGGGTGGGGTGAGGGTGGGGGGGTTCAAGGTTGTGATTGTGAATTATAGAGAACTGGATGTGGTTATAGTTTTAATTCCCTCTAGGTAAAGGTCAGAGCTATAATTTGACTACCTGTTAATGAGATCAAGGGGTGGGGGGTGGGGGGGTAGCGGGGGGATGGGGGGGGGGCACTGGGGGTGTAATTGGGACGTTAATGGAGAAGATAACGACAGAACAACGACCCATCCTCTCCCCACACCGCTGTCATGGCTGTTAAAGTCCAGTCAATTGGAAAAATACGTTTTTTTCCCCCAACACTTCTAGACCACATCCGTGGTCAGTATATAGCCAACAAAGAAAATGGGAACATTATCATGAAAAAAACAAACATTTTAATTACTTCCAGAAATCAAAAACATGCCGCGTGATGACTCGTCGGTGCCCACAGCAATAAAAGCCAATAGAAATTAAGCTGTTTTTATCCAATTATATTACAGTCAGAAATACTCTGTTTTAATCCCATTCTGGCATCCATACAGTGTATTACTGGGTGTAAACTCACAGGGTTGACACTAAGGTCTCGAAGGCACTTGCCCATCGGGCAAGTGCAAGTCAGGTTCTACTTGCCCTCAGGTCATGGTCACTTGCCCCCCAAAAATATATTGTAAATTTTGCAGATGTAACTCTTGAGAACGTAAAAATGAAACCAAATGGACCCTTGCGGGTCCATTTGGTTTCATTTTTACACTCAAGAGTTAAAATTCATCATCTTAATTAGCCCAGGTCTACACAACTAGAGAATGTAGAAGATTAGGTCATTTTGATGTGTATGTTAATTTGCCTGTTTTGTTTCCCAAATCCAGCCTGGAATTGTGGATAGCTAGAAAGCAGGGAAAGACACAGAGGCAGAGTGCAATGACTGCCTTCAAGACAAATTTATCTTGTGTTGTGTTATAGTGCACTAAGTTGCACACTTGCCCGATCGGGCAACCAGGTAGCAGTCTTCACTTGCCCAACCATTTTTTTACTTGCCCCGGGCAAGTGTTAGTGTCAAGCCCTGACTCAGTCATCACCTTAAAATATAATGTATATCTGAACACATTATATGGTGCAAATAAGACACATAGCAGTAAAATGGCAGAGTGTAGCGAGTCTGTAGCGAGTCTAGCGACTATTGTAAACCAACAGTCCATGTGTCGTCTCTGGTATATAGCTCACAGTAGAGCCGTCCTTCTCTCTTTGACATCCCATCGCCTGAAGGGATGCATCATGCTCTGATTGGTTCAGAACCTCCATGAGCCAGACATTCAGGTGGGATCCATAATAAATCCTTGAAAAAGTCAAAGTCGCATTACTTTGTCACTACGTTACCGCAGCGAAATTGACCCATCACTTGGAGCGGAGAGCTCCAAGTGATGGCCCATCACTTGGAGACGGTGAGCTCCAAGGAGTGGTGAGCTGCGGCTTGCTGCGCTCGGGAATCATTAGCTGATTTTGACCCCCAATCCATCCCTTTGATGCTGAGTGCCAAGCAGGGAGGCATTGGGTCTCATTTTTACAGTCTTTGGTATGACCCGACCGGGAATTGAACCCTGGCCTCCCAGTTCCAGGGCTCACACTCTAACCACAAGGCCACTGGTCTGTAGTCGACGAATTGTCCCTTTAACATAAAACAGGACTTGAAGTTTATATTATAGGTTTGTTTGATTTAAGTATTGATGGCCTTTATATCTCCACAACCGCTTATTCCATAATGGGAGTTTTCCAAACCCCCACTATGGCTGTACTCAGTTGTACTTAACGTTTCAAGACGTGCGGTGAGAACTAAGTGCAGTGACCATGACATTACCTGGTGATGACTTCACTTGTTGTCACCGTTATGGCTCTAAATCTGTGGAAAGTAGTGAATAATGTGTTCCACACTCAAATACAGGGTTAGCACATACACCCCCACCCCCCTTCCACACGCACACACACACACATCCCCCTGCTAGTAGTTTAGAATATTTATCAAAGTGTGTATTAGAGAAGACTGGCATCTGGCACTGCAGGAGCAATCGGCCGTGTCATAGTTTTCCTAAGAATCGCTGAGCTTTGAAGGTGAGCGTACACGGCTGTGGTACGCTGGGCGGATAATCAGGTGTGCCCATTAAGTAAGTAGGACAAGAGGCAGAGCCTAATGGCCTCACTGGAGCCTGTTGAATGTAGCGAGACATACTGACCTTTAAAGGTTGGCAGGAACTCTGTTCTGTGACACATGGCCTGCTTTCTGCCTTTCCCAGAAAATACTGTTGTTTTTTTCCTCCATCAATAAAAGCGACCGGCGGCCACATAATTATTTCTGTCTCTTTCTCCAGTTCTGAGGACAGAGTTACCACCCCTAGTATGTCTCAAACCCCTGTTAATGCTCCTCACGCCTCATTATCATTATTGGAAAAAGAGAGCATCTCTTTACTACAGGGAGGGATACGCTAAATTCAATTTGCTGCCCTGTAGAAGACCCTCCTTGTTCAGCTTTATGCCTCAGTGTTCACGTTATATCACTGATTAGGCATCCATCTTCAACCGCTTATCCCTAGTCAGGTTGCGAGGGCAAGAGCTTGACCAGAGAGCTCCTGATACTTCCCTCTCCAGAGAAACATTAGTGACTTCCTCCTCCAAGACAGTCCAAGGCCAGAGAGTGGATATATAATTCCTCCATCTGGTCCTTGGTCTGCCCCAGGGTCTCCTCCCAGTGGGACGTGTCCCTCGGGATGCTCGAGAGGCATCCTAACCAGATGAACCAGAACCACCTAAGCTGGATCCTTTCCAAACCCAAACCCTTCTCTTTTTTACTATTTTGAATAACTTTTTGGAATACTTCAACATGCCAATCTATTGACACGTTGTGGGCTTGTGGACTGACCATTTCAACTATTGATTTTTTTTTTTTAAATAGTTTAAAAAGGCAAAAAAGTTTAGGGATAGGGGGTTTAGCGGTGACGAAAATCTAGGCCTCTGTCTCTCCCGTGTTGTGACTGAACTGCTCACCCTATCTCTCAGGGAGATGCCAGACACCTGCCGGAGAAAACTCAAGTCGTCTGCTTGTATTCATGACCTTATTCTCTGAGTCATGACCCCATGACCCACTTCATGATAGATGAGAGTAGGAACACACATTGTTCGGTAGACAGAGAGCTTTGCCTTCTGGCTCAACTCTTCGTCACAACAGTGATTCTCTGTCTGTCCTCCCCTCACTCACGAACAAGAGCTCAAGAATGCCTCATTTCTTACAACTCCTGATGATTATATAACTTATTATTTCTCATTATTCATTATTACTCTCAGATATGACACTATTGCCTATACCGTTGCCCAAAAAAAAATAGTACTGCTCTCACAGTGCTTCAGTCTTCAGTCATGACAAACACCTATGTACATTTCACAGCTGTGTATTCGGACCCAAATATCGGAACAAATTTCGGGTGCAAATAAGGAACCTATAATCCCCAAAAAATGCAGCAGTCTGCAAGTTATAAAGCTCACACGACACATTGCATCGGGCTACAACTCGTCGTGAATTGATAGATTTGTATAAATCTGGTTTAACCGTCACCACGGCAGTCTGTGGCAGCCGCAGGCGAATCGTGAAACACAAAAACGCAGATGCAGGCAGGATGGGAGGCTGCATGGGAGCCTCACGCATCGCTCCTCTGCAGGCAGGATGGGAGGCTGCATGGGAGCCTCACGCATCGCTCCTCTAAAGTTGTTCTACTTCGTTCCTCTCCTCAGTGTTGCCAACTGCCAAAATCCAAGATGCACGAGTGGCACCCTTCCAAAATGCACTAGAATGCGCTAGAGCTTTTGCAATCATTTTGATACCAGGGCCCACTATTTATTCTGCATTTTAGCCACGGAGGACCATCATTTGATGTTGAGTTTAGTCTCTCGGACTAATTTAGGAGAAATAACTGGCAAAACGTTGGTCGAAATAACAATTCTTCTACATTTTCTAAATATGTAGATTCTTGAAAATTAGGTAATTCAGATCTTTGAATATAATTTAACTCTTGAGAGCGTAAAATGAAGCCAAATTTGGCTTCATTTTACGCTCTCAAGAGTTACAGCTCTAGAAGGGTCCATTTGGTTACCAATGATCCTTTCTAGGAAGGAAGGAGGACTCTATCATAGGAGGAAAAATGGTGAAAAAACAAGGGTTTTATCTCTGGCGCTTGTCAACCAATTCCGCCCCAACTCACCAGCAAAAAAAAACACCAGATTTTCCGCCATTAGTTTTTCACTAACTTTGGCGCTAGGGGGGGTCTGGAAAAGAGCTAAATATAGCGACAAATGCGCCAAGTTGGCAACCCTGCCTCTCCTGTGTCTGCAGTGAGATCATCATCTCTCTGTACTGGGAGTTACAGGAGCATCCTTTAGAAGAGATGAGAGAATAGAAGGAGGAACACGACACACTCCTCCACGTCGTCGTTCTCCTGGGGATCTGCTCTGCATGACGGCATGCCACTATTTTTAACCATGATGTCATTGTAGCTGAGACTGCATAGTAGGCACATTATGACCCCCCACCACACACACGCACGCATGCACGCACACAAACACCCTTTAAGATCTCAGTGGGGAGCCCTGAGTACTCTCTTCTGTTGTTGTAAAACCAACTGGTCATGAATATTGAAGAGGAGAGGAGAGGGTTCTCCTCCTTCGTTAGCCTGCCAGAGTGTGTGTTCCCTCCTCCTGGCTGGTAGTGTCTGGTCTGGGGGGAAATTACCTCACTGCCTTCTTACTTTCTGTTGCTGTTATTGCTCTGCTATTCCAGGAACATCTCACACACCTGCATGGGTCTGGGATTGAAAGAACAAGAGAAAGTTTTCCGTCTCGCGTTAGCGTGTTGAAGAGATTTAAAGAGAGGTCGCCACTTCTCTGACTCGCTGCGAATTAGTGCATTTGTAGTTTTACTTCTAAAACACCTTAAGCATTTACAGTATCAAGAGAGGAAATATGTAAATTGTTGCATTGTACTTCAAAAGAAAACACGGCTGCTAATGGACAAATCATCACTCAATTCAGTTCAAAGCAAAGCATATTTACATAGCCAAAACAAGTATCAGAAATACAATAAAAACGGTTGAAAATGGAGCATCAGGAGCATTTAGGGGTTAAGTCTTCAGAGACACATCTACATCTAGGGGAGTCCGGATTCGAACCGGCAACCTTGCGGCCTTGCCATCCCATCACTGCCGCCCCCTTATTTAATTGCACAAAACATTTTTTTTTCCGAAATTAAACTAAATTAAATCATCTGGGTTTGATATACTATACTGATTATCTTTAATATATAATACATTATTAACACATTGACCGCAAGCTCGTGTCTGTCGTTTTCTGCCCTATGCCACGGCTCAAGCCAGTGCAATCGGTAAAAAACCCTTATTTTGAAGCGCCAGGTCTCCTAAACAGGATGTGCGATGACGTCATGCTGTTTCTGGTGTCTTGACTAACCTGTCCTCTCAGGATCCGAGCAAAAAGTTCTGGGTCAAAAGTCAGGAAGTGATATAGCAACAAGACGATCCACCCGTGCACCACGGCAACAACATTGGAGATCCCCAAAAAAGGCTTCTGAATGCATTTGATTGAATGGGTGCGAATGGGACAAAAAAAAAAAAAAAATGGCCGCGCCCATTGTCCCAAATGAGTCAGCAACGGGATCTTTTTTGATCGATGTGCTCAGACTAATAGATGGATTAAAGAATGAAATCTACATTTGGACGTGTTCTGCGCCTTCGTCATGACCGGGCATGCGTTATTTCATGGTAAGAAAACGACGAGCGTGACTTTGGGAGTTAATAATGGAACTGTTTCTCTACACTCTAGAACAGGGGTGGCCAACCAGTCAGAGACTAAGAGCCACTTTTTTACCGTGTTGCTGCAAAGAGCCACATCATACAGATGGACACACATGAACATCACCCCATCCCTTCCTCTCTCTCACACACACAGAGCTCTGCTCAGCCAGATTTATTGTAAACGTCACACACCAACATGATAATGACTCCTAGCCCCCACGACCCGACTTCGGATAACCGGTTTAAAATGGATGGATTATGTAGGCCAGTTATTTTCAATAATTAACATTGTGTGCACTGTCTCACACACAGACTCTCAGTTGAACCAGTTCCACAATCAAAAATATAACATTGTGAGCTCACACACACGAAATCGGTTTTATAATCATAATATAGGGAATGAATGGCTGTGCCAGGCCCAGTATTTTTGACACTTGTCATGTGAAAGGCCCTTAAGAGCCGCATGAAACCAGCCACAGAGCCGCATGCGGCTCAAGAGCCACAGGTTGGCCAGGCCTGCTCTAGAATGTCCGGTATCTGTTGAAACCATACTATATCCAGGTTTGTGTGTGTGTGTGTGTGTGTGTGTGTGTGTGTGTGTGTCTAGGACATGAGGACAGCTGTTTTGCTGACCCTACAGTATGGTAGCATGTGACGTGACGTGAGGACAGATAAAATGTCTAGAATGCGTGTCTGGATGTGCGGTATACCAGGTTGGTTTTATAACAGTCCCAGTGAGTAGCATATTTCCCAGGCGTGTGAACTTGAACTCCCTGGCCCTCCTGGTCCATAGCGTTGCACGACGACCGCTGCCGCACGCAGCACATGACTAGCATGTTCTTACCTCTCCTGTATGTATGAAAGAGCAGCTTGTCTCTGTGGAGATGCTCATAAACGATCTGCTGTTTTTAAATATATCCTAGTACCATTCCTCTAGAGGTATGGGAGACGCCAGCCAGCATCTAAATGCTGTCCATATATATTCTGGCCGTGGGGCTGCAGGTTTTGGATACACTCCCAGACACTCTGGTAAGAGCTGTTCACATTTATATTTTGTCTCTCTGACAGAGAGTCTAGCCGTCTAGATCCACTGAACCCATTAGCTACCACTCCTCAGTTCCCGGACCCCTACCATCACATTAGCATTTTTGGGTGTTTAAATTTGATTAATGAAAAATGCTTGCTGAGAAGAACGTTCACACTCAGATCGCATATCAAATAAGTGTTCCTCCCGAGGCTTGATGTTTATTTGTTTTCTCACCAATGATCTGATCCACTTGGATATGGATTTTGATCTCCCTTGATCTGGAGTTCCACATGTTAATTTCTTTCAGGTGTATTAAATATGCGGCTAGGGAAATAATGATGGTGAGATGATGACTGGGCAGTTTGATCTGTCTGTTGACATTGTGAGTTAATTTAATTCAACAGTGTAGTCTGTTTTGGACGTATTATGTCCTGTTTTTCTTACAGTCAATTCTGTTTTACCAGTTGCTTGGAACAAACTAAGCTGGTGTTATAACATTGAGGTTGAAACCTGGGGTTTAGGATTAGGGCATACCTGGGCATTATGCGGCCCGGGGGCCAAATGCGGCCCTTTGGCTGACCCTGACCGGCTCGGGGACCACCAGTGGTCCTTGGAGAGTTTTAAGTTAAATATGGAAAGTTGGTTAACCAGATGTAACTCTTTGAGAGCGTATAAATGAAACCAAATGGACCCTTGCGGGTCCATTTGGTTTCATTTTTACACTCTCAAGAGTTAAGATATTCATCATCTGAATTAGCCCAAAGTCTACACATTCAATCAGAGAACACAAGATAATTGTGATTTTTAAGTGCTGCGTAGCAAGCACTTCCTTAGACGATTCACCAGCTGTGTGCGTGCTAACCGGCACGACCTCAACATATCTGCGTGTCTGCGTGCTAACCGGCATGGTTTGCTCTGCATGTTGCCACATAAGAGAGAAACAAGCAAGTTGCCACATAAGAGAGAAACAAGCAAAAACCGTGCCGGTTAGCAATAACAGAGAAACAAGCAGCAATGAGCAGCAAAACCGTGCCGGTTAGCATGCAGACACGCAGATATCTTGAGAATCGTGCCGCTTAGCACGCACACAGCTGGTGAAGACCACCACACACGCAGCACTTTCTTTCACACGGGTGTGATTTTTGTTATCCTGATTTGTTTCCCAAATCCAGCCTGGAATTGTGGACAAGAACAAAAGAAATCTTGAAGAAAGTTTTGGGATCTGTGGGGCTAAAATGTTATCAAATTGTGGTCCGGGGCTCAAATGCTGAATAAATAGTGGGCCCTGGTGTCAAAATGGTTGGTCTTACTTTTATATTGAAATTAAATTAATATTACACAGACTTTAGTTCAGCCATTAGTCTTGGCTCCTCCACAATATTTTATGTATCTCATTTGGCCCCTTCCACAATCGGTCGCTTCCACAATCCCCACGACGCCAAGTAACAAACTGGTCACGTGGATAGTCGCTGATGGATTTAGCGGCCTCTCCAGATATTTACATTTCATAGCACAGTTCTGCAGATTCAATTCAATACATTTTTATCAGTTAATGAGTTGTCCTGCAATATCGAGCCGAACCGTTTCAAAATGCTTATCCACTGAAGCAGATTGACCGAGCATGCATGCGTGCATGCGCTGTGCTTTTTCTGATGATCAAGACTGGTGTTGATTGAATTTACATGCAGGAAATTAAATAAATGGGTTTTGTTTATGCGCCCTTACATTATGGCAGGTGGGAGGCAGATGTATGTATGTATGTTAGTATGCCAGTGTTTAGGGAGTGGATGTCTGATACAATTTACAATTCAGGCATTTAGCAAATGCTCTTGATCCAGAGCGACTTACAATAGTGAAAAGTTTATAATTTAATCAGGAATTACAATACATTTTACAATATACAATGAAGCGCTAAAAACATGGTAATACATTAGGCAACCTATATAAGTCATTGCAGCAGGTACTGTGGGTTGGTATGCAATACAAGTGCTATGGGCTGAGATGGAGTCTGAAGAGGTGTGCTTTCAGACTGCAGCGGAAGATATGTAGTGAGTCTGTGGTTCTGACTGCAGTGGGAAGTTCATTCCATAGTTTTGGAGCCAGGAGGGAGAAGAGCTTGGGGCGTTTGGAGCGTTGTCCAGGCGTTTTTAGTGGGGCTACTGCTAGCTTCCCAGTGTCGGCTGATCGGAGTGCGCGGGAGGGCTTGTAGGGTTTTATGAGGCCACTGAGGTAAGGTGCAGTCAAACCTTTGGTTGCTTTGAATGCAAGCGTGAGAGTTTTGAACACTGTGCGTGCAGCGACTGGGAGCCAATGGAGGGAGCGGAGAAGCGGAGTGACATGTGAGAATTTTGGCTGGTTAAAGACCAGACGGGCTGCGGCATTTTGGATCAATTGGAGGGGCTTAAGTGCACATGCCGGTAGACCAGTATAGGAGGGAGTTACGGTAGTCCAGTGATATTTATGATATTTATGTACCTAAACAACAGAGGGATGGAGAGTACATGTGCAAATAGAGGAGAAGCCTCATGTCTGCTTCAGAGTTTCATATTAATTTGGTTTGATCCAGACATAAACAGGAATGAACCTTAGTTAAGTCATCAAATATAATTCCTGCTGTGCCTGGGAGCCGGTCGTCTTCCACAGACCTGATGACTACACTTGTTTTTTTTTTGTAGTTTTCACTGAGTTTTAATCATAGCTGAGCCCGGGGACATCATTTCAGCTTTGAAATCACTCTGCAGTATCCAGGCTGTGTGAACTCACCGTGGAGGAAGGTCTCCAGGGGGTCCCAGGGAAACGTGGAAGTGGATCGCCCTCGGAAACGGATCCGTGAAAATTCTTGTTTATGTAGGATAATAAAAAGTTCAACTGAGTTAATCAAAACTCAGACGGAAATTTAAAAAAAAGTCCTGAAGTCATGAAGTCATGCATGGTGTGAATTCACCTACACTTGTCTTGCTATCTTTGTGCAGCATGCACGTGCATGCAGGCACATGCATGCACGCACATACACACACACATGCAGAAACACACGCAAACACCCGCACACTTTAATGTCAAAAGAGCCAATTTGACAGGAGGGCTGAAATCATTTCCCAATGCCAAACGTTGGTCACGAAGGCTATAAAACGGTCATGACCGTTTGGGGCAAACAATCGCAACATGATTTATGTTTTTTTCCTAACTGACTGGCCGTTATCATTTGCCTGCGGTCGAGGCTGATGGCTCAACTGTCGCAACCGTTGGGCCAACGGTCAGTTTAGGTTAGACTTAAGGGTCATTCAGAGTTTAGAATTTCGGGGGCCACCGCGAGCACCGCTGAGAGCACCGCGACCACCGCTATTCCATAGTCCACTACCAGCACCGCTCAGAGCACCGCGACCACCGCTATTCCATAGTCCACTACCAGCACCGCTCAGAGCACCGCGACCACCGCTATTCATAGTCCACTACCAGCACCGCTCAGAGCACTGTGACCACCGCTATTCATAGTCCACTACCAGCACCGCGACCACCGCTATTCATAGTCCACTACCAGCACCGCTCAGAGCACCGCGACCACCGCTATTCCATAGTCCACTACCAGCACCGCTCAGAGCACCGCGACCACCGCTATTCATAGTCCACTACCAGCACCGCTCAGAGCACCGCGACCACCGCTATTCATAGTCCACTACCAGCACCGCTCAGAGCACCGCGACCACCGCTATTCCATAGACCACTACCAGCACCGCTCAGAGCACCGCGACCACCGCTATTCCATAGTCCACTACCAGCACCGCTCAGAGCACCGCGACCACCGCTATTCCATAGTCCACTACCAGCACCGCTCAGAGCACCGCAACCACCGCTATTCATAGTCCACTACCAGCACCGCTCAGAGCACCGCGACCACCGCTATTCATAGTCCACTACCAGCACCGCTCAGAGCACCGCGACCACCGCTATTCCATAGTCCACTACCAGCACCGCACCGCGCTGTGGTGTGTTGTGTGTTTTCTTTTTTTTAAAACCAGCCGTTAAAAACAAGCAACCGCTGCGGTGCGGTGTGGTGGTTAGTAAAATCCGAGAGGAGGGCTGGGAGGTGCGGTGGTTGCGGTGGTATGACGTCATATTGTAGGAAACGGTGGTCGCGGTGGGCACCGAAAATCCATCTCTGAATAGGCCTTTAGGTTTTACTTCAGGTTTGGTTAATGGATGGGGGTTAGTGTTTGGTTGTAGTAGCAACTGTTGAAGACTAAATTAAATATGATGCTTCATATTAATTGTTGCCGGCAATAATGCAAATCTTAGTTGACAGAATTGCTACAACTTTGCGTTTATTCTGAAGTAAATGTTTTACGATATCGAAAAATAAGAATCAGCATGTGTCATGCTTGGAATATTTGACACATCCATATCATACATGCATAGATCCATTGCAAACCCCCTGGTATAAATGAACGTAATTGACATTCTGTGGATAAATTGCTACTCTGGATGGCCCTCACTTCACACAAGTGTGATTTTTATATAGTGTAGGTAGGTAGTAGGTAGTGTAGGTATTTTTCCTGTCCCTGTCTAACCCTGAACATGAAGGCTGTCCCCGACCTTCTGTTGCGTTTCAGCGTGCACAGCCATCCGTGTGCATGCATGCACGCAGGGGCGGATGTAACATTTTCCAATTGGGGGGGGGGGGGGGGATAAAATGGTATGGGTGCAGCCGCCCCCATACCATTTTCAGTTCCAGGACTTTTATTAGTCAAGTAAAGCATCAATAATAACATCAGTTGTTGTTGAAGTTGCAACAGACACGCAGCATGCATAAAGCTAAAGGTCTGACTCAGAGAGTTTTCTGTTTTCAATGATGAAATGCTGTTGGTTTAGTGGTGACACAGCTGTAGTTAGTTAGTAGCAGTAGTAGTGTTTCACATCATTTTAAATAGAAGCACTTTAGTTTGAAATATCTTTGGGTTGTTTTGCATGCCATCACGTTTGGTGGGGCATTTAGTGTGGCATTGCCCCCCCCACGCCCATGCCTAGACTATTTTTTTGTCCCTGCCTAGCCCTGAGCATAAAGCATTCTGTTGCTTTTCAGCGTGCACACCCGTGCGTGTGCACGCATGCACGCACGCGTGGCTTGCATGCACGCACATCAAAGCTGTCTCTTTCATGACGTTCTATTGAATTCACCTCCTACTCTGATTGAACGCGTCCTCGCGGCGTGCAGCTCCTCAATGCCACGCTGGCTGAAAGGATGAAACATTTCTTTATTCCCTGTGCCAGCCTCTACCTCTTTGCCCCATGTTATTTCCTGGGGTTAAGATGAATTTGATCTTCGTGGCTTCGTGTTGAAAGAAAACATTGTTATCACGTGTTGGCGGTTCTTTTGAGATATGCCGTGGCTATGTGGGCCGACCGTAGACAAGGTTATTACATTTTGTTTCACATAAATGCAATATCGAAAAATGTCTTTCTGAATAGGCTGTATTTAGGGAATTCCACGTTTTTTTTTTTCATAGAAAGGCCTGCAATTTCTTTTGGTCAGTGGTTGACACTAAGGTCTCCGAGGCACTTGCCCATCAGGCAAGTGCAAGTCAGGTTCTACTTGCCCTCAGGTCATGGTCACTTGCCCCCCAAAATATATTGTAAATTTTGCATTAAAGTTTACTTCCTACTTGGGTGCTTTAAACCAGGAGTTTTCAACAGGCGGTCCGGGGACCACCAGTGGTCCCTGAGAGGGTTCCAGGTGGTCCCCAGCTAAGTTGGTTAACCAGATGTAACTCTTGAGAACGTAAAAATGAAACCAAATGGACCCTTGCGGGTCCATTTGGTTTCATTTTTACGCTCTCAAGAGTTAAAATTCATTCATCTTAATTAGCCCATAGTGGTCACAGACCCAGTGGTCCCTGACCCCAGCAAAATGATAGTTTGGAACCAAATGGACCTGGGAGAGAGATAGGTACACTGTAATCCCGGATGAGTAAGCAATACTCAAAACTTTTGAGGCAATCATTTGCCTCAAATGTTTTGAGTTAACAAACTGAAACGTTCAAGTTAGTAAGACTTACTCAGAACCCAATACTTTTCAGTTACATGGACCATGTGTCAGTTATCAGTACTTTAAAATATTGAGTTACCCGTACTCATATATTTCAGTTATCAGTACTTTAAAATATTGAGTTACCTGTACTCATATATTTCACTTACATGTACCATGTGTCAGTTATCAGTACTTTAAAATATTGAGTTACCCGTACTCATATATTTCACTTACATGTACCATGTGTCAGTTATCAGTACTTTAAAATATTGAGTTACCCATACTCATATATTTCACTTACTTGTACCATGTGTCAGTTATCAGTACTTTAAAATATTGAGTTACCCATACTCATATTTCACTTACTTGTACCATGTGTCAGTTATCAGAAGCTATAAATGAAATACCTGTACTTCTATAAATCAATTACAATTACCATGACATTCTATTACCATGAAATAGGCATATTAAACACATCACAACTCAAAAGCAGAAATTCAAGTTCCTTGAAATCAATTTATTTATACATTTTTTAAAATACTGTTTAAAAAATTTTAAAATCTTTTAGACAATGACATGTCATTTTCCCTCAAAAAATAAACTGACAAAAAGCAAAAAAGATAGAATATGAATATAAATATAAATATATACATGTACACATTTAATGACCATAAAAGCTATAAAGCATGCCTTGATGCCAGTTTAAGTGAACATGTGGTTAACTTCATGAAAAAATATTTTTACAAAAAGTGCAAAGCATCTTGTTTGTGTCTCTCACTTGGTCAAAGCGCTGTTGTCCGAGTAAACAACAGACAGCTAGCTAATCCACAAAGTACCATTTACCTTTTTAAACACCGTAAAATACAGCCAGAACCATAAACTTCATGAGCAAATCCCATCTTCTCATGAACATATTGTAAACTAAAAACAACTGAATTGTAATCTTAAACAGTGCAACTAACATTAATCTGCAGCTCAATTGGATAATTGAGATGCAGTACATACTTCAGTCCAAAGACAACCACAAAAGCATCACTAAACCTGGGAAGAGTGATCTTCACCTTCAATGATGACTGACTTCTCGGGTTGTAGTGTACCGCGCGCTTTACGTTATCTCCAACTGCCGCTGCCATCAGGAGCACACTCCACCAAACAGCCCTGGATCACTGTCAATTTCCTGAAGGAATGAAGGAAATGTACATCACATACTAATCTTATCACTCTGGAGTCCTGTGTGCAAAGGGCTTAAATCAGCCAAAAGCAGTAGTAACTGAATTAGAGCAGTGAAGTCTGTTATTTAACCATCCTACCCGGTTTGCGGTTTTCTTCCCACATTCTGAATTCCCTTAGACTTTTTTTTTTATTGCGTGATATAAGAACTGTATTCCTAACAAAGAAATGATCTCCACAGCTTGACTCATATGTATACTTTAAAAAGGCAAACCCAATGTAGGAGACCGTTGTAAAATAATCCAATGCTATTCTCCATAGAGAAATTACTTCCATGAACCGGGGGATGAGCAAGTGATATCATGACTTCACTGCTCTATACTGACCATGGTATTGTGCATGTACCAGCCAACGGGTCAGTCTCGCAAATGAACCACTTCCCCAGCATTGGTATTGTGATTAAAGCTTCCCCTGAAAATAGCATAGACAAGCTCACTACACTATGCACTGCATCGCACTGTGAGCTTGTTGATCGCTATTTTCAGCAAACACTGTCCCCACAATAACAAGACACTAGGAGCAGCTCTGAGAGACACTTGTTAGAATATTAATATAGTATGCTCAATATATTTGTACAAGTTAAGTGTACAGAGCCTTTAGTTTCATCACTTAATATTCCCCACTCATTTTCGCCCTAGACTTAAAAAAAAACATTTATAACAATTAGGTTAAGCCTAGAACAAAGCCATCCAGCACGGCAGTGAATCATGACCATACAACCTTTGATCCTAGGAAAACATATTTTAATAAATTATTTATTTGATATAGTACATTTAATAATAACCCTTTCTTTAGTGATTTTCAAAATGTCATAGAAACACACGTCTTATGTTCATAATTACTGCCGGGCTGGATGGCTTTGTTCTAGGCTCAACATAATTGTTATAAATATTTTTGTTTAAGTCTATGGTGAAAATGAGTGGGGAATATTGAGTGACCCCAGTAAACCACACCCACTGCAACATTCTATTCGGGTGGCTGTAGCTCAGGAGGTATAGCGGGTTAGCCAATGATTCATGGGTCGGAGGTTCAAATCCCGGCTACTCCTGTTTACATGTTGAAGTGTCCTTGGGCAAGACACTGAACCTGATTTGCTCCAGGTAGGTGCCTTTCATGGTTTCCGCTGCCGTTCGGCACATATTAGTCCCCGACCGATAGAATCGGCGTTTTTTATCGGCCGCCGATATAAGGGGTCCCCGTCTATCGGAGGTTCTATCGTATCGGAGGAAATTTTCGCCGATAGAAACAAAAAAGCAGCGAAAACACGTTGCTGAAATACAAATATCATTGCACTAGTGTATATTTGTAATGATTTATTTTGCCCACAAGAGTGCGCTGTGCCTGCCTGTGACCGTCAGCGGTGCTCATATTTTCCTCCATTGCTGTATAGTAGCCTATGCTAGAGACAGAGAGAGCAGTAGCACAACAACAGTACGACTGAAGAGGGACTACTTTGGAATTACTTTTCAATGCAACGGTAAGTAGTTCAATCTAACCATGACTGGTTCATGAAATAATTATTTGTGTGTCATTTGAACATATTGGCAACATTTCAATACATTGCTCAGTTCAACTTAAAACATGCTCCCCAACACACCACCCACAGCCGACCCGTTGTAACTATGATGAACTGCAGACTGGCCACGACATGTTTGACTAAAAGTTCCTGTTCAATACTAACACAATTAAATGCTAAAAGGATCGAACCCAAGACACGATGACGGGCTACTGTTAGTTACGTTCAGCATTGTTGTCGTTTACTTGGTTTATTTATTATGAAAAAAGGAAACTAAATCCCTCTCTTCGTCAAAGACTCTGTCAGAATGTAGAGGTGCGTCAACTCTGTTTACTCCATGGGGCCAGCCCAATGGAGGCTCTTCTACATAGTCTTATATTGAGAATAGGGACAAAATAGGACAGCCGGAAGTTATGAAATGCACTGGAGTCTATGGGATCGCGCGATCCCTCTTTTCTGACCCATCAATGTCGCAACTATTTTAGAAGAATAGCTACATAGCTACATAGCTTGTGTGTGTGTGTGTGTGTGTGTGTGTGTGTGTGTGTGTGTGTGTGTGTGTGTGTGTGTGTGTCCTCCGCCATACTACTACTCAAATCTCTGCCTAGCCTACCTTGAGTCAAGACGAGAAAGAAACTTAGAGAGGGACAGTTCTCCTACTTGCGTGGTCAGTCACTGGGCAGTTTTCATTAGGACACAAGTCACACGACCCACCCATACAGATGCAAATACAGTGGCTTAGTGTTCCAAACAGAGCCTACATTTACATTTTCATTCATTCATTCATTCATTCATTCATTCATTCATTCATTCATTCATTCATTCATTCATTCATATTGAACTAGCCTACTTGCATTGTTCTCTTTATCATGTTATTGCATTACTGGTATTTATGTAAGTAGCTAGTTAGCCAACATTGTGACAAACAGAAGGAGAAAGGAGGAGGAAGAAAGATCATTTAAAATATAGTGTGGTGTTAATGAGGGTTATAAATTAGCCAACTCAATCTGTAATTGCAGCATGCAGTTACGTCACATTGCATTGCTTTATAGATAATATAGATGTTTCTTTTCTATTTTTAAACAAACTGTCAATTATTTGCCCCTTCAGAACAATTCATGCAAAATATATGATCACATTTAAAAAAAAAAGTTTGAAGTGTTCTTTTGTATACATGATTAAATATATTTTTAAAAAATCCTAATAAAATGTTTTCTTCATCACACAGATGGCTGACAAAAGGAGAAAGGACACTGGATTTCCAAGAGCAAAGAAGCTGGAGATGCTTGCCACTGATACACACACACACACACACATACAACATGGTTGAAGGTGTTTGTTTTAAGAGGCTTGTAGCTGCCATGGAGCCGAGGTACACCCTGAAGACTGAGAAGTTCTTCCGCACACAGAAGCAGCATGAAGTGTATGACAAAGAGCTTCTCTCTAAAAAGGCTGGAGAACACATAGCTTTCACGGAGATTCTTGTGTTTTTGGAGATGCTGCAGAAGTGGGACATTGACCCTGAGTGTGTAATGCTAGTTCTACGTGCCAGATCTCAGCTGTTGTGCTGACACACTCCAACTTGTAGTACAGGATGCTCTTGGATCACAGAGGGTGGTCAACGATGCCATTGCTAAGCTGAAGAGTTGGACTGTTCGTGTTCCTATTGACTCTACTTCTACTACTACTCTTTGTTTTGTCTTGAATAAAGATATTGGTTTAAGACAGCAGTTTGTCTACCATGTACTACTGTCAATGTGACTGTATCACTGCATAATCATATCGGCACCAAATCTTTGCACAATTCAAAGTAGAAAAAAGTCTATTTTCATTCCAGCTTAAAAAAAAAACAATATCGGTCACAAATCGGCTATCGGTGATTGTATTCCATATTGTATCGGCATATCGGATCGGCCCTGAAATTTTCTATCGGTCGGGCTCTAATAATTATATGTATGCCCTTGTGTGAATGGGTGAATTTAGTGCACACTGTTAAGTGCTTTGGATAAAAGTGCTATACAAATGCACCATTTACCATTTTTATTTACCATTTAAAATACCATGTCCTTGAAGACGTTTATAGGTGTTATGAGGACTCACCGTGCATGTTTTGAGACTGTTGAGACATCCTCTCGTAGGAACACTAGATGGGCATGGAGCACAGTTGTCCGCTTGGTGTTTATATCCTGCACCTCCTATGAAGATTACAAAATATTTGCAAATATTTAGACATTTACAAATGAATAGTGCGAATACAAGTATTGGGGGCAATAATACTCTTGTTTGCCTCTTTTCTATCCCATTAACTTTGTAACCCATTATGACTGGTGCCCATTTGCCTAGACTGTAATCCTAGGCTCTGATCTCCCCCTGCCGACCTGGGCAGCGCCCCAAACTGAACACATGCTTCCTTCAGTGCATGACGAGTGGGCAGACCGCTTCTTATCACCTGAAAGAGGGAACTTCCCCGGTTGGACGTAGTGCATGGAAGGAACACATTAATTCAACCAGTTCTTTCCCCTCCACCTGGTGCCCCGGCTGGCCGGAGGGAGGCAGTATAGAGACCAGTATTACCTAGGAGACACGCAAGGACATGCAAACTCCACACAGAAAGGCCCTTTTGCAAACCCCACCTAGGGTGTGGCCGCTGTGGATGGGGAGGAGAGAAATCACTCCCAGGTTCCTGACGGGATTTGAAACCCACCTTTTAGCTGTGACTGTCATGCAGATATAGATAATATTTACCTGTTCATCATGAAGCTTGAATATTCCATTCAATGAATCTGCCACGGCTCCAGTTCTGGTTGCCTTTTCCCGAAATATTAATTATATTAATTAATATTAGTCGATCCAACTCAGCGTAGAATTTGTTGGGCAGATTCTGGTTCGTCACTCGCTGGAACTCAGCATAAACCTTTACAAATAAAACAGAAGAAAGGTTCACATGCTTGCAGGATCTCGAATCATGTTTCTAGCGTGGTACGATTCAGAATCGACTCTGTGAGAAGTAGTCAGACTCAGAAGCTATGTTGTTGTACAAGTTAAAGCAATGTGTGTAAGCATGAATACAGTCATGTTGTCTTCGATTAACCTATGTGTTTACATTTCAATACGTTGATAAAACCTTTACAATTATAAAAGCTACATAAACATAGTCTGCTTTCATGCCAGCAGATTGTAGTACAGGGGTTGACACTAAGGTCTCCGAGGCACTTGCCCATCGGGCAAGAGCAAGTCAGGTTCTACTTGCCCTCAGGTCATGGTCACTTGCCCCCCAGGTTCCAGGTGGCCCCCAGTTAAGTTGGTTAACCAGATGTAACTCTTGAGAACGTAAAAATGAAACCAAATGGAACCTTGTGGGTCCATTTGGTTTCATTTTTACACTCTCAAGAGTTAAAATTCATCATCTTAATTAGCCCAGGTCTACACTGTAGAAGATTAATAGTCATTTTGATGGGTTAATTTGCCTGTTTGGGAATTGTGGATAGCTAGAAAGCAGGGAAAGACACAGAGGCAGAGTGCAATGACTGCCTTCAAGACAAATTTATCTTGTGTTGTGTTATAGTGCACTAAGGTGCACACTTGCCCGATCGGGCAACCAGGTAGCAGTCTTCACTTGCCCCACCATTTTTTTTACTTGCCCCGGGCAAGCGGGCAAGTGTTAGTGTCAACCCTGTAGTAGATCCTGAAATCATATGAATTGAAGAGAATTGTTTTGAATCTAATTGTTTTTATATTAAAAAATAATTATTTGAGTTGAATAATTTCAAGAAAGAAAGGAAAAAGTGAAAAAGATACTTGGCATCTTATTTCTTGTGTGGGGCATAGTCCTAGAGTTAAGAGATTAGACGAGCATGCAAGGTTGCCTTTTTTGCAACTTAACTTCCAACTGCTCAATGGCTAAGGTGTATGATTGTGATTGCACTGGTAGCTCCCATGTGTGAAGGTGTTTAAATGTATGGGTGTAAAGCTGGGCATCAATAAAATGCATTTGTGCTTACTGAACCTACCTCAGACTCCATCCTGAGGGCAGGCCACTTTTCCAGAATCTGTCTCACCGGTGGGTAGGTAATCACGATACCTCTCGCCGCAGGACAAATGTGGTCTGCATCATCTTACTAATGAGTAGTAGGTTTCGCTCAGTCCAACTGCTTGGACTTCTGGGCCTGGAGGGAAGAGAAGACAAAGCCACAGTTAAATGTAATACTGTAGAAAGACAACCTAGTTTTTTAATACCATTTCCATCAATCCAGCTTTATGTTCACTAAGTGTAATGGAACCAAATGGACCCATGGATGGAACCATTTGGACATTCAGAAAGGGTTCATTTGGTTCAATTTGCACAACCTCAAAGTTACAAAGTTGTAAGGGTCCATTTGGTTCAATGTTTACACTGAGCTAATTTAACATGATTCTATCCAAATAAAACATTCTCAAGGCACTTTACCATAAAGATGATGTGGCTGCCAGGACTGATCTCCTGCTCTCTCCTACAACTGCTTTGACTTCTGGGGCCTGGAGGGAACGGAAGTCAAAGCCACTGTGAAATGTAGCACTACTATAGAAAGACAAGCTAGCGTTTCTAGTCTTTCTATGCCATTTAAATCCTGATTGACTAAGGTTTACAAAATGAAAAAGTAGAGAGTTTCATTACAGCACACACTATGGGTACAACATGGTTAACTAAGATGTTATATTTATACAGGAAGCACTTTATTTAGGTCAGGGGTGCCCAACCTTTTTTGACCCAAGATCTACTTTTCAGCAGCCAACCCCTCCGGGATCTACCAGTCCAATATCAACACTTCAAACCACATGCATCGTTGCCAGCCTACAGTAACTTCACAACAACACAACACTACTTTGTTTTACCACTTTACTTTATGTCCATATAAGCATAAAGTACAACAAACTTGTCATAGGTAGGCCTACAACAGTACAACATAAGTACAACAGACTTGGACAAACACTGCCATTGCAAATGCAATCATAATAAGAACTGCCCATCACAAATTGCAGAACAATACTGTTGACATAATTCACAGACAGCAGACAACAATCCTCCAAATGAGCCGCTTAGTAGGTAGACAGACAGACAGACAGACAGACAGACAGACAGACAGACAGACAGACAGACAGACAGACAGACAGACAGACAGACAGACAGACAGACAGACACACACACACACACACACACACACACGAAAATTGCTTTTTTTTTTGTCTCTTCCACCCCATTTTTTTTCTTCCCCCCCCACATCTCCCGAGATCTACTCGTGATCAGGCCTACTGGTTGGGCTCGCCTGATTTAGGTGATATACAGTTAACACTGAAAAATAGACAGATACTTGCATAGGATAACTCTGGCTGGTGGATAATGTGAAGTTAAGCAATATAGTTACTGTACCAATCCAGCTTTTGGACACTAAGCGACAAAGAGTTACAGACCCATAAGGGTCCATTCTGTTTAATTTATACACTCTGAGACACAGATCTCTAAATGGTCCATTTGGTTCCATGTGTACACTCAAGAATTACAGACCTGTAAGGGTCCATTTGGTTCCACATGTACACTCAAGAGTTACAGACCTGTAAGGGTCCATTTGGTTCCACATGTACACTCAAGAGTTACAGACCTGTAAGGGTCCATTTGGTTCCATGTTGTGTACACTCTCAGAGTCAGACCCGTAAGGGTCCATTGGGTTTAATTTGTACACTCTCAGAGTCACAGACCTGTAGAGGTCCATTTGGTTCCATGTATACAGTCTCTGAGTTACAGACCTGTAAGGGTACATTGGGTTTAATTTATTTTGTACACTCTGGGTTACAGACTTGTAAGGGTCCATTTCTACACTCAAAGAGTTACGGAACTGTAAGGGTACATTTGGTTCAACTTGTACACTCTGTACAAGTGTATAGACTTGTAAGGGTCCATTCGGTTTCATTTTTAGACTCTGGGTAATCATTGGACACAAATATGTCCACCTTTGGCCAATATGGTGATAATGTACACAGCACACACATGCTTTTATGTAAATGTTCTTTTAGCAAGCAACACCACCAGGGTATAATAAAGCTTCATTCAAGACAACGTAGGCTAAAATGTACTAAAACGTATTTAGGCATGGGCATAGGGGGCAATGCCCCCCTAAATGCCCAGTATGTCCCACCAAACACAATGGCATGCAAGACACCCCAAGATAATTCAAATTAAAGTGTTTATATTTAAAATGATATGAAACACTTCAACTGCTACTACAGCTGTGTCGCCACTAAACCAACAGCATTTCATCATTGAAAACAGAAAACTCTCTGAGTCAGACCTTTAGCTTTATGCATGCTGCGTGTCTGTTGCAACTTTAACAACAACTGATGTTATTCCACCAGGGTATAATAAAGCTTCATTCAAGACAACGTAGGCTAAAATGTACCATTTACACCAGAGGAAAAAAAAGATTCTGGTCTAAATAAAAAGATACTGTATGCCTAAAGCTATACACAGACAAACACATGACACGTGTGCACACACGTAAAATGTAACTGTAATTTAACCACAACATGTCATGGACACCTTTCAGATATCAAAAAATAATACTCATTGTGTATAGCCTAGTACAGTGGTTTAATGTTTTTGATACCAGGGCCACAGACCACCATTTGGTCGACATTTTAGCCCCACACACCCAAAAACTAATGATCGTTTTTAATAATAGTACACCATAAACATTGTACAGTGACTGTCACTGTACAATAATGGGCAGCGCAAATAAGACGCAAATAATGTCACTGAGTGACATTATTTGCGTCTTATTTGCGCTGCCCTCATTGATAAATGCATTTCCAACTCCGTTTGTCCCTACTACGTCTGCATCAAGGCTCTGGTCTGCATGAACAGCAGCTCGAGCGCTCAGTTTCTGGCCCCTCAATGTCGCCACTCTTCTACACAGTGTGTAGAAGAGTTGCGGTGTAGAACTGCGGTGGGATCCACAGTAACGCGCGCATTCTACGTGGGCATTCTACAGACTGCGGCGTGATCCAAAATCACCCTGCATGATGAATGCTGTACGTGCGTATTATAAAACGTGTATTAAAACGTTGAACCGAGCATTATGGGCCAACATGTTATTTGTTTTGCGTGCTCTTAAAAGTAGACTCGTTATAAAACAGTCAAAACTACCACAAATTATGTTTAATGGCTCGCTTCATAAAGTTGATGCAACATTAACGCACGCCCGCGCACACACATACACACACATAGGCTTCACTGGTTTTCCCTGGTAAACTTTTCCGAGGTGAAAAAACGAATTTAACATGATAGAAATGATAGAAAACAACTATTTTATAAATGTTTACCACACTTACCGTTGACATGCTGTGATTGAGGACATAATACGCCGTTCCAAGCGTGGAAATAATGTAGAATAAGTTGTTTGGTAAGAGCGACCGGGAAATGCAGAGCGGACGGTAAACGGCGGCCATTACAGAAACAGAATTCAGAGTTGTTAACTCCGCCCCTTTAGCCCCTACGTAATGACGCAATGTGACGCATTTACCTAGTTGGTTCAGAAGACTGAAGTGTTCATGTTAATGGAAAGAAAAAGAGACAATTCTTAAGCAAAATAGGACCAAACTGTTGCATGAACATAAAATGTTTCAGTTTGAAGAGCCCATTGACACATTTCAAGTATTTAATACATAATCCAATCAGTGTTTTAATGCATCAGGGAATACAGTGTAGAGATAGCTAGAAAGCAGGGAAAGACACAGAGGCAGAGTGCAATGACTGCCTTCAACACAAATTTATCTTGTGTTGTGTTATAGTGCACTAAGTTGCACACTTGCCCGATCGGGCAACCAGGTAGCAGTCTTCACTTGCCCCACCATTTTTTTTTTACTTCCCCCGGACAAGCGGGCAAGTGTTAGTGTCAAGCCCTGCGTTATGCATCACTATGTAATAGCTGCCTATTTACTTTCATGTGAGGATATTTTGGGTTGGTCTTATTGCTGAGGATAGAGACTCCCACGGGAGACCAGGAGCTGTGCTGTGTTCAACAGCATATCGATCTGCACCCCCCCCCCCCACTGCTCCTCTGTGGGATGTGGGTGTGTGTCAGGGGCGGATCTATGCATTGGAATGCCCTGACTGCCGCAACAAACACGATGGCATGCAAAGCAACCCAATATATGTCAAATTAAAGTGCCTCTATTTGAAATGATGTGAAACACTACTACTGCTACTAACTAACTACAGCTGTGTCACCACTAAACCAACAGCATTTCATCATTGAAAACAGAAAACTCTCTGAGTCAGACCGCGAAGCGACACGGGCGATGACGCCGCCCCCATACCATTTTCATGTAGACGTGGGGACGCCGCCCCCATACCATTTTCATGTAGACGTGGGGACGCCGCCCCCATACCATTTTCATGTAAACGTGGGGACGCCGCCCCCATACCATTTTCATGTAGACGTGGGGACGCCGCCCCCATACCATTTTCATGTAGACGTGGGGACGCCGCCCCCATACCATTTTCATGTAGACGTGGGGACGCCGCCCCCATACCATTTTCATGTAGACGTGGGGACGCCGCCCCCATACCATTTTCATGTAGACGTGGGGACGCCGCCCCCATACCATTTTCATGTAGACGTGGGGACGCCGCCCCCATACCATTTTCATGTAGACGTGGGGACGCCGCCCCATACCATTTTCATGTAGACGTGGGGACGCCGCCCCCATACCATTTTCATGTAGACGTGGGGACGCCGCCCCCATACCATTTTCATGTAGACGTGGGGACGCCGCCCCCATACCATTTTCATGTAGACGTGGGGACGCCGCCCCCATACCATTTTCATGTAAACGTGGGGACGCCGCCCCCATACCATTTTCATGTAAACGTGGGGATGCCGCCGCCATACCATTTTCTCCTGCCCCCCCAATTGGGAAATGTTACATCCGCCCATTCTGTGTGTGTGTGTGTGGGGGGGGGGGGGCGCGTCTGCGCTGTGAAACCGTGAGCCATCAAAATCCGTCTCCTCCGTTGACAGCCTCATGGTCCATCTCACATTCTGTCTCACTGATTATTTTCTACCAACCATGAGCCTCCCCTGGCCCTAAGCTCGCCCCAGGGACCCCCCTCCAATTTTACACCATCCAACACACGGCACACACACACACACACACACACACACACACACACACACACACACACACACACACACACACACACACACACACACACACACACACACACACACACACACACACGGCTGTTCATTATTGATTGGAGGAGAAGGTAGAGTTTGAGTGACTGCTGAGGATGGTCTAGAGATGTACGTATACAAACCAGGGGCGACAGCGAGAGACGCTTAAAATTATAATGGATTCCGCTGGCCGTTGTAAATCACAAAGGATGTAATTGGTTTCAGAATTTAAAGTTCCTTTTTTGACAGGTGTTGTAGTGGTTCATTTGGTTTAGTAGGGAATGTGAAGAGACAGGAAGTCAAGAGGGACAAACTTCATGCAACACAGAGCTTAACATATTCAGCTGAATATGTTCTGATGATCAGAGCTGTTGCTCACAATGATTTTACCCTTAAAGGGGAATTCCACCCATTTTCAACATTTTTTTCTGAGAGCGTACAAATGTGGTTTCAGAAAAGTTTGTCAGTGGGAGTCTGGGAGAAAGGATCAGGTGATGCCAAGGAGGGCTGTGATTGGAGGATTCCAAAATGTTGACCTTTAGAGGGCGCTAATGATCTGACTTTTCTGAACAACCAGGAAACGTATAGAAACGTGAAAAGTCAACGTTGATAATTGATGTCGCTTGTTGATGTTGATCAAAACTAGGTGTATCAGCGGGCCTTTACTTATGTTAGTGTTGAACTAGAAAAGCATTATGTCTGCACAACATACAGTACATCTCTGCTGCTAGCAGTGGCTTTTATTAGTCCAGTAAAGCATCAATAATAACATCAGTTGTTGTTGTTGAAGTTGCAACAGACACGCAGCATGCATAAAGCTAAAGGTCTGACTCAGAGAGTTTTCTGTTTTCAATGATGAAATGCTGTTGGTTTAGTGGTGACACAGCTGTAGTTAGTTAGTAGCAGTAGTAGTGTTTCAAATCATTTAAAATATACGCACTTTAATTTGAAATATCGTGGGTTGTTTTGCATGCCATCGTGTGCATTTAGGGGGGCATTGCCCCCCCCCCCTAAATGCCCGTGCCTAGATCCGCCCCTGACTACCATGCACCTCTCCAGCAAACATAAACCACTGCAGCTCTAATAGTGCTGTTTGCTCAACGGAGCGCTCTGATTGGCTCAGAGAAAAGGCCACTAATGCCTGTCTTCCGGAAGGCATTTAAGCTTCGTCTTCAATTATTCACAACGCAGATATAATCCTGTTGATGTTGCTTTTATTAGGTCATTTTATTTAATGTTGCTTAATGGCTTACTGTGTGTGTGTGTGTGTGTGTGTGTGTGTGCGTGTGCGTGTGCATGTGTGCGTGTGTGTGTGTGTGTGTGTGTGTGTGTGCGTGTGCGTGCGTGCGTGTGCGTGTGCGTGTGCGTGTGCGCATGGTATAAGGCAGTGGTTTTCACCCTTTTCAATCTCAGGGCCCACTATTTATTCAGAATTTGAGCTTTGGACCAGCATTTGATGACATTTTAGCCCCACATACCCCCAAAACTAAAGATTTATTTTGCTTTTGTCTACAATTCCATCCAGGCTGGATTTGGGGAAACCAAACAGTCCAACATACAGATCAAAATGACCATTAATCTTCTACATTTTCTAGTTGTGTAGACTTGGGATAATTCACATGATGAATATTTTAACTCTTGAGAGTGTAAACATGAAACCAAATGGACCCGCAAGGGTCCATTTCGTTTCATGTTTACACTCAAAGAGTTACATCTGGTTAACCGACTTTGCATCATTTAGCCTGGGGACCACCTGGAACCCTCTCAAGGACCACTGGTGGTCCCCGGACCACTGGTTGAAAACCACTGGTACAAGTGCATGATGATAATAATGCCTGTATTAGGCTGTTTGTTGTTTTCATGTCATCTTTGACAATATTTAGTCTTTTCAGGGTTTTTTTCTGTGTTTCAACTCTGGTCTAATTAGTGAGCTGTTTGCCTCCCACCCCGTCATTAAAGGCTCTGCATTTTTTATTCATTCATTCATTTATTTATTCAGCAGAAAAGGATGGCTTAATTATTTTTGGTGTAACAGTAAATTGCCTGTTCTGTGGTGCAGTAAGCCTGGCTGCATGCAGCCCCGCCCCCACACCTTCATTACAGCAGTTAGCTGTGAAAGTGATCTGCTTAATGCGCAGGCAGTTTTCTGTTTTCCTCTTCATTAACTAAAGGGATCACATAATTCAGACCTATTATTATTTAGCCCTTTTTGTGCTAATGTTTTACACACACCAACAAAGGCTGTGTGGAGGAATTCCCCGCTCCGCACCAGTGCTGTTGCTGCTGTTATGACTTACTATAGCAGTGGTTAGATCTGTATGTTCCAGGCGAGCATCTAGCACATTCTAGTCATCCCTCTGAATCAAGCAGAGACAGAGAGAAAACCTGTCCTTCTGGGCCAGGCCTGGATATAACATTTCCCAATTGGGAAGGGGGTATGGAGCCGCATCCATACCGTTTTCAGTTCCAGGACTTTTATTAGTCAAGTAAAGCATCAATAATAACATCAGTTGTTGTTGAAGTTGCAATAGACACGCAGCATGCATAAAGCTAAAGGTCTGACTCAGAGTTTTCTGTTGTCAATGATGTAGTTAGTTAGTAGCAGTAGTACTGTTTCACATCATCTTAAATATGAGCACTTTCATTTGAAATATCTAGCCAGGCATTCAGGGGGGCATTGCCCGTCCCCCATGTCCATGCCTACATCTGGCCCTGGCTGTACATACAGTAGACCAGGGGTTTTCAACAGGTGGTCCAGGGACCACCAGTGGTCCTTGAGAAGGTTCCAGGTGGTCCCCAGGCTAAATGATGGAAAGTTGGTTAACCAGATGTAACTCTTGAGAATGTAAAAATGAAACCAAATGGACCCTTGCGGGTCCATTTGGTTTCATTTTCACACTCTCAAGAGTTAAAATATTCATCATCTGAATTAGCACCACTTAATTAAGAAGTTTACACTGTTTTGTTGGCAAAATCCAGCCTGGAATTGTGGACAAAACCAAAAGAATTCTTTAATTTTAGGTCTTTGGTGTGAAAATGTTATCAAATGGTGGTCCGTGGCTCAAATGCTGAATAAATGGTGGTCCCTGGAGTCAAAAAGGTTGAAAACCCCTGCAGTAGACAGATGGACGGAGTGCAATGCCTTTGGCCTAGTGAAGACAACATTCACCTCACATAGCCTACAGTATATACAGTATGAATGAATATTATACATTTATTCACTGCACTAACACGAGGAGGAAATCTTCTCTCTCTCTCTCTCTCTCTCTCTCTCTCTCTCTCTCTCTCTCTCTCTCTCTCTCTCTCTCTCTCTCTCTCTCTCTCTCTCTCTCTCTCTCTCTCTCTCTCTCTCTCTCTCTCTCTCTCTCTCTCTCTCTCTCTCTCTCTCTCTCTCTCTCTCTCTCTCTCTCTCTCTCTCTCTGTCTCTCTCTCCTCTCTCTCTCTCTCTCTCTCTCTCTCTCTCTGTCTCTTTCGTGGAATGTAAATGCCTGCAGAGCCAGCCAACGAGGAAAAAAAAATGTAAATGGCCTTCACCCCTTTTACACTGCTGTGGAAAAAAATATGGTTTTAATTGAGTCTTTTTCATGAAAAAATACACTAGTGAATATAGAGGAATTAAAAATATATATCAAGAAGAAGTAGTGCTGTTGTGCTGCCCTGTGACCTTGGCTATGGCTAGGATATTTTTTGCCATCCGTCCTACAGAAAAATTAAAGGAGAATTCCTTACCAAAACGCATTGGGCATCAATCTACCTTTATCGCTGTGACTTCATATATAGTGTACTTAATTTTTGTCAGATGTATTCAGAACACCTTCAGTTCACACCCTGCACATCTGTAAAGAACCTTTAATTCCTGCTCTTTATATGAACGACCGTTCGGCCAGCTTGGTGACATAAACGTGTTTTTAAGTGAAGGACTACGACCCTCTAGCCCAGCCCTGGGGGGTGGGTGGGGGGTCCCTAGGTGGTCCCCGCACCATGCTGTTGACAGGGAGGTGTAATCCATCCAGGAGTGAACACAGAGAGCTGCTAATTCTATCACACACCTCCTGACCCTGCTGCTGGCTGTGTGTTCAACAATGTCACCACAGAGGGTGTTCACAATGACAGATCTGCACAAAATGAGACGTAGCAGTACGACTGGGAGTCTGGGAGGGTGGGGGAGGTAGGGTGGGGTGGGTGGGGGTTTATAGTGGCTGGTTAAAGGTAGGGGAAGTGATTTCACTTTTGTCAAATATCACCCATTTTTTTTTTTTTTTTCTGTTAAAATGCTCTATTATAAGGTGTGCAGACCATATATGGAGTTTCCCCCTCCCCCACGTTAGCAGAGGAGCTAATACAAGTTCCCCAGGTGGAGGGTGAATTCTCCTCCAATCAGGATGGAGCAGCAGGTTCACATAGTGTAGCTACTGTTGGACGCCCCTCAGGGGTCGACATTATAATTGGCCCGATGGCCCGAAACAGGGTTGAAAACACATGCGGACCACCAGATGGCGCCCTATACTGGCCCGATGGGGCCAGTGGTAAAATGCCCTCTCTGTCAGTGCGCATTTGTTGTACAAACTTTTGTTGTATGGTCGCCATGACAACCTGTATTAGTCTTTGATCTTGGGTCAAAAAAGGTTGGGCACCCCTGATATACATATTGTATTATTATTTTTATTTCACAATATGTTGGTGTTGTTTTGTAATTGTTTAAGTTTTATTTATATTTTGTTTATTAGCACAATGCATATACAATGCATTCTGCATTGTATATGGGTCAGCTTGCTGAACGGTCTACTGGTTTTGACCCCCATGAAAAGAGTGCTGTTAACTTGAAACCATTTAATGCATTAATAAATGGTGGTCTTTTTTGCAGACTATGGGGATCGATTGCCTGGGCCAGTGGTTACAGTTGTGGGGCCAGTGATTCTTAAAAGCCACTGGCCCGAAGGGCCAGTGGCAAATTTCCCTTAATGTAGCTACTGTTGGACGCCCCTAGTGCACCAGGCTGGTACTACACCATGAATTTCAAATCACTTACCCTACCTTTAAGAGGGTAATTGAACTCAGACATTGTTCTGTCCATCCTTTCCCACCTTGTTGTATGCAGCTCATGTTTACCGTATACTAGGTCTATTGTATGTAAAAACGATTACGCCGTGAACAAAGCCAACTCTGGTTCTGACAAATGACAACACACACAATGTTTTAATCAAATATTTTAAGGAGAAACGAAACAAAAACTGTGTTGTATCCTGGCGTTTTTTTTTTTGTTTTTGTTTTTTTTTTTACTTCTTGCTAATTAGATATTGCATGATAATTTTGTTTGTTGTCATGATTTGTCACGACGCGGGTTTTCGAAAAGTCCATGAGGAAAATAAATGAGGATTCCATTTCTGGAACAAGGCGATGTCATGAAAGGGACGGGACTGCTCAGCTAGGGGAAGCCCTGAGGTTGACTGTCCGTGTGATCGCTAAGAGGCTCAAGCCGCCCCAAAAAAGGGGTAACCAAGGCACTTGCCCATCGGGCAAGTGCAAGACAGGTTCTACTTGCCCTCAGGTCATGGTCACTTGCCCCCCAGGTTCCAGGTGGTCCCCAGTTAAGTTGGTTAACCAGATGTAACTCTTGAGAACGTAAAAATGAAACCAAATGGACCCTTACGGGTCCATTTGGTTTCATTTTGATTTTTACACTCTCAAGAGTTAAAATTCATCTTAATTAGCCCAGGTCTACACAACTAGAGAATGTAGAAGATTAGGTAATTTTATTGTGTTAATTTGCCTGTTTTGTTTCCCAAATCCAGCCTGGAATTGTGGACAGCTAGAAAGCAGGGAAAGACACAGAGGCAGAGTGCAATGACTGCCTTCAAGACTAATTTATCTTGTGTTGTGTTATAGTGCACTAAGTTGCACACTTGACCGATCGGGCAACCAGGTAGCAGTCTTCACTTGCCCCACCATTTTTTTTACTTGCCCCGGGCAAGTGGGCAAGTGTTAGTGTCAAGCCCTGCCGTGTGTGTGTGTGTGGGGGGGGGGGGGGGGGGGGGGGGGGGCATAAGTCTTTATCCGGATTTGTTTGTATTATGGATCCCACGCGACTACCTGGCACAGAGGGTTTCTGAACCAATCGGAGTATGCGTTCCTTCAGACAATGGGATGGCATAGTGCAAGGGATGGATTACGCTGAGCTATATGAACATGAATCTTTATTATACTGCTATGCGTCTTATTTTGACCATATAATGTGTTCAGATATATAATCGAAGGTGATGATTGAGACGTGTTCGTCTCGTCTATTGTCTCGACCTTGTCTTATTGCACTGTCTATTGTCTTGACTATTGTCTATTGCACTGTCTATTGTCTTGACTATTGTCTATTGCACTGTCTTGTCTATTGCACTGTGGAGAATGGAAACGCTATTTCATCCCTGTATATGTCCTGACATACACTGGAGTGACAAATAAAAAACCTTGAACCTTGAACCTTGAACCTTGAGTTTAAATCCAGTAATACACTGTCTGGATGCCAGAATGGGATAAAAAAAAAAAAAAAACTATTTCTGCCTGTAATCAAGGCACCTGTGTTTGTGGTTGGCGATACAGAAATGGGATGAAAACAGGTCCGCTTAATTTGTGGCCCCGGCGCATCATCACGCGGCACGTTTTCGTTTTCAATCCAATTCAATATCGATTTTTATGGAGTTATTTAAAATGCACACGTGAGAAATTACCCATTTTTTTGGCATGCAGTGTTGTGTATTGCCTTATAATGACCACGGATGTGTTCTAGAAGTGTGAAAAACCTATTTTTCAATCCACTGTGTCTTTGACACAAAGACCTGCTTCCCTTGCTTATGTGACGGTGCTTGCAGTTGTTATGAAGGCATTTCTTACCCATCAGAGGCAGGGGGCGGATGTAACATTTCCCAATTGGGGTGGGCAGGAGAAAATGGTATGCCATTTTCAGTTACAGAACTTTTATTAGACAAGTAAAGCATCAAAAATAACATCAGTTGTTGTTGAAGTTGCAACAGACACACAGCATGCATAAAGAAGCTAAAGGTCTGTTTTCAATGATGAAATGCTGTTGGTTTAGTGGTGACACAGCTGTAGTTAGTTAGTAGCAGTAGTAGTGTTTCACATCATTTTAAATAGAAGCACTTTAATTTGAAATATGTTTGGTAGTTTTGCATGGCATCGTGTTTGGTGGGGCAGACTGGGCATTTAGGGGGGCATTGCCCCCCATGCCCATGCCTAGATCCGCCCCTGATCAGAGGCGTAACCAAAACCTGCACTATGTGCAGAACGTGACTTACATGAGATGAGAGAGTCCTTTCATCATACGCTCTGTCCTTTCATCTGCGCGTCTGTCCCTGTCAATCATGTTTTGAAGTCAACACATTGTTGTTGTCACACAAATAGACTCAACACATCCAGGCTTCAGGCCTTTAATTCTGTCTATAGCAAGGGTTTCTAACCAGAGAGTTCCAGGTGGTCCCCAGGCTAAATGATGAAAAGTTGGTTAGTCAGATGTAACTCTTTGAGAGCGTAACCACGAAACCAAATGGACCCTTGCGGGTCCATTTGGTTTCATGTTTACACTCTCAAGAGTTAAAATATTCATCATGTGAATTATCCCAAGTCTACACAACTAGAGAATGTAGAAGATTAATGGTCATTTTGATCTGTATGTTGGACTGTTTGGTTTCCCCAAATCCAGCCTGGAATTGTGAACCAAAGCAAAAGGAATCTTTAGTTTTTGGGGTCTGTGGGTTGTAAATGGCATCAAATGGTGTTCCTCCGTGGCTCAAATTCGGAATAAATAATGGGCCCTGGGATGAAAAAGGTTGAAAACCCCTGATCTATGGTGTCACTAGTAGCTGTAGGACTACTCCAATATGCAGGCAGTCTCCTCAGTCTCTTGAAATTAACTACAGTAAACAGTTTTATGTATGAACTAGGGGTGGAACTAGATAAAACTAACCATCTGTGCAATAATCTCCGGGTCACGAGTCCTGGAAGTGAAGTTCAGTTCCCGCTGTTTTTACCCATGTAAGCGGCAACCAGCTCAGTGGCCTTGTGGTTAGAGTGTCCGCCCTGAGACTGGGAGGTCGGGGTTCGATTCCCGGCCGGGTCATACCAAAGACTCTAAAAAACGGGACCCAATGCCTCCCTGCTTGGCACTCAGCATCAAGGGATGGATTGGAGGTAAGTCCCTGCGACATACTAGCGTCTTGTCCAGGGGGTGTACTTGTACATCAAGCTGCCTCACGCTACAGAAACAGGAGATATGCTCCTGAACTATATGGGCCTATATATATGTGACATTCAGGAGTCAAATCTGAGATAATGCCATTTGAATGCATGGGATAGCGCCCATTCTGTCCCAAATGAAAATCAACAACACGATCGTCAGACATATTTATGCTCGGATCAAAATTATCGTGTTCTGCCCTACCGTCATGTTCGGCAGGTAGGCCTACAGGACAGCGGTAAAAAAAAAACATTGATAACGTACTGGCGGTATCGAACTCCAATTATTCAATAAATGCTGGCGTAGTAACTGCATTAGTGCATTCAGTTATCACACCTTTACAACCATCTGGAAGCTGTCTTATTCCACACCGGGGGAGAGGGTGGATTTTCATCAACGGCTGAGTGTCGAAGAGCTCTTCAGCCAGGCAGTAATTCACTCAGTAGACTAAGCAGGGGCGGATGTAACATTTCCCAATTGGGGGGGCAGGAGAAAATGATATGGGTGCGGCTTCATCGCCTGTGGCGCGAGATGAAGCCGCACCCATATCATTTTCAGTTACAGGACTTTTATTAGTCAAGTAAAGCATCAATAATAACATCAGTTGTTGTTGAAGTTGCAACAGACACGCAGCATGCATAAAGCTAAAGGTCTGACTCAGAGAGTTTTCTGTTTTCAATGATGAAATGCTGTTTGTTCAGTGGTGACACAGCTGTAGTTAGTTAGTAGCAGTAGTAGTGGTTCAGTTAAGTTTAAATGTAAGCACTTTAATTTGCCATTGTGTTTGGTGGGGCAGACTGGGCATTTCGGGGGGCATTGCCCCCCCCCATGCCCATGCCTAGATCCGCCCCTGAGACTCAGTAATAGTCCAGAGGACCCAGCAGTCTCTCTGCTGCTGTGTGGAGTTCCCTATAGATAGATAGATGGTCCTCTTGGATGTCTTGATTGGCTAGTGCTACGCTGTAAGAGCTTTGGTGATAGGTTGTTAATAACGGTTAATTAAACCCACTGGAGGTTCCTGGTGCCCCGGTGGTGGGATTCTAGCACACCACCGGACCGCTGTTGGAGCCGTGGTGCCCCGTTGGTGGGATTCTAGCACACCACCGGACCGCCACTGGAGCCCGGTGTGCTGGCTCCACTTGTACCAATACTAATCAGCCATCTTCTTCATGTTCCAGTCCACTTATGTCCTACTTAGCAGTACAGCGAATAGCGATAATAGCTCATCTAAAAGCTCTTTTAATAAAGTTGGGAAATGGTGACATTATCCAACATAACAGGGATGAAATGTTATCCCCGCTAGCCATGAGATGCCCCAGGGATATCAAAAACAGAAGAATGGATATTTCCCACCCTGAAGCGAAGCTACCCCGGGGCTATAAACAACACCACTGATTGGTGGATGTTCACAGTCAACATGGATATGAATAATTGATTTCAACATCTCTCTGTTTCCCCATCAGACAATGTGGGACTCCATATCGTGGCTGATTGTACATGCATTCAATAACAGTAATGGCAGATGAAGAGTATGTTTCTGTGTGCCTTAAAGCAGGGGTGTCAAACTCAAATACAGAGCGGGCCAAAGTAGAAAAATGGTACAAGTCTAGAGACATCCCAATCAATCAATAAAACAAAGTAATTCCCCTTCAAATATCAACTGAGTAACATTTGGTTTTCTGTTCTATGATCCTCACCAGACACTGCTTTAAAAGTAAAATGTTGTTTGTAAGTCGTTTGAGTCAAGAAAGTAAAACAGTTAGTTGCGTTCAATTCATATCATGGTTGTGTGCAATATACCAGATGCCCAGTGATAGTAGTAATTCAATATCATCCCGCGGGCCAAAGGTATTGATTTATGGGCCTGATTTGGCCCCTGGCCCTTGAGTTTGACATATGTGCCTTAAAGGGTAGGACCACTTTTGTAGATGTTTGGGTTGTGTAGTTGTACCTTGCAATGATTAAACTCCAAATGTGGACAAGGAAAAAAATGTTCCAGGTCGTTGAGAGGGTTCCAGGTGGTCCCCAGCTAAATGATGGGAAGTTGGTTAACCAGATGTAACTCTTGTTGTTTTACACAAGGGTTTATTCATCATGTGAATTATACCAAGTCTACACAAGTAGAGAATGTAGAAGATTAATTAATGGTCATTTATGATCTGTATGTTGGACTGTTTTGTTTCCCAAATCCAGCCTGGAATTGTGGACCAAAGCAAAATAAATCTTTAGTTTTGAGGTTTGTGGGGATAATTGTCATTAAATGGTGGTCCGTGGCTAAAATGCTGAATAAATAGTGGGCCCTGGTATGAAAACCACTGTTCTATACTGTCAGAATCAACTTTCTTTGCATTTGTATACATACTAAAATACTGACTTTGAGAGCTGTTTTATTGTACAATGTAAGTCAATGAGGGGCATATTTTGAATAATATATTTCTAATCACTGGAACAATTTCTTTTTAATTTCACGTTCACATCTGGAATTACATCATGACAAGGTAACGACACAACCCAAACATCTACAAAAGTGCTCTCACTCACCATTTAAATAAATTGCCAAATAAAAGCTCCAGCTGCCATTTCCAAATATTCTGTCACCTTGATAAATAAAATATATTCTGTTCTGTGCAGCACACAGGACACATGAACTCGCCTGCAAATGCTTTCGTCTCTTTATACACAAGCCAAAACCTTGACGCGTTTCCCAATCGGACAACATTGAAAACATGCCAGTAGCTGTAGCTTTCCAGACAGTATACTACACTATTTATCTAGGACTTCGGTTTTCAACCACCAGTGGTCCCTGAGAGGCTTCCAGGTGGTCCCCAGCTAAGTTCGTTAACCAGTTGTAACTCTTGAGAGTGTAAAAATGAAACCAAATGGACCCTGGCGAGTCCATTTGGTTTCTTTTTTACACTCTCAAGAGTTAAAATATACATCGTCTGAATTAGTCCCAGTCTACACAACTAGAAGATTAATGGTCATCGACAGAATCAAAGGAAATCTTTAGTTTGGGGGTCTGTGGGGCTAGAATGTCCTCAAATGGTTGTCCGTGGCTCAAATGCTGAATAAATGGTGGGCCCTGGGATGAAAAAGGTTAAAAACCCTTGATCTAGGGCCAGGGGCGGATCTAGGCGTGGGCATGGGGGGGCAATGCCCCCCTAAATGCCCTTTCTGCCCCACCAAACATGATGGCATGCAAAACAACCCAAGATATTTCAAACTAAAGTGCTTCTATTTAAAATGATGTGAAACACTACTACTGCTACTAACTAACTACAGCTGTGTCACCACTAAACCAACAGCATTTCATCATTGAAAACAGAAAACTCTCTGAGTCAGACCTTTAGCTTTATGCATGCTGCGTGTCTGTTGCAACTTCAACAACAATTGATGAACAATTATTGATGCTTTACTTGCTTTACTCGCCCATGGCGTGAAGCGACACAGGCGATGCCCCTCCAACATGTTCTCTTGCCCCCCCAAATGGGACTTGTTAAATCCGCCCCTGTCTAGGACACTGAATTAAACGACCTTTAGCTATGATCCTACCCATGTCCATATCCACAATCCACATCCATGCAAAAAGACGGACACATGACTTCACTGCAACCTTCTTGTGTCATTGCAAGTCTGCTCCTCCTATATCACCCTAGGGCAGTGGTTTTCAACCATTTTCATACCAGGGTCCGCCATTTATTCAGCGTTTGAGACACAGACCACCATTTGATGACATTTTTGCCCCACAGACCTAAAATCTAAAGACAAAACAGTCCAACATACAGATCAAAATGACCATTAATCTTCTACATTCTCTAGTTGTGTAGACTTGGGATAATTCACATAATGAATATTTTAACTCCTGGGAGTGTAAACATGGAACCAAATGATACCTTCGTATCAGAAGATGGATTAAAGAATGTAATTCATTAATGTACGACGTGTTCTATGAGTTTGACGCAGAGGAACAGTTAGTGGGTTAATTACATAAATAACCTTACTGGAAGATCGTCAGCACGTCTCCCTATGCGGAATAGCTTATCTATATTGGACACACACACACACACACACACACACACACACACACACACACACACACACACACACACACACACACACACATACTCTTCCGTTTGCTGTAAAAAAGCGCTTTCCATTTGGCTGCTATTCAAATGACCTCTGTCGAGGTGGTCACTAAAAGTATGAACATGAACCAGCGGCGATAATGCGGGGAAAGGTCACTTTCCAACGTCAACATGGCTAATTTGATCTGGCATCGTTCCCTCTACCAATCGGACAGCGTGTCCGTGACACCTGCTCTGTCGGCCTTCAAGGGCCCGCATTTTCTCCGCTCGGCGCGGAGTGTGATGTGCCATCAGTAGCTTACTGCAGTTTTGATACCAGGGACCACCATTTATTCAGCATTTGAGCCACGGAGGACCACCATTTGATGACAAATCATCTCAAGGACCCAGAACTAAAGATTTCTTTTGGTTTTGTCCTTCTGGATTTCACAAAAAAACAAAATGGTGTAGACTTCTTAATGAGCCCTTCACTAAGTCCCTCCCCAATCCGGTCTTGTCCAATAGGCACGTTAGAAGGGGAAAGCTTGACCAGGAAAGTTTGACCGGCATAGCAACAGTTGCCCGCCCATGCCTAGATCCGCCCCTGATGCCTGCTCCGATCTACATGAAATGTTGCACGCACCAGGGGTTGACACTAAGGTCTCCGAGGCACTTGCCCATTGGGCAAGTGCAAGTCAGGTTCTACTTGCCCTCAGGTCATGGTCACTTGCCCCCCAAAAATATATTGTAAATTTTGCATTTAAGTTTACTTCCTACTTGGGTGCTTTAAACCAGGGGTTTTCAACAGGCGGTCCGGGGACCACCAGTGGTCCCTGAGAGGGTTCCAGGTGGTCCCCAGCTAAGTTGGTTAACCAGATGTAACTCTTGAGAACGTAAAAATGAAACCAAATGGACCCTTGCGGGTCCATTTGGTTTCATTTTTACACTCTCAAGAGTTAAAATTCATCATCTTAATTAGCCCAGGTCGCAATGACCACCTTCAAGACAAATTTATCTTGTGTTGTGTTATAGTGCACTAAGTCGCACACTTGCCCGATCGGGCAACCAGGTAGCAGTCTTCACTTGCCCCACCATTTTTTTTACTTGCCCCGGGCAAGCGGGCAAGTGTTAGTGTCAAGCCCTGACGCACACTCCCTGAGAACATTGTGAATGCACCTTTTTTCACCCTGGCTAGATGTAGAGCCTTCCATCCATCTCTCTGGACAGAGCATGTACTGAATATGTTCTGAATTATTGCATATTTTTAAAAGGAGGACTCTGGTTGTAGTACTTTATTATCCACTGCTGCTGCTATGAAATAGTCTACAGATTTGAATTAAGATGCTGCTCCGTTCCGTGGTTGGAGGAAGAAACTGTGAAAGTCTGGTGGATAATTGATTTTAGGAACGTTGTACCGGAAGGAAAGACGCGTGTGTGTGTGTGCGCGCACGCACGCACGCACGCACACACACACACACACACACACACACACACGAGAGCACGCACACACACCTTGTGGGGGGGATATGAAGGATGAGAGCAATTTATTTCACAGCTAAAAGTATATTTCTATCTCTTTTCTGTAAGGAAACTTTTCCAGAGAGAGAACATCATTTCTCCTCTCTTGGTTGAAAGCATCTTTAATATCCAGGTGGATGAATTGCTGTCACACCAAGTTATAGGTTAATTGTGGTGGTTTTCTTTTCAGTTCTGTAGTGACTGCTGTGAGCTACTGGAGGCATGACGATGTGGATTTAGGTTGATGCTGTTGTTCAGTAGACGGCATTGCAGCAGTGTTTTTCAACCATTTTGACACCAGGGCTCACTATTTATTCAGAATTTGAGCCATGAAGGACCACCACTTGAGGAGATTTTAAACAAACAATTGAACGAAAACAATTGAACTCTCCCTCGTGGGAGTGAGTGGACTTCATTGGACATTAATTCGGGCAGTATTTGGACAGCTACACACAGGGTATGGGATCACGGCTTGTAAACGTTGAGAGAACTAGTGGTTTATTCTAGGATCTGTCAGTGTAGGAAGCTGTGTGTCTGCGCGTCATGAATCTAAACCACGCCGTGGCTGTCCTATCTATCCAGCGACTGCAGCTGTTACTGTGTTATTAAGTATTCCATCTGATCCATGGAGGCTTAAATCATCTTTATGTGCATGCGTCAACGGCAAAAACACTTCTCCTTGAGGTTTCTGGAGGTGGAAAAGTTGCAGGGGCAAAAATGTAACACGGTCGCGTGCGTGTGCGTGCGTCAGTTCAGCCTGTCGCTGGGACTGAATATATTTTTTCAGTTAAAGGAGAATTCCACACCAAAACACATTGGGCATCAGACTACCTTGATTCCTGTGACATGACACATAATGTCCTTGATTTTTGTCACAGATGTCCCATTTTCTACATTTCACCCTGAGGTCCCCGTCCCCACGACGACGTTGGGAACAGTTAAAGGGGTACTCCACTTTCAAAAAAACTTTTGGTCATTTTATGGTCTACTCAGCCTCATGTGAACACACCAGACAGTTTATAAGTTACTCCTTTCAGTATTTAGATATTTGATGTTCATTAATCTGCCGGAACGTCCTTCCTATACAAACCCATTATAACTTTAAACTCCATTTTAACCATGATAGATTATTCGAAAACAACCAATCTTTTTTCTGGTGACTGATATTGTCCTCTTAATACATGAGAGGGCTGTGGAATTTCATTTACAGTTTTTATTTATTTTTAAAATATTGTTTTATTCATTTGGGTGGGCATACCCAAAAATGGAGGCGGCTACATTTTACAAAACAATATTCTGAGAACCTTCTGAAGAGCCAGCAAGTAAAAAAGAGAAGAGTTCAGGGCTCTGTACTTGGCCCCATCCTTTTCATTATCTACCTCCTACCCCTTGGTCATATTTTCCGAAAGTATAACATCCAGTTCCATTGTTACGCGGACGACACCCAGCTCTACATCTCCTCCAAACCTTCTTCCTCCTTCCCACCCGCCTCCCTCTGCTCCTGCTTACAAGAAATAAAATCCTGGTTCGCCGCAAACTTTCTCAAACTTAACAGTGATAAAACCGAGGCAGTCCTCATTGGTTCCAAATCTACACTCACCAAGCAGCCCAGTTTTTTTCCCCACCATAGACAACTCCTCGGTTTCCCCCTCCCCCCAGGTTAAGAGTCTGGGTGTCGTCCTTGACAGTACCCTCTCATTCAACACCCACATTAACGCCATCCGGTCTGCCTACTTCCACTTCCGTATTATCAACCGCCTCCGTCCTTCACTCACTCCTCACAGTGCTGCCATCCTGGTCCATTCCCTCGTCACCTCCCGCTTGGATTACTGCAACTCACTTCTTTTTGAATGAAATGTATTATTATTACTTCTGTCAGCAGCAGAAGAATGTTCTCTACCAAGAGGCAGACCGTGGAGAACCTGGAGAAGGAACCTTCTGACGCCATTCCACAGACCAATGAACCAGAGAGTGTGTGGGTTCTGTCGGCAGCAGATCAGTGCTGGTAAAATTCAACATTTCTACCAAGACGTACAGACAGCGCTTCAGAGACGAGAACATACCCCAAAACGAAGTACCCACCGAAAACTACCAGCGGCTAAAGGGTCTGTATCGGAGAAGGAACCTTCTGACTCCATTCCACAGACTTATGAACCAGAGAGTGCGTAGATTCTGACGGCAGCAGATCAGTGCTGGGTTCGCCAGCGGCTAATTGTGGACCAGCACCACCCTGAGGCCAGACATTCTTTTGGTCTCAGAGAGTACCAAGACCATCATCATCATGGAGCTGACGGTGCCATGGGAGGACCGCTTGGGTGAGGCCCATGAGAGGAAGATGACCAAGTACGAGCATCTGGCAACTGAGTGTCGTGCGCAGGGCTGGAAGGCAAGCTGTATGCCCATTGAAGTTGGCAGCAGGGGATTTGTGGGGCATTCTCTCTACAAAGCCCTAAGTGCCCTGGGCATAACAGGAACAGCTAGGACCAGAGCCATCAGGAACATCACAGAGGCAGCTGAGAAAGCCTCGAGATGGCTCTGGATCCGAAGAGGAGAACCATTGGGACAAGTAAATGCTACCTGCACACAAGTCTCAGCTTGATCAACCGAGGCTGGGTCGCCTGGGCGAGGGTGTCTAATGTTGAAAGACCCGAAACACCTTAAGACCCCAGGTAGCATTACTGATGATGTGAGCAGGTGCATCAGAAGAGTCTGATGTTTTTAAGAACTATGCTCAGCACCCTGACAAGCCGGGTGGAGCTCTATATGAGCTCTGCACAGATCTGAGAGCCTTCTGCAGAGCTAGCAAGTGAAAGACAGGAGAGTACTTCTGTCAGAAGCAGAAGAGCACATGTAATGCTACCAAGAGACGGGCTGTAGAAAACCTGGAGAAGGAACCTTCTGCCTCCATTCCACAGACTAATGAACCAGAGAGTGTGGACCTGCCTCGCCCTGCCCAATTTGTCACAACATGGCAGTGCAGTGTCTCCTTGACTTAGGAGTGAGGCCAGGTCTGATTCCATGGATCTGCAGCCTCGCCCTGCCCAATTTGTCACAACATGGCAGTGCAGTGTCTCCTTGACTTAGGAGTGAGGCCAGGGCTGATTCCATGGATCTGCAGCCTCGCCCTGCCCAATTTGTCACAACATGGCAGTGCAGTGTCTACTTGACTTAGGAGTGAGGCCAGGGCTGATTCCATGGATCTGCAGCTTCTTGACTGATCGACAGCAAAGAGTACGTTACCGAGGACACCTGTCTGATTGGGAATACCCCTCATGTGGAGTCGCACAGGGTACTGTATTAGAGCCTATAATCTTCCTCGCCCTGAACAGCCTAGACACCTGGGTAAACAAGCACAAAATTAAGCTAAATCCAAGAAAATGCAAAGTTATGCACGTCACTAGCATGAGACAGAAACTGGCCCTTCCAACACTCTCCATTGACCACAACATACTGGAGGTGTGTGACTCAGTAAAGGTTCTGGGGGTCACCATTCAAGAAAACCTGAAATGGGACAGCCAGGTAGACCATATGCTGACCTCAGCCAATAGAAAGCTATTTGTCCTATGTCGCCTGAAGAAATTTGGGGTCCAGGACCCTGAATTGGTCTCAATCCACACAGGTTATGTGCGTCCAGTGCTAGAATATGCGGTCCCAGTCTGGCACAGTTCCTTGACTGTCAGCCAGTCAAAATGTCTGGAGAGAGTCCAGAAACGGGCTTGTAGAATCATCCTCGGCTGGAGGTACACAGGATATACAGAAGCTCTCCACACCCTCACATTGTTCACTCTATCGGAGAGGCGCGCCCACCTTTGCCTGGACTTTGCCAGAAATCTCTTCAAATCCAACTTCAGGAGCTGGCTACCCCTAGCCTGACTTCAGTCTGAATTGTCATTCCGTTTCACTTCATTATAGAGACTGTCCCTCTCTACTTCAGCAGTTTCTGGGATGGGCGTGATCAAAGCAGCAGTCTTCACGGTGATTGGTTCATACCAACCCATATCAATATTGGGAAAGCAGACGACGTTGTTGTCATTATTATGCTAATGTGTTAGCCCGGTTGCTAACTAAACAAACACAGCCGACGAGCGTTACTAGCATGTGAACAAAAGCAGTAAAATATGTCGGATGATGTTCATAAAACCTAAAGCCTGACGCTTCTTTAAAGAATAATAAAGTGAAACGAAGTGAGTGACAGGGCTGTTGGCCAATCAGGTGCTGGGCATGGATTTCCAACCGACAAAAACGGCCCCAAAGGCAAGGAAGCCAGTCCTTGAATCA